>OX458999.1:8254300-9471054 GCA_949774965.1 Diarsia brunnea | reverse complement strand
CAACGTGTGTTCAAAAATTCGTTCCAGAGTTCGATTCCCAGATCCGTCATAGAATAAATTATAGAATAAATTGGAATTTCCATCAGGAATTTTTCTGTAGCAGCTCGGACTCTGAAATTGTGCTCATTTGACTGCATTAAGCTAGCCCTAAAATTAATCACCTGCTCAGCCTTTTCCTAACTGTGTTTGGGGAGGCTTCTAGTCCAACTGGATGCTGCTGAATTACCAGTATCTTGCATGAAGCTACTATTGACCTCCACAACCAAGGTCGTCCCGTGTAACATGGGAAATAAAACAAACTCGTAAAATGTGGATTCAGGAATGTATTATATATGTGTATAGGTACACCAATCATTCGGGGATTACAGGTATTATTATTGGTATGTATAGGTTGGTTGTTCGTTGGTTCTCCGTCATTGTTTGTAAAAGTGACCTTAGACTTCCACGCTCACCATTACAACAATAGTTTAGTTAATTCCGGTTTTTAAGCAGTAGAGCGTCTTTCATCTTGTTCTTCACATTTTGACGTCAAAGTTTTGCAGAGAAGACCAGTGGCTTCATTGCATGGAACGCCATGACAATCAGGTGCATTGTACTGGTTCTTCCCCCACGACTCGGCGATCGTGTTAAGCTGTTGATCCCGGCTGTCATTTTAAAAAGTTCTTTGACCATCGCGACGGGGAGTCAGAAACATGAAAGTCAAGCGCATTAAGTGTAGTGGTCACGGCCAGATAGTCGCTGCATATACTGTACCGTAGTCCTGGTACGTATATAAGTACCTACGAAGATGCATTTGGTAGGACTGGAAGGTAATCCCAATATAGTTGAGGAAAGACAGACTTTTCCCGATTTATTTTTAGCTTATCAACTAACTAACTATGCCTAGCACGGGACTACGGTAGTCCCGAACTAAAGGCATAGAAAGAACAGTAACTGTTCTTCAACTTTCGCGACCAGCTGTTGTAGGCAGTTCATTTGATAAATTCATCGTATAACAGAGATCTTTAATTGTTCTTATCACAGCAGCATTTTCGCTTATTACCAACCATTGACTGTCATAAACCTGCTCACACCGCAGTAGTAGAATATAATATGGCTGCCGGTAAAGTGTAAAATATCTAAGTGAGTTTAAGGCTGACCCTTGTTACCCGACTTCGACATACCTAAAAGGAGGATTTAGATTTTCTGCTTTTAGGATGTGTGTATTAGATTGCAGTCACTCCTTTGAACCTTTTTTTGTCGAATTAGTCACCTTAAGATCTCAGCAGAGAAAATGAAAAAGATGGACCAAAAAAGTCTCAAAGAATCAAATACCAACCTATTTTTAGAAACAGCTATGATAACGACGAATTCACCTCGGATGACTTCCACCATTTCTAAAAACCAGTTGATACCACAAACATCCACATTATTTCACAGCTATCATGCACAAGTCATGTGCAACGGCCATTCTAGTTCACGATACATCCAAAACTAGACGAGACGGAATTATTATCATATTGTGTGAGTGTTCTACAGGCAGCGCTTCGTATAGACATGGCTACCAGTGCGTAGGTTTCGCTCAATATTATTATTTCAGTTAAGAAGAGTAATGCCGAGAATTTCGAACAATAACGAGTTACCATTGGTGGACTGTTTTGAAAATGGGCATGCAAATGCAAGTAGAGCATTTATTTATATCAACATTCCCCGTTTTCCTGTTATGTATAAGTACTTCATTGAAATTGTGTTTCTATTAATTAGTTATTTACGTCTTGTTGTGTCCTGTAAACAATCCGGTACTTCCTATAGGTACGTGAAGGTACGTCATTCGAAGTCTCTCTGATAGCAGCTCTACCGAAAAACGTCACAATTTATATTGAGTTTGATTTAATTGGAACAAGGTAATAATTTACATACTCGTATCTAGTAACTTGTGTATTATCAATACGAATGGACATTGGATCTTCTCAGAATTTATTTGCGCACGTATACATTATATCTACGTAATGTTTCTATAACGTGTTTAGTTGTGGTTGTAATTATATTTCAATACGTTTAAGTGTTCAACGTGTTGTTTCTATTTGTTAAATACCTATGTGTATTGCTTAGAGTAAAGTGTTAGGTACCATCAAATGTAGAGGTTGATTGCCACCACATTATGTACCTATTGTAAACGACGCTCATATTTTCATCTGATCCTATTTACTTTTTCTAGTTCTTTCTACTAGCTACTACTGCTACTAACGCCACAGGGCGTAAATGTAAGTTACATCCAGTGGTATACCTATGTTTACCACTTCAAAGTGCAAAATATAGAGTCATAAACTTATTAACCTTAAGATCAGTAAACAATAAGCTTATCATTGAATGTAAATAGAGTACACAGAGTGTGATATGTTGGTGTTGACATACGTAGGTCATCGCTCGTCGTGCAGCAGTAGCGCGCGCTGGGGCGGCAGCGGCGGCGGCGGCGGCGGCGGCTCGCAGTCGCCAGCGGCTGCCAGGTCGCGGGGCTCACTACTCAGCCGCGAGGCGCGGGCGCAGATCGAAAGTTCGACGCGAGATCGAGCGCGCATATGTAAATATCGGCACATTTACAAGCGAAAGGGTTCACCAGAGCGGGGCGCACTAACGCAGCGTTGCGCGGGAACCAGTCCGGTGAGATTCCTACGGCGTCCGATAGAAAAATGTCGAATGAGCTTCGGGTCCATCACTCGGTGCGGGAGTGTGGTACGTAACGCGGCCGCCACTCGACTGCCGCCCTCCTCTCACCGTCACTGCTGGTGTATTTATCGCTTAATTATTGAACTCGTCTGTGTAACAATTATGAAGCAGCTCGGCGAGTGGCAGGCAGAGCGCTGGCGAGGCGCGAAGGCGCGCGGCGCTACCGCGTCTGCGCCGGCGCGTTGCGTCACCGGCTCACCGCCGCGCTGAGCCGCCACCGCCGCATGCGCAGCCTTCAGATTTTATCTCAGCCAGCCAACAGCCAATCCGCTGCTCACCTGTTATGTTCATTTAAAACATTAACCTCCAACTTACATCATTTAGCGATATCTTCCTGTCTTCTGTTTCCGCGGTATATCATCTTAATTACAGTATGACTACATTATGCATTACAATACAAACAAACACGTCCTCCTACTACTTATTCGCGAAAATGAGCTTCACTTTTCAAGTGTAGGTACGTAGATATCTTACTTTAGCATTACCAGCTAAAAGTTAAGACCTGTACGAGCTTATGCACAAATGCCACAAATGGATAAGCACTAATTTCAGTATGGATTAACAAAGTTAAGAACCTATTTTCATGATGGCCGATGTAACCGTCAAGCCTGTCGGACTCATATCTGGCTAATGGAATGGCAGGAACCCCATTTTATAGGTACTTACTTATTAAATAAATCAACAACGTCGCGTCGCGCGTTGACGAAGGATGGTCTACAACAAGTTTTTAAGTGAATCAGCGAAACAGGTAATTAATTAATTTAAATAAATCAAAATTCATCGCACGACCGCACCAACCACCCTAGTGCGACTACCCAACTCTTGAGCATGGTCCTGGGTTCGAACTCAGCGTAAGCTAACCGCTGTTGGATTTCACATAAAATTTTCTAGATTGCCGCGATTATAAATTAGCTGTGCTCGCTAAATGATCAAAATAATAGACATTTCCTACTATATAATTTACTTCAACTTAAATATGTGGTGAACAGGCCAGATAATATCGTATTCAAAAATTGCCGACGTGCACCGGGATACGAATTTGCCTTAATTGTCTGTTGAAACTACTTCTCTACTAATACGCACTCGGTAGTATATTAATGTTCGGTGATTGATTACCATGATTACGCACCTTATGTGGTTAAACAACAACAACCGCTTGGGTCGATATTCAGGTTAAGCCTTGCTCGCCTAGGTTAGTCAGTAGTTCGGCGACCCATTACATGCCTAGTTTCCTCCGTGCGTCGGAAAGCCGTTGGTACCCGATTTTAGATCTTTGACAGTCGTTACATACAGGTATTCAGTGGCCCGAAAGTCTGATAACCAGTCTTTCTTACCAAGGAGTAATCTATTACCCAGTACTAACTGGGCTGTAGAGGCAGTTGCTCCATGTAAAATACTGGTATTCATGTGAATCTGGTAGGACTGAAAGCCGACCCCAATGTAGGTGAGGAATGGCAAGGTCAAATGATGATTTTGATTATGCACCCAATGACCTCTAGCGACTATTACAAAACAGTTTAGGTCCAGAAAATCCTTATTTATTTGCTTATGATTTAATTTTTCTAAATAATGTATTTATATAATATTAAATTAAGCCAAGTTGTTATCTTCCACTTCAGCAATATTATTATTTTAATATAAACTTTGTAAAAGCAGTACGTTTTCCTATGACTATCTAGAATATCATCTCAAAACATCAACTGTCTCAGCTGTCACTGTCAACGTCAAAATGCAAAAGTCTAATTTGAAAATATTTCACCAATTCAGGGTCCCTTCCGAAAAAATGTAGTTGACAAGGAATGGGATATTTTCGCTTATTCAAATGCGCAAATTTCATACAAGACAGCTAAAAGTGATGTTTGAATAATCAGATCAAGAATTAAATTCATTCAAAATGTATAGTAGAACAAAAATATGGTTAGTTGTGAACTTTTAACCTCGACTATTTTCAATAGGATGTTTTTACTCTATTTAAAGAAATCTAAATTCACATCTGAGTTACCATGTCGGGTTCTTAGGAGTGTTTAACATTTAGTCTACAAATAATTATAAAATGTTGCAGTGGTATGTGTACCAGTGGTCTGGTAAGCAGATTTTTAAGTTCTGCGGAAGTGTCCACTGCCCTACGGCCTTTCTACTTCAGTGTTCATCCCGATCTCTTTGGAAAATATCCAACTCAAAGAGTAAGTCAGCAAATCATTCTAGTTAGAGTTTGATGACCAACTGAAATATTTAAGTAACAAGTAAATTACAAGTTGGAAGAGATATTGAACCTTACATAAGAAATACTATAAACTATACTTATGAAATAATATCTCTGTAGGCATATTGATGCATTCAGTCTCTTACATGCATGCTACTGCTGAGCATGAGGTCCTAAGTTTGATTCCCAGCTTGGGTAAAGTGTTATTGGGTTTTTCCATCATGAATTTAACACTAACAGCAACAGAGTCTGGATTTCTACCCCGTTAATGTCAATAAAATTCCCCGTAATTACATGTAACCCTAGATTTGTCCCTCGTAACTGGTGAAATATAGGTGGACTATTAGATACACCTCTGGATAACCTTTGGAATTACAAGCATGATGTTATGTTATGATTTTTTGTTTGTGTATTGTTAACTTTCATCAAACTTAAGTCAAGTAAATATATTTATACTTCTTAAATTTGTCTATTTCAGAAAATCAATGAACATTCTCTCCAACAGCTGAGTGCACTTATAGAAGCTCAACAATCCAGTAAAAGAATGTGTGTTCCTCCATTATCATTTTATTTGCGACAAAAAGATATGCCTGATGGTAACTATTATAGTTTATTTGTTTACTTTGTCATAATGATGTCCCAATGTGGGGAATAGGCCATTCTTCAGTCTTAACTTAAAAAGGAAATTATTTGTTTCAGGTGAATTCAAGCTCATAAAAATCCAGTTAAATAGTAACAATGTGAGAGAAACAGTAGTCAAAGTTTTGAATGCCTGCGCTATCTCCACCAAATACATAGATAAGATACCTGACAGGCCTAAAGAATCCACCTTAAGGTTAGTATCAAGATGCTTGTCCAAAATCATATCTTTTATCTAATCATTATTGTATATTTGTTTAAATCTGTAAACACTTAGATTAAACTGTTAGTTGATTGACAATAAGGGCTCATGTGATTAAACAATGGGCCCTAAACAATAGAAACTGATAAGCAATATTATTCCTAGCAAATTTGGTACCGCTGCGGCCCTGCTAACTAAACTTACAAAAAATCGAACACCATTTCTGGATCTCATAAAACCGCTACTTTTTAGTTAACTTTGGCATCAAAATGATAACATTTAAAAATTGCAGCAAAATGCATTTCGGCAAAGGAGGAAAATATGATTTTAGACAAACATATGAAGAATATGATAAAGAATTTGATGTGTTTAAAATGAAGAGGAAAGTGGTGGAGAAGAAAGCGAGTGCTAATATTGTGTAAGTTAATATTAGTCTACAGTTCTACACTATCAGAAAATTCACTATCAGAATTTCTAATTAATCTCTGATCTCTTTGGGAACAATGAACCCCTGGCTTTTACCAGCCCTGCTGTTATAATATTATGTAGAAAAAAAAATGTGTGTTTCACTGTAAAAATTAAATTTCAACAAATCCTTTTTTAAATGATTGAATTGCAAGGGAAATAGTAAGAGTTTAAAATATATATTTCTTTGATATATTGCAGGGAATGGGTATTTACAAACAGCAGTGATGCAAAGGACAAATATGAGGCGGCAGCTGCAACAAGGGAACAAGTGCGCTCCTTGATAGACACCCTTTGCAAAACTTATGGTATTAAACAAGTTGGTACACTACATTATAAACATTCAATCATGATATATACCATTAGTCTATCACACATCAAAGCTTGCTTTACACAGTTACTCTAGGGCGTATTATATAATGCAATGCATGAAACTCAGTAATTACCTTTTCCATGACCTAGGATAATACAAGTATAGGTTATCTGACAGATAATTTCATACAAACTTTTTCCATTTTTTTATATGCATTTTCGATTTTGCTTATCTGAACACTTGTAAAACAGGCTCTCAATATTATCAAACACTATAGATTATACACATAGAAACAGCTTACCAAAAACCCACAGGATTAATCTGTAATGGAATTCCATTAGAAAGATTCTGATTAACTGATAAAACTTTATTAATATGCATTTTTATTATGTGGCTATAGGTGAAATACGACAGCTGTTGGAATATGAGCCATATAAGAGGGGTATTGCAGAGCTTTACTGCCTTAGCTTCACAGCATCCGACTGTTATGGTAAATTTAGAAGGTTGGTATATTTATAATGGCATGTATTTAAATGATCGTTTTAATTTTTCAAAAACAGCAATGAAAAAAAATTAAAGTCATCTATTTTAATGATTGATTCTCTTTCTTTGAGACATAACATAATTTAAATCAATCGATATTTCAATCTCTTTATAACTACGCAAAAAAAAATTGAGCACAACAAACACTTAATCGACTTTAGTTGTTTGTTGTTTACCAAATCAAATTCTTGGAACCTAACCCAGCTAGGCCCAGTCGTTTAAAAAAAAATAACCACGAAGGGGATGGCGGGGTCTATTCGTTCGCTTCGCTCGCTCACTCGACCCCGCCATCCCCTTCTAACCTAACCTGTCCGAGTCGGGGTGCCTCAAGTCCCGAGCTCGCTTCGCTCGCTCTTGCAACCAAGTTTCCCTAGTAGCTGCTTCGCAGGGTATGTCGGGGTTGGGTTGGGTTTTGTTATTATTGAGATTAAATAAAAAATGTATGTAATTTTTTTTTTTTTTTTTCATTATAACAATGTATGAAAAGGACTAACAAAACGTCATTCAAGAGGATCAAATTTTATACTATTTTTGTATACCAAATAAGTATTAAAAGAGTACGTTTAAACATATATTATGTTACCATAAACGAAGTTCATTTATAATTTATCCGTAGATCAACTTATATAGACGCAATAATTAATATAAAGATTAAACAAAAAAACATCATTTTTATTTTTAAAAGTGCTCATGTAAAATAGATCAATTAGTTTTTAGAGGATCACTTATATTGCCCCATTTATAAAAATGTTCTCGAAAATAGCTCTAATGATTTCGATGAAAGTTGCAATCAAGGGGTATGGGGTCAGGGCACGCCACGATAGTGGCAGTAAGTCCCCTCTTTGAGGAGTGGCTGGAGAGGCCCCACGGCGCCCTCACCTTCCGTTTGACGCAGGTACTCACCGGACACGGTTGTTTCGGGAGGTACCTGCACCGAATCAGGCGGGAGGAAACGCCCGGATGCCACCATTGTGAGGACCGGCCGGAGGACACGGTGGAGCACACCGTGGAGGTGTGTCCCGCTTGGGCGGAGCCCCGCCGTGTTCTCATAGCGGCGATCGGCGGCGGCGACCTCTCGCGTCCGGCCCTGGTGCAAGCCATGGTCCGGGGCGAGGAGGAATGGGACGCCGTCGCCTCCTTCTGCGAAGCAGTGATGCTAGCGAAGGAGGTGGCGGAACGTGAGAGGGAGAGAACCTCTCGTCCCAGCCGCCGCGGGAGGGGATCCGGGCGTCGGGGGCCACGTGATGGCTTCCGGCCACCGTAGATGCGGGCCTGTGGACGGTGAGTGATGGGTAAGCTCGCCGTCCGTCCGTCTTATGACGACGACAGGCCGTGTCGACGGCGCGTTCGTGTTCCACGCGCGCCTCAAAGAGATGTCAGCAACATGGAAGGGGCCCGCAAGGGCCGACGCCTGTCGAGGCTGCGGGTTGTTCGCAAGGGATACCGCGAGAAGGAACATGGGTGGTTTTTAGTCAGTAGAAGTCTGACACTCCCTTTCGCTCTACCCAAGAGCGGGAGGGGTTATTTGATGATTTCCCACCCCCCAAAAAAGGGGTATGGGGTCGAAGAAACAATCTGGCTAGGTCTTTTAACAGGGAAAATTACTTTTCTCTATTTTTATTCGAGCAGATCTGTCGCCCAGGTACCGTAATATACAAATCTCGACATTTTTTTAGTTTCCGTCACTGTCAGGTGTTTTAGTTAGACGACGCGAAAATTTCCTTCGCGTTTCATGTTCAAATTCCTAGGAATCATTGATGTATGAGGTAACCGAGCGGGCGCTTGTCGACCGCCGCACGTTGAGCACGCGGTCGCCACGAGTCACGAAAACTTCACCGAGTATAAATGCTGACCCGCCGTATACTCCTGATGGATATTTATATAAATATAGATCTTTTTCTTTTGCGCCGCAGGGAACATAATTAATTAATTGTTCAATTATTACATGTTTCTTGTCTTTTTACACTTAGTCCAAGCACTTAAGAAAGTTTATCTTTTCAGGCAGAACCATTGCGCTTGGGCAGTTTACTGGCGTCAGTTTAGACGGAGACGTGTTCCTCAGTATAATGGACGTACGAAATGAGTGGTTATCGGTGAGCATACACATTGGACCCCATCTTGCGATCTTGATGAAGTAATATATTAATTCGCTTTTTCAATGAAAAGTTAATATAATAAAAAATTCCAACCTTTGAGAAATAAAAGAAAATAAGCTACTAAAAATACTTAGAAAAAATATAATTCTGCCCTTTTTACAGCTCATAAAAAAAGTGAGCCAGGAGGATAGTGCCTTAGTGATGATACCAAATTATGAGAAAGCGTTATCCAGTATATTGAGAGAAATACACATATGCCGTAGGTAAGATTTTCAATTTCCTGAATAATATTATTCTAGTGGACATTTTCAAAAATGTGTTTGTTAACGGGTTAATTTTATTTTTCAGAAAGTTCATGCCTAAAGTATCTGCACATCAGTACTGCAGTCATTTGAGACAGCTGATTACTTCCATAGGCGATTTCTACGGTCGTGGCAGTAACTTTCCGCCAGGTGTGCCTGAATCTCTGAAGAAATACGAAATAGTAATTGAACCGTAAGTATCTTTAAGTGCATGCTTATTTCTGACCTATCGTATCTGGTTTGTCCCACCCCCGTTATACAGTGCTGCAAGGTACTTTTATCTGCGGGTATTGAAAAAGCAAGATTAAATGTATTGAGAATGGTGCCGAAAGATCCGTCATAGCTACTAAAAGGGCATATTATGGTGCGCGCCAAAAACTTAGTTACATAATATAATATTCTGTAGTTTTTGGCGCCCAACATACGTCACAATAATTGATCAATGCACCACGGTGGGCGCCAACAACCCCAGCTACAATACTTTTTTTCTTATATTTCCACACTGGGGTTGGTTGCAAATACGAAATGCAGTCCATACAAATCTAACAACATCTTGTTTTAATAATAATAATAATAATCATTTATTTCAGATTCATCATAAGATTACATCCATATTTGTTACCTCCTTTGCCCATTCTAATTTAATGTTTTATTCTAATTTGAGTGAGGCGGGCCCACTAATGGTATCACCTACGGGTCAATTCATCACCCCATCGTCTTGCCCAGCAGAAGAACTAATAGCTTTCATTGTCAAGAATTTGGACCAAGCAACCCAATTGATGACAGAATACAGCATGTAAGTTCTAAGCCCAGTCGAGAGTAGATGTGCTTTATTTATTGTTCAAGATTCAAGATCATTTATTTGTTGTGAACATAGTGGTCACCAAGGAGTTGAGAAAGGCACCTAAAGACAACAATCACAACTAGGTTACGAAAGAAGATCAGTGCGTTTGCAGCAGTGTTGGGAAAAATTTATTTAGATTGATGCTTGATGACTAACGATTAAATTTTTCAATCATGACTAATGACTAATAACTAAAAAAATCAATCATTAGTCAGGATTAATTATTGATTTAGTTTCAATCATTAGTCATGATTAAATTTGTCACGACTAATTTTATGATTGCTTACCGTCAGTTTATAGCGACGCGGACGTTATTATCGTTATATAAATATTGAAACTGACACTTTTACCCAACAACGGCAAAGAGAAAAGTCGTGGTCAGATGCTATTTTATAATAGATGAGATGATATAAAGGGTGTCAGGGTGTAAAAGTACCCTAAACGAAGCCGAAGGGCAATTTTTCACCCCGTCACTGGGATTATTTTTTTGTTCTAGAGTTCTAGACCATACCTAGGAACCCCCTAGTTACGGAGATATTGGGGGTCAAAGTTCCAAATTTTTCACAGCTGTTTTTTTTTATTCTAGTTTTTCAGGTTACTTTACTTAAATTACCTCCATGACCCGTTTACTATTTAAAGCATCCACTAGCACAATGTTTTAAGACTGCTACCTTGAGTTTTACCGTAAAATGTGATTTTTCACCCCAAAAAAAGATATCGTTTCGCGTAGGGGCACTTAGTTTGATGTATATAACTAATGATTACGATTAATGATTAATTTATTTAGTTTTGATTATCATTGAATTTTTTAGTCATGATTATATAATCATGACTAATTAGTTGATTGAAAAGTTTAGTTGATTGACCCAACACTGGTCTGCAGGCGGTGTTCCAGAGTTCATATAACCCCAATCTATTTAAGTCGCGAGTTAATAGGCTTCTTCTGGGTTAGCTCGTTCCATCGTCGACCATTTCATATAAAAAACAACAAAATGTAATTTATTACAGAAACAAGCATGTGGAGAAAGCTCTCTACAAAGAAGTTGTGAAGCGGTTTGGTCTTCTGGACCTTCAAAAAGACGACAGCATCACTCCTGCATATATGATCTCGTGTTGTCAAAGATTACTTACGCGCACGGAGCAACTACATGCGGTAAATATTGTTTCTGGATTCCATTCTGCTTGGGGTAAATTATCCATTTTTCGAACATACATAGTGCAGCAATATTTCTTGGCGTGGCCATAGTCGGAATCAATGCTGCCATTTTGTTTTCGTTTATTCAATACAATTCCCAAAAACGGTCGAAATGATTTAAATCGCAATTGTATGTGATTCATCCAAAACCATGCTGCAATATTTTTGACAACCAAAATTATCCCATATAATTTCCTTGTTTCAGAAACTCCATGGAACAGTCCTTTACATAACCCATTACTACTCTGTTTTATCAGAAGGGATATTATGCATACCTTGGAACTTCCAATCATGAGGAAGGATTTTATTAGGAAGTATCTAAAAGCTTTAGATAGTGTAAATAATATGTAGATAATTATTTAGATCAATCAATTTATTGTTTTAGAATAAACATATAGGATTCTATTTTGCTCGAATCTAGTTGAATATTACCTTTAAGAAAAGAATGTTCATAAATATATTTTTATACACGATTACTAGAACCAATTCATTGAGTAAAAAATATATACAAACTTGGTAAGTACGAATATCATTAAAATTATTTACAGTGATTCTTTAAAAATGTGATGTTAAAGTAGCATAGTGAAAGTACAATAGAATTGTTAATTACATACTATGACTACATAGCTAGTTCGATAAAAAGCTTTATATATTTCATAAACACGTATATGAAGGTAGAATTTATAACGACAAATAAAAATATGTACAAATATCAGTGCTTTTTATTTTGTTGTACTATGATGAGTTTGTTCTTCTCCTTTGTGACCTTAGCCACTGGCAGATTTGTTGCTGGCATGAGCTGTCGCAGGTTTTGACTAGGTATTACAGGTGGCTGAAAAGAAAATAAAAGAGTATCAGAAACACGCACATATTGGAACATCGATTTTAATTTTGAAAGGAAAATTAAATGGCCTAATTTTGAAAATCAGGTGAAGAGACATCTGAACTACTTGATATTAGAGCAGGAGTCCCACAGGGGTCAGTGCTGGGCCCTATGCTCTATGTAATGTATACAGCAGACTTACCCCTACAACCTAACATCACTACAGCTACATTTGCTGATGATACCGCTGTCCTAACCAGCAGTCCAGATCCAAAGAGGGCATCAGCAACTTTGCAAGAAGGACTCGATCAAATAAATAAATGGCTGAAAAACTGGAGAATCAAAGCAAATGCAAGCAAGTCTGTTCAAGTGACATTTACTCTCAGACAAGGGAATTGCCCTCCAGTTCGCCTTGATGACTACACTCTACTACACAGTGACAATGTCCGATATCTGGGAATGCACCTTGATAGGCAACCCACTTGGAAACGACACATTAAAGCCAAAAGAGAAGAAACGAACATTCGCTTTCGAGACTTGTACTGGTTGCTAAACAGACACTCAAAACTGTCAATAGAGAATAAGCTTCTCATCTACAAGACTGTCCTAAAGCCGGTGTGGACATATGGGATACAACAGTGGAGTAGCTCTTGCAATAGCAACATCAGCATGTTGCAGCGACTCCAAAATGTCATATTAAGATCAGTGGCTAGCTATAATAATATAAGATAGATAGTATAGAGTGTCCATGGAGTTTCTTGCCCGTTCTTCTCCATAGAGATCTACGCTAGGGAATGGGCAACTACAGTACTTTCACAAGTTATTATGCCTTGTGACTGTGACTGTAGCTTAGGAGTGCAATGCGTCGTCCCGGGGGTTGCTGCGTCGAGTTGCGCGTCGCCGGATGTCTGCAGCGGCGAGTGCTGTGGGTGCGGGGGCGCGCGGCGGCGCGTGCCGTGGCGGTGGGTGCGCGGGGCTCCGGGTCGCGGGGCGGTGGTTGCGCGTTGCGGCGTGCATTCGTTGTTCCGTGATTTGGAGTCTCGTACATTCGTTGTTGCGGTGTGCGTCGCTGCGTGCTTTCGTGCTCGCAGTGTTCGTTGTTGCGGGCATTCGGCGGCGTGTGATTCGGCGTGGTGGCTTTCGGGATGACGTATTGCACTCGTAGTTTAGTTTAGTTTTATGAATTGTTCTTCTGACATTCAAAAGTACCAGTAATGGTTTAATTGAAATAAATGCTTTGACTTTGACTTTGATATTTACCTGAGGACACCGCGCAAGCTGCTTCATACGATCCACTAATCGCATGGCATCGTCTGATGTCTCCGAGTCAGTCGTCATTCCCAGGAACAACGCCCTCTCCGCATTGCCTCCGTCCAGACATCTATGGAATGATTGGAAGTGCCTGAAACGAAAAAAATATATTATTCATTTAATAATATTGTGTGCATTCATATCAAGTTAGAATTGTAATCCACAACAGGTGCACCCAAGTCAGCCTTTTTTATGAGCAATACGATTTTATGATGATTTTGCGTCTAGGCCCAGAAACTGATGCCTGTCCACGCCACTGATATTTTAATAGAAGATGCCTTTTGTAAAGAAGCTCAGAACCCTCTGCCTTACCTGGAATGAGCATGTGGTCTCAGTCGCTGCGCATGCCTCCAAGCGGCCGCAGCCCGCGCGCGCCACACCGTGGCCTCTTCGCTTGCCGATGCCACACCAGACTCGAGCGCAGCACACGCGCCGCGTAAATCCACCACCTGAGTAAAAAGATATAAAGTTTAGTTTTCATTGCAGTATAGAGAAACTCTTCCTTTTTGAAAGTCGGTTAAAAACAACTTAATTTACATTACTTTCATCATCTTCCTGCCCCTCTCCCATTGTATTTAGGGTCGGCGCAACACGTCCTCTTTTTCCACTCTTCCCTGTTAGACGTCACAGTGGCATTTACTCCTTTCTCTTTCATATCATTCTTCACACAATCCATCCATATTTTCTTTGGCCTTCCTCTCCCTCTCCATCCATCAACATTTATATCCATCACCTTTTTAGTAACATGCAATTCGTTCCTCCTCATAACATGTCCATACCACGACATTCGATTCCCTTTCATATTTTCTGTAACTGGCGCAACTTTTAAATTTCCTCTAATATACTCGTTCCGTACCTTATCCATTCTTGTCACACCACACATCCACCTCAACATTCTCATCTCATCTACATGCAATCTTTTTTCATCCATCTTCTTCACAGCCCAGCATTCCGATCCATACAGTACGACAGGTCTAATCACGGACTTGTTGTTATTTTCCCCTTTTTCTTGAGGGGCATCCGTGGGTCACAAGTGGTTCCAGTGACCTGTCGCCATTTCATCCATCCTGAGTTGATCCGGTGCGTTACGTCTCGGTCTACTTCACAATCCCCTTGGACAAGCGACCCGAGGTACCGGAAATCGGAACAGATCAGTATGGGAGTCCCGGCAAGATTTATGGGCATAGGACTGGAGAGACCGCCGAAATCACAGAATAGGTATTCGGTTTTGGTCCTACTTACTTTCAGGCCAACATTCTCAAATCTTTGCCACCACACCTCCAATATGTTCTGGACCTCTAGGCCACTCTCGGCAACTAACTCTTTTTACACTAATTTACATTACTTTAAAGTTCGTATTTCATCAAACGAATACAAAGCAACTATTATTTTTATTATTTTTCTATACGATCTTAAAATGCGGGTGAAATACAGAAAACCATTTGTGGCATAATGGTATATATATCGTAAGCGAAACACTCGCCTCTTAAACACATGGGAAAATCGTTACATAAACGTGCAAGCAGTTTTGTTAGTAGTTCAATTTGATTTTTCGCGTTCGGTCCGCAAATGCCTCGCAGGAACATTTTAATTATAACCTACTAGCTTTTACTCACGGTTTATCTTCCGTTAAAATATATACGGATTTTACACACGAGAACCTTTTAACCGTAGCCTATAACACTCTGGGATAATGTAGCTTCCCGTTAGTGAAAGTATTCTCGAAATCAGGTCAGTGGCTCCTAAGATTACCCCCACATCTATACTTAACTTTCCCTCTTTATCTGAATTGATTTAAGAATCTTACCTTTTGAAAATACCTATAGAGCAAGGTTTTCATCTCGTCATGTGACAGTTTGTCAAGCCGTGCCATCAACATTTGCTCTCCCCTACTCCGCGAGTCCTTATTGTCTTGGGAATCAGACAGAGAAGCTGATGGTGACTTGCCACAAATTAAATTGTTTTTGTACTCTATTGCCGTGTCGATTGCTTCTATAGCTTCTTCACATTCCAGCAGTTTGCGCTCCTAAAACGATAGTTTGATTTATGAAAACAAAAAATAATAGTGCACTTGTATAATCATTTTAATGTGTCTGATTTTGATTTTGGTGGCTTACCTCAGAATCTGAAAGAGATTTATATATTTTTCTCTTATGTCCTAAGCTGCATCGCTGTTCATGCAAGCACTCTCTGGTCTTCCTAAGGTTTTTGATTTCTTTCCTCAACAATAACTCTTTTTCTTTGGACATTTCTAAGGTTTCCAAATCATTTGTCTTCTCCTTCAAAATACTGTCAAGTTGCGTTATTCTATGTGTAAAGTGTTTTAATGAGTTTGTTTTTCTGTCTTTTACATCTACTGATGTGTCAGAAAGTTCATCTAACTTTAATTTATCTTTAACAAGCTCTACATCTAATGTATTTTTACGTTTTTCGTCTTTCTTTATCTGTCTTTTGATTTGCTCAATTTGTTTTTTATAAGTTTTAAGGTTTGTCTCATGTCTTTTTATTTCCCTCATTGTATCCTGGTCAATTAAACTAGATTCTATCTTTTCAGAATAATGCTTGTTCTGAGTATGACACATAGACTTAGACAAGTCATTGATCAGTCTCTCTTTGGCTATACAAAGATTTATCAGTTCCTTTAGCTGAGACTGGCTGCTGCCAATTTCTTTCGAAAGTTTTCGCGCCAGTATCTGCTTTTGAGTGTATTTTTCTTTCGTCATTTTGTACTTCTTGCATATTTCTTCAGTCTTTGGAGAGTCAATCATTTTGAGAAGCTCCCTCTCAATTAATTTTGGTTCAGGATCAACATCCTTTTTGTGAGATTCTATAAGTATCTTTTGAGATTCAGGTGAGATTGCTTTAGCTGCAACTTTTCTTAGTAACTCTAATTCTGCTCCAGATAAACTTTCACCAGGTTGTATAGTTCTTCTTCGCCCAGAATTTGACTGCGATGTCATAACAGGCAAAGATTGTGACCCACTTAATTCTGATATTGTTATATCATCGGAGTCAATATGATTTAAATATTCTTCACATCTATCAGCAAAAAGTTGGTCATTCTTTTCTCTAAAATATTCCATGAACTTTTCTAGTTTGTCTTGGAATACTGTGTCAGAATGAGTATCTTCCTCTGAGTCTGAGTCCACATCTGACTCACTAGGCTCACTTGGCTCTGTATCTTCAGCTATTCTTGGCAACCCCTGCTTTATATTTGCATCCTTATTATCAACACTGGCATCATTATTTAAACATTCATCACATTCAGCCTTCAAAAACAACCATTCACTTACTTGGTTTATATCAGCTTCAGACACGGACTTAGACTGCAGAATTTTGTTAAATAGCCCTTCTGCATTTGACACCAATTTAATCCACTGAGTTGTTGCAAATTGCAAATTAAAGTTATTATCTGTATGTGGTAATACTGCTTTATCTGAGTAAACAGGAGTATTATTGTCAGCAAATAAGTTGACAGTAACAAAGTTCATAATACCCCTGCAGCACAAACATAGGTTAAGAGTTTTCAAAGTGTCTTGATAATCTTCAGGTTCTGCACTGATACACCCAATAACCCAAGTAAAAGCTCTGCCCCCAAAGGAGTCTCTGAGCATAGCTGTGAGAATACATTGGTCATAATTTATTTGTTTTGGTGGATTGCCTGCTAGTAGTTCTTTTATTATGTTCTCTAGAGCAAATAGCCCTGGCTCGGGGTATGCAGCAAGATCACAGAAACTGGCAGTTGACATTCTGTGATTGAGTACTCCATTGCTGCTGACCCACTTCTGTTCTACACTAACTGTGAACACAGTGTGGTTGTTTCCCTGGCACCGCTGTCGCCATCCCAGCTGTAAGTACTGAAAGGCTTCCTCAACATTGCAGCACCTCACCAGGCCAGCTCCCAGCACATCAAATATGTTATTATTCACAACTTGCATCCATGTTATGTGTAATATAAATTCCCTTTCGGGCATTTGGTTCAGCTTGTGAAATATTTCAGATAAAAACCGAGGTACAATGCCTTGGTCACATTCACTGTGAATGCATTCAAAACCTGAAACGACAGTGATCATTTAAAATTCATTCGATGTTTTGTAGACATATTACCTATAATATAATAACATCAACTAAAAGGATTATGAGCATCTTCATTTGCATATTCTAGAGTCACAAGCCTCAAAAAATCATGCAAGTTTTTAGCAGATGAAGTAAAAGGATAAAGTAAACCTTTTATATTCAATTCACCACTTTCTTTTACGTATGCTGCCTTTTTTTTTTTTTTATGGTGGGTGGAAAATCATCAAATAACCCCTCCCGCTCTTGGGCAGAGCGGAAGGGAGTGTCAGACTTCTACTAACTAAAAACCACCCATGTTCCTTCTTAGCCCTTCACGTCGAGGCTGCGGTATCTCTTGCGAACACCCGCAGCCCCGACGGGCTACGTATGCTGCCTGTGATGACATTTACAATTCAACATTAGAGGTAAAATATGTGCACAACCAATAAAATAAATATGTGTGACTGTACTGACCTGGGCCAAATAAAGTGTAAGTCTTGCCTGTCTTAGCCTGACCAAAAACGACGACTGAAGTATCACACCCATCAAGAAAGCAGTTAATTTGGGGTATCATAAACGAGTTGAAGAGATTCGCTTGTGTGCAATCCACAGGCAAAGCCCTATTCACATGGAATGTCTGTCCACTCTCAGTTATCACAATTTGAGTCACAGGATTGCTGAATATGCACTGGGATGAGTCTTCAAGACTTGGTGGCTTCAGCCTGATAGCTATTTGCACTGGAATATCCATCTTTAAGAATTGTTTACGATCTAAATGTGTAAGCTTACTACCACTTCAACGTAACGTACGAAACATGGACACCATACTGTAACTTCGTTAATAGTTTGATTATTTCCAATAATATCACCATATCTTCGGCTCCTATAAGTTAGATTTTATTGATTTACTTCGCTAGAAATAAAAACAACAACTTTCATTCGACTATTGTCGGAACATGATCCACAGATACGCAAAACGACTCGTTTTGCGTATATTTTTTACATGGCAATTTCAATCCAGCCACAGAATCAACACAAAAATAAAATAAAATATTGACCATTACTTACTTTTGAGGGTTCCATAACTGAAAAGAAAAACGGGATCTGACTTTGTTCTCCGTTTGTCTGTCAAAAGTCAGTCAAAACCCTTTATCTCCAGCAGGGCCATGGGCCATTGCGTATCTTTATGTCAGTGGCTATCATAGTGTCCATCACAGATTGTGTCCATCGATAATCTGACAAATAGTTCCATTTTGTACCAAACCATAAATCCATTTGATAGTTTCCAACTTTACTAACTATGTACATGAATTAAAAACTTATAAATAAACTAACAAGAAACTATAAAAGGGCATCAAAAAACTGCTCCTCAACGCTGTCAGCCGGTAATGTGCCCAAAAGACTGGCGGCATTGCCACGTTGTATGGCAGCACTTAGTCTCTGGCCAAGATAAAAGCCAGCCCTTGGGTCACGAGAAGCGTCAACTAAGGGTTTTGAAATTTCCTTAAACAGGCAATGAGCACTGGGACCCCACGGCCCCAGAGTTTCAACCCCAAACGGCTCGAAAATATAGTTTCCACAAAGGTTACTATATTTACGCCACTTGAAGTTCTCTGCAGCCGCAGTGGCACCACCTGCGCAGCACGATGAACTTGGAAGATGTGATGGTGCATCCCACACTAAAGGCCTACCCATCTTCCAAGGAAATAAAGACAGGCCGTCCGATCTTTTGCATCGTCGCGTACCAAGCCATTGGGTCCTAAAACAGCTAGTACGCCGACGGCGACAAGAGCACGTCGGATGATGTCGTTTAAGTTCGCGTGCCGCGCAAAACGGCTAGCACTACGGCTGCATGACAGGCCGTGGTGACCGAGGTTGTTGACAGCTTCACCACATTGACAGCGATGAGGAGAACAGCAGGCGGCACCAAGGCGCAAAGAAGCAGCGAAGCGGAAGGTCGTGTCGTCAAACAAAGTGCCTATGCTCGACGACGGCAGTGTGTGAAGCCAAAGACCTGACTCCCATTCACCCACAGCCAGCAGGCGCGTACGCTCAGCAGTTAATAGCAGTTGACAGTTAATCAATGGACACTATGATAGACACTGACATTTAAAAAGATACGCAATAGCCCTGCTGAACGTGGAGTTATCAATTATGTCTATTTCGCTCACTTTCGTAATGTCAAAAAATGATAGACGTACGACTTGTCGAATCGAAATCAAATCGAAGCATTTGTGAATACTGGGCTGTGGCTCTATAACCTATGGGCAGGCTCTTTATTCACAAACACTTCGATTCGATTTCGATTGGGGAAATCGTACGTCTATCTTTTTTTAGGGTTCCGTAGCCGAATGTCAAAAAACTAACCAAGTGCGAGTCGGACTCGCACATGAAGGGTTCCGTATCATCGTAGTAGGGAAGTCTCCTTTAATTTGGATTATTTGTTATATTGCCTAACCTGGGAAGTAGTAGCAGACGTGTTCACTAAATTGTTCTGAACTACTCTGCAAAGCGGCTCATCCCATCGTCTCTGGGAAAACGGATGGTCAGGTGCTTCAGTGTTTTGGCAAGCGAGTTTCCAAGCCTCGACAGCCTCAGAGAAGCACGGCACATCAAAATTAATCAGTGTGGAAGCCAGAATATTCCTGATTAACTTCTCAGTGCCGTGGACCGAGGATATGAAAGCCGGTAAACTTAAACTGAAAATTTTGCGGACGCCGAGTCCTCCCATGCGTATGGGAAGAGTAGCTAGTGCCCAAGCTCGGTCATCCAATGCCACATTATTGCGATCTCATAATTTTTTGTTGTTCCAAATCTAACTGCGGTACTCAGAGATATTTAATGATTACTTAAGCCGGCACTTATTAAAGATTTGACATACTCTTGTATGACAAAACTGTCAAAACCTTTACTAAGTGATGGCCTAAGTAATAAAAAAATGTAATCAATGTGTGTATGTAATCATTATAGCTCTCTGAGTGCGGCAGAAAACCTTTTCTTTGAGCCTTTGTGAATATAGAGGCAGATCAAGATTTTGGTCTTGCCAGAATAATTGTTGAAAGAAAAGTAAAATAAATTGTAAAAGTAACAACATGTAAGTAACAAACAAAATTGTAACATTACAACTAATCGAACTGCGCCAGGTTGTTATTTTGATTTGAGGATAGGATTTTTTTATGTTCAACGGTTCATATTATATTGAAACGAGGTTCAATCGAGGTAAAATCGAAAGAATCGTTATCGAATCGAAGAAACGGGATCAGTGGGGAATCGAGGTTCTGTTCGGGGTCTTGTGGTTCATATTATATTGATATTAGAACGATAGTGTTTCAGTGTTCGTTTACGTTTCTACGTTAATTCTAAAATTCGATTAAATTAATTTAACTTATTAGTGTAGTAGTGTAGTGTGTGTGTGTGTGTATTTTGAATAAAAGTCTGGCATCACCACAGAACAGAAAAAACAGGTAGAAATGCTAAGCGACGAAATCTGTATCGGAACCAGTGTCGCCAAACTAACACAATCAAACCATCAATCGTACACTGCACTCAAAGAGATTTAAGATAGGTATAGAGCGGACATTGGGACATTTGTCATTCAAATATTTTCACCTCGTGCGTCTGTAGCGCCATCTAGTCGTGAATAGAAGAAACTCGAATATACACAATTAGTTCAGCTATTCCCCGGTAGATGCGCTAGTGTGATAGGGATGTGCTACAAATTATCGACAAACGATATCGATAACGTTTAATAGATTAATTATTTGTGTTATACCTATTTTAATAAATTCAAAGTGACTTCTTTCGTGAAATGAACTTTACCTACTGTTGTGTGACTCGTAACACCAAAATTAAATGTTGCCATTATGAGCATCATCATCATCTGCCTAGCCTTTTCCCAACTATGTTGGGGTCGGCTTCCAGTCTAACCGGATGCAGCTGAATACCAGTATTTTACATAGAGCGACTGCCTATCTGACCTCCACAACCCAGTTAATACTAGGTAATACGATACTCTTTGGTAAGACTGGATGTCAGAATTTCAGGTCACTGACTACCTGTAACGACTGCCAAAGGTCTATATATAGCAGCCGGGACCAACAGCTTAACGTGCTTTCCGAGGCACGGAGGAAACTCGGTATGTCGGGCGGTCACCCATCCACAGACCGACCTAGGCAAGCACAGCTTTACCTAAAGATCGACCCGAGTGGCAGTTCTTATTAAGCCACGAGCTCCTTTTTGTTGCCATTATGAGCAACAACTGAAATATTGTTGTCTCTTTCATCAAACACGATTACTGCATTAGAAAGAACGAAACAAAACGATATTTCACAATCTGTATCCTATTTCGCTCATATTTGTATAAGCAAATGTATCTATAGAATATCGCGCGCGGCGCCTCCATGTTTTTCCTTACTCAATGCAATGGTCGGATGCTGATCGGTCGGTCGGTCGGATTCATTCGTTGTTGTCACTTGTTGTTCGTTTGCCCGCTTTGCCGCCCGCCGCCATTTTTATTTGTTGTCACAAAGTTTAGTGTTTGTATTTTGTTTTGTTTTGTGATTATTAATTACAATACAACATAATTTCCTACCGGGCATTTACTGGAAGCTTGGTAAGTGTATCTACAAATTACAGTGCATGTTTTGTGTGTTTGACTCATTGAGGTTTAGTGTACTTAGTTAATTTTTCTATTAATATTAACGACTAGCGGACGTCACGCGGTTTCACCCGCGTAGTTCCCGTTCCCGTGGGAATACAGGGATAAAAAGTAGCCTATGTCACCCGGGGATAGTGTAGCTTCCCAACGTTGAAAGAATTTTTGAAATCGGTTCATTAGATCCTGAGATTACCCCTTACAATTTAACAAATATACAAACACACAAACTTTACTTCTTTATAATATTAGTATAGATAGTATAGAAGTATAGATAAATAATTTGAATCTGACCAATATGTAGGTGCTTAGACTCCATGCTTTGTTTTTTTATAAAGTGAAACTTTTATTACATCGTCTCAAACTTTTTCGTCTGTGTGTTGCATGTCGTGATGGTCATATTCCAAAAATTTTTAGTTAAACATGGTTTCATAAAACCACACAATCCTTTTTAACTTGGTGTTAGACAATAAATCATTTCCAGTAAAAAAATAAGAAAGGTTATTTTTTTTCATACAAAAAGGTTACTTACATTTTTTTTATTTCAGGTAATTTCTGACAACACTGACTGAGTGAGTCAGTCTCAGTGACAGTCGTTGGTTCTCGCGCGCGATTGACAAGTGCTCTCCAGTTTATTTTCAAGTAATTTATTGGTTTTGGGTGAGTATTTTTGAATAAACTACTGATAACCGGGTTTTAACATGACGATGTTTCAACTTCGGTTTTAGAACTAGTAGTATTTGAAAGTCTTTGTGTTAGCATTTTGTCAGAATGCTTTCGTGATTTATAAAATTGTTTGACCAGTTCTGTAGCCAAAGTAATAGTTATCGCATTGAATATTTACTCGACAATAGTTTTCAGTCGTATACAAAAGAAATTAGATACATGTCAAGATTTCAATATGTTTTGTTCAAGCTAACCTCGAAAAAACAAAAGTAAAGTAAACAAACAAAAATGGCGGCCCGCGTAGTTCAAAGCTAAAGCTTGGATACAAAACACAGGGAATCTTTTGCCGGTCTATTGTTTAAATTAACCATCGATATAAAAACTACACGGTCGTCCGAACATTTGCTCGACGCGTTCGCCATACAGAGAAACACCAACGCCATCTATTAGAATTACAGGCTGCTCGTAAACGTAATCTTGTATGAGCGGTGTGGTATTTTCAAGGTATAAAGAAATTAAATAAAGCTTTTAATGTAAAAAATATAGGGTAATTCCACTAAATGGAAAATCGCTGTCCTAAGCTAATTTTTCGTTGTAAAACTTGAATATTTCTCAGTTTATTGTATCAATAACGACATAGTATTACGTATTCTTGGAACGCAACTGCTTAGTCAGCAATTTAATAATATACCTAATATTTGAGAAAATGAACCTCAAAAAACAGTCCCCTGTGCGTCCCTTTTCCAGAATTACAAATCTTGCAGCAAAAAAAGAAATATTTATAATATTTCTTTTTTTGCTGTTGATAAGTGAATAAAAAATATCCAAATACATTAAACATAACAATAAACATCTTTATACTTACATGATAACAATTATTATATTTTTACAATTTAAATTAAATCAAAATATCTATGTGCGAATGCTGTTCTCAAATAATTATTGAAACAGCCCCCTGTTAAAATTTGAATACCGCGCTGAAGTCAAATTTTGTTTTGGTGCGATGCATTTAGATCATGATACACAAAGCAATCGTTGTGAATTTCGTTTGGTTGTGGAGCTAAGCGGGAAGCTGCCATTTTTTTAGTGCTATGACAGCATCTGTAGGTGAACTACACGTCTTGACCGTTACGGAAACAGTCCCCTGGCTAGCTTATTTTATACTATTTTAAGAGTTATAATTATGACAATTTGTTAAAAAGAACAGTCCCCTCTCATTTTACTTTACTTTGTTTTACTTTGTTGTACATTTTACTTTGTTTTATTAAGTATTCATGTAAAAAAAACAGTCCCCTCTCATTTTATACAAAAACTTAAATTGTGTAGGACTCACAACAGTGCTATATCGTTTAAGAGACTTTAAAAACCCAAAAATCAATCTCTTTTACTAATAAACACTCGTCTAGCACTTATTTCATCAGAAAATATTGTAATAATAAAAAAAAGTGTGTGTGTGAGATGAGAGTGAGATGAATGAAATTAAACTGTGTGGTGTGCTCCAAATAAAAATAAGTAAAAGTGAAAATTCGGGCGCCTGGAGTACACACAAAACTATGCCAAGGATAGACTTACCTGCGGGAGCTTGAGACTTTTAATCTTCAAGCGGGAAGGTATCAATAAAAATCGATCATGAAAAGTAAGAACGACTTTATTACCCGAAGGCTGCTGGTTTGAAAATTCCTTTCTAATTCTAAAGCTAACAGCTCTAATGTGTAAAATTAAGATGACATCGCTGTTATTCTAAGACCTGTCATTATTGCACTTTTTTAAAATAAATTGAAGTTATGTATCATAAACCATACCAAACTCCGTCGACTAAATTAGGAACCTGATGGATTATCCAAGAGCATCTTGGTGATATTCGCCGAGATTGCCAACGGCGGTCCAAGATATATGCATTTTGGTAGGGGCGTGCGTTCAAAAATTTAAGTAATATGGAAAAAAAACGCCTTGTGGCTGAAAACAAACATGAATAATCGTTAGCGGATAAAAAATGGCGATCGAATGGTGGTTACGAGCAATATACAATTAAACTCACCGTTTCTTCCAAAAATCAAAATGTGGTCATCAGTAGATGAATGAATCCAAGCAAATAATTATAAAATGAAGTTAAAAGATCCTGAAACAATTAAATATCGGAAACTATTAGCGTCTGCTATCAAAATAGCCATGACAACGCGGAACGGACCGAAATCACAAAGAATTCGCTTACCTTAAAAAATAAAGGCTATCCAATTAGGATCATGACAAGGGCAATCGGCTACCACATAATTAGGGACTAGATGCCGCCCATCTCAAGTTATATTTTGAGATTTTATTGGAGCGCTCAAAAATCACTCCATTGATTCCAGGCTGTAGGTCGAAAAGCAAGAAATGTCAAAGTCAATTTGACAGCATCGAAAATAAAAATCAGTGTGACCACTTCACGAATCCAAGTCAACAAAAAATGAATTTTCATAAGGCAACACCAACCAGAGCCTACAAATCAAAGCAAAGAATTCAATAGTATGTAACAGGCTTAAAAGACTCGTTACATTACATCCCTCCCCGAAAATAAAAGAAAGGAACTTTCTTTTATTAGAAAGAAATCTTCAACACAATAGACCAGTCTTAACAACTTTCTAATTCCCAAAAAAAGAAAAGAATCATAAAAGATTCAAAGTGTAAATGAATTCTGAAAATGTCAAACGACAAGGTCTCAAGAATTTAATAAAAGTAAAAACATGCAAATGACAAAAAGTCAAAAATGAAATCTGTGAAAAACAGAAAAAAATATAAGTTATAAAAACTTGTTAAATGAAACGAAGAGAGAAATCTCTTAGCGCTTCTAAACTAAAAAACAGTGCAGTTAGGCACCATCGCCACTGACTACAAATTTCAAACGAATTCGAACAATTTACCAATACAAACTACAATTTTTAGTGCAGTTAGGCACCATCGCCACTGACTAAAAATTTCAAACCACTTGGAACAGTACAACTTTGAGTGCAGTTAGGCACTATCGCCACTGACTACTATGTCAACTGCTTCCAACTCTACCATCTCTATGAGTGCAGTTAGGCTCTATTGCCACTGACTAACTCCGTATCCAACAATCCAAAAAAAATTGAAACTCCAAACAAAAGTTTTTAAATAAAGCTGAAAGACCTTATTTAAAATATTGTTACAGGCACAACCTGCAACGAAACAAAGGAAAGCGTACTGTGATCGGCTCATCACCACCGAATTCCCGAGCACAATAGCTGTAAAAGAATGTTGCTGTGACTGGCTCAACACTACCAATCTCCCAAACACAGACAAACACAAAAAATCATTGAGATCTCCAATGAGAAATCTCAATAACGAAAAGGCGAAAGCCAAAGTTTCACAATGCGATCGGCACATCACCACCGAACTTCCGAACGCAAAGAAAAAGAATGACGAAAGTCAAAAAAAAATCCCGCATTGTGATTGGAACAACAATGTCCAACACAATGGAAAAAGGAAAAAATATGGCCGGGGCCGAAATCCCACATTGTGATCGGCACAACACCACCGACTTTCCGAGCACAATGGAAAAAAGAGTCGAAATCAAGGTCAAAAGTTACACCAAGATTCAAAAAATAATAAGGCATTTTGTAACAAAGGTTACAGAATGACCCTAAAAAGTAAAGTCCAGGATGAACGCGTTACTAACAAAGTCAAATCCGATCATTAAAGAGAATGAAACTCTAGTAAAAATGAGAAACAATTCTGTCAATGAACAGCACAAACTAGATTTAAAAATCGATTACTATTTATGACGAAGAGAAAATAGAATGATTTCAAACTATGAAAAAAAAGATTACAAAAACTTGAAATTGAGTTCAAGTTTTTGATCTCAAGGTAAAAATAACCTGAAGTGTAGGGTTATATAAGATCCTAATAAAATATAAACAGGTAAAAGGTTACCCTTAAAAAAATAAGATCTTATACAATCCAACAAAAACGAACAAAACATAAAATAAGATCCTTCGGTGTGAAAAACATTTAATGTGGAAAAAAATTGTATTTAATTAACAAAAATGGCCTAAGTTTTATTTTTAGAATGTTAAGAATTCAAATTCAATAAATTTATAAGAAGTTACCTAACATACATCTTTCAAACCGTTGATAACCTATCATCCATCCCCTCGTACATCACACTGTCAAAAGCGGCTTTCAAACAGAATTTATCAAAAATCAAGACTAACACTTGGAAACCAAATTAAAATTTAATAATATCTTTAACATGATAACGTCCCACTGAACCTTTATTTAAATCTTTCAAAACATAAACGTTATCCGAAACCTTTTCAGTTATTTTACACTTTACAAACTTAGGTGCAAGCTTAGCTGAAAAATACGCAGGAGCATGAGATTGAACAAAACTTCTTCTCCACACCATATCACCCACACCAAAAGAAATGACTTTCCGACCTTTATTATAATAAGCGGCATTTCGCTTATACCCCTTTAACAAGTAAGCTTGAACTTTAACAAAAATATCACTAAGTGAATTAAGAGAAACTGCATAAGCATTCCTATTTGAAATTTCTAGTTGAGATAAGTTATCAACAGAACTACTAAAGTGATGTAATGACGCATCAAGAATAAGCTCCCTACCAAACATCAGAAAGTTAGGAGTAAACTCAGTAGCAAGGTTTACACTATTATTTAAAGCCAATTGAACATTGGGCAAAAAACTTGACCAAGTTCTATGATCATCTTTAACAAAACACGATATGCAGGTTTCGACCGTTTTATTATATCTCTCAACAGGGTTATTTTGAGGTGTATACAAAGTATTATAAAATATTTTGGTTATATTAAAACCTTTCAAAAAATCTACAAAATGTTTTGAAGTAAATTGAGTTCCATTGTCACAAACTACTATTTTTGGACAACCAAATTTGAGAAATATTTCTTTTTCAAAATGTTTACAAATTACTCTAGTGGTAGCATTGATCATTGGAAAGAACCAGCAATATTTAGTAAAAACGTCTA
This sequence comes from Diarsia brunnea, assembly GCA_949774965.1. Taxonomy (NCBI): domain Eukaryota; kingdom Metazoa; phylum Arthropoda; class Insecta; order Lepidoptera; family Noctuidae; genus Diarsia; species Diarsia brunnea. The sequence goes on along the minus strand of OX458999.1, from coordinate 9,443,032 downwards.
CAACCGAAAGTATGTATCTATGACCAGAATAAGTTTTAGGTAGAATTCCTATGATATCAACTGAGAGCATAAGCATCAACAGCAGTACAGGTATCGACATCACCCGAATCCTGAAGCGGCGGAGACTGAACTCCCTTGTCCATGACTAACAAACAGCAAGGCGAATAGCAAACGAAAAGCAAAAACTAAATTTCAAAAAGTTAAAAGTTTGAAAATAAATTCTCACGTTTGAGGTTAAGTATTGAAGTCAATGTGGTATTCCCATGAAAAATTACTAAGTTAATTTTATCGTTTTAAAAGTGCAATAATCACTTACAAGCAGCTTAAATCTAGATAAATTAAATGTACAATATTGTACTTACAATTAGATTAAATTATTTTCTTTAAAAGTTAAACTTAGTTTTTAAAATAACTTTACTGTTGAGAACAACAAAACACGGTCAATGCTATACATTTCTGTTGGTTTTGCTAAGAAAAAAACATGTTATTAAAACAAACAGGTCAATAAACAAAATTATCAATAAGTAAACACAAAACATTGTTTACAAAGATTCACCAAATTAGGTTAAGTACTACTTATGAGTCAAAAATTAAAATAAACACAAAGTTATTGAAGTAACAATGTAGAACAAACTAATGCAAACAATAGACTCATAAGTTAATTAATAATTGTGCAATAATGACAGTATATAGGTACCAGACAAACCTACTTCAAGTCCCTGTTCGCTGAGCGACAATTGTAATAATAAAAAAAAGTGTGTGTGTGAGATGAGAGTGAGATGAATGAAATTAAACTGTGTGGTGTGCTCCAAATAAAAATAAGTAAAAGTGAAAATTCGGGCGCCTGGAGTACACACAAAACTATGCCAAGGATAGACTTACCTGCGGGAGCTTGAGACTTTTAATCTTCAAGCGGGAAGGTATCAATAAAAATCGATCATGAAAAGTAAGAACGACTTTATTACCCGAAGGCTGCTGGTTTGAAAATTCCTTTCTAATTCTAAAGCTAACAGCTCTAATGTGTAAAATTAAGATGACATCGCTGTTATTCTAAGACCTGTCATTATTGCACTTTTTTAAAATAAATTGAAGTTATGTATCATAAACCATACCAAACTCCGTCGACTAAATTAGGAACCTGATGGATTATCCAAGAGCATCTTGGTGATATTCGCCGAGATTGCCAACGGCGGTCCAAGATATATGCATTTTGGTAGGGGCGTGCGTTCAAAAATTTAAGTAATATGGAAAAAAAACGCCTTGTGGCTGAAAACAAACATGAATAATCGTTAGCGGATAAAAAATGGCGATCGAATGGTGGTTACGAGCAATATACAATTAAACTCACCGTTTCTTCCAAAAATCAAAATGTGGTCATCAGTAGATGAATGAATCCAAGCAAATAATTATAAAATGAAGTTAAAAGATCCTGAAACAATTAAATATCGGAAACTATTAGCGTCTGCTATCAAAATAGCCATGACAACGCGGAACGGACCGAAATCACAAAGAATTCGCTTACCTTAAAAAATAAAGGCTATCCAATTAGGATCATGACAAGGGCAATCGGCTACCACATAATTAGGGACTAGATGCCGCCCATCTCAAGTTATATTTTGAGATTTTATTGGAGCGCTCAAAAATCACTCCATTGATTCCAGGCTGTAGGTCGAAAAGCAAGAAATGTCAAAGTCAATTTGACAGCATCGAAAATAAAAATCAGTGTGACCACTTCACGAATCCAAGTCAACAAAAAATGAATTTTCATAAGGCAACACCAACCAGAGCCTACAAATCAAAGCAAAGAATTCAATAGTATGTAACAGGCTTAAAAGACTCGTTACAATATGAAGACAATTTTTTATGAAAATGATGATAATATTTGTAAATTTTTTTAAGAATTACAAAGAAAAATAAAAACTGATTACTTAAACATAAACAAAAATCCTTGTTTTTTGTGCAGAAAAACAGTCCCCTGTCACGGTTTTGTATAAAATCATCCATAACTCAAAAACCAATAGGAAAATGTGTGGGCTTTTTTAAGGTATATATTTATTTTACTATTAGCTTTCATTTTGTTAACAAACAATCTCATTATTTCATAAAATTTGCTTAAGACAGTCTTGTATGGACGATTTTCCAAATAGCAGAGAAACACCCATATATGTTTATTGCTGTTTGTTTGTGTACATCTATACTAATATTATCTCGGGATCTACTGAACCGATTTGAAAAATTCTTGCACCGTTGGGAAGCTACACTATCCCCGGGTGACATAGGCTAATTTTTATCTCTGTATTCCCACGGGAACGGGAACTACGCGGGTGAAACCGCGTGACGTCAGCTAGTACATACATAATAACATTTTCATTGGCCTTCGAATAAAACATTTTTTTTAGACTTTTGCCTTTTTGTTATTTTTGACATATTTTCTATTTATATATTTTCATTCGTATTTTCACTGTACTTATAGATTTTTTACCAGTACGTAAAACACATTTTAATTTGCTTCTAATAAACAATAATAATTAGTTTTGTTTATACTTAAATTATTAATTATTGTAATATAATTAAATCTTTTAATTTCACGCCGCTGCAAAGTTATGTCGTACAGCCGTACGGTACGCGGGGGCGGGGCCTCGCGTCGTCTTTGCCAAACGTCACACATAAATGGCGTCGGGCGCGGACATGGCGCGGGCCAAAGAAAACTGTTTTAAATAATGTTCTAAGTTGACTTACCGACATATTTTTGACTTATAGGCGATATGATAGGTGATATGAAATGTTAGATTTTTTTTATTGTGCTTTGTGTCGTAGTTCACGCAACCCTATCTTGGCATTTTTTCTTTTTAAAAATTTACACGACCGCACCCGAAGGGTGCCGATCGTGGACTAGTTTACTTCGGTTTAAGAAAGACCGTTTTAGGACCAAGTTCGAGGTGTCATTGTAACCCGTCGGGGCTGCGGGTTGTTTGCAAGAGATACCGCGGCCTCGACATGAAGGGCTAAGAAGGAACATGGGTGGTTTTTAGTCAGTAGAAGTCTGACACTCCCTTTCGCTCTGCCCAAGAGCGGGAGGGGTTATATGATGATTTTCCACCCACCATAAAAAAAGGCGTCATTGTAACATACGGTCCGCCCAGTCCTTACGCAGATTAATGATATACATATACTAGCTGACCCACGCAACTTCGTCTGCATCACATAATATAGCTTTTAGCCTTTCTCGATAAACCGACTATTCAACATATTAACTTGAATTAAATCGTACTCGTATCAAACAAAAAAATTTACCTTTCCATTTATAATACCTACTAGCTGACCCATGCAACTTCGTCTGCGTCACATAATATAGCTTATAACAAAATGTCAACATAAATTGAGTTCAATCGTAACAAACAAAAAATCGTATCTTTCCTCTTTATAATATTAGTTTAGATTATATTAAAGTGTGAATTACTATTGGTATCTCTTACTGTTAAATATACAGTAACACCTTGTAAACATTATGGTGCAGTAAATATTTTGAATATGAATTTCTCCGGAGTCCCCGGAGGCCAGAATCCCCACTAACCTACCGCACCGGACCGAATGACTGCCGCGCGCTTAATTATTTTGTCGCGCGGATATTTTTACATTGCGATATCTTCTAAGATATTTGTTTAAACTGTATAGAGTAAAGGGCACAAATATTCTATATTAAATTTCTGTGCTAACAAACACATTTATTTAGATATAGATTAATACTATATGGGTTAAATAAGCTTCGCAAAATATCATTCTTTTTAACCTAACATTTTAATTGTAAAAAATGGTTACAGTGAGTCAATCTTAAAAGATAGACATATGCTGTCGCGGACTTTTTTCATTTTTCATTTATTATTATTATTCATTTATTTTCAGATATTACATCCATAGAAATTGTTAGTAACACAGAAATGCTTATAATTTATGCTCCGCTCCTATTGGAGTTAGCGTAATGTTATATAGCCTAAAGCCTTCCTCGATAAATGGACTATCCAACACTATAAGAGTTTTTCAATTCCAAACAGTAGTTCCAGAGTTTACCCCGTTCAAACAAACAAACAAACTCTTCAGCTTTATAATATTAGTATAGATGTATAAGTCAATGAAATAAACTGTTTTTTTTTTATAAATTTGTTGTGTTATTTTATTAGTAAGTAAACATATATTTGAAATTTAATCATTATTTTACAACAATACCTTCTATAAGTTTTTTTTATTATTTTTATTCCAGTGATTTTGCAGAAGAGCGAAAAAAAAAAAAAGATGCAAGAAACAAGAAAGAAACACAAGAAAAACATGGCTCGGTTAACTGTTGAGGAAAGGGCACGGCTTCAGGGGATACGGGACAGGAAGGAGGTTGGGCAGTTTTTGATGCCTGACGCTCCTCCCAACAAAAAGCGGAGGTTAAAAATTATTTCGAAAATAATATTCTACTAATAATAAATTTTACGGTCACAAATAAATATTTTATTTATTTCTGTATTTCCAGAAGTGATTCGCCCGTTAGAGTGCCGTGCCCTTTGATACCGGGCACTCCAGAAGTGCCGCCCCGACGTATTCCTCAAGCGTGGGAATTGAAGAAGTCAGGTGTGTAAATTGTCTGCTGGATATCGTTAGCCATATTAACTGATCCAACCTAACATATTTAATTACTTTCTATCTAGCGCTGGATGGAAGCGGGCTTTCCAAGGTGGTGTTAAAGAAATTTCCAGCCACGCCCGCGTCGCCTCCCTCGATGTAAGTTTGAACTTAATCTCTGTCCTAAAGACACAAAAACATTCAAAAGAAATCCAAATGTTATATGTTATTTCACAGGGAACATCAGTTAATTACCCCGTCCACAACGGTAATTTTAAATGAAGAGGTGGATGAATTACCTGTGATGAACGCAAGTATTGAGCTGATTGGGTTCTCGCCGAGCACATCGTTCTCTGCAGAGTGTTCCACACTGGAGAATTTCTCGCCAGGTTCATCGACCTCAAGATCAGGTATTTTTTATGTTTATTTCTGGTTTGTGATGATAATCTGGATGAGGGATTCAAAGCAGCTGATAGTTAAATATAGGCTCACAATAATATGATTTTGTTTTAGAACCTTCGATTTGCGAAGCGGAACTGGGGGACGAAATTCTGCTGTTGGAATGCTCTGCGAGTCTGAATCCTGGCAGCGATGTCGAGGATGAGGATGCCGTGGACGGTGAACTCCCTCGCAGGAGGCACGCTGGAGAGTTCGCCGTGGAAGAGTTGCCCAGCGAACTCCGCGAGGTGTTAGGGTCCATCGACACGCAGGACGATCGTGCTCTGCGAGAGACCAGTCAGGAGGATTTGCTGCAATTTGATTGGTCTCACACTCCCCAGGTTTTTACTGGGGAGCGGGAAAAATTTACCGGACCAGCAGGGCCAACTTTTCCGGTGAAGGATATGTCTCCGTTCCAAATCTTATCTAAGATTTGGGATGAAGACATATTCAACCTTATTGTTACTGAGACCAATAAATATGCAGCAATCCTCTTGTCCTCATCGCTGTCTCTTCACTCGCGTCTTCGGAAGTGGGTGCCACTAACGGTCTCCGAGTTGTGGACGTTTTTCGGCATCCTAATGCTGCAAAGCATTGCCCCACTCCCTGTGGAGAAGGAGTATTGGCTCCCATGTTTGCCTTATTTAAGGTTGGGCAAATTCAACGACATTATGTCGTTTCAGAGGTTTGCCCTTATAAAACGTTGTCTACATTTTGCGGACAACGTCTTGTCTGCTAGAGGGATCCCGTCTAAGTTGACTAAAATACAGCCTATTGTAGACCACCTGAACAACAAATTTAGCTCTTTATACCTACCTGAGCAGGAAATAGCTATTGACGAGTCGCTGTTGTTGTGGAAAGGCAGACTGTCATTTGCACAACTGATAGCAACGAAAGCTGCTCAGGTAGGTATAAAGAGCTATGAGCTTTGCGAGTCCAAGACGGGATATCTCTGGCGCATGATAATTTATACCGGGAAACAAGAACGGCATAATGTCGAGGCCGAGGCAAACGAAAACCCGGCTGAGCCTGAGGGTGCGACATCTAGGATTGTTTTAAAGTTAGTCCGTCCATTACTTAATAAAGGTCATACTCTAGTAATGGACAACTTCTATAACAGTCCTTTGCTGACCCGCACCCTCAAGGCTCAGAAGACTGATGTAATGGGGACCCTGCGTCTGAACCGGGAATTCGTCCCTGAGAGTTTGCGACTCAAAAATAAGGCAAACATGCGGACTGGTGAAGTGGCGTTTAGCCAGACACGGGACATGACAATTACGGTGTGGAAGGACTCGAATGTGGTATCCCTCATCTCCACATACCACAAAGTAGAGGTCGGCGGAAAAGAGAAATTTGGGTATTATCGGTATAAACCGAAAGTTGTATTAGATTACAACCTTTCTATGGGAGGCGTTGACAAAAAGGACCAACTTTTGCAGGCGTTTCCCATAGAAAGGATTCGTACTTTAATTTGGTATAAAAAGCTTTTCCGCCGGCTTCTCAACGTGTCCGTCCACAACGCCTTTGTCATATCGTCGAAGTCAGGGTCAAACAAAATGGCGCAGCGGCAGTTCCGGGTGCTATTAGCGGACGAAATCATCAAAAGATTTAGTCCGCTACAAATAGCACGCCCGCTCCAGCCAACCGGCCACTTCCCAGCGAAGACCGGTTTCCGGAAATCACGTTGCAAGTGGTGCGCACTTAAACAAGTTGTTGCTTGCACAGCTTACAAGTGCGACACTTGCAACGTGAACCTCTGTATAATCGGTTGCTTTAAAGATTATCACATTTCTGGGGGACTGAAACAGTGATAATCTTTAAAACAACTATGTTTTTTTCTCGACTGCCAAAGTAGAAACATATTTTTGAAATAATCGTTCAAAACCCTTTAATTTGATACCAAACTCGATAGGCTCTGTTTTTTTTAACTCGCTATGCCGCCTGAATTCTGCCATTTTGATTTTCATTTTACTTAATTAACTGACCCAGTTAAATTTATCAAAATCTTCTCATCTTTTTAGCCTATAGACGGTAATAACGAATATTACCTACAAACATTCGAAAAACATTACCCTCTTTTTTTTGGCAGTCGGGTAATAAAATCATAACATTTTATGTCATTCTTTGAAACAGGGATTGGGACCTATTTATTTTTATTTGTTTTTATCACAAAATTTATTATTTATACGTATAAATAATAAATTTTACACCCGGATATGCACTTCATTTGTAACCCCGGCTTTATGGCACACGTGTTTCGTCCATTCTTCCGATTTGTGTTGTTACTTTACGTATTTTTTTTCGATGGCTATTGAATAACAAGTGTGATACATCATTGAAAAGAGTATTTCTTGTAGAAAACAGTAACATCTAATGTATTTTGTTTACTCAAACTTCACTGACCAAAAATAGACAAGTCGAGTGCGTTTTTACGTAAGTGGGAATTCCTTCATTCAATTCCATATTTTACTGTATTATATAAACCTATCAGCATAATACTTAGATGTAAGTTACATTATTAAATTCTCTTTCAGACAGTACCAATATTTTTAATTTACATGAAAGAGTATAGCTGTTGTAATAAATAATGTAATTTAAGTGATTCACCGTCGGCAACAAAACCTGGCTGGCTAAGGCCTGTAAATAAATATTTTTATACGATCAAGTGTTTTTTTTATTTTATCGTACGTAAATAGAACCCTTCCAACATTAAAAGCCATAAAATATATGTGTTACCGAATTACTTTTTAAAATAATCTTTGTAAAAGTGCACAGTCATATTGTTTTATTTCAACTGTCAATGTTTATCGCTAAGTATAATAAATTAGAAACGAAATACTAACAAACACTTGACACCACTTGAAAGAGTCTTATGTCCATTTTTATTCGGTGCTAATTAAATCGGCTTCTTTTTAATAGCATTATTCGCCTCGAAAAATCTACGTTGCCTTCTAAATTACTAAGTCAGCCACAATTATCGAGCGTTTAAATATTACTATCTTAGCCACTAGTTATCTTTTATGTGAGCCACTCTAAATATAATTTAGCATGGTGGTTATTTTTTAGCATCTAAATTTGTAACATGCATTCAAACATGTACACTTCTAAACTATTTACATTAGTCATCAGAAAAGATATTCTTTAGCTTCTAAGTTTTTTACTCAGTATGTTTTAAATGTAACTCATCCCCTATTAATTCATCGTCTAATTTTTTCTAAAATTGTCATCAAAAGTAAGTAATGGTCAGTAATAGTACGTAGAAACTACTGTCGTGACATCGAAAGGCTTAAATATCGAAGTTCAGAGTATCTAATGACCTAAATATCGAAGTTCCGAGTATCTAATGACCTAAATATCGAAGTTCAAAGTATCAAATGTCCTAAACACGTTGTGGTGCAAAAGTTATCGACAGAATCGCTGCAAAAAGGCACGGTTGGCGCAGTGGCTCAAGCAATGGACTGCTGCGCTGCGTGTCACGGGTTCGATCACCGCACGGAACAAATATTTGTAAGGCCTACAGATAGTTGTTCCGGGTCTGGGTATTTGTGTATGTGAGTTTAAATGTTTGTGAACGCACCCACGATACAGGAGAAATTCCTAGTGTGGGGCAACGTTTTAAAAAAAAAAAAACTTTATTTTTATCGGATAATTAGAAAGTGGTGAAAACATTTCTGCGAGCAACTCGGAAGTAGCGCTCGCCAGCCGTTGCCGCGGCAACGCTCGCTCGGCTCGCGCGCTTTGGTTTTAACCTAACCTAACCCATTTCCCTCAGTTTACAATAAATACGAATCATACAATCTGCCTGTGACTAGTCAATGGTAAAAACATTTCTGTAACTAGTATGTATTTTGAACGCAAATATAATAATCTAAACTGTACCTATTAAAAGTTGACATTTTGAACTTGGGCCAACAATTTTAGGTATTTTCATGCTTAACATTCAAATATAGGGTGTAAAAGTACCCTAAACGCAAACGAAGGTCACTTGTTCTCCCCACCACTGCGATCATTTTTTTGTTCTAAACCATACCTGGGAACCTCCTAGTTACGGAGATATTGGGGGTCAAAGTTCCAATTTTTTTTACAGCTGGTTTTGTAAATACTAGTTTTTTAGGTTTTAATAGGGAAGAATGGAAAAAGAAAACGTGGTGCGCCGACCCCAAATGGAATGGGATAAGGGCAGGAAGATGATGACATTAGGGACCAAGTCTGTTTCAAAACTAATTTCTACTTGTGTTTACTCGCCTCATCGAAAACAAACTTATTCCAAAAATCAGTGACCTTTATCGAAAATACGAATAGGTTGGGAATTGCCAACGTTAGTAGATTCGAGAACAAGACAAACGAATAGAAATGAGGATGAGAGGATTTTGATGAAGTAGGGTTTAAAAGTTAAATACAATCGGAAATATAAATTGAGGATTCGAACTCATTTATTTGTGTTTGAAACTCCAAAATTGTTCCTGAAACTCGATAAGCTTTACTTGGAATATTCAAGAAAAATATGCTATAATACAAAAAGAATAATCAGCCTACAATGTTCCCACTGCTGCACTGGTCGAACACAAGCCTCCTCTCTGTGAAAGAGCGTGGGCCATCCATAACCCACCACGTGTATAATTATACAGGGTGTCCCAAAACTCAACGTCAAGCCGAAACGGGGTGACAGGATTGATCATAACCATCACGAGAAAAATCTGAAAAAAAATCTATTAAGAACTTAAAATTAAGAACCTACCTAGAGCTTGTGCGAATTAAAAACATTTTAACTGAGTAAAATCTGATAGCAAAAATCGGGTTACTTGAGGTTTTAATTTTTTTACTCTTTTCTATTGTATGGAACTAACAAGTATTGTACCATTTTAGAATTCTGATTAAATGCGCCAACTTTTAATGCTACTTGCCAAGGCACTCTAGTACATTTTTTTTATAGGAGGGCCTGTCAAAGTCGACGAATCTTGAAAATTTTAAATTCGTAGTTTAACAAATAGTCTCAATTCTCGGGAACTTAAGGCAATTGTGTCATTATTTTTTATTGGGATTCTAGAAATGTTATTTAGGATTACGTTTCTAAAGTTCAAATGAACAAAAATAAAAAATAATAACCACAATAACCGAAAAATGGTACAGTTTGATCAAATTTCTAGGTTTTTCTTAAAATGCCCATAATTTTCAAACTGCATGGGATAGATTTTTTTTCAGATTTTTCTCGTGATGGTTATGATCAATCCTGTCACCCCGTTTCGGCTTGACGTTGAGTTTTGGGACACCCTGTATAGGTATATAGGGTGTAAAAGTACCCTTAACGCAAACGAAAAGCACTTATTCTCCCCACCACTGCGATCATTTTTTGTTTTAGACCATACCTGGGAACCTCCTATTTGCGGAGATATTGGGGGTCAGAGTTCCAAATTTTTCACAGCTGTTTTTGTAAATATTAGTTTTTCAGGTTATAGCTTTACTTAAATTACCTCCATGACCCGTTTACTATTCAAAGCATCCAATAGCACAATGTTTTAAGAGTGCTACATTGAGTTTTACCGTAAAATGTGATTTTTGACCCAAAAAAAAAATCGTTTACCAGCAAAAATTTTTGCGTAGGGGTACTTAGTTTGATGTACAGAATGCTTGGTTAACGACTGTGTGATGGGTTGCTTTACACCCTGTATGTACCCAAAACAATTGCAATAAAATATGAAAATAAATAGGTACACGTGACTAACCCGTCAGTAGGTATATGAATCGAATGGCGCTCTCTGATTGGTGCAAATTACTGGTCGCTGTCGTCTCACGCTTGCAGTTGCTATTTTCATGATAAAAGAATATGATGTATTATTTTTTATGCTAAGTTATAATAAATTATATTGTCTATGGTCGCTTGAATTGTATTTTTTGAGAACCTAATGTTACAGCTTAGATTATAATCTAAGTGTTGCAGCTATAAAACGTAAAATGGTGATGAGATATAAATTCCGTGGCTAAGTTAGTAAATTAGGTAGCTATGTATAAATAAGAAGGACAAGTTACGATAATTGATGAGTTATTTGATGCTTTCTGTAAGATATTTAGAAAGCATTGTAAAAAAGACGAATTGGCTTATTAGAGGCTTTATCATTTTCTCGTCGTTTAGTTATTAAATAAGAATTGATCACGTGGCCAATAAAAAAATTGTGGCTCGATTTATTATTCCCTTTTTATTCGAACTCTGAGCACTCATTCATGACGTAATCGTGATCGGTGGGGAACATATCTAGCGGTTGTGCATTTGTACTATTTTAAATAGGCAAGGACAACAAGGAGATGAGAGAAAAAATGATAGTAAAGTCCCACAAACTACCAGGAGAACAGAAACATTATGAGGTACCTATTGGAAATTGGATTCTTAAAATCAAATTTATACGCCTTTCTAATAAGTACCATACATTTTTTTTTGGTACAATACAATACCTCCTTTATAATTCTGGCCTGAACGCGTAGCATGCCACCGTAGAAACGACTTTTGTCGACGGAAGAATCGACAAAATTACAGATTGTAGCAAAATTTCATTTGTTCCCAACGAGTAACACCCTCAAATGTCACACTGTTACTCGATGGGAATGTTTTTAAGAAAAAATTCCCAACCAGTCACACTGTTACTCGATGGGAACTTTTTATTACTAATTTCCCAACCAGTCACACTGTTACTCGATGGGAACTTCTTATTAGTAATTTCCCAACCAGTCACAATATTACAGTAGTTAATGAAAAGAAGAATTAAATCGGTTTTTACTCATGTCAAACTGGAATATGGAAAAGTTTTGTCTAATCTTGGTAGAATAGAGATAGAATCGCCATACTACGCGTGCTGGTAAAAAGCAAAAATTGTGTGAATGGTAGTTTTAAAGTTATTTGAGAAAACAACATTTTGCTGGGGTAATGTTTTAAACGATACCGCAGCAAAATCTTTTTTCAAAAATCGTTTCAGCCCGGAACCAAATATATAAATAGATAGCTCTTGTCACGTAGTAAATGTGTGTAAATACCAAAATTTGTGTGCGCTATGGTTCTGAAATTATTCAAGATTTTGCTGCGGTGACGTTTCGGGATATCCCAGATCTCGAAAACGGCTCAACGCAGAAGTATGAAAAAAATACCAATAAGAGCCCTGAATTTGTTTAAATTTGTTTAATCATTAGTTTTGAATTTAGTTGACGTAATATAAAACCATTTAATTACATGGGATTCCATGTAATTAAATGGTTTAAAAAACCTGAAAAAATCGAATTTGCGCTGTAAAAAATACCCGTGGTACGTGGTACTGGTGGACACTTATAACGTCAGGAATTTTGGATGTTCTTACTTTACACGTTAGGAAGATAAAATCAAAATTGTTCAGTTTTTGGTCGGTCGTACTTTAGCGATCGAATACGCAGTTCCCATGACAGTAGGAAACATGAAATACTTTAAACAAATTTAAACGATTCATGAACTTTCGTTCCTGTAAATTTCAGCGTTCAATTATGGATATAACGAAAGTTATAACAAAAACCAGAATATGTTAGCAAAGCCGACCAAATGAAAAGGTCACGTAAAAACGGCCGTACCATACATAAGTGCAACTTCTCAAATTAGCAGCTTAGTATCCGATGTTTTGTACAATTAAGTAGAAAAACGTTATTTGTTAAGACGATTTTTAATGTTTAATTACAGAAGGTACCACATTACACAATTTCTACCAGTTTTCTATTTAAAAAATAAAAAACATGTTAATTTATAGTACTTTTAAAAACTAAATGGATCATAATTACTTAAAGTCACAGTAAATTTAAAAAGGTAAGGAATAATCTCAGTAAATAAGAATTTATAGTTTAATTCAAAATAAAATCAAAATAGTGTGATTTAATATCAATAAAAATATACAGTAGGTATGTATGTACGTATTAGAAGGTACCTATCTACCTCTTATTGAAAATTGTTTATCTTCACCACATCTGGCGAAGGATACAATAAGCCAACTCGATCTCTTGCTATGATAAACTTGTGGTGAAAATGATGTGTCACTAATGCGTCAACACAGACGTCACAGTTTATTTTCTTAATTAATATTCGGGCAATGTAACAATACGGCATATTATTGCAAAAAAAAACTTGAGAGGTGTCAAGGAACACCCGGATGGAACGAAGTTATTGTTATTATTTTTTATTATGTAAAAAAAAAAGAAATGAAGAAATGAAAATATCTGGCTTGCTTTCTATAAGAGAGAGAGAGACAGACAGAGAAACATGCGACGCCGCACAGCTTACAATAGCTTACTATAGCAAAAAGTGTCGTGACAACTTTTCGTAAGAATTTTTTCCATCTAGCCCCCTTTCACAACGCGCGTTAAGGAACTTCGTTCCAATAATTTTCGGGAGACTAGCGACTCGAAGCAATGTCAACACACGACTGGTATTGTCTGGTATCGAAAATCTGAGAGTACGCGACACACTGCGCAGTTATCGCAGGCGTGCCACGCTTACTTTGCACTTCTACTGTTCTTTCCGCTCTGTGAAAATTATTATGTAAAAGTTTGATTCTATATTAGCTACAAAACATCTGTAATGTAACTTTAATGTTACACAGGTACACGTTTCAAAATAAATTTTGTGTATGAATGTTAGGATCTTTGTATTGAAATGTTAAACAGTAAGTATAACATTGTTTTATTTTATCGACCTATCGATCAAATCTGCAACTGATCTTAACCACATCACTAATTGAGTAGCATGGAACTTTCGAGAACAAAAAAGAACAAAACACGACTGGTATTGAAAATCTGAGAGTAGGCGACACAGAGAGCACTTATGCCAGCCGTGCCATGCGTACATAGCACTTCTACTGTTCTTTCTGTTCTGTGGGCATCACTGCTGGTGACAGTGTCAAGCAAACTAAGTAAAGAGTCTAGTAAAGTCCATTTCACGAAAGAAGTCCTGCAGACGCAGCGCTGTATGTCGCGCGACATAATGTTGTTTCACAACTTTTGGCATCGTAAATAAACCTTATAACGCACTAATCCAATAATAAACTCACAAAATATTTACCACAACAAACGCATCTTGATAACAACGACAAACGACAACACGGCCGATCTGTTAAATTTAGTTCCACAATTGTCCGCAGGACTTCTTTCGTGAAATGGACTTTAATACCATAGACATATCTCAATGAATAATACCATCACTACATAATTATCATCACTACATAGTCTAAAACAAAGTCGCTGTCGCTGTCTGTCGGTCCCTATGTATGCTTAAATCTTTGAAGCTACGCAACGGATTTTGAAGCGTGATAGATAGAGTGATTCAAGAGGAAGGTCTTAGTATATAATTTGACCGACATCCACGCGGGTGAAGCCGCGGGCCGCATCAGCTAGTTCAGATATAAAAAAAAACTATGTCAATGAGTAAGGAAAAATAATATATGTCTATGATAATACTGGTGTCAAACTGTCAACTCAAATCAGTTGTCAAGCAAGTACAGCACATAAACGTCATTTTTTCATTGTGATTTCAGATTTGTGATGGCAGAGATGCATTTTCATGTCACTATTTTCTGTTTTCAAATTTTATTTAAATGTTGTTAGTTCTATCTGAGAAATTTATCTTAAAGAGTATTACCCGTAGATAGCTTTCATTTTTATATTATTTAATTTACAGTGACACGCTACATCTTAATTTGATAAATTGATTTGATTTCGTATCTTGGGAAGGAACGGAGAGATAATGTGATAATACGATTCGATTGAAGGACCGTGTGAGACGGTTCGTAGAGACTTCCAAGATTTACGTAAATTCTCTGATTGTTCACCATCATGGAGATGGAAACTGTTGGCGACGTCGGGCTAGGCCTGTACGAGCCTCCTAAATATGGCTTAAAGTTACCGTTAGACCATGAATTTCCTTTACAAAGTAAGCAACTTCTGGTACCAAGACCCGGTCAAGCTTTTGACATGATGCCATTAACTGCCAGGTAAATATTTTTACTATGAAATTGAACTTATTACATTATTCTTGTGCAACATTTCTACTATTCCCATGATTTCTGGAGGTGCTAGCTTAAACCAGAATTATCCTGCTCTTTTAGCATTTTTTCACATTCAGTGCATTGGCATCTAAAGTGTTACATTTATTACAGGTATTTGAAATATTACATTGGCAAGAGGTTAAATAAAAAGCGTCCTATAATGGATTACATTCACATGGTATCAGCTCAAAGAATGTATGGTAAGTTCACAAAAACATTAATCAGATAATTTCAGCCATAATTTTAAAATCTAATGGGGGATATTCACTTTGCCCTTCTAGAATCCAAATAAATAAAACATTAAAAAAAATGCCATGTCCTTACCTTGTCTACACTTGGGTAGTTTGTAGTGGAAAATTACTGTTAAAAAATTTGTGATTAACATTCTCATTGTACTAATTTCATTCTGTAGTTTTGCAGTAATTAATGTGTAACTCATGTGGTTCTCTTCATGCCAAAACCTATAATAGAAAGTAGCTGCTTAGTAACATGTATTCATTAACTGTAGAAAAAAAAAAAAAATCTAGATTACTCAATCATTCTACACAACTTGTTTTACATCTGCTTTCCAATCTTTGCCAATTTGTTTATTTGTTTTACCTTAACATTACACTGATTCACTGGTTACTTTTCATGTTGGTATAAAATAAATGTAAAGGTGTGTTTAGGTGAGATGTCTAGAAGTGCCTTAGTCAGTTCTCCCAAACATCTAATAATAGTAAGAGCCCCTAATGACATACAGACAACAGTCTGTATAAATGGGCTTTACTCTCTTTTAACAAGCTTTTATTCAGTTTCACGTGTCTCATTGTTGGTCAGTAATCGAATCTTGAGCTAGGCGAGCCCATCGTGAGCCGAGCATGAGCCGAACACAATTCGTCTAGTGTGGACCGACTTACAAGCCTCGAACGAGCGTGCTGGGAGCATTTAGTTCTGTGCACCGCCAATTGTTGGTTTTTTGACAAACATAAAGGGATTTGACTATGTTCGAGGACAGTGATTGTTGTAGGTTCATTGTACGTCCACACTTGACGCCGCGAACGACGAAGCTCCAAAGGCTCTGCTCGTACTCGGCTCATGCTCTACTCGCTTACCGTAGACCCAGCTTAACAAGTTCAATTTTCTGCTTGCTATTAAAATAGGGTGGTAGAATTACATTTTATATTTGAATCCAATCCACATCTGGTCCTTACCCACATTTATTCCAACTTGGTATTACACAACTTCAATATTGTCTATGTTACAACAATGTACCTAACTTTTGCTTACAATATTTATTCAGTTGCCTGTGCTACATGTATTAGGCCTAATAAGTTGATTATCAAGCTGTGTATACTATGTAAATATAATATTTATGTATTTTGTAGGCTGTCCTATTGGAGGTATTGGTGGTGGGACTATAGGCCGAGGGTTCAAAGGCGAGTTCTGTCGCTTCCAGCTGTACCCTGGCATATATGAGTATGTCACAGTGCCAGAATGTCAGTTTATTGTCAACATAAGAAATGCCAACAATGAAACGGTTTACCAGTCTGTTTTGTCTACATATAAGTAAGTTAATCATTTCCACCATATCGTCGATGATACTGCAATAGCGCTGAACTACCATCTGCAATACCGCGAAACTGCAAAAAGTAGCGAAATTCAAATTTACGCGCCGCGCTGTCCTAGTCTGTCATTGGTGCGTGTTAGTGAACACACTACTTTGAATAAGCCAATCAGAACCTTACTATAAGGTCCCTATATTTCAATAAGATGCGCTTATCGTTCTAAATACTAAAATTATGAAGTTTTTTTTATCTCCTGTAAAGTTAATAACCTTGTAGTTACGCACTATTGCAAATAGTAGATCAGCGCTATTGCAGTATCGTCGACGATATGCCTAATGTAATTTGCACGTTTGCATGAATTTTTTAGCACCAAAAACTACAAAGATCTTGTGAGTGCTAAATAATGTGTGATTGTCTTAATTAAGAGTATAGGTATTCGTATTGTATACAGATATATAATAGGTATTTGGTTATTTATCTTTTGTTGTCAATTGCTAATGTAGTCACTAAAATGTTGTATCGAGTTGGTGATTCCTTAATCTTATCATGAATTACTTTGATAAGTAAGGATTTAATGAGATAATAAAGTAAGCATTTGTTAAATAATGAGTTAATCAGGTAGCAGGATCCACCTGATGGATAACATGTTGTGATTACGAATACACCTGCATTGTGGGATAAATCATGTGAATACAATACTAAATAACATGATAACATCACACCTGTAATAATCGAAAGGTTAGGCAGAGGTGTCTCAGTAGCTTCATCCACATTGTTTTGTAGATCTGGAACTGTATTTACTATATTGTTATAGGCTGTTTTTGTTACTTCACTAGATTATATTCCTAAATGACCTTTTAGCAAACCCAAAAAAGCACCACCTACTTGGGAATGGAACTTGAATGGATCAGAGTGTGAGTACACAGCACTTTATCCGCGCGCCTGGACCACGTATGACCTGAGCAAGTATGGAATAAGGCTGGTTTGCAGACAGATCTCACCTGTCATACCTCATAATTACAAGGTACAGTAAATAAACATACAAACAAAAAACAGAGCAAACAACAATAAACAATAAACATTAGCAATTTTTTTTTTTTATTAACTTTAGCACTGCTCACAGGCCACTAAAATCGTAAAATGAATCTGGGCTTCTGATCTATGCAGCTCCACAGTCATGGGCTTTTCCAATTGCTGGAACAATGTCTATGCAAAGCATACAAGTTATGTTAGTATAAAGCTTTTCCTCTCAATTTATTTTCCCCATAGCGTTTTGAAGATATACAAGTGTTTCTTAGATACGAAACTTATTTATTTTCCTGTTGTCTTTCAATGATGTTCTCTTTAATGATGGACTTTTTCGTACCGCAACCTACGTCGTCTTCGGCCATTGATTTTTCCTCTTTTATCTAAAGCATGACTATTACTTTTTGTTTAAACTAATGTTTGTTTACAGGACAGCAGTTTGCCGTGCGCAGTATTTGTATTTACAGCTATTAACGTTAGTAATGAAAAACGGAATGTTAGTATTACTTTTACATGGACTGAAGTGCTTGGGGGCGCCCACAAGAAGAAATCTATTGGTTTGTATAAAATCAACCCAGCTAGATGTAAAATATATAATTAAGAAAATAAGAGTACCTATTGCACGAAATAGACTGTAATTATATTTAGCATTAATATGTTATTCCTTCTTCCAGCCAAGCTTGATTTGGAGAGGTATTCAGAGGAGAACACATGTGGCGTTACCCTGGAACAGAAAGTCGCCGAGCATCCTTGCACATTCACCATAGCCAAGAGGAAGGATGAAAACGAGACAATCCACGAAGGTTACTGCCTGTGGAACGCCGCGAAGACCTCTGCTTACGTGTGGGATTGTCTAAAGAAAAACGGCACGCTAACACCGGATCCCAGCCTAACGCCGCCACCTCCCAAAGTGCCAGACAAGGACAAAACAAAAGAAGAGAAGGCAAAGGAGAAAAAAGAGAGAGAAAAGGAAAAACAGAAGAAGATGCACAAATGTACTTAAATCTTCATTAGTCCTAAGAGTTACGTAGAATTGGGATGTTTTACTAACATATTTTTGTATTTTGCAGGTGATTCGGTAGCACTTTCAAGTGTATTATCTTTAGAACCAGGGGGAACGGGGTCTACCGAGTTCTGTCTTGCCTGGGACATGCCTATTATAAGATATAAGAAAGATAAAAAAGTACATAAGAGGTAAGTCTTCCTGTTCGTTTAAATGCAGCTTTATTTTTATTGGTCAATTTAATAATCAATTTGTTTATTACAGGTTTTATACGAAGTTCTTTGGTAGCGATTGTATCGCCGGTGCCAGCATAGCTGCGTACGCGCTTAGAAATTATAAGAATTGGGAGAAGCTACTCGCAGAGTGGCAGGATCCCATCTTGAATAACAGGTAAAATCCTACCTATTTTCTTAATGAACTTCCATTTTTTTTTTTTTACAAAATTATAATATTTGTTTTTGTTCCACAGTAATATTCCAGACTGGTTAAAAAGTGCCTTAATGAATGAGCTTTATTTTGTCGCTGATGGCGGCACAATATGGTTTGACGTCCATGACGAATTTCCGGAAACCGATCCTAGGTAATTACTCATCAATTAGATTTCACTTTACACCTGGTTTATAGCCATGTTAAATGAAGTACGGGTGCTCATAAGACATTCAAGCAATGTTAGCGGACGTTCAAGAGGTTAAAGGTCTTATTCACTGTTCTTTATTTTGGTAACTTTGTTCTAGGCATGACTTTGGTTTGTTCGGGTACCTAGAAGGTCACGAATATAGAATGTATAATACGTATGATGTACACTTTTATGCTTCCTTCGCGCTAGCTCAACTATGGCCTAATTTACAAGTAAGTACATACTTTTTCACCATTCAGCAAAATAGTCGATCAACTTCTTTCTTCTTTTTCTCTGTTTGTTTTTCCTTAATAAATAAATAAATAAATAAACTTGTTAATTTATTGAACAAATGATATAATCAATTTCAGGTGGTCTTGCAATATATGTTCCGTGACACTATCGAACAAGAAAGTGAGAAATGCCGACCGTCGCTATACAACGGAAAATCAGTGAAGTTTAAAATAAAAGACTCAATTCCACACGATCTTGGTGATCCCGGTGAGTCATTGTCATTATAATATAATATTATTAAATAGTCCTTATCAACGCTGTGGTTAATTAAATGTTATAAAGGATGACGAAAACCACATTAAAATACGGCATCAAGTGCAAGTGAATATACCGGTAAACGGCTTTGGTCCATATTATTTAGAAACATTTATCGTTATGTACTCACTCGGCTACCAGTCGAATTGTTAATTTGTGTCAATAATCTAAACTCGGCACATCGACCTATGACTATTCCAAACTGCAATTGACGATAGCAAATTAAGGGCAATAACTGAGGTAGGGCATTTTTGCACGATTATGGCTCAAATCTTTTCTCCAAGAGTTTTAAATCTCTCTTAATTTCTTTCTTTTTTAAAGACAAAATGCTCTCTAGATTCAAAAGAGCAGAAACTTGTAGATTTAATAGCATAATTTAAATAAAACAGCAACCATTCAAATTGGTTTTTATTATTATTATTCTTCTTTCCACTGTCTAGATTCTTGGGTCAGTCTAATAACACATTTGTTTTTACAGAGGATGTACCTTTCTCTCATATAAACGCTTACAACATCCACGACGTGAGCGACTGGAAGGACTTAAATCTCAAGTTCATACTGCAAGTGATACGGGACTACCGGTTGCTGAGAGGGCACACGGCGCCGTTCGACAACGACAGGTACCGCTCCATGGCGTTTATAGACGACGTGAAGGACGGTACCGAAGACGACTTGTACTCGCGCTCGACGGGGCAGGCCGACGACACCGACGGGACCACGGACGAGTCGCCGGACCTCACGGAGCAGTCCACGCCGGTCGCCAGCGATCAGAAGCCGTACGGGGTGGGCGATATACTAGACCTGTTGTACAGGAGCACGGACGTGGAGGCCGAGGTGCAGGCGGAGCACTGGCCGGCCGCGCCCGCCGCCGCCGTGTGGGGCGCGCGGCGCTACCTGGCCGCCATGTACCCCGCCGCGGTGGCTCTGCTGCGCGCGGCGCGGCGCTGGGACCACGACGACGACGGGCTCATCGAGAACGGCGGCTTCCCCGACCAGACCTACGACGCGTGGGTCATGTCCGGACCTAGGTAATTATTTAAATCTTCGTCATATGTATTACTCCCCTAACTTTTTTCTCTTTCTCATGTCTGTCTCATGTAAAGGTAGTGCGTAACGTTTTAATAGATTTCATATTTTAAAACCTCACCTTTACGCTTTGCACTGTTTTTGCACCGCTTAAATGCTGGCATAGTAGTTTTCACCCAACTTTAGGCTGCTGTAAGTTCTGACTTTTGGTAATGTCAATTTCACTAGAAAATTATTTGAAAGTCAGGACATTAATATCGGAGATTCTTTTGTATCTTGATTACAATCGGAATATTACAAAATCACTTTCCATTTACAGTGCATACTGTGGTGGTCTATGGGTAGCGTCAGTAAGCGCGGTAGCCGTGATGGCACGTATCCTGGGTCATGAAGAGGACGAGAAGGAGTTCGCCACACTACTGGAACAAGCGCAGCATTCATTTGAAGAGAAGCTGTGGAACGGCTCCTATTACAAGTTTGACGTGCGCCCTTCAAATAGTAAAGTGGTGATGGCAGATCAGCTGGCGGGACAATGGTGAGTTATTCACGCAATAAAATAAAAATAACCTCCGTACGTTTTCTGTTTTAAAATTGTTGTTATAATTTTACGCGGAAAGACAAGCTAGCATGTAATCTGACTCAATGTTGCAAGGTTCGGAGTTCGGTCGATTGTTACGTTTTTTTTACAAGAACTCTTTCTTTCCAGGTTCCTCCGCGCATCAGGTTGGACCGAGCAAGTGTTCCCCGAAGCCAACGTGCGGAAGGCTCTAGCGGCAGTGTTCGAGAACAACGTCCAGAAGTTCAAAGGTGGCAAGATGGGCGCCGTCAACGGCTGGGTGACAGGTCCGCGCGGGCATATCGACACCACGGCCATACAGAGCGAGGAGGTGTGGACCGGTGTCACTTACGGACTTGCTGCGCTTATGATATTTGAAGGTAGGAAATGATCCGTCGGGGCTACTGGTTGTCCGTCGGAGCTGCGGGTTGTTCGAAAGAGATACCGCGGCTTCGACACAAAGGGCTAAGAAGGAACATGGGTGGTTTTTAGTCAGTAGAAGTCTGACACTCCCTACCGCTCTGCCCAGAGCGGGTGGAGCCATTTGATGATTTCCCACCCTCCAAATTAAAAAAAGTGACTAAATCTGCACAATTTTGTTGCTACTTAACAAAATGCAGGTCTGCCTAACCCTTCGGGGAAAGCAGGTGTGACGTATATTAATAAATATGTGGTTGCTTACAGAGTTTTTCATTATAAAAGGCATTATCAAGTACAATATTGATTATATTTGGCGTCACTTTATTTAGGTATTTAATTAAATACCTAAAAAGGGTAAATCCCATAGTAGACAGCAGATATGAGCTAATGGGAGTTCCCATTAGCTGTTATCTTATCAAAAATAAACAGCTGCAAATCAGTATTTAGAGTACTGATAGTGTAATTTCGCTAGTACTTATTTATTTTTATCTAATCGCATACAATATCTACGTATTATGTTTGAATAAAAATGTGTTGAAAAGATTTACTTTCTCAAATGAGTTACTATTTTCTCAAATTGTGAAGATTTAATTTTTTTTTTTTCAGGCATGCACGAAGAGGCGTTCGCGACTGCCGGTGGCTTATACAACACTTTAATACAAAGTGGTCTCTCGTTCGAAACCCCAGAAGCCCTGTACGAGAACGGCAACCACCGCTCAGTGGGCTATATGCGCCCGCTGGCGGTGTGGGGCATGTACCAGGCCATCCTCGCCAGGCCTCCGCCCCCACAACCAATAGCCAACGGACAACCATATAACACCAAAGATGAAGCGCGCTTATAGTTACTCCAAACGAAACTCCAGTTAGAATGTAAGATTTTTACATTTTGGTACATCGACGTGAACTGAATATTAACATTTCGTACGTAAATTGGATAGAACGGCTAGAAATTACCGCCTAAGTTGTTAAATTATGTACTTATCGAAATTAAATACGGTCGATTGTCTTTCGAACAATAAAATTGTCGAATTGTTAAAGCTTCGCAATTATTGAAGAGCCTTAGAGGCGCCGATGCACGGTATGTTTAGACAAATAAATCAATTGCAATACGAATCAGTGAAAGAAACCAGTGAGACGATAACGTTTGACATTTATTTATTGAGATAGGAGGCAATAATGGTATTCTTATGTAATTTTATACTTGTATGTCTAGTAATGAATTGTAGGTAGATTTATTTTATTTTGTTTGTCCTTGTGATATTTTGCTTATTTTTAGTTAGCAATAGTTCGAAAGATACACTTTCGTTGAAAAGTGTAGTGATGACGTATCACTGTTTTCTGATATAAAGTATTTCTTCTTGAAAACAATTTATACACAATGTATTATTTTCCGCTAATCGGCGTGAGATCAATTTATCTACAACTAAACAGATGTCAACTTATAGATAAGGCTAATGACCAAAATTGGTGCCTTTTTTTTCAATTTTGCCTTACAGATAATCGAAATGCAAAAACACAACTCTTTACAAAAGTGATTGGGTTCCAATCCTGAATGAGGTAGATGCTTTTAACCCGACCGTGGCGAAGCCCAAAAGGAGGGTTGTGTTATTCAATAAACTCATTTAGCTCCAAAATCGAAATCTTTACCTGTGACCACTTTGCTGTATTTCTTGGTTTAGCTCTGATATACCATCTCAAAAGAGCATTTATGAACTAATTAACTCTGTCCGGATTGACTGTTATGGTTACTATTGTAATACAATACTATTATTTCATTAATAATGTCGTTTTGTAGGCTACAAATGGAAAGTTCCGTGAATGGTCATCTAGATAAAAAAGCAAACAGTAGTGTTTCATACATTTTGGTCATTAGCTTTCATTCGGGAACGCGTATCTACATGTGATTATTTTAGTAACGCATTTATTTTGCCTGCGTATATTGTTTTACCAATAAAACTGTGAAAGAGTATTAAGTTATGTTAAAGTATGTTATTCATAATTAGCGAATTTTTTTTGTGCATTTTATTGTGCTTATATTATTTTAGCAATAGACAAACATTGTCTTAAAACTATATAATTTATTTTTTGTTCGTTTAATTTATGTTAAACTTAATAATAATATTTTTTTGTATTTGTCATTTGGTAACTTACTTACTGCCTGCAAGAAGTAGGTGCCAAATTAAAATACATGCATACTAAAAATATGTGTTTGCTTGTAAAGTAACATCCCTTTTTTTATGGTGGGTGGAAAATCATCAAATAACCCCTCCCGCTCTTGGGCAGAGCGAAAGGGAGTGTCAGACTTCTACTGACTAAAAACCACCCATGTTCCTTCTTAGCCCTTCATGTCGAGGCCGCGGTATCTCTTGCGAACAACCCCCAGCCCCGACGGGACTGTCCCTTTAAAATGTATTATATCTGAAGCCATTATACAGCAGCAACTGTGTTAAGCTGCTGTATAATGGCCTAGATGCAACCTTAATGACTGTATTGAGAGAGAATTAAGTTCCATGTGATGACAGTGACGCAAAATAAGAGATATAAAAGGACTACATAATACTGATAGATTAAAATAATCATGATACGAATGAGCCAAACGTAACATACGATAAAGGAAGAGGGGTAACAGATTAAACGGACTGTAGAATCTGACTGATCGATACGCTTTGATATAGATCCTGACTCAGTGAATGTCGCGCAGGTGCGCGAGCGGGTACCTATCTGCTCCGAACGTCTTGTTAACCATTGAAACTACACGAGCCCGCGCTGCACCATACAATTTTCCAAAACACGCGAGCGTACAACGTAGTTTTAGCGTACGCCCGAGGCCGCAAAGTCGCAGAGGCGGCGCGTGCACCGGAGAGTTGTTTTGAGCGTGCACGCTCGACTACTAAACGTATGGATTTCTCTCTTGGTGTATTCGTAGCAGCGTTTATAGCGTGTAGTTAAACGGCGCGATCAGTGTTTTGGCGTTTTAACGAGCGTTTTTTTTTTCGTGCTGCCAATCGCGGGGAAAATCCCCGATTTGCGGGGAATTGATGGTAAGGCTGCTTGTCCACAGAAGCGGAACGAGGCTGTGGAGCGGAGAAACGGAGAAAAATTAATCGATAGGACTGCATAAAATCTTAATTAGACAGTGTTTTTATCCCAAAAATATCAATTCGGGGAATTTGTGGGGAATGAATCAAAAACAAGCGGTGAATTTCGGGGATTTGACAACACTAACGCGGGGAATCGAGATTTTTTTATTGGCATCACTCACGGGATGACACTTGCCTGAACTAGTTGCGTGCACGCTGAACGCGACGCTGCACGCGACAATACCCGCTGGAACGCTTCGCTGCACGCCCCGCCGTTCCGAATTTGCGGCCTTATCAGTTTATCAACGAATGCTGAACGTCTTTACTACAAAATTGATTAGTCACAGTCGGATAAACGACGGGAAGGTCCCTTCCTGTGATGGTCCCCTACTACATCGAACTATTTTTAACCATGGACCAAACGATGCGGACTATAGGATGATGAGGGTTAAAGAATACGAGAAAAAATATATCATTTTGAATTTATTTTCACAATACATAGTATACATGTTACAATAAATGCATCTTGGACGATTTAATACAAAAGTATTACTAGGTATAAAATATTTTATTCAAGCAGATCTTTATGCCAAGAGTCTCGTATGCTAATTGTTTTTCTTAATTAAACGGTAAATGCTTAAATAATAACTTAATTTTGGCTACATTAACTAAAAGTGAATATATTTTGTACTATTTAAAATATTACATATCTGCTATAAAATCGACGACGACAATAAATAGAGATATTACGTGTACATGATTACAAATATATATATACAATATTTACATGCATCTTTTCAGTCTTCATATATTTTAATGGAAAATCGCACTATTCGTATGTTGATACTAAATTGCTATTCGGAGTCTGTGAGTATGATTCGATGTAGTGCTTTGGCAGTAATATTGAAACTACTATCATCTAAAACGTTTGGCTAATCTGTTTATCTCTATTATACATGTAAGAGACTTATGTAAATACACATCTCTTTTACGAAATGATTAATCTTATATTATTTGGCACGGTGTCTAGATCCAAAAACTACGCGTGGATTAACGCAACACCCACGCGAAATAGTCATTTCTATTTCAGAATGTCAACAATTCGTTGTTACCGAGTGACCTACACTTTACACTTTTTTTTGAATACGCGAATGTCATGGAATTTGGAATACAGCTAAAGATAAATTACGTGTGAGTGGCAGATATGTTCATGTACATGTGTGCTCCGTCGCGATCGTCGCAGCGTCCGGCCGGGAGCGCTCGCTCGCGCGACCCGAAGTTGAGTCGCAAGTGTGTGCCGTTGCGTGTGTCTGCGTCACAGTCCAGCGTTTCACGAGATGCTGACGTTTCACGCTCGACTATCGTTGCCATGTGCTGATTCCTGGAACATGAAGAATCGGTTAGTAAGTTTAAATCATGAATGAATCAGTATTTTTTCACGAACTGAGCAACTTTTAGACCAGTTGCACGACTACTTGAAGACGGCTTCCAGAACTAGGGGAAGTTCCATTTTCCATCACTAACATCCATACATATACTTAATATAAACTCACGCCTTTTTTCTACAGAGAGTGTGCAGAAACTACATAAC
Organism: Diarsia brunnea; assembly: GCA_949774965.1. Classification (NCBI taxonomy): domain Eukaryota; kingdom Metazoa; phylum Arthropoda; class Insecta; order Lepidoptera; family Noctuidae; genus Diarsia; species Diarsia brunnea. The sequence continues at coordinate 9,416,532 of OX458999.1, read as the reverse complement.
TCCCCCTGCTACAATCCTTACATACTGCATTCGCCTCGTCCACCTTCTTACATCTAACACGTAGGTTGCTTTGACTAATATTTAATTCCTATTTACCTGTTGTCAAGTTTAGGGTGTCCGAACGTGGTGAACTGCGGACAGGCACCGTTGAGCGGTCGCGGCGGCGGCGGGATCAAGTAGTCATCCATCCTATTCTCACCATCACACGCAGAATGCATCGTCAACGTGCTGGACGAAATCTGAGAATACGGATGAACAATATTTAAAGTACGCAAGCAGAGAGAGAGTGGGAGTGAGATGGTTTAAAGATTTCGTATTACGATGTCTACATTCGCACTATGAGCACTTTTTTGTACTTCCAAGGAATCGGTAGCACAATGCCAATATATTGAAACCACCATACATTAGCTCACATTATGTTTACAACCGCATATTGAGTATACCATATACTTTTATTAACGTAGGTATACTATGTACTTTTATTAACGTGAGTATAGTTTGGCTAGTTTGTGGTCTACAATATAAACAGTCAAAAAAATCGCCATAGTGCGAAAGTAGACATCGTAGCCCGTAGGTACTACGAAATCAGTCTAAATACGAAAGGACAGATTTAATCTAAGAAAGGAGAAACATGTTTAAAAAAAAACTTGGTAACATAATAGTCCAGTCAATTTAGATATCCGAGGTTACATTAATTCCCACCCAGCTGAAAATTGGTAGAATTGTTCAAAACACCATTATAAATGAAATGTGAAAAGTCCTCATCAATCCGACACCAGCTGAAAATTAACCGAGACCAAACTTGCCGATACAATTTTGTCTCGGCAAATTTTATGATAAAAGTTACCGTTTTGCTGAAAATTGCGAAAGACCCGTTTTTGTGACCTTTGATCCCGAGTAATTTTTTTCCAGGTGTCGGATCGATGAGGACTTTTTACATATAATTTATAATGGTGTATTGAACAATCCTACCAATTTTCAGCTGGGTGGGAATGAATGCAACCTTACCCCTATTTTTTGGTCTAATTTGACCGGACTATGAGAAGCGTGGTTCGAATACGATAGGAGGAAGATTCGAAATACCAAGGGAAAAAATAAGAAAAAAGAAATTCCAAGAAAGGATGTCGGTGAGTATTCCTCATACTTACAATAGATCTAGCCTTGTCGTCGATCTCAGATTGCACACTATTGGTTTCTGCTACACTTCCCCCGCTGACCGTACTGAGACGCCCCGATGATGATGAGCCTGACAAAAACAAATGAAAGATGTAAGATTATGTTGCTATACATAATCGTAATAGTTTCATTCGAATCTTTATTAATTCTATTTCTATAAAATTTTCATTTTCATTTTTTTTTTATTTTTATTGATTTTTTTTTTTTTTCTTTAATTTTTCTATAAAATTGAAGTTTTTGATGAAATATATACGACACTCAAACATTTTTTTTCAATTTGTGTCTGTCTGTCTGTATTTGTTCCGGCTAATCTCCGAAATGGCTGGCCCGATTTTGCAGATAGCTGATATTATAAAGAGTACTTTTGGCTACTTTTGTTTTAGAATAAGAATAAGGGATCTAGTTATTATAAATAGTGCTGATCTTACTTTCACTCAGGCTGCTGTTTGGTCTCGTGTTTCCATTTCGCTTTTCAATTGTCCCGTTGTTATTGTCATGGTTATGGTCTGAAATTTATTATCAATCGTAAGTACCAAATAAAAACGCAAGTTAATTATACAATTCTTTTTCTAGTAAGTTTATAGGAAATACTCACGTTTATTTTTGCTCTTGGAGAACATTTTCTTCACCCTCTCGAAAGGCGTGGGTCTTTTCATATTATCTTTTATCTTCAGTTGGATTCTATCATATTCGTCTCTCATTTTATTCAATTGTTCTTGCTTCTCTTTGAGTGACTGTTGAGTCTCGTTCCTGTTCTTCCATTCCATCACTAACTTTTCCACTTCCGATATCGTGAAAACGTTGTTTTTGAAATCGTTTATTATTTCAGCTAACTCTTCTTGACCAGTCAGGGGGAAGGTTTCCTTGCCTGATTTCACGCTACCACTGCTGCGAACGTCTTTGGTATTTAGATTTATTTGGCTTATATCACTAGTAGGAGTGTCAATGGTAAAAGTCTTCGATTCTTCGGTGGGCGAGTACAAGAATATGTCCGACTGCTGCGGCATCAGTCTCGAACTATTCGCGTACAAGTTATTTGGTCTGAACTTAGGGCTTTCTACTTTAATATTGGAAGGTTGAACTAGGTAGTCGTGTTCGAGGGCTTGTTGTATTCTGTCGACCGTATTGTCGTGAAGCGGGAATTCGTTTTGGTAGAACTGTTCCTTGATTTTCGGAAGCCTCAGATTCGGTCGTTGTTTCTTTTCGAAATCGTCTGGTTTGTCAGTATTTTTCTCAAGGTTCTGCGTGCAGGCTTCGCTGAAAGGATCGGTTGAGGTGTGATCGCGTACTGGTGAGTCAACTGTGTCACATGTTTCCACAATTCGTAGGTCATCTTGTTTAGCTTCGTCTTGGCTCTCTTCTTTGTCGTTGTCAGACATATTTTTCAGGTAGTAGTACATGTTGGAGAATTCATTTATTTTCTGAAAAAAGAGGGCAGATGAGCAAAACATAGATACCGCGGCCTCGGCGCAAGGGTTAAGAAGGAACATGGTGGTTTTAAGTCAGTAGAAGTCTGACACACTCTTTCGCTCTGCCCAGAGCGGGAGGGGTTATTTGATGATTTCCCACCCAAAAAAAAAAAGAAAAAAGATGAGCAAAACATTCTCACATCGTCAATTTTATATCGATGTAGAGCCTTTTGAGGTACTTACAAGATGGTCAGCTAGTACGTCGGCGAGTGCGTAATGTTTGTGATCCCTGGCGAGGTCTGCAGGTGTTCGCTGGCGAACATTGCGCAGTGCGACTGCAGCGCCACCTCCGGGACATTCAAGCAACTGCCAACAAAGTCGTTCCAACCCAAACCGCGCCGCCCAATGTAACAACGTTGGATATTCTTCACCACCTACAAAACAAAATTACTTTACTTATCCCCCTTTAGATGAAATGATTTGAAACTCGATACTAATAAGTCGTAATGATCAAGTGAAAGGGGAAACTTACTTGACATATCAGCTTTCGGGTTAAATTGTTCAGTAGAAGCCAGAAGGTTGAAATGTGGCGGTATGTTCTTTTGGAAGGCGTTCAGCATCCAGCTGTCTAGTTGTTCCTTGCTGGTTGTTTTGAAGCCCAAGGTCTGTGATGGAAACATTATTCATTGAAAAAGGCTTGAAAATAATTTTCTGTGGATTTCCCAAAGACCTTTGAATCTTAACCCCTAGTTGGTGTTTTGACTGGGTATCGATTGAACGATAAATCTTAATCAATTTCCATGGTATACTCGATACACTAATACTACATTATACTGAAATGTGTTTTTTTTATCTGTTGAAACTTGTAAATGGCCTTCAAATTCATAAGTTTAAGATGTTTAAGAACACTGTTTGTGCTAGCTGTAAATTCCCCGATTATAATAAAATAAAATAGCCCAAAGAGCATCTACTTTAATCTAAGGAGAAAACGGATACTAACTTGGCACATAAACTCCAGGGGGTGATCTGATGCCCTTAGTAGCTGATCTAATTCCCGGAGTCTGCTCTCGCACTTGATCTGTCTGCGTCCTAGCGACTGACCATTCTTGCTTACACGCACCCAAACGAGCATCGACACTTCCAGACATGACTCTGAAATTAATTATTACATTTTAGTATTCCTACATTCAAATAAAAAGAATATTAGTCGAGGGAAAATAGCAAAATCCAGTCGCCATGCCAACGGAGCGAAAAGTACTTGAAATATTAAAAATATGAAAATTAACATAAAATATACTTCTCAGAAGAAATTGAATTTTATTCAAAAAGTTAATAGATCTTTCTCCGAGGATCCTATAATTAGTCTCTGGATTTCAAGTGTTATAGCGATGGGTCTGAATAAAATAAATTCAAATATCTTACCCGGTATATCAAACTGAAGAGTGTAGGGGTTCCTCTTCTTGAAGCTGGGGATGTTAATGACCTCCCCCTTCTTGTCCACCATTATCTTTATACTGTCCTCGTCTCTAATAGGGTCGTTGAGGAGCGCTATCACTCGACTTTGTCCCTGCGTGCAAACGACATTAATTATCTCACGTTGTGAATTTATTTTGTTAAGGTAAACAGGCGTTCACTTAGTTCCACGAAACCTTCCTTGCAATTTTGTTCCCTAAGGTTTTACTATAAGGTCGAAGATTGTGTGTGTGTTTCCATAAACGTTTATGCCTAACGGTCTAATTTGTCGGTAATGGACTTGGGATTTCCTCGTAAATGTTTAAATTGATTCGTAAGAATTTGTGGCATGTTTGCAGTAAAGTATGCCATCTTGTGTTTAGTTAAGATAAATTGTTGTAGTTAATGTTTAGTTTTACTTGTAATTAGGGTGTACTTACGATTTTAACTTTCTTTGGGACGATAGAGAAGCTTGTTCTGTCTGTTGCTGTGTCTTTGCAGTCTTTGGTTCGAAGGATTCCGACGGCAGCTGTGAGAAATGTGTCCACGAAAGACGTGTCTTTCTCCCGAACGCACATCATTTGCCACTGGTCTATTGTCGGATAATCTGTCAAAAATAAACGCTATATTATAAATTTTCAACTTAAGAACGAACTGAGATCACACAATTTGATCGATTCATTAAAGAAACCAAATTCCAATTAAAAGTAAACAAAAATCCACCAACAAGATTGCTTTTGCTTTCATTTTCAAAGTTGGGAAGTTTTAAAAGTGCGACGTCGTTCCCAACTTTTATGAGAAACTCCAATCTTCCAAGAATTTAAAAGTTTTGAGATTGAAGGATAAATTATTCCTCAGTTCATACCTTCACAATTGCCGGAGATGACTTGATTCTTCTCAACGCCGAGCAACATAACAAGTACCTTGTCAACTTTGAATATACTCTCTCCATTGGCGTCTCTCTTCAGATCTGCTAACTTAGTCGCGAGTATTGGGCATAGAATCACTATTTGCAACTGTGCCTTTGTCAGTTTGTCTATTTTTTCTTGTGAATCTGCTGCGAGCAACTCTTCCGCAGTGATTGGTGTTACTCTGCAATAATAAATAGTTTAGTAAGCTTTCAAATGCAATATACGGGCTGATTAAATCGGATGTTGGTACCAATAAATAATAATAGGTAAAGGAAAATCTTATCTACGTTATTATTGATCTGATAGGTTGGTATCCTTGCACTTTTCAAGGTTATCGTTGCGTTATCGGTTAATAGGCATCCGAGTGTATTGAATGAATGAAGTGGTAGGTAACCTACCTGTAGTGATGTCTAGCTCGTTGCGACATAATCTTATCGAAGCTAGCGACCAAGTAGTCGGACCACAGCGCGCTCTCGGGAGACCCAGAGCTCCATAATATTGATATGTCTTCCATTTCTGCAACAAAGATATCGTAAGCATCTTTTAAATATAAGCAAGTAGGTTGGTACATTTTATTGTAGCCAAAACGACTTCTATTGTCAATCGAGAAGACCCCACTTAACCAATATTGTCAGCTGTTAAATTAATGAATCATTCAGCGCGGCTGACTTTAAACAGACTATTGATTTTCTACAAAGTGCCTCAATTGTCGCAATTTCTCAGAATTATTCGCAGATAACACTCTGTTACCGAAGCATCTTCTTACATGAGTATAATAATCATCCCAAAATCGATAAGCGAGACTGTGAACATGTAATGAGGAATAAATATTGTAAATGTAAGTAGTCCCTCGTTGCTGACATGAATAAGAACGTAGCGAGCTCAAATATAATACTTAACATTGAAAGGAAGTGTTGTCAAGGGATAATCAAGGCATGAACGATGTCGTTCACTTGATATCGGATGGGGGTCATTGGCTGGATCGAAGTTCAGGGATCGCGCGAACGCTTCATGAACCTTTCTCTACACATGTTGCTGAATTTAAATCCATGTTAAGAAACTTATAATTATACACAAATCGCACATTATTATTTTTAATGATGTGTGCACACAAGGGTTACTCATCATATCTGTTTATAGGGAACTCAAGTAATATTATACGTGCAGCTGAATAAGAAGCCAATTGTGCGTGTAATGATGTTTTTTAATGTTAAGTGCGTCCTTACGATAATCGTAAAGACACTTGAAATCAATCGACCGTTACTGATTAATGAATGCAATGCATTTAAATTCGATATAGAACAAAAAAGCCTTAAAGTCAAGTGAGCTCAGTAGGTTTAAAGTGTTTTTATTTTTGGATCCAAAACATTGCGTTAATTCTAAGAACCATTATATTTCACTTTCATTACACAATGGGTAATGGTCAGCTCAGTGTAAGAGCGTTAAAAGCTTCAACACTGTCCTAAAAACATATATACGCCTTTCCTAGCGTATGAATGAAAGCATACGGTCGCTGTTAAATTTTTTATTGCATCGAGTGCCAAGCATACGCATCGGCTGCTTACAAAATATTCTATAATAATAATAATAATAATAATATTCCACAACTATCACACAACGCCATCTAGTCCCAAGCTAAGCAGAGCTTGTGTTTTGGGTACTAGACAACTGATAAACATACTTATATATTTCTAAATACATACATATTATAGATAAATTACACCCAGACACAGAACAAATGATCGTGCTCATCACACAAACATTTGTCCTGGGTGGGAATCGAACCCACGACCTCCGGCATAGCAGTTAGGGTCACTAACCACTAGACCAACAGGCCATCTATGCACTGCGCGCGCGCCGGAAACTCGTACGGGTTTATACTTACCCACCTCTGCCGCCAAATGAAGACCCGACTAAATGTAATATCCGTTTCCTAAATAGACAAACGTCTATCAGCGTCGCCCGGAATAACTATAGCCGATTAAATGCAGCGAGTAACAGAACTGGAGGGCTGAATATGAAGCCCGATATGCAGGTGCTGTTGCTATGCGACTATTTTCTGCTCAAGTAGAACGGAAGTGCCTTCTTGAAAAATTTTGAATTAGAATGGAATTTACGTTTAAGTTTATTTGCTTGCTTGAATTAATTAGGATAAGGAGCTAAAGTTATACATTAGCATGTATTATGGTTATAGATATTTGTAACATTTAGGTATTGCTGTCACGGACTAAAAGTCTCAAACTATGTTATCATATCCGTGAAATGTAAAGCAACTTATTTTCTTCACGCCTATGCAGCTGCCCAAGAAAATGAAGACGCGTCGATTTTCTTTTTAAGGTTTATTCAAGTACCAAATTCTGCGGTTGAACCAAATCCTTCGCAGCATGTCTTCCGTCAGGTTACACTCAAGTCCTATTTTTACCAGCACAATAAGGACGTTACGCAAGTTTGAAAGTGGAACAAAGCAGGTACATTAGGCCAGTCGGGGCTGTGCTCGCTGCTCCACCGCTTTCAGTTTTCAGTTCAATGGCCGCCGCGGACGTCTTTGATGTTCCCAGTAAAATATTGTAGCCCTATAACGCCTCGCTCCAATATGGCAGGTAGCTTTTGAATCTGTATTTTCTTTACTTAAGCCAGAAAGGTATTGCTCGATCTCCGTTGGCAAGGGACCGAGATTTGGAACCCGAAATGTAATTACTGACCGCACGATAATAACCTTAGGAGATTAGTTTCCTTTGGATCCACTCATCTTGTTACGAAAATAATTGTGAGACATATAATGCGATGACAAAAGTGTATCATCTGCCCTCGTACATTGTTGGTAAATAGGACATCCAATACTCCCCAGTGGGACTGAACGTGGGCGACACGACGTTGCCTATTCATTTCGTTGTCGTTTCCAAGAAATACGAGGAAACGCACCGTAGATTTCCAACAAAGTCAGTCAGAATGAGATCACATTTAAGGGAATTACTGAGTGGGAGATGGTGCATCTAGTTTTAGAGTACGTATTTCAAAACAATTAGTATGCACATGGTATTTCCTGAAAAGTCGTGAGTAACGCAGAAAGTATAGACTATACTTTGTTACTCATTCATTAGCAGATGTTATAGTTAAATTAATTTGATTAATCTGCGTTTATGTTTCGATTATGATAATGTTTATAACCTACTTACAAGAGGATATTATTGTTTGCCAAAAAAAGGGTTAATATGAAACATGTTCGCTAACAAATAGTGAATGTGCGCTGGCGTGCGCCCGACGCCATGTGATTCATCGTATCAAAATAAACGCTCTTTTTCTCTGGCCCCTGTCAGTTCTTCGATGCTAAATCATACTTTCTGGTTTAATTATAAGACACATTTTATATTAAAAATTTATTGTTGACTCACTGTCTCACTATCATTAAGCAGACAATCTCAAGCCCTACGAACAGCGAATATACACATGTTGGCTTAAATAACAAATTCCGCTTACTGACTCATTAAAAAATTGGATAAATAGGACTTCCCTTTGAGCTTCATACAGAGAACTTTGAATATTTTGGGTTAGTTTGAATGGATCATTGTTCTTCTGTGTAGGCGTACAGTCGCATTTTGTTCTGTAGATGTAATTAGACAATTTCCTCGTATTAACTAATAATAGCCTTGTATGCGGTTGTTGGTGATAACGGCTTGTCTCGTCTTGTTCCCACTTATCACGATACAACGTCGATAGACGTCACAAACAAAGTTATAATTCAATGCTCAGACTGATAACATGACAACAGCTCGGGAGACAAAAGAAGATATACGTTCATGTTTCTATAATAGTGCTGATAACTTCATGTCTCTGGTATTTTCATTTCATAGATAAAGCTGTACAAAACTTTTAGCTTTATTATGTAGGTTTATTTTAGATTTCCATCTAAGAATTACAGATCAGATTTAAAAATCTATCTCTTGTATCTCGTGAACGTCAGAGCTTTATGTTTCGCACCTTTTGTTTGCATCTAAACAACAGGCCAACGTTTTCCATCTTTTGTCCCTAAACAATTGTCCGTCGTCTCTACATCGGTTAACACAATCTGTGGGAGCGATCCTACCGACAATATAGACAAGTTATACAAGACGTTTACGCATTTACATTCCCAATGCGAGTACATTACGGGAGTTGCTTCGATGCATGTAAATTACACTATGTTTATTCAGCCATACATGCCACCCTGCATATTTAATGCGTTTGAAGCGACCAACTCGGGTGCCAACCAACCCATGGGGCTCCTTCCTAATTCCCAGCCATTAAAGCTCATTATCGTGTAAACATCAGCGTGGCAACGTTGGAGCTAATTTGGTGATGTTGTACGGTGTTTCTTTGACATTGATTTTGGATGGAGCTGGACATTTTCGAATTACAAAGTGTGACGATGTTGAGTTCAGTAAAGTGAAGGCCGCTGAAGACGTCTTTAGCGAAGACAATGGCTTATTATCTATCGCATTAAGGGAGCTGTGCTGGTCGCCATGCACAAGTGTTATAGTGTCATTGTATGAGGCTATAAGCTACTGTATACTTATCCAATGTAATAATGTATCAACTACCATAATAAAATATAAAAGGAATCGCGTAAATCCATATCGTGGTATAATAAAAATAACAGACTGTAATAAGCTCTCCGAATAACACATTTTCTGCGTCGAAAGTACAGGGGCATTAAATTAAGGGCCGTGGAAATGAAGCATTAAGCTTTCCTTCGTAGCCTCGTAGCAATATGAAGGAAAATGTGGTAAAAGATTAATTATTAATATCTATCCTTAGTCGTGATGTAAGGTAATTAGAATAATTAAGTTCCTTCACTAAAGCACGTAATATCTAATAATTAATGCGTGATGCTATAGGTAATCTCTCATAACTTAGCTAAGGAGCTTACGAGTTAGCTTATACGCTTTACTGCTTGCGTAGTAATTATCTCAACCACGTATTTGTCTCGAACTAGGAGAAGTGATTGTTAAGTGCGAATTAGATAACAGAAGTTCGCACCAACACACTCAAATTAATTTAAATTATTATCAATATAACTCACGCGTCATGACAACAACAATACAGTTACATTAACCGTACCGTAAAAATGGTTAAAATGTAAAAAACTTTGGAAAGCACAAATTTTAAACAGAACTCACTTGTGTCGTCCATTGTTTCGCTCCTTTTATCCTCCATAGCGTCGCGAGTGAGAGAAGACGTTATTCCTGACAGTTTCAAGTTAAACGCTTGTCATTGCACTGACAACTGCAGGCGAGCACTAGAAAGCGCACGAAACTAATACAAGAGCCCTCACAACTGTGACAGCGAGAAGTGTCGGTTCGCGATCATGTGGCGCGCGGCCGGCGACTGCGCGCGCTGGCGTCAGGCGGCGGCGCAAGCGCACGCACTTCGCATACTAAGAGCTCGGCGCGACAACGATAATCGCAACTATCGCAAGTCGCATCGCCATCCCTGACTTCCCTGACGCCCAACCGCCTAATCTTGCAAAACAAATTTGGGCCATGTGTAAATATTCCTCGAACGTTATCGACGACCAAATACGAGATGGTAAATACGAAAAACGTTTTTATTATAATTCTGATCGCGTTTCGCAGATACGCCTAATCGGCGAAATATTACGATTCCTGAAAATTGATAAGTTGACATCATCTTGCTGATATTGGATTTGGGAGACAAATCTTTTTGTTTTATAGGTGACGCTTGACTTGACATCTTACATAATGTTTGGCTTTTATTTTTATTGTTACTGATAAAATGTGTTGCATCGTATCCTTGTTTTAGATATAGTAGTTAAAGGGCAAGTGAGATAAGAAGATATCAAAAGCACCGCTGAGGTTATTGGACATTTGGGAGATGCATGTTATATGTAATTCTGTATCATGCAGCGGGAGTATCGGCGAGGGTCGAAGGGCGGCTTGCAGTCGGGAGCAACGTTCTCTCGTATCGGCCCTAGGTTTCGATTGACTTGTTTATGACCGTTTATCATTATTATTCACTTCCACGTAACTATCATTATTATCTCAGAATAGATTTTATTGCGGGCGCTTCCTTTACTGTCGCTTTCAACTTTCAATATTATGATGTAGACAAAGAAAGATATAAATGGTAATTTTTTCACATCCTGGTCTCGTGAAGTTAGATAATATCCGAGACTAACTACATCTACATTAATTACCTTAAGTAGTCGATAAGTAGGTGATGCCAACTACACTAATAAGTAAAGAATGTTAACTACTTGCCAAGTAAATATAAACCGTATATAGGTACTTAATGTGAGTAAATGTTTACGTTTAAATCATTCCAATGTAAATAAAAGATAGCAAATATACCATTGAATAATAGTTTATGTTACACTCTTGAATAATCTTCAGTCAAATCTATTAGAGTTATGATCGATTGCAAACAGCCTAAGTAAATATAATATGTTCTTCAAATAATTCACACTTGGCTAAGATAAATCATTACGTACTCGTATAGTAACATATTTATTTGTGGATGTTTCCGATACGTTTATTTCCTTATGTTTGGTTTGAAGATAAGGATTGAAAGTTAGACGTGAACGCGTCTATATTTTTTTTTACAAACAAACAAAATATTGGATTTACCTTTGAAGGTGAAATTCTTTGGTCTTCTTCTCTTGATGGTGTCCTCTTCTTTCTGGTTGAACCGTGGTGGGGGCATCCTTGGTACTTCGCTGGGAACTGCGGTAACTTCTCCAGCCCCGGCGGCACCCGTAGTCAAGTACCCACCCACTGAGTGCCGTCTCCTACCCTGAAGTGGGATTGTGTAGAATACTTCTTCGCGCTCCTGTGGACCATCAGTTGTGACCACCGTTGTGCTTATCTTGCCCTTCCTGTAAAAAAATAAAGTTAATAATCAATAGGTCCTATTTCAATAAATTAATCGATATCAATACTTTATAATTTATAATACATACTTTAATGATTAAAAAAAGTCTTGCTAACTTACTTGATACGTGGAGCAGTAAATGTGTGCCTCATGTCTCCAGGAGCGCAATCTCCTGGTCTGGGCTGGCCTTTTAGGAAAGCTTCGGCTTGTTCCGGCTCGCGGGCAGACAGAGATCTCAGCAGAGCCCTGAACTCCTTTCTTCTGGGGCTCTCTGGTTCCCTGCGGCGCGGGGAGCCGAATGGCCGGCCAGCATCCGGCCAGACTCGGCCGGGTGCTGACCGGGAACATGGCTCCGAAGAACCTTGTGATTCCCCGCTATCAGGCACATCCTTGTTCGGCAACGCGAAATATGACGGATTATCTGAAAAGAAGATAAGAATTGTAAATAAACAACGTTATCTCGAAAATCTCTAAGCAATTTGGTACAATAATGACAAATGATACAAAGGGACAATACCGAGTATCATCGAGCCGGTCGATGCGATCATGCGACGTCGTCCGCTGACGGTGGCCAGTACTCTACGAGTCCGACACACGGGAATTATTCAATAACCCCAATGAACTAACGGCTCTCCATTACGTCCAGTGCGGGCCGAGTGTAGCAACCTACTTTTGAAAGCCGGAAAATGCGAATTGAAGGCAATTTTCGCCCATTGTCTACTACCTATCTAGATGTCTCACTGGTGCAATGGTAACTTATTTGGCTAGCTTACATGACACGTACCTACGAGGGAATGTGGTACAGTAATAGACTACTACTACCTATGTAAAAGTTACATTAACGCGTTGGTTGCTATATAACTTTGGCTAATTTTAATAGCAGCATCAGCAGTCGTAAACGACACTTAGGAATTTAACGCACTTTAGAATGTGTGTCGGTACGCCTTGATACGAAGCTGAAATTACATCATAAACCATTTATATATCATAACGTTAACAAATTGTGCATTAAAGGATAAAAGGGAAGAACATCACAGCAAAGGAGGATAAATGACGCCTAATGAAGATTTATAAATCGTTTCTAAACTGTTGCCATGGGATGTGAAAGAAGAACTTTTACCAGATTCGTATTTTTTGTTATGCCCGCATCTGCAAGTTCTCGTATGGATTCAGGACCGTGGCCCTTGGCACATGTGGCTAAATAAAAACAAGTGACAAACAATAGCGAACCCACTCCTAAACAAAGTATACAATGCTATTCACTGTTATTGTTGTATTATTGGCCAGTAATGACGTATTTGACAGTAATTAATTGTGTTTTAGTTCGGTTAGTAACAATAGCTTCTGGCAGTTGTGGCAAATGTATTAAAGTAAAAAAATACTACGTAACTAATAGAATGAGAGAGATTTCATGTGGGGTGGCTAGATACGGTAGTAAGTACATAAAAATATTCTGTTGGTTTATTGGTTTGCATATTGGTCTATATGGTGTTGGTCTATTTTGTTGAGCATTTAATGCTCAACCAAATCATTGAGTAGAAAAAGTTCCATATAAAATTCATAACGAAATAAAATAAGTTTAAAGTAAAATTAAAAATATTTCATGCCTACATACCAAAATTAATCATTTTCCTGGTTTAGTGAACAATTCCAATAATCAGTATGTCTAATTAGTACAATCATTCGCCGCAGTCTAAACAAATGAAGTTAGGCGCCTCTTGATTAATGAATCAATCGTATTTCTCGGAAAGCTTAAAAAAGCTTCCAAAATGTGTTTTGGGAATTTCGGACGAATGACTAATTTTATTCCGACCGTTTGAAAATGTTCAGTGTAGTTTCAGAAATGGAACGCTTCCCTGATTTCACCGTTAATTACTACGGCTACAAGAGTGCACTTGAATACTAATTACCCGCGACAATACCTACCGTGCCGCGCACAGTTACCAACCACACTAATAATACACACCAATGCCTAATTAGGAAACAATGTCGTTTATGTCCTTATGAACTTATCAGCATCCATCGTATACCAATACAAGAACCTATACAAGCTTGTTTGTAAATATAAATACAAATCTCAAAATTTAGATTTTCCAATAAAACATAGAAGACAAACTTATCACAAATTAACTACGAGTTTTCTAAAGCGACAACTGTATCGGAAAATTAAATGACTTGTTGAACTTATACCGTTGGTAAATTGCTAAAGTTTAATACACAGCGCAGGCGGTTCAATCCAGGGCTTCCATAATGAGGTTTACACAACAAACAAGTAGGAGTAAAGTATAGAGAACTCACTGGTGGCACGGAGGCAATAGTCAAACTGGGGTCCCATGGTCGGAGATCACGGTATGTTCACTAAACACGACACATCTGGGCGGGCGCACGGCGTGCTCTGCGGGCAGCGCGTATCTCGGCGATACGGCGCGCGCGCAGGTGGAACCGGCGCGGGTTTTAGGAGCACACGTGCTGGCTTTCACAAGGAAGCAAAGCTTTCATAGCACGCGCGCACAGGAAACGCACGGTGTATACACAACCCTGGTGCGCTGTAACCATGTATCGTTGAATATTGAACGATATGGATGGAGGTTAATTTCCTGGGATTTCCTGTGCCTGTGCAACTCCATGTGAATGATATGATAATTGCTGGTAACAAATATAATTTGTTTTACAACGACTTTATAGTAAAGTTTTGGGAAAGCCTCTACGGTTCTATTTTTTATATATTAAATACTCAGTAACCTATATTTTTCTAATAAGAAAAATAGACCGAGAGGTCGCAAGCACAAAAATGCAGAAGACAACACCGAAGTCTCATACTCTCTCCGCTTATTCTTCACGTATAAAGAACAACATCAATGATATAATAGGCACACAGCGACTTACAAATGGAGTATTCTCGATCCATTCCAAACAAATTGCCTGTGTGGAATCCCTCCGGAGGATATGCGCCACCTCTTATCGTGCCCATGTTGCACAACCACTAGCACTTTTCAAGATTTACTCGAAGCAAATGTTACACCAGTGCAGGTGGCTACATACTGGTCTGAAACAATTTGAGTTTATCGACAGGTAAAGAAGAAGAACCGACTTACAAATACTTTTCAGTCCAGGACTATCCCACTACATAGTGAGAACGTGGCGCCTTCAGTACATATTCATGAAAAGGGGAGTTGTGTGGCCAGTGTGTTTATGCGTATGTTGCTCGGCTCGCGTCCCGTCGTTCCGTCGCGCGTCCAGGAGTCAGGCGTTGTGTTTGTAAACACGCGCCCATTCACAGACCCTCGGGGAACACTGTATCCGAGTAATTATAACCCTTCTAATAATAGACACAGGCCTTGTAGGAAGTAAGGGAGGATGTAGCTACGAATGTTACAGGTAAACAACTTTTGGGGGAGCCTGAATATTCGGAGTTTGTGTTCCAAGCTTTTTTGTAAACCGAAAACCGTCGTTAATACACCACTTACTTACACCAGTAATTATTAAGTAATAATTCTTCAGGATATTGTACTCTTGGACCGTACGCAAGAACCAACACTCCATTAATTTATTTCAGTAGAAGAAGTAATACAATTTTAATTTACTACGTTTTCGACGCGACATTCTCATTTTTTCATTGAATTCCGCACAAAGCATACACAGATATATTGCCTACGCCTACTACATACATACATCAGGCACAAAATCTGAAATGAACATCCAAAAGCCAGTTGTGCATGACGCTGTTCGTGTGTATTACAATTTCAATCTCGGCTCGTCTGTCGAGCCATTCGAAAAATGAGAACTGTGACTAACATATTTTGGAAAGTCGCATACGATATTACTGCCTGAATGGCGTAGTACGTGCTACGAGGCGTAGAGCTTTCAGCTTAAACTCAGATTTGAGTTAATGTTCATCAACATCATCATCAGCCTGTTGCAATCCACTGCTGGATATAGGCCTCTTTAATCTTGCGCCACTCAATTCGATTTTCGGCAACTCTCATCCAGTTGTTACCAGCCACTCTGCGAAGATCATCGCTCCACCGAGCCTAAGAGCGTCCCACTGCTACTTCAGTTTACTTATTCTGTGAGCTATGTCGACAACTCTGGTCCTCTGTCGGATCACCTCATTTCGCGATCCCTGAGAGAGACTCCTAGCATAGCTCGCTGAGCGACCTTAAATATATGGACCAACCGTACCGTGAGTGTCCACGTTTCAGTCCCGTATGTCATAACAGACAGGACGCACTGGTTGAAGCCGTTAGTCTTTAGGCTCTGCGGAATGTGTATAAGACCCGACGAAGCTTCCCAAAAGCTGCCCAGCCCAGCTGGATTCTTTTATTAACCTCTCTCTCAAAGTTGTTTTTATCAAACTGCAAAGTTTGCCCTAGGTAAATATATTCTCGAACAACCTCGAGAGGACCGCCATTGGCAACAATAGGTCCTGGGGTGACGTGTTCGTTGAACATAACCTGGGTTTTGTCCAAGTTCACCCTGAGACCAATCCGCACTGAAGTATCCACTAGGCCATCCAGTATCTGTTGCAAGTCGTGCAACGATTCAGCCAGTATGACGACGTCATCTGCGAATCTCAAGTGCGATATACAGTATACTCGCCGTTGATGTTAATGCCCCGTCCTTCCCAGTTCAGTCTTAAACACATCCTCCAGTGCATTGGAGAACAATTTCGGGGAAATTACGTCCCCTTGCCTCACTCTCCTACGCAATGGGATATGCTTTGTCTGCTGGTTCTGAGTTTGGACGGTCATTGTGGCGTCTTCGTATAGGCTCTTCAGCACTTGGATGTATCGCCAGTCTACTTGGCATCGCTACAATGACTCCAGAACAGACCAGGTCTCGATAGAGTTGAAAGCCTTCTCATAGTCCACAAATGCAAGACACAGAGGCCGATTATACTCCTCGGACTTCTGTTTAATCTGTCGTAATGTGTGGATGTGGTCTATGCTGCTATATCCTCCTCGAAACCCGGCCTGCTCCGGCGGTTGGAAGTCGCCGAGTCTTCGCGCTAGACGATTCGTGACGACTCTTGAGAACAGCTTATATACGTGGCTAAGGAGCGACATGGGTCTATAGTTCTTTAGTAGAGTCTTGTTCCCTTTTTTTAAAGAAGAGAATGACCACGCGCCTTTTCCACGCTTCTGGAATTCTCCCAGGGAACAGGACCGAGTTCAAAATCTCCCGAAGCTCTCTTAACAGAGGACTACCTCCCGCTTTCAGAAGTTCAGTCGTTTTCCCATTCTCACCAGGGGCTTTTCCATTCTTAAGCTGTCTAAGAGCCGCCTCGATTTCATCTTGGCAGGACTTTTGCGAAATGGCGGGTTAAGGTGGCTCTGGGGTCCTCATTTTCGAGATCAGGTCGAGATCCATGCGATGCGTATAGCTGGCCGTAGCAGTTTTCAACTTCTGAAAAAATCTCCGGCTTCGAAACGACGATATCCCCACTAGGTATGGTCAACTTCGACAGGTGGCTCCTCCCAAGTGATTGGACGAACACTTTCCAGCCCCGATTTTGCTCAATCGCTTTTTCTATAGAGCGTGTGCTGGAGCATCGAAGGTCGCGTCGTACCAATTTCCATTTTTTTTTGTTGAGTGCTTGTAGTTCTGCTGAAGTGATCGGTGGGTTTTCACGTTTCAGTTGGGTCAGGGACGCGTTTTGCGTCCCTTCTTCTCTGAGAATGTCCACCATTTGGTCGAGCGCTTGGTCAACATCATTTGCGGTTTCCACGGCCGTGAATCGGTTTTCCAGGTCTGACTGGAACGCTTCAGATCCTATCATATTATAGTTTGGAGCATATTTGGACGGAGCCCAGATTTCATCAAACGGGTTCGCTCCAGCTTGAAGTTAATGTTGTTAACACTTTTTTATGTAATTTATAGGTACACGCACAGAGGTACACCTTTGATGATTAAACACACAGAAATTTACTACTGCACTAGGAGGGTTTCAGAACTTTTTGTAAACTAACTGAACGGTATCCGTAGCAGTGGGGAACTACGGCTTACAAATTAATTACGTACCAGCAATTACTTACTTACTAGCAGTGTTGGGTCAATCAAGTTAAATTTTCAATCAATTGATTAGTCATAACTAATTTAATCATGATTGATTTAGTCATGATTGATTTAATCATAACTAAAAAATTAAATCGTAATCATAACTAAATAAATCAATCATTAGTTATGATTGATGACTAAATTGAAAAAAATAAGAAGGTCTTTTACTTTATGTTTCTTATCGAACCCAAGTCCACTGGTAGTAAATTTATAAAATCTTTAGTATTAAGTCTGTCTTTGTGCGAGAGTATATTTTATAGACTGTAATTATTTTCGCTATATATTTATTATTATTATATTTAAACTTATTTATGATAAGTTTGAGGTAAATGGATGGCAAAAAGTGGAGGGTACCTTACGTTTGTGCCTGTGTGCATCACAACGGATCCATACAGCAGATAGCATGATCCTCCCCACCCAACCTCTCATACGACGCACGCGCGGGTATCGATTACTTCCGTTAACATCAACATCATCACATCTGTTATAAAATGGCATACGACCACGGCTATTCTCTTTGACATTGTTGGGTGAAAGTGTCAATTTCAACATTTATAATAACGTCCGCGTCGCTATAAACCATAAGTAAGCAATCATAAAATTTGTCCTGACAAATTTAGTCACGACTAATGATTACACATTGTAGGACTAAATACAAATCGAAACTAGCAAGATGATAACGTAATCCGATTTAGTTAGTAAAATACACAGAGCTTAGTAAATACAAGAGAATAAACATAAAATGAGATTATGCCGGAAAGCGGGCGCGGGCCGGTGTATTATATATCGTTTGTTTGTACACAATGTAGCAAGGATTTACGTCTTAATACATGATGTCATAATGAAGTATACAGTTCCGTTCCACATTGTTGTCTTAACAGATAGCAAATATTGTGCTGAGTTCATTGATCTCAAACAAATAGGGCAGTAGATAACAAAAGAATCGAAACACGCATTGATTGTGATTCTTTGAAGTTTTATTTCGCCTCAAAAGTTCAAAACATTTCCTACAGCTGAGCCATATCGATTGACACAGGAATAGGCCCTTCGTACAGTGGAAGTAAAAAAAATATACCAGATGTCGGGTCGACTGTGTTTACTTGCATCTGCTGTAAAACAAAGCTCAGTCTTGTGGCGCAAGGATTTACAGAGGGCATATATAGAGATGTACCGTGCATTAGTATTGGTTCAGTATACCCACTTGTTTTTAGGTAGATATTTACACTTCTTGAAGCAGTTAGCCATTTGCTTTAGAATGAAATGAAATCCATTACTGTAGAATACTGATGAAAGTTAAATGCACAGGTTACCTTTTTATAATTACTTACTTGAGCTGTAAAATTATAATTTCAGTTGAGTGGATAGCAGAAGGAGGTGGCAGCGGTAGGTGAGCAAAATTAAAGCTCACTTAACAAACAAAATAACTGCACCCTAAATATGGCGCTGATGAAACAGGTTTTTCCACATGTTTGAAATGCTTTTGAGTTAAAAAAAAAACATTATCTTCCACCAACACAACCTATGGTTATCGAATAATCGATATGCTGTAAAGTTCAAAATCCGAGGTAGGATTCAGGGAATGCAAGTTGGTTTATTTTTGTGTTCCGTACTCATCGCTGAGAAATGGCACGTTGTGATTAAAATCCCTCATTAGTCACCATACGATGATCAGTATTTCAAACAATTATTTTTATACAAGCTTTTGGGAGCGGCATTGCTCGCATGAATATCAGGAAAACAAAAATTTGTGACTTCAATCACAAGGCCCGACTGTATGCGAAAGCGATATCCAGCTGTAATATATTTTGATAAGTACCCTGCTGAGTTTCTTTAATGTAAGCTATACGAACAAAATATTTCGTTTTTCGCGTTATTTCCCCCAGTCTCATCAGAATTCGATGAACCATTCGCGAGTTGCGGCTAAAACGTAAATTGTGTTTGTATAAGTTCTTAAGAAATCAACTTTTTCAAGGAAATAAAACTTTTAATCTGTCGGGAAAATATGGCTGACATCCATTTGAATCATGAAATATAATTTTAATGGGGATCGGGTAGTGGAATGAAAGCGGGATGTCAGCTGGGTCTCATCCCACGCCGGGTTGTGAAGCGAGAAATGTGTTGTAGCACGGATCGTGGGCGATGGGATGGCAATCTGTCGCTACAGCGCGCACAATACTATGAGCCTAGCGCAATATCCGTTGTTACATTTACCTTTGAATTGTAAAACGTGATAATGTCTTGTTCCTGCCCACTTCCGAGAGGAAATTGAGCGATGGTAGGTACATTTCTAAGGAATGATCCGGTAATTCGAAACTAGATATCGCAATGTGCAAGTTTAGCTGGCTGTTGTGAAATTTTTATGTAGGTTATGATGAGGTCTTCTTACTACATATATACGGATATACCGAGCACTAAGTAAAGGATAAATACATATGTAGGTAAGTAGACATAAAAATCGACGATCGAAAAGTACAACGCGCGATGCCGTCTTTAGTCTGGTAATTGGATATTTCCTTAATGTGGAGCCATTCATGTAAAAAATTAAGCATCTGAAGAATTCTGAGGATAAAGCCATATACAGTAGGTCATATTCAACGGAGGATGCGTAATAGGATCCACATTATAATGATGATGAACAGATCAATTAGGGTTCATTACGTAACCTTACAGCTATAGGGCTAATAGGCACTTCTCCTTTGTATTTTGTTCGTTGATCAAAGTAAATATTATAAGGTCTTTTTATTCTCAAGACGATATAAGAAAAATAGATCATAACGTAGGTAGGTAAGCCCTAACTTATAAATACCCTGCAGCTGGATTTTAAAAGCAAAGGCGGTCTCGCCCCAGCCACGTGTTGATCAATTTTTATATTGACAAACCTTTTATGTGCTATGTATGCGTAAAGTAAACATTATAGCTGCGGCATTAAAACGAAAATAGAAGGGAATAGGGAGCTTTAGAGGATATTGTATAGGAGCTAATAGCGAAATATATTAAAAACCTCTTCAATAAGGGACATGGAATCTGGATCCCAAAATACGGTCAAAGCGTAAAAATATTATTCCGAGGTTTATCTGTTATGCAATCAAGCTGCTTTCAAATTAGATTTATACCAATTAATTTCAAAAATACTACCCACTAAAACAGCCTAACTTATTTCAGCTGCCTCTATAACTGAAACGTTCCTCCTTAACAACTTAGGTACTTTGTTTTGTCTTATTAATTGGTTTCACGCTTGAGAAATTATAATTAACAGTTATGCTACCGACGTTATGCTACAAACGATATTCCTGTAAATAATTGGAGCCTTTAGAGGCTAACTGCGGTACTCAGAGATATTTAATGATTACTTAAGCCGTTACTTAGTAAAGATTTGACATACTTTTGTATGAGAAAACTGTCAAAACCTTTACTAAGTGATGGCCTAAGTAATCATTAAATCTCTCTGAGTGCGGCAGTTAGTAACTCAACTTACACCAACAGTAATTACATTGGCACCAACAAAGACTCGTTTAGTACTAAAGTGCACCCTGCACTAACTAGGTTACCTACGTTACTAGGAGCGAAAGGCTTTTATGTCGGAGCTCTATTGATTCTAACATCGTATAAATGCGGGATGAAAAGTTGTTCACATCTTTTTAGGGATTACGTAGAACTAAAAGAGGAAAATCTTTTATTTACCAAAGCCATTATGGTATTGAAATGATTACGTATTTTTGTATAGACCTTTTCATTTATCAAACTCGAGAGATGAGGGTCGGTCTGTATTATTTTGATGTTATGATCAAAGTCCAAATTAACATTTCGTTAAATTAAAGTTTGAGTAACAAAAGTAGGTAAGGACTAAGGACTGATTTCATTTGAGTAACTTATTACTTAGAGATAGCAGTAATCTTAGATAGCCTAAGTTTGAACAGGGCATCCGATTTTAAGGCTTCTGTTCGCCCCGGTACGACTTTCAGAGGGATGTCTAACGCGCATGCGCGGCCGAGTTTCGCGGATCGATTGACCTGCGTGCTAGGTAACTGGTTAGCTGAATGCCTAGCACGAGATGATAATATCTTTAGATCACATTCAAAGTTGATAGGACAGTCAGCCCATTGGTTTCTTTCAGTACATAAAAAGGTTAAAGTATAAGATGGTTCTCTAGAATATGATTGATCTGTCGATTTTTTTTGCTTACTAGTATTTTATGTAGTTCTACTTATTTAAAAACAATAATAATATAATTATAAATACGTAAGTATGGACTTAAAAGGAATTTCATGTAATACATAAGAAAGATCCCAGTTTTTAGACAAAACTTCCCTACAACCTTTTTGGAAGGAAATACAAAAAAGTACGAAACAGAAATAAATTGGGACCGCCATGAATAAAGTTAGGCAGCTGTATGCGTACCATCGCGACGAATGATGGCTAAGATACAATTGGATGTTTCCGTTCCTCTTGAATCAATTTACTGTATACGTGTACCTATATGTACTTACTCGTAACTGTCTCAAATAAACACGGAGCAACCAATCCAATATATTGAAATATGATCACGTTTTTGGAAATAGGATTATTTTGTTCTTTTTTGAGTACTTACCGTGTGTCAGGAATACCAATTGGCGTAAGACTTCCTAAACATAAATATAAGACCAGTGTAGACGAATTTCAGAACTTTGTTCTGAAGGGATCCAAGAGACCAATACTACACCATGATATAGGGTGTATCGTAATGAACGGAAGACCTGTCCTGTGGTATCTTAGGGCATGAAATTGGGCAACTTTCGTTCTATGACTTTCAGAAATTCACAACTTTTTATTTAGTTGTACCATACATATGTTTATTAACTGATCGCATCAGATCCTATAGCACGATCATTGATTTTAGAATTTCAAATAGATCAAGAGTCGTTCATGAAACTGAACAACTCTCTCCGAGAGACTGCACGTGCGTCGTGTGCTTATTATATTTGTTATTTTCATGGATCTGGCCTTCAATTCTGTACCTTGCTGTTACTATGGAGTTGCTTAGAAAAAAGCCATGTAGGTACCCTTTATTACTCGGACTCGGAGCCCGCATGACATACTAAAAGTTTTTTGTTGGTACCTATAGTCATGGGATTATTTTGAAGAAGGTCATATTAACTAGATAAATATGAGTCCTTTGGTCGCTACTAGGTAGGCCTAGTTACTTTCTGAACTAAGTTTTTATGTAAGTAACAATTTTCAGTTCTTTCAGAATTATTTCACATCTAAAAAGCTCCACAGTAACCTTATTTTGATTTGAGGAATAATAATATTAACATTTGTGGAATAGCAGATTTTTTCATATTTTATTATTGGTCAAGTTTCAGCTCCCGCAAAGTAAGTCTTCCGTTACAAAAAATCCAGTAAAATAAAGTACTTAGATACCTACTGTAAAATGTCAGAGGAAGTGGGATTATGAAATTCGTTGTAAATTAGGTGCTATCAATTTAGAATTTTAGAACAATGAATCACAAATTTTGACCTATATGGGTTACCGAATGATTGGCAGGAAGGAAAAACGTTCGTTTAATGGTTAATTTGCTTAGAAACCAACTTATACGTATAAATAAATTTTAGGTGCTATACTTATACATAAAAAGATAAAAAAGAATGACAACGTAAGTAGTAGTTAAATATACCTAGAATTAAGTGTTAGTGTTTCTCTTAAAATATCTAGGTATTGGTATAACAGCTTTAGATGGTTCTAAAGCAGTTATAATGTTATTGCTGTTGTTACTGTTTTAAACATAGAAATATTACGGATAATCCGATTTATTTTGTCAATATGAGAGGAAATTCGGAGTGCATACAGTTCAACTCAACACAATAATCTATTTGATCGATCGTCACTTAGCTAATGCTGATGGAGATGTGAGACGTAAACAGGGCCATAATCCCTGTTTTACTGTGTTCTAAGTAATGACCTAAAACAAGTGCCTGTGGACGCCCACAGCCAGCCATAAAACTCTACAACAAGGAACCTACGCATTACTTTTCGTTTCTTTGTTCCCGATATACTTCGGCCCAGTAGACTATATTCAAGAATATTCCTGTATTACGGAAATCGCTGTAAACAATGAAATATGATGATAACCAGATACCAGTGTGGTAGAGTCTGTGTCCCAGAAAGCCGAACTAAAGAGTTCATCGACCAACCTGTCTTCACGAAACGCATCCCAGACGCGGTGTGATTTAGACCATCTCATTCATATACACACGTAACCCACATATTTTATGAGACTGCTATAACACTGAAGTGCTTGTTCATTATACCGCTGAAAAAACATTTCGTATTTCATTTCTGATCTTCAGTATTTCATTTAATGTGAGTGATAGACGGAGAGATGTTACAAAACCGTCATTTGAACACGCCCCGGGATAGATTCGTTCGATAATGGCGTAGTCGGGCGTCCTTAATTCCAGTAAATATAAACTCGAATTCAGATCACATTCGTTTTCTCTGTTGCTAGTTTAGTTAAAAAAAAATGGAAACTAGCATCATCATTTCTACTATACTGACTATACATTAGTATTACATGGCTTCGTTTCGTCGTAGAAGCATTTTAGACGTAGTTTTATTATTTTTTCCAACATCAACTATGTAATAAAAAAGCAAGTAGGTGAACCGATAGCGGACGCGGCAGTTAATACAAATTAGCTTATTTTTAAAGTTGGATCGTTATCTAAGCTCGTTAAAGTACTTCTCGCTACATTGAATGAATATTAAAGTTTTAATTGATGCCTTCTTTGAATATGGCACGCCGACCGTACCCGTAGAGAGATCTATTTGGCACGGTTAACAGTACCCCATACTGTCAATGTCACACATAAATTATTCTCAGCTCAGTAGGCTAATTAATTTTACGATGTAGGTATATTGATACAGTTTATTTGTTTACCTTTTGTAAGGATCTGATAATAAACGATTCTATTCCGAACTTTGTAATTGGATTCAGCGCTAAACGAATTAGGGGTTATATGTGCTTGTACTTAGATAACCCTCCGTTAATTTAATCAGTGTTAAAAAGTTAACAGCACACAACAAAGCTTTTACAACCCTGTTGAGTTCGTTTTAGTACTGGCCATGGCAGGTATCCGAACATCAACTACAGAATTAAATTTAAAGTTAGTAATAAAACAGATACTAGCTTCTAGCAAGGTTAAAGTATATCTAGGTACTATAGGGAGGAGAGGGCTACATGGTAAAGAACTAGGTGAGGGTACAAAAGAAATTAAAAGCATAGAGAGACAGAATAATGACGTATAAATGACGCATAATGAGAAAGCAGCTACTTCAGAGGGTAAAGAGGCTGCGAACCCGGGACCCCGCACTTCAACAACCTATTTTGGGGTCGTAACACACATGTCATCAATTGTTTAAAGAAAAAAAATCAACGCGAATATAATTTTACAAAACACAAAAGTGTGTGTGGAAATATTTATCACTTGATGTTTGATAAAACAACACACATTTTGTTCAGACAATTGACCACAAAGCTCCACCTATACCCTTGTCAAGTCTTACTTATAAATTCAATTTATAATCTGAAGTGAAACATTAAGCGAGGGGTTAGCAAGGGCAAAAGGATTTTATAAATCTACCTATAGAGCTATAAACGAATACAAACAAAAAATAAAGGTTGACAAACTTTCGGCAGGGACACGGATCGCATAGAAAATATGGGAACGAAGATGCGAGCATTGTTGTTAAGCATTCATATGCCACCGCTCACCCATTGCCGGGACATCCGCCGCTACTTCCGCTGCCAAAGATGGAAGATCTTCGAGCGAATAGTTCGTTGACAGCGCCTACCGATGGCTGCCCCTCCCAAATATAATATAACTATTGATTTAATCCCGATAACTCACAAAACAACACTTGAATTCAGCACTTCGATTTGTGATCTTTATTAAATGTGTATGGAGCGGGGCACACGGCCGCGACGGCCGCTCAGCCGCGTAAACTTACGTTTAGCGCGTCTTCAGTAGCTATTTTTGATGCAAAAGCGCGTTGGACGCCAATGTCTAGAGCATGCACGGAATATGCAATGTCGTCAGCCTTCACGATTACACTGGCGCGTACATTTCAATGGATAGCATGTATATTTTGCACGTATGATAAGTAATTACTTAGATACTTATATATTTATTTTAATATCAGGTCGTTGTCTGATCATTTGCATACAGTAGCCACAAATTACTCAGTTGCCTCACATAACCGTGAGACATTACACAAAGATTTTAACATTCAAGCCGTTATATGGACGAGAGAAACGCGCTATATATTATACCTAATTCTTCAAACGATAGAAACATCAATATCAAATTCCGTTGTCTGAAACATGAAAATATAAATAGACGCCCGTAAATCTGTTAGTTACCTGTGGGATTAGTCACGTGAACGTAGTAAAAAGTACGTATGTACCTATATGATGTTGTTACTCTTCCTGAATGCTCGTTAAGCCAGATATAGTGGCCCCATCCTATTTCTGCTTAACGTTATTAGGTAGTTAGGGTCCACTTTACGCAATAGGTGTTCAACAGCGTGTGGGATAATGTACTGAAGTCTATAAATTGGGGCGAATTCATTAAGCATCATACTCGTACTAAGGGCAACTGTGACCCGATTATATTTTTGGCCTTAAAGCAACGTCAGTTAAATTATAATTTTGGTTGGAGAATAATTTAAATTTTTCATATTTTATTTACGAAGTTAAGGTCGGAAAGTAGATTACTAAACGCTTTAGGGTCTTTGGCGTTTGCCAGAAAAATAATGTCATTAGTGTTAATTGCAACATTTTGGGTTATGGAAAACTACATAGGCCCTATGATTGAACCCCTGTTGGACTCCAAAGGTTCTGCGTATATTAATTTCTTCACCTGTGTTATTCTTTGCTACTGTTATGGTGGGTATTAAACCTGTGGGAAAGCAAAGTTTTCCTGTGTGTTTTTGGCCCTTAGATAGAATGTGTGGTATAACCAACACAATGAAAGAAAACCGTACCACATCAACGGACCCAGCAAAGATAAATCAATATGGTATTCTTATTCATTATGTTACCCGCTTTATTATATAAAAGGTCAATCATAGATACCTAAGTAATAGATATTTGGTACAACTGCGGTCAGTATAGGTACATAACAACATACACTACTGTAATACGCAGTTACCTTATTGCCTATTGTCTAAGATAACGTTTGTCTACAACTAATTAATTAAAGCTTATAATGATGTGGATATTATTTAATTTGGTTCGATTTAAGGATAATGTTCTAAATAATGTAATGTAATAATGTGGTAAACTTGACCATGACATGTAACTATTGTTTGATACGTTTGAGTTACCGTTATTATTGTTAAAAGCAAGACCTCTGATTTTTCGGATTCATGTGCGTATTGTATAATTATCACTTGCTTCGGTGAAGGAAAACATCGTGAGGAAAACAGCATGCCTGAGAGGTATTTCTCGACGGTATGTAAAGTCAAGTCAGAGGCCCATGGGCGGCATTAAGACTATGACACTAGGTGCACTTACCACACGATAAAGAAGCAGATTGTTAAAATCTTTTTTAAATTTGGAATGTAAATGAAAGGAAAGTCTAAAACCATGGTTTTTCTATAAGAGATCTCTACTTTAAGAAAAGTCCGCCGTGCACTTCGCCGTGAAAATTGACCATAATCATATTTTGGGTCTCAAAATTTTTCTAATCTAACGCGTCGCATGGCTGGGTCCGAAAATATTTACGAGTATGACAGAGATGTAAAAGTCGGTTAATTTACGTACGAACGACAATTTATTAATACTTCGCGTGTTATGAGTTGACGTGGTGTCTACTACAGATGTGATGTAGATATTACAATCTCTGCTCTCCCACTTTCAATGCAGGCCACTGACTGGGTGGTGCAATGTAGTGATTTTATGTCTGCGCAGTTTATCCACCTGAATGCATCGATCCGAACTAGCGGAGCGCGGGGAGCAGTGGGATTGACTGACTATACTATAACGTTTTGCTTGTTTATCTTCCATCACCGATACATGCATAGCAGATATGTAGATTGAAGTGTAGATATGGCTGGGGGTGAGAATTGTAGTGAAGGGAAGGGTGAGTTTACTATTAGTAGCAAAAATAGTAAGCTGCTATGCATCGTCATGAACATTGTTGATAGAGTGGATTTTCATATCAAAACACTGAGTAATCACTACGGAAATAACTCAAACGATCTCAGATTTGTTTTTGTGTAAATAACTTGCTGTGATTAAAAACTTTTGATCGTATTTTATTTGATGTATGCGAGATGAGTAGCGCGTGCTGAAATAACGGATTAGGTCTTTCTTAATAGTCGAATATTTTACTTGAAACTTACCTAGAAGAATATCATCGAAAAGGTGCGAGACGATTGGTTACGGAATGTAGAGAAATAGATGGTTTGGTACATTTTAGGCGAAGCTTATTTCTGGTCAAGAACTATAAAATATAGAGTAGTTTGATTAATTTGTATCATGTTATGTGACCCAACGGTTTTCTGCAAGGAATGCTGCCGTCCTGAGACTTTCTCAGGGAGTTTCGTATGTAAAGTAAGAGCAAAGGCAAAATGTTAGGAACAATATTTTAGTCTAAGAGTCTATGCTATGATTATCTTGGCAGGCGGCAATTTAAATTTGCATTATTATGGTAATTACTACATTATTTAACAACTTAAAAGGTTCCAGTATAAACACCAACTTTACTTTGGGTTTCCTGGTCAATCTGATAAACATTGGTCGGATCTCACTGACTATTTGTAGCTTTGAAAGTAACGATTCTTAAATGTGAAAAATTTTAGTAGTTATTCCATTAAAATGTTGTGATCTTGACATTGAATAGATCATTCTTTATCTTTGTAAACAATAGCATCATTGGGGCCCACGATAACAACTTACGCTACGCTATTTTTTGTCAATTATTAAAAGGTCTTACTGTCAATGGACGGCGACCGATCAGGGATAGCGCGACGATTTTAGAAAGCAAAACTATATTTTGAACACAATAATAATACAGATTTTGTGTTTTTTGAAAAAAATTGACCCTTTTTTTTGTAAATTATAAGTTTTAAAAGTATTCTAAAAGTTTTGTTGTATTATAGTTCTCATTATAATAAAGACTCTTGGAAAATAATTGAAGAAAACGTTTACCGAAGTTCTATAGTTTTAGATATTGTAGAAAATAGTAACACCATTCAACAAATAATTACCTAAACCCATTGGTACGAACTAAATCGATTCGTGCGAGTCGACTAACGAAGCCGCGTTAGTAACTGTGGAGCGCAGCGCTACCTCCGATTTAGTATCTGCTTCGGTCTCGTGCGGGAGGGTCGTGAAAATGACTGGCGTCGATGAAATACTAACTTATCAAAGGAACCCCGACGACGATTTCTACGGTTTGCTGGGCTGCGACGAGAATTCCAGCGTAAGTACTTAAATAATATTAATATTCTGACACAATTTACATACAATAACAGTTATAGTGCTCTGATTTCGGATTCCTAGTGCCTAGTTTATTCAGTTTATTGATTCTACGTACTGCTCGATGACCTTATTTTGCCGAGGGCTCTGAGACTTGACCTACATCTGATAAAATACACAGCTTTTACGTATGAATGTAAACACGTTTGCAGAAGTTTTAATTTAGCAAAAGGTGTAATTCCGCGTTAAGAGGAAACACAACTTTTGTTGACTCAACGCTTTGTGTTTGGGTTTTCCAGTTCCCCGTTATATTACGTTGCGGACGAACTTCTTGTGACCAAGTGGTAATTTATGAATCAACAAGATCTGATGAGAGTTTAAATGATAATTTAAACGTGATTGCCTAGCAATTATTTGTAATTAAATGTTATATTGCTAATAAATAATTAAATGCTTTATTTGCAGGTTGAGCAGATTACTGCTGAGTACAAGGTGCTGGCTCTGCAGCACCACCCTGATAAGAACGATGGGGACAAGGAAGCTGAAGCCAAGTTTCAGCAACTGAAGGTAAGATAAAACCTTTGCTTTTATGAACAGAAACCACTCTTCTGATGCCAAAGGAAAATGCGAGGATGTTTTGGCTGTTTGATAAATCATCATTTAACTTGGTTTTGATTTCAAATTGTACCTTACCTTGAATATCCATTTAATTACCCAGGTACTTACCTAATTACCAATCAATAATAAATTAACTTAACCTCTTTAACAGAATCAGTCTTAACAATGTTTAAAGACTATAATGTATTATTTAGTTAAGTATTGTAACTTCTTGTTTCGGAACTGCTTAAACTGTTTTTCAACTCCTTTAGGCTGAAAGTTTTACATGGATATTTAATAGGGGAACATGAAAAGAGAAGTTCGGGCTTATAAAGTTTGATGTTTAAGTTTGTTAAGACTTTAATTTGATAGACGTCTACTTAAGTGCCGCTTTACTTTGTTTTTAATGGAACAGTTGTATTTTCCTTAAACTTCTCTTGATTTAGGGAAGATTAAAATCATTTACTAATGGTTAGGTTCCCACTCCTTGCAATTCGGTTAACCCTCAACAAAGTGGCTCCAGTTGATTATTTTGGAAAGTCTGGTATATTAGAACTCGACGCCAATTCGTTATATAGAAAAATCGCGCTCCGGTCGGAATTCAGTATCATCATACAGCCTGAATTCTAGGAATTCTTGCTGGGAATTGGTGACATAGGTCTCTCTCTCGGCCGGAATTACTCCATAAACTTTTTAAATAATAAGGATATTGGAAAATTCATCGCACTGACATTTATTTGTCACTTTTGCTCATGATTTGCAATTTTAGTTAAATCGTGTTAATATTAATGTCGGTACAGAGGCGAGTAATAGAAAAGTATGGAAGAAGAAAACATGCTACGTCGATCCCAAATGCATCGGAATAAGGGCATGAGAATGATGATGATTAGTATTATGGTCGGTTTTCCATTTTATTTCACATCGGGTGCTCGGATTGTACGGTTCATGAAATAGGAGTCGCTTCGGAAACTTTTGGCGCTCCAGATCGTGAGGTTTTTATACAATTCATCCCGATCGATTTGTGAAATTTTTGCCGACGAGATTTCTTATTGGGTGTACGTTTTTACGGTTTATAAAATAGAAGTTTCTAGAGAAAATGTTTGCGCGTACGAGGGCGGCACTGAAAATTTCGGGAATCAAGGAAGTGACACAACATTACTATTTAAAAATGTATTTATTGCTTTTTGAAGTATTCTCAGCGAAATTTGACACATTGTTTCATACGATGGAACCAATCATTGAAGCAACCATTCCATTCGGAAGTTGGGGTCTCCAAAATGGCCGTTTTAGGCGTCCATAACTTCTTCAGGTGATGAAAATCTCTGTCCACGCAATTTATTCTTTATTTTAGGAAAAGTATAGAAATCATTAGGGCTTAGGTCGGGGCTGTACGGCGGATGGTCTAATAATTCTATGTTTTCTTGCTCTAAAAACTCTTTTGTTCTGTGCGCGGTGTGAGAACTCGCATTGTCGTGATGGAGGATGATGCGGCGGTTGCAGTTCTCTTTACGGAGTTCAGAAACGACCTGTGGCAAACAAATGGTAGCATACCATTCTGCATTAACCGTTCTTTGTCCCTCAAGAGAAATTGTCGTCACCTGGCCGGTTTTGGAGACAAACGTGGCCACCATTTTTTTTGCAACACTCCGTGAACGAACAATTTTTGTTGGCTTTAACTCATTTTCGAACACCCAAACTCGTGACAGGTTTTTTGTTTCGGGTTCGTCACCTGATACGATGTTGTATACAGCATTTGAGGATCCTGCGTGGAATCTTTCGAGAGTTCTGACGCACCAAGTAACGCGAGCCGCTTTTTGCTCTTCACAGAGCGAATGCGGTATCCATCGGGAAAACAACTTTTTTACACCTAATTGTTCATGCAAGATTATTTGTATTTGACTCATGCCAATGTCTAAAGTTGCCTGAATTTCGCGGTATGTCACATGTCGATCTTCCTCAATCAGTTTACGCACAGCATCAACGTTTTCTTGGGTGACTGCAGTTTTTGGACGACCTTGACGGGGATCATCACTGAGCTTGTCACGTCCACGTTGAAATTCAGCAAACCAGCGATAAATTGTGGGTTTGGATGGGGCTTCATCACCAAATGCAGAAATCATCCGGTCAACACACTGTTTTTGTGTTAAACCACTTCTAAAGTCATAATAAATCATCGCTCTTGAATTTTCTCGAGTCAATTTTAAAACCAAGGAGTTTTCAATTAAAAAGATTTTAATATGACAGGAACAGTGGAAATATTCCATTCCCGATACTTTTAGTGTAGCCTATGTAACACACCTTAATCGACGTAAATTTGGCTCTTTCTGAGATGCTGTAGCTAATAACGTGTCGATAAGTAGGTGTGGGCGGTCCCGAAAGTACCTACTTAACCAGACATGGTACGTTCTACTCACAGAACAGATAAAAGAGATTAGAAAGGAAATAGTTCCTGATTTGTATTAGAACGCCTGTCGCCGCTTGTCTCCCACTCTCTATATCCACTACAAGCAAGAGGCTAATACGTACGCGCATAACGCACACAAATAAACCGCACTCACTTAGATCGCGAGCTTGCTACTGGTTGTCACACTAGCGCAAACACTGCGTATGACGTACACTCACACACGCTTTAATTTCTCATACATGTTACGGTGACCAAAAGGTCGATAATTTATGTCGATAAAATTACTTTAGTTTTGTAATTTTAAGTTTTGCAATATTTTGCTTTAATTTCGGAACGGGATAGAAAGAATGAAAAGGTATTTATTTGTCTCACACAGATACAAAATTAAAGATTAAAAAAGTAAAATCAAAAGTAAACATACGAGAAACACTTAAAAATAAGACATACATTCAATTAATTACTACATTTAGTTAGTAGGTATCTATTCAATTCTACCGGTTGCCTCTAGCCATAATGTTCTTGTATCTGGATCTGTTGGAAACCTAAAAACAAAACTTTGTTGTGTTATGTTTCCATTATAAATGACTAACCTCAAAACAAATTTTAGACGAAAACCAAAATTAATAACCCACAATAAACAATAATTGACAGTAATAAACGAAGTTATTTAATCATATTCATAATAATATCATTTGAATACATTCACACATACTAAATATCGACATTGTTTACAACTTGGTACAACACAATCGAAACGCATAGATTTTGCAGAACTCAAGCTTTGGCTCGTCGTACGCGACGTTCGCAGTGAACGAAATACATCGCGCAATCGCCCACGCAGTACAAGATGGTACCCACGTATTGCAAGCAATGTACGTAATTTTTTAACTGCTTGCGACAGTATCATTTTTTCTACCAACTACATAATACTATTGTAATAATTACAAATATTACTTGTATTTTAAGGTATTTGGACTTACCGGGTGATAAGAAATCCCTTCTCGAGGCACACTACACACCCTGGCTTCTTTTCCGACACATTATAATAGCGCAAGATGGCATAATTCTTTTTTTTCGCGGAGCTTCGTACGCTGTCAGTGTGAGCGCGATTGTTGGCCGGTAAATCAAATTTTGTCGACATTTGAGCGTTTGCGACATATGAGCGGCGCGCCTGCCCCGCCCACAAGGCCCTTCTAACCTCTTTTATCTGTTCTGTGGTTCTACTAGATCCGTGTATACCAACGATACGACGACAGTGGTCTGATCCTATCGCGTATAAAATATTCGCTTTTATAACAGACTTAAAAAAAAGAAGAGGTTTCTCAATTCGACCGTATATATATTTTAGTCTTCTTCACGAAGACTAGAAACGACGGGGCGTTATTTTCATGAAATGGGGGGTTTTCACCTAAGTATCTCCACCTGGCCTTTTATTTTGTAGGTCCCTGACGGAAGTTCAGTTCAATCTTTCTGATTGAGCATAGGTCTCAAGGATAATAATGACGAGTAGTGGGGTAGGGTTTCTAGATCATAAAATATTATTCAGTGAGACGTATCGGATCCCAGAAAATGCTCGACCACATCATCACTGCCTAGCCTTTTACGTATTAGCTGTACTTTTACATCGGCTTCGAGTGTAACCGTATGAAAATGGTCTACCTATTGCATTCTTATTAATTTGGCGGTCTACACAGGGCGTGCTTTAAATACCTTGGCTCATTCTACTTTTTCTGGCCTTATCCCATCTTTATTTGGGTCGGCTCTTATAATCATTCTGATCCAAAGATGTCTTTTCTGGGTCGTAAACAGGTCAATATCGCTATTTATTAAGTCTTTCATAAATATAGACATCTATGTAAGTCGGGGTCTTCCGCGCTGTTTCGGTTCTGACTTGTATTTAAGCATTTTTCTGGTCATGTGGTCTACTGGCAGTCGTATTTCTAAAAGAGGGACGGCAGCCTATTTGAGCTTTCTCATTTAAACGACAAAGTGTAGTTTGTTGGATTGTTGTTTCTTGAGCGGCCAGCATTCCGATCCGTACGTTATTGCTGGTCTTATTTTGGAAACTTTCTTCAGTCTTTGACATTTATGGATTGCAAAGCACTTATGCTAGCTCTCCCCACATAAGCCATCCAGTATTTGTGCGACGCGCGACGTCTGCATGGGTATAGTGCCGCACATTCGTCAACAAACTGCCTAGGTACCTACATAATGCTCTCGACTGTTTTGAGCACCGTATCTTGTAGGTACACGGTATGTTGGGCTGGTTGTTGATTGAAATATCAACAAGTTTATAATGCATGTATTCGGTCTCCTCATTACTGGTCTCCAGTTCCGTTCTTATGAAGACTGATCTCCAGTTCTACGGTGTCTTTAGGAGGGCTATCGGGCCAACCTTAGCTCTTTATGCAATAAAAAACCGGCCAAGTGCATGTCGGACCACGCATAATGTAGGGTTCCGTAGTTGCCCATCAAAATATGTGGACTTACTAAACTGATTAGCCTCCCGACTTACTTTCGAATGGTGATTTTTATTGTAATAATAAAACAAACTTACATTATTATGCTCTGTGCTCTCATACATGTTTAGGAAAATATTTTAGATAAGTATATTTTATAAGTTGGTCGACTATTACTCGTAAACTTGTAAAATCTATTTAGCTGTGATAGTTTTCCTTTTAATTTCATTATACAGGATGTAAATTTACCCATCACACAGCCGTCAACCACGCATTCTGTAAATCAAACTAAATATCCCTACGCAAAAAAAAATGCCGGAAAACGCCTTTTTTTGGGGTCAAAAATCATATTTTACGGTAAAGCTCAATGTAGCACTCTAAAAACAATGTGCTAGTGAACGCTTTGAATAGAAAACGGGTCATCGAAGTAATTTAAGTAAAGTTATAACCTGAAAAACTAGTATTTACAAAAACAGCTATGAAAAATTTGGAACTTTGACCACCAATATCTCCGTACGTTCCCAGGGTATGGTCTAGAACAAGAAAATGATCGCAGTGGTGGAAAGAACAAGTGCCCTTCATTTGCGTTAAGGGTACTTTTACACCCTTTATATACGACTACTTACCATGATTTTTTTTCACACACGCAAACATAACCGTTTTGCTGGTAGAGGTGGCCACACTTGAACCTAACAAAAAATTGCACTTAAGCGCTTAATATTTCACAAACGAATCCATTATTCGAAAAGGTATTTGAACAAACTCACAATGTTTTTTTAAAAACCTATCCAACGACACCAAACTATGGGCTTTGCGAGAAAAAAGAAATCATCTCCACTTTTCATGTTCTGATTTGTATCCAAAAAAAAAAAATTCAAGATTTTATTATACCAGTTTGTTCGGCGTAACTCATTTTGTATATTGATACCAAATTACAGCTTTCTAGTAATAAGAGTCTTTGAGCTATTGTGCGGACAGACAGACGGACATGACGAAACTATAAGGGTTCCTCGTTGACTACGGAACTCTAAAAACGATCATAAATGCATATAATCGAAAGGAGTAAACGATGCTGTGACGTCTGACAGAAAAGAATGGAAAAAGAAAACGTTTTGCGCCGACCGTACTAGAACGGAAAAAATGTAATGACGGACGCCGGATCTAGTGCGTAAACTACCATAGAAATAGTTCTATGACTTCTCCGGGGCGTATTTTCACGGATTCGGATCGGACGTAGTGCGAACCCTCTAAGTAGAATAGAACATTATATAGTACGGTGGTCTTATTGGAAATAGGTATCCCATTCATAAGTGTTACAGATATTGAAATATTGACATCAATACCGATCGCGGTGGGTATCGTGGCGCATAACCGCAAAAGCCGTATTATTACAATTTACGACGCTGATCGGAGTTTCTCATTGATTGAATAATAAAACACATTGTTTATCGCGTGCTTACTCGACTGATGTAATACTTTTTCACACGGCAACAAATTGATTATTTAGTACTTGATTAATAAATTGCATTATTTTCATCGTCGAAGATAATGTCTTACTTTTTTAGGGTTCCGTAGCCGAGTGGCAAAAAATGGAACCCTTACAGATTCGTCATGTCTGTCTGTCCGCCTATCCGTCCGTATGTCACAGTCACTTTTTTCAAAGACTACAGTTGAAACTTTGTATTCTGTGAACCGCTTTACGATTTTTAAACAAAAATATAAGATTAAGGGGCTCTCTCTCTCTCTCCCATACATTAAAATCTATTTTAAAAAAATTACTGTAAATCGCAATGCAAACTTTTGACAAAATTGGTATGAGTAGTTTTTTGAGATATGGCCCATTTAAATAAAAACTGCAAATATAACTTTGTCATTCATACAACCACTATGAAAAACAAACTTATCACAAAATGTGTTTTTCAAATAATACAAATTAAAGGGGGCTTCCCTACTAAGATGGTGACTTGGCCAGTTCTCTTGTATCACGCTTGTCTCATAGCAATTCTCCTTTTAGTATCCCGATGTCTGGGGCTAACGCAGTAAGATTTGTTCTTCCATACGTCATTTATATTATGCAGGTGTCTATCAAATAATCCTTCCATTCGGTTTTTTGGTTCCTATAGGGTTTAGTCCTTTCTTAATACTAGTTATTTAAATTCATAGATACTCAAAACGTTACTGGCTACTAGTTAGCTTAGTCACAATAAAATCATCATCATCTGCTTAGTCTATGCTGGGGTTTCCAGTTTGACCGGATGCAGCTGCATACCAGTAATTTACATGGATCTCTTCTGACCTCCACAAACTAGTTACTGGGTAACAAGATACTCTTTTGCAAGACTGGTTGTCAGCGTTTTGGGTTTCGGATTACCGTGCTCTACAAATTATAGCTGGTTTAACGTACTCTCCGAGGCATGGAACCCGGCACGATCCGCACGACTTACTCATTATAAACGAACGTGTTTCTTTTACCAGGAGGCGAAGGAGACGCTGTGCGATCCGTCTCGGCGCGCTCTGTACGACAAGTGGCGCCAGAGCGGCATAGCTATGGGGTACAAGCAGTGGCTCGGCATGAAGGACCACGTGCAGCAGTCCATGCACTGGACCAAGCCCAACACTAAGGATCGCATGCTGGAGGGCGAGTGCGGCCGCGCTTCCGGCCCCTCGAGTCTGGGCCCCTCCAACCCGGCCGCTCGCCGGGCTTCCGAGGGCGGTGCCGCTCTCTGGGGCCGCTGGGGAACCGGCAACCAAGAGCCTCCCTCTGAGGTCATCAACAAATTCCGCAACTATGAGATCTAAACCCAAATAGTCCCATTCTCTATCGGCTAATGAGTCTTCTGACTCTATTAGACCGCCTACCGGGACTGTTTTGTTTTTTTTATTTTTTTTTTAAGTTAAAAATGAGGTTATATGTGCCCTAATCTCTATATTTTGTTATACACCAATGATTGTACTTAACTTTTAAAATTTACCCATGTCACATTATTGTGACATTCTTGCAACCAGGCTGTTTTATCACTTGCCATTACAAGTTTACAAATTTAGTCATGTTATATTTGAGAATTATTAATTGTATTTAAAATTAAGGATAATTATTATTAATTAGTAAGTTATATATATTATAAAATAACGGCACAATATTCATCAAGTCAGCTCGCGGTACGTTTCTCGAATGTGGCTCGATATCTTAAAATAATTACTGTTCTGAGTGTTTGGTGTACTAAATGTATTTCTGTTGTAAGTAGGAACAGATTTTTGATGTAGGAGCCCCAATCCCTAGAATGATGTATTAGTGTTTAACACTCTCTTAGCTGTTACCCCTTAGATGTAAGCTGTGCACATTCCTGATAAACTTATGAGTCTGATTTATTACATTTCTGCTAAAGATCAATATTATCTACTTGAAGAATCTCGATATTTTGAAGATTTATATTTTTGATCCTCTTTATCTTACTATAGGTATGATATTATTTTTAAAAAGAGAATGAGTATATAACGGATGTTGTTGTGAGATATATACAGGGTAACGTTGCGAGACAGGACTTTCTATTTGTTTTTACCTTCTGCAACCTTGGCAATTCTACTTTCTAATATCATGGTCTAACGACGTATATAATCATTAATCGTATTTGTTCCAAGATAAATGTTGTGTTACCTGATAGTTGTGTAGAAAATAAATGTTATTATGTGTTAAATGTTTGATCAGTATTTACTTTATGTATTTTAAAAATATAATTAAATGTTATAAATGGGTAGTGGAATTTTAAACTTTAAATGTTTTGTCTCGATAAGTATTTTAACAAGCTAAAGCCAAAATGTGTAGATGTTTTATTTTCGATGTAATACATATTGAAAACAATAAAGGTTCGCTGAATATGTGTGTTTAGATTTCCCTTTGTTATGCTCCATTACTGAAACTGGCTAACAAGCTCATAATGGTTATGGACTTATGAAACAAGAGGCTCAGTTCAAAACAAGTACCAGCAGCAAGACGAGACACTGTAAGGTAATTACAGATAAAAAAAACAGTGTCGATGAGACGATATAACATAATCAGCCTTATAATATTCCCAATGCTGGGAACACTTTCTCAAAAAGTATCTCTATCTACACTTCATAAAACTGCAACTTGACATCCGACGGAGAAAAGTTTCCTGTCACTAAGTTACCGTACTGCGCAAAAGCCTAGTGATATCATTGTCCTGATTGAAACTTACTATTATTCTGGTTCAAACCCCCAGATTCCTGAACCCAAAATCTATAGTTTTCTGCCTGTTCAGATTTCGCTTATATCAACTAAAAGAAACCATAGTCACCAAAAAGCCTATAAATCCTTACGTATAGATTTGTAATAAAATTATTTATACTATTTATTTATACCAATTATTATTATTTATTTGTTTTCAAGATATTGATGACTGATAAACACACAGTGCTGTCCTATTTGACCCAAAGGTTGACTGGTAGAGAATTCCTTGTGGCATTAAGTCCACCTATGTACCACTTTTGTACATGAAGTTTAAATAAATAAAATAAACATAATTAACATAGAAATAATAATAATAGATCGCAAATGTTATCTACCAAAAATTGGCAGTCCAATACACACTCATACAAGACAAACACTTCATAATAATATGTAATAGACACCACAAGCTGGGTAGCTTGTGGTGTCTATTACATATTTCGAAAATGGAACTCATGAACGTTGAGCGAGCGTTGAGCTGATGAGTTGAGCGTTCAAGTATTACGTAATGCAATTTTTGGAGATATTTGATCCCCCCTCTCCCCATATGTAACGCGCCGTAACGTTTTTCTGTACTTCCCCCCCCCTAGTAAAACGTTACGCACCATCTGACCATATTTACCAAAAACGTTTTAATAAATGCGTGAGTGAATCTCTCTACGCCGTTCTTAAGGGTTAAAAAACAATGTTACGTAAAGCGTAGTTCAAACAAGCCCCCTCCCACCCCTGTAACGCATTGTAACGTTTTACAAGACCACCCCTCCCCCCACATTCGTTACGTAATACTTGAACGCTCCCCTTCTCACCGACAGGACAGTTCACTATAGTAGAATACAGTAACAGGATATTGTAATACTACACGATAAAAAAATAAATAATGTCACTTACTACATAGATGTCGCAGTTCCCAACACGCACGCAACATACAACAAACAATCACCGAAAAAATATTGTAACGACGTCGAACTCAAACAGGAAGTAACAAGAATATGGTGCCAGGAAAAGTTTATGTGGTCCCTATAAAGTTCTCTCTACAACAGGTGTTTTCCCGAATCACCCACTCCATAGCCTCAAATTACTAGGACCTAAAGAAACGCTCTTTACCCCCCTACATAAAGCTGTAATTTGCAATACATGACGAATCGTCAAAAATTTCATGCACGTAGATGAAACTGAAATAGATTGTTAATAGTTAAGCTCCTTTAAACACTTTATTTACCTTCGTCTATCTTTGATTGGCTGTATCTTCATTAATATTGATCTTGAAAATCTAGACTATCAACGAACTTTTAGGTAATTTGATGCTCTTTTCACTTTATCAATGCTACTACTACAAAACTTTACAATTTCACTTTATCGATGTGATAAGTAAAATATAAGAGATATAAGTGAAAAAC
Source organism: Diarsia brunnea (assembly GCA_949774965.1). Lineage (NCBI taxonomy): Eukaryota > Metazoa > Arthropoda > Insecta > Lepidoptera > Noctuidae > Diarsia > Diarsia brunnea. The sequence goes on along the minus strand of OX458999.1, from coordinate 9,376,098 downwards.
TATAAACGATAAAAGTGGGAAGAGGGAAGGGAGGCCTTTGCCCTGCAGTAGGACAATACAGGCTTATAATAATAAAGTGAAAAACTGAATAAGGTCAGAAAAAAACCCGGCCAACTACGTGTAGGATCACGCACAATGTAAGGTTGCGTAGTTGCCCACCAAAATAAGTGAACTTACTAAACTGATTAACCTCCCTGTCTACCTGCCCCCGAACGATGATTAAATTATTGTTATAATAAAAAAAAAGACGTGTGGCACTGGCGCGGTAAAGCTATTGCATAGCATTTTTTATCAACTTATGCAATACAACCAATGCCACCTAAAGGCGGGTTGCTGAACTAAAGAGACAAGCGTGATATTTCAAAAAGTCATTTAAAGTTCTGGTATTTATCGATAGATGGAAAAACTAAAAAGTATCACCGCTGTGCCGGTCGGAGTGTTAGGTTTTTTTCGTTACGGAATTTCTGGATTCGGTCCCCACGCTCAAGGCCCGCGATAGAAGCTATGCAATAGCTTAACAAAATGTGTCAATGTGGCGACACTTAGGGGAGGCCAATGTCCAGCAGTGGACGGCTTTCGGCTAAAATGACGATGACGATGAAAAACAAAATACATTTGAAGTTTAAAAAAATGTACTCCCACACATTATGTTTAGGAAAATGTTTTATACAAGTACATTTTATATACCATTACTTGATTACTCGTAAACATGTAAAGCCTACTTATTCTTCTTCTATTACTAAGTTTTTGAGATATCGTGTGGACAGACAGACGGACATGGGGAAACTATAAGGGTTCCTTGTTGACTACGGAACCCTTAAATGGAGGTTTTTAAATGTTTGTATCTAGTTTTGTTCCTCTGCTGTATCTGCAAGTAATTTAGGTATAATAGCTTGGATTGAGGCTGCTAAAATGAGCCCAGCGTCTGTCACTAAATAGTGTAAATGTTGAATTTAATTATTTTTATAAATCAAATTACCTACTCACTTTGATTAGCAACCCACCGCACAGGTATCCGAGTTACTCGAGATTCTTAAAAGAACACAACGCTACGGAAAAGCAAATCGGTTCCTCGCAGCTGTGGCGTCAACAAGCATTTTTCAGAGAAAATATTATGTAAACAAGTCGCGTGACATTCCAATATGTCTACAAACATTTGAAAAAGAAACAAGTTTTCTCGCAGGCCCCATCCTGTTTAATCATTCTGAGGATTCTTGTGTTGGAAAACATCTGAAGCGCGTGCCTACATCATAATTATTTGATATCAACACAGCACAATTTTATTTACACATACCGTTACGTCATGATCACTGAAGGTTTGACCGGAGACGAAAATCGATCTTACTGCTATGACATAAACGACATGGACATTGAACGGTATAGTCAACTGCCCCAACTATGTATGTGTGTGGGACTTTGAATACCCAAAAAATCTTTGCATTGAAATATCTACCATTTCAAAATTAAATTAAAGGTAGCTGTTACGAGTACTAGCTGCCGATTCAACCTCATAATAATTCACGTTAAAATTCCTACGGCAGCAGAGGACTCCGTAATCCGCTGTAGTTAAAAATAAATAAAAACCGCTGTAGTTGCTTGAAATTAAATAATGAGTGACCTGGTGAAGGTTGCGGGGATCCGCTGGATGCGAGACGCACGGGGCCGGTAAATGTGGCGACACTTAGGGGATGCCTATGTCCAGCAGTGTACCTACTGATCTCTTTGGGCTGAAATGATGATGAAATATCGAGTTAAGAAACTTTTTTTTTACTGTCCTAATTAGATCGACCCACCACGTCTGCGTAATTTCCCTAGCTACTTTAGTTTGACCCTGTACCAACTAATTGAAGGAATACGCGATTACCCGTAAACTGCTGCTAAATCAGGCACAAGCTTTTGGGAGGGCTATTAAGCGTGGGAGACCCTCTTCGTAAGGTTGAGCTGTCTTGCAATTTTAAAGGTCAATGAGGTCAATTTTATCGCTGACATTTATTGGGTGCATCGACCATCACCGATTATTTTTAACCCTCGTTAGCTCTATTATAAAATGTAGGTATTTATTAATAAACTCTCGAAATATACTGTTTTAGATTTCATCAAAATTGGCTTCGAGACTCGATTGACTTATTCGGTATGTTCCTTGGAACTTGGAATATTTAGTCTAAGTTTACCTCTTCGTCCTTCCTCTTTCGGGTTCGCTGCTGTCCCAATGTTAAGAAGAACCTTATCCCCAACCGACACGAGAGTTACCTTTACAATAATACTACAATATTATTACCCAAGTCAATTTTAATTAAATCTAAAACGATGTGTTTCAAAACAACACAGTGACTTCTTACTACTACAACAACTACATATTATAATTGCGAAAGTTCTGTGCTCGTCCACCCGGGCAAATAAATAAAATTGAAGTTTTTTTACTGAATGCGTTTGAAAGTATACACGGTACCTATAATACACCAAAAATCTGTCTGTCTGTCTGTTTGTTCCGGCTAATCTTCGAAACGACTAGATTGATTTTGACGGGACGATTAGGTAGGTACTGGTAGATAGCTGATGTTATAAACAGTACTTTCATTATAAAAATTTAATGCGAAGAAGTTTGCGGGCAAGACCTAGTAATTTATAAAAATAATGTATATTTTTTTATTTTAAGCGTTTCAAGCCTCGGGCGGAAGCTGGTAAAGGTAAATGTAGCCTAACAATTGTGAGTAACTTCTACGCAACTCATTTTGAAACGCAAGGTCAGCTTTCAATTTAGAATTATGCTCAAGAGCTTAAGTTTGTAAGTTTGGATTTGTCGGTGGTAATCTTCAAAAGTACTGATCTGATTCCGAAAATTCCTACCATAACGGGAAGCTACATTTTCCCCAAGTGTTACTTATAGAATATTTTTGTGGGACTATTACTGACAATAATGCGGGCGACGGTCCAGGCAAGACCTAGTATGGTATAAAATTGGGTTCAAATATGAGCACTAGAAGGGGCACCTGACCTTTTCAAGGCAACCTACAAATCATTTTTTATTTCAGCCAGAACGTTTAATATAAATTCCTCACAGAGGCGCCTATAGATATTCCCTCTCAAGTTACCGGATCTCGTAAAAGGTCTGATTTCTTACTACTTACCTTATCGCCAAATAAAACTCTGAACTCCCGTAAAGACGGGAGTTTTATTATCCAGGTTCGACGCTATATTGTGCAATATTAACCTAACCAGGTTCTAAAAAAAATAAAGTCCAATGATTGAAAATTGACACGTAAGCGTAGTCACTAATAAAAACGTATGCAGGATCTAATATTGCCCCCGTAGTTTTATAATTACTTTAAAGTATTGTTTAGACTAAAACTAATGTAATGGTCGCTAGACAAATTAAAAGGTCATGGGCCTGCTAAGAGAATTCTCCCCGGTGGTCAAGCAGTTATCTTGATGTGCCGTATTACAAATGTTATGGAGGTTTGAGCACGAGCGTCGGCAACGCGACAACAGCCTGCGAGGATTCCAGTCAGTGGATGTTTACAGTCCACAGCTCCGGTTTCATCGTAAGCCATCGGCGACCGACTCCACTAGCCATCAGTTTGTTACCAGCATTTGACTGATTCGAAGGTGTAGTGTTAACCATCTATATTTTTTTATTTGTATTAATCGTGGACCACCACCGAAAATTAAAATCTTAAATTACCAATTCAATTAAAATCAGGTCAAAATATTCTTGAGACTTCATTAAGATTCATTTGCATAGGCTCTTAATTCTGTATCAATTACTTGGCCTGTGAAGAACTATACAACCAATGTATAGCCTTCGGAAAGGGTGAGTGATCTTTTTTAAATGGAGTTTTAACACAGAATTAGAAGTGCTTTTCCTCTTGTCTCAAAGCTTTAAGGATTTCCAACCGATCTTAAACGAGTTTCATGGACATACATTTATTTGATTTTTTATTTTATTGAAAGATGGGATAGAGAAGAACCAAACGACCTAAACAAATTATATTTGGAACCGGACGAACCTGATGGTTGAACTGGTAAGTATGACTTTGTTTGTTCGTTACACCCTTTATAAGGCATAACGATCTGGCAATCGGAAAATAAGGGCAAATAGGCATAGGTATAATTGGTAGAAAATAAAAATTCAGTTTTTTTAACTTTTTTTGTGTTTTTTGAATATTTAATGATTTATTGATAAATCTTTAAATAATCTCTGTACAATCATAGAATGCGTAACAGAAACAAATAATTTAATTTTTGAGGTGAAAAATATGGTGGGAAATATATTCCCTTTACCTTATAAAGGGTTAATGTTGATTGCCATTGTCCAATTTCCAAACATTTATGAAAAATTATCTAGTTCAGATGTTGTCTTGCCAAAGCTGTTTTGAACTACGAGTGCTATAGCTTACTTTGGTAGACGGACATACCGGTAATAACAAGAAGCCTGCAAGAAGTAGAATTAACTTCTAAACTTTTCGAATAAATCCCCTAAAGCGAAGAAACCTTGACCGGTTAGTGGAGTCAGCTGTTCGATATTTAAGCTGATGCCAACGACATAAGAGACTGGGTTAGGACTAGGAGACTTGGTAAAGAGATTAGTAAGATATAATATTATTGTATTGAACTATTGCATCGCACTCACACACATGACATGCAATTAGTTATACTGTAGTGTTACACTAATTTACTTTGGTTACTTTTATACCAATTTAATCTGGTTAATGGTTGAGCTGATCCATGCGTCATCGTCGTGAACGGGCGCTGTCAGTGGAGACTGGTCATCTCTTAGTTGCCATGGTTTATTTTAATTTGTTTAGACTCTCGTAACAAGCACGACTTTCTACAACGCTCTCACATATATGTATGAAAGATGTAATCGAGATTTTGTTAAAATATATTGAACTAGCTTTTGCCCGCGACTTCGTAGAAGTCGAAAATGGTTCTAATAGGATTTTTAATTCGTTTTTTACGTTATTAATTTTGATGATGATGATGTTGGCGCTCTCCCGCTATTGCAGTGCATCGACTATGTTTGCACGCGCGTGGATTGTTTCTACTTCTACTAATATTATAAATGCGAAAGTTTGTGAGGATGTATGTATGGATGGATGGATGTTTGTTACTCTTTCACGCAAGAACTACAGAACGGATTCTGATAAAATTTGGTACACAGACAGTTTATAATCTGGATAGGATAGTTTTTATCCCGATTTTATCTTCCCGTGGGATAATTTTCGAGTTGTAGCGGGCGAAGCCGCTGGGAACCACAGTAAGTTAATAAGTGGCTGGATTGTATAAGTTAGTTTTGCTCTATTACTTTCGTTTTGCTCTGAAACCAGCAAGGCATAGGTAGATGTTTATTCGAAAGAATATAATCCCATTGTTACCATGTCAGGATCTGATGATGAAATCTCAGGGAAATCAAGTGCAATCCTCAAATTTTATAGGCACGTATAACGCGTTTCTAAAGTTATTAAAGTATTTACATCTGGGAGTGACACTCATGTTTAATTCCTTAACGGTTAGGAGTTGGAGGATAAGTCTTTAAATATTATGGGGACGTAGGTATATATAGTTGTATTATTTCAGGTTATCTAGTTGAGCTGATTATGGAAGGTACAACTCCTCAACGGTTAGGAGTTGAAAGCAATAATGAGGTTAAGGGTTAGGTTTCTTGGTTGAATGTGGAATGCATAGTAAATATTAGTACCTATAGGATATTACAATAAAAAGGACAAAATAAAAAATAAAAAAAATCAAAAAAGTAATTTCTGATTCCTTTCGTTGCGGATCTAAGGCCCGAGTCAAATTGTTTCTCTAGGACTTTGTCGTTGTAGATTCTGGCTTCTAAGAGTTGTAGTGGTTTGGGAATAGTGTGACGGGTTTGTCAAAATATCCATGGTCCAGCGACTATAGATACCTGGCACAAGATGTCAGACATTAAACAAACGCAACCGTTAAGACCACCCTTAAGATATAGACAAGCAAGTCCAGCTACCTATGTTCCATAATCAATGGGCGCAGTGTTGAGAACTCAGGAGGAAACATTAACGTTTCCATGAATGCGGAATTCGCGGAAGCAACCCGAGAACCCATTTTCCAATCACTACACTATTGACCTTAAAACAAAGAGCCATTATACTGTGACAATGAAATGTAACGCCGAAGGTTAACTCCATGTAGACTGGAGCTATTTGAAGAAATGATTTTACTTACATTTAGCGAATGTCATAAGTACACTAGAAGCCGAAAAAAAATGTTCTTACGTCTAATACTCCAGTTCGAGAACTTTGTCCATATTTAAGAATGTTAAATTTCCATGAAATTAAATTAATACTTAACTAAGAAATATCTGATCGTTAAAGAACAATAAAAGTAATAGAAATATTAAGTAGGTGCTGTTAACAACAAACTTCCATTAAGGCTGTCTTAATGATATTGTATATCATCAAAATTAACACGAAATGGTTCTATATTTTATGTAGGTAATGTTCAATTATACAATTAAGAATACCCAAAGATGGTGAATAGAAACACAATCATGATGTACAGATGCCAGCACTTCAAGCTACTACAATCTGTCAAACTTACTTTAATAGATTTTCAACTTTATTACTAAAGCATTAGGTTCGGTTGATTGGGAAAATTTTACAGTATCGGGTAGCATGATCTGCTGGCGTCTGTACTAAATTATTTGGCAAATAGAATATTTAGAAAAAGCAAACTTCAAAGTTACCTACGTATCAAATAGTTCAAGGAAGAAGATAGAACAAACAGAAACCAACCGAACACAAGAAGTGTGTTTCATAGCAAACACAGTAGTGTGCAATGCTAAAGTTCACCATGCATGTACTTACTTTGTTTGTTCTGAAATACTCTAACGAGCGTCGCCGGCGCTGTATGATCCAACCAATCAGGATCCAGAGACCAGAATTTCACCAATGAGAAGCCAGATACCACAAGCTTTAGGGTAATGTATAAACAACAGGAATGTTATGTACAGTATATGTATAATTCTATATGTAACGTTTTTGTTGTCTTAAATTGCTCTCCTCACAGCGAATCAAGAAAAAAGATGACTAGCACAGGATGGCCTGGAATTTGTTTTATTTTACTTGATCTGAGAGAGAGGAGGCCTGTGTCCCAGCAGTGGGAACATAATTAGGCTGATGATCATAATGATGTACTTGGCCTGATATTTATTATACTATACATTTGAATTGTTTTGTTCGCTTGACACTTAAATACATAATTATTGTGAGAAGCTGATTTACAAAATTCGGTAACGATAACGTACACTTTTTCAAAGTTGTAGTTTGTTGTTGTTTTCATTTTTATTTTGAGTATGTCTCTATTTCGAACATTTATGATATGAACTTTATATGGCTTATGCGTAGGTAATAAAAGGTTCGCTATCGAAGATTAAAGCCATTAACAGCTATTAATTCGAATTCGATTAGAAAGACTTCTAGTGTTTTTAGATGTGCCATAACTTATTGGACATTATTATTAAAACCCATGTTTCTATTAAAATTGTATAATCAAAAACTCGAAAACCATTTCTTAATAAGAGCCAACTTATTTTAAGCATTATGTTTTAGTTCATTATCTAGTAAAGCAATGTAGTCGTTACTAACACACTAGGTTTGAATAACTTTGAATAAATGCATTTCATGACATTTAACATAATTTGTATCTTTTGTTACTTAAAACTAAATTAAATGACTGGTTTCATAAACATAATATCAGTTGTATTGTACATAAATATTAATTAAAAGAATAAAAAGTTTTACTTAAAATAAAAATATTTTTGTATATAAATCAGCAATAATATCAACATATTAGAACTACAAAAGCTATGTATATCAATAGACTATTCTTAAGTTTATGACTATACTGGGTAATAAATTACTATGTTAGTTTTACAGACAAACGGCAACTCTGAAGCCTCTATGTATTGCATTTGATTAGATGTCTATTTGGAGGCAATATTAAAATAATAACTGTTTCATATTATCGTGGCACAACACGGTTATACATACTAAATACTACATTGGCTAGTATATCATCTTGTACTCAATTAACTTAAAAGCAAATGATGCATTTGATAACTAAGACGTATGTATGAGGAAGTTTCTGCTAACTTAAATTAAATAACGAATTAATAGGAATGGAATACCTACTCACTAGTGTTGGGATTGATTTTGAGATTTAACCAGTGATATCGATAAAATGTTCTCAGAAAAGACGCAGTAAATAAATGTGCAGTACAGCATTAACACTTGTTCTCATTTGTTCGCCCGCTTTAGTTGGAATATACGCAGAAACTAAGAATAGAAGCCAGTTAGCGCATCTCACTATCCACACCAAACACATGTAGGTTTATAACTTACAACACTTCTTATATCGTTGGCTCCACAAATACACACTTCATAATTATCAAATAAAACGTTTGCTGCACTAATCAGATCACTAAATTTGCACTAATCAGTACTGATTGAACAGTTTATTCATCAATGGACTGCGTAATTCTACCTGGATGTCTTCGGCACTGGGAGGGGGATCTGGCGAATCGGTTCTTCTTTTTGGTACTCCAGGTTGCAGGGCTTCAGCAACTCTTGGCCGCCTTGGTGGAGCCACTTGTTGGATACTGAAATGTTGTAAGCAGAAATATTATTTATTAAGAACTAGCGGACGTCACGCGGTTTCACCCGCTTAGTTCCCGTTCCCGTGGGAATACAGGGATAAAAGATAGCCTATGTCACCCGCGGATAGTTTAGCTTCCCAACGGTAAAAGAATTCTTCAAATCGATCGAGTAGTTTTTAAGTTTATTCATTACAAACATACAAATCTTTCCTCTTTATAATATTAGTATAGATAATTATGGTTGTTGCGAAAAGTTACAGGAGTGGCCTGACACAGATGAAAATTTTAAAATATCGTTTTGTTCAATAGGGAAGCTGACTGAAACAATTCCTCCGCTGATGGCTGTTCTGAAACTTCACTGAGCATGCAGGACGGGCTCTCGTAGGCACCATCAAAAGAGCGGCGTTATCAACAGTCGGTGAAGCCATCGGGTATTCCATTAAACCTGACTCACAGAATGAGATGTGACACAGCCTTAAGTCACGTCCGACATCAGTTCAATTGACTAATTAAATCGACAAAGAAATGGAGTAGCTACATGCTTTAGAAGTTTTTGGTGGGGGGACTTTCTATCCTTGTCGCGCGAAACGGCCATTTGTACCTGGGGCGGATCCAGGATTTATTTTCGGGGGGGGCACATGTAGAATTTTTTATTATTCATATGTTTCGGATGAGCAGATTTTTTTTAAGCTATTGCATAGCTTCTATCGCGGGCCTTGAGCGTGGGGACCGAATCCAGAAATTCCGTAACGAAAATAAAAACCTAACAAATTGACACTTGACAATGACTTTTTGAAATATCACGCTTGTCTCTTTAGTTCAGCAACCCGCCTTTAGGTGGCATTGGTTGTATTGGAAAACTACCGTAATCAGCTGTTTGTGAGAAAGTATATAGGTGTATAGGTATGGTATTTATCATCTATGTACAACAGTGAATATCTGTACTCGTATAATTTGTGTACAAAGTGTTTTAAATATGAATGAACAAAGTGCATTTATTAATGAAGAAAGTCACGAAAAAATAGTGAAAGAAAATGAGTTAGTACTCTATATACATTCATTTTATTATTATTATAACAAATGCAGTATTATTTTTTGTTTTGTTAATTTATATATAATACTGCTATAAAGATAACCAAAATGTTGGGGAAATATAGTATTTATACTTACACTTTTACTAATCATCCTCATCTTTTATAAAATATTAAATCTTATAATTTTTCAATGTTTAATTTTCATCTGACATTACGTCAGTTGTCAAGATGTCATTTACTTTTTCTTTTAATTTGTGTCATAGTTTTTCTTAGTGGTTAGAACTACGAAGGTTACATTTGATTTATATAATTTAATTCATTTTTATTAATATGTTAGCTCAAATAATGTAATTTATTGATAATTTCTATTAATAGTATCTTATCTTACGCTTATAAAATTAACTAACAAAAAAATGCTATGCAATAGCTTTACCGCGGCAGTCTCCGAGTGCCACACGTCTTTTTTCCAAAAAGCACTTGTTGACTAGACTAAATGTGCCCCCCCCCTGCCCCCAGAAATAATCCTATTTTTCTGTTATATTGCTCTGATAATTAGATTTGGCTAATAAGTATGTATTGTGAAGGAAACTTCATAACCATCTGGGTGGAGCACGTGCCCCCGTGCCCCCTCCCTGGATCCGCCCTTGATTTGTACTATGTAACTACGGCGGTATGAAATGTGACGTCACATTTCTGCAGCGCTGTCTTTGTCTAGCGCGTCATTTAAAATCAGTTAAAACTAAATCGATTTTATTACTTTTTTCACACATCGTGTTATTTCTGTTAGTTCTTTGAAATAACATTACATTTTCGTGAATTTTTCACAGTAGTCAAATAGCCAATTTATGAGCGCGTGATTCTTATAAATTAAAACTCGTAAGATGGGACGCCACTTTTTCTTTTGGGGGTGGGAATGCATCAAATAACCCCCCCCTCTCCCGCTCTTGGGCAGAGCGGAAGGGAGTGTCAGACTTCTACTGACTAAAAACCACCCATGTTCCTTCTTAGTCGCGGTATCTCTTTCGAACAACCCGCAGCCCCGACGGGAGATAGGACCCCCTCAGAGTAGGTAGAGCGACGATCGAGAATTGAACTGAGTTCAGAGTTGTAGTTTGTAATAATGAATGGAATGAAGAGTTTGAGTAGCGCGCAAAAAGGATGTTTCCTGACTTAAAAACAATATGATTCTAATTAGTCCCCATTAGTCTGTTAGATTATCGAAAAATATTGGATACGTATTTTTTATTTAATCAAATCAATCAAAATTGATGAAGATAAAACGCGTCAAAGATTTGAGTGGGGGCTAATGACGTCACTCGCAGGTAAAAAATATCACACTAATGTCTTACAATATGACGTCACACGAGTTTTCAAAGCACTGTATCGTCTTCATTGTTTGTTTACGTGCAAAAAGAAAAAATATGTGTCCAATATTTTTTGGAAATCTATCTGACGGACTCATTAGATTTTTTTAGTTAACTACCCTATTGAAGTGGCCTACGTTCAGCAGTGGACTGCGGTAGACTGGTGATGATGGAATGATCAGTATGTTCGTAGAATGCTAATGTAGCGTGTTTACTGACCCCACTTGGACCCCTGCAGCACTGGGCAGGCAGCATGGCGGGTGGCGAGGTCTCCCTCACCAGAGGGATGCAGGTTGAGCCAGAAGGCGGCGGCGCGCTTCACTGGGAACACGCTCAGCCCCAGCTCCGTGAACACTGTGGCGCCACCTTGGGCTACGTCCGACATCTGGGAACAAATACATTCGTCAAATTGAAATTGTTGTAATATGTTTGTTGTACTGAGTTTGGAAAAGGTCAATGTATTTATTTATATTTTATTTTAAAGGAAGTAAAGGAAGTAGAGACAAAGTATTTTTAGAAAACTTTAAGGATTAGGATAGGAGATAAGGATTTTTTATATTGTTATTATTAATAACATTTAGTTTTCTGTATTGCTGAAAGTGTTATGTTCGGTGTTTTTCTTATCTTTCTTATTAATGATATTATTGGCAATGTTTTATATTTAGATAGATAAAATGTATGTACTTAAATATACATTATTTATATGTTTAATACTCGAGGGGTTTGGCGCTGATAGTCGCAATACAGGCTCTGCCTAGTTCGACAACAGATGACTGCACCACTTATACTGAGTTAAACCTGCCTGTTAAAGTGTTTTGTTATTTATGTCTAAGTTTTCTTTGAATAAACGTTATTATTATTATTATAAGACATAAAAATTGTAAAACTTTGTAGTGTAAAGTAAATTAAATGAAATATTTTTATGTTTTTATCCAATACTATGTTCGGATGAATAAGTTTCGAATACTGAAAGTTGTTTATTTAACAACTGTTTAGTCAGGTAGGGTACAAATAATTGTATTTTGATATTCACACGTAGTATTTTTCTGGCTTTGTTAAGAATAAATGGGTTTGTTCATACAACTGTTTATTGTTTGAATTTTAATACTAACATAAAAGAGCACTGTTGCAATTCTGTTGCCGCCATGTTTGCTGAATGCATTCTCCCGTTTCTGTAAAGAAAGGCAAATATTAAATTTAAAGAATATAACATCATCATCATCAGCCTATAATGTTCCCACTGCTGGGACTGACTCAGGCCTCCTCTTTATGAGAGGTATAATCCACCACGCGGGCCCAGTGCGGGTTGGTAGATGTCACATGTCTTAAAATTTTTAAGACATGCTGGTTTCCCAACATAACATAATCGTTTTAATTAACACTAGGTCACACCTAAAAGAAAGCCTAATTAAAAGTACGTTGTTAGATTTTTATCAAAAATATTTACATGGACACTTATGAAATGTCAAAAAGTCACAGTCGATACACAGTTTGGGTTGTTTTGGTACCCGGTACGTAAAGTTGAAATCCAACAATGTAGTTCTATTAAATTATACGCTTTTCTGAGTTCACACAACGCCTTACGATATAACAAGTCGGAGTAGAGTCGGCGTCAAGTGTGTGGAATATCTGAAGACCATAATTAGGAGTTCCATGTAAGGTGAAATTAAGTGTCGAAACTTCACAGACGCAACTGGATGAGAGTAATCATGGATCGAGTCATTTTGCGTGCGATTGAAGAGGCGTATATATTTTTTTTTTTAAACGGTGCCCCACACTAGGAATTTCTCCTGTATCGTGGGTGTGTTCACAAACATTTAAACTCACATACACAAATACCCCGACCCGGAACAACTATCTGTAGGTCATACAAATATTTGTTCCGTGCGGGGATCGAACACGCGACACATGCCATTCAATATTTATGGTATGTATAGAGTCAAAAATTGTGTGGTTATATCTGTGTCACACCCTTGAGTATGACCACATTTTTCTGAAACATATATAATCTCACGCCCTTTTTTCATGGGGGTAGGCAGAAACCACAGAACACCACTTGGTACGATCCTTACATACTAATTTTGCCTCGTTCACATTCATACATCTTGTATACAGCCAAATTGATTTGCAAAACTTCAAATACGTAGCCTCTGTATGAAAGTACCCGTGGTGCGAGTAATGGATGTGCGATTGGAAAAGACTATATGTCTCTCATCGCTGCCGCACTCAGAGACGTTTAATGATTGCTTAAGCCATCACTTACTGCCCTACTCAGAGATATTTAATGATTTCTTAAGCCATCACTTAGTGAGATTTTGACACTTTAGTGAAGGTTTTGTATGTTAAATCTTTACTAAGTGATGGCTTAATCATTAAATATCGCTGAGTACGGCAGTAAGTGATGGCTTTCTCATTATACGTCTCTGAGTGCGGCAGTGAGTACGGCAGTCAATTTATTCTTGTACACGCGATAAAAACAGAAAACAGCATGATGAGTTTTTTGAGTACTGATGATGTTAGTTAACTTACTCTAGCAAAGTCATAATGAGGTTCATAATGGCCTCCAATCCCGTAGTTGACGACCTGCAGCTCTTCAGCGGAGTCCATACTGAGGCCGGTCATGTGGGACACTCTGCGGGAGATGCGAGCGATGGCCTCAGACTCCGTGTCTCGTATCCATGAGGACTTGCTGATGCGGTAGTGGGCGGGGACCAGCTCACCGGTCTTCGGGTCGTGGACGACGGCGCGTTTGAACTGTACACAAATACACATAACATCACGCCTGTAATCCTCTAAAGGTTAGGCAGCGGTATAACTTATAGTACACCCACATTTCGCCAATTATATTTTAGTCCCATTTAATAGGGACTGAGCCTATTGCGATCCAACGGGCACAAATCCAGACTAGGTGACTGCTACTGAGAAATTCCAGATGGTAACCCCAATAACATAATCATGCAAATATAATAATACTCATCATCTGCCTAGCCTTTTCCCAACTATGTTGGGGTCGGCTTCCAGTCTAACCGGATGCAGCTGAGTACCAGTATTTTACATGGAGCGACTGCCTATCTAACCTCCACAACCCAGTTAATACTAGGTAATACGATACTCTTTGGTAAGACTGGATGTCAGAATTTCAGGTCACTGACTACCTGTAACGACTGCCAAAGATCTATATATGGCAGCCGGGACCAACAGCTTAACGTGCTTTCCGAGGCACGGAGGAAACTCGGTATGTCGGGCGGTCACCCATCCACAGACCGACGTAGGCAAGCACAGCTTAACCTAAAGATCGACCCGAGTGGCAGTTCTTATTAAGCCACGAGCTCCTCAGCAGCAGCAAATATAATAATACTATTAAATACAAATATAATAATAGTGATATGTTTGCATAGCCCTAAGCAAAAGCGATTTTCTCGTGAAATTTCGATTTCAACTTCGAGTTAAGACCTAGGTATTTCACATTATGTTCCAAAACACCATGTTACAATCAATATGGCAGTTGAAAATCACTATTAAAATATGCTACGTGTATACTTCCTACTGCTCCTGACTGTAAATAAAGGCTTTTACACGTGTAATGAGAGACCTTGATTGAGACGAATTTGATTTAAAAACGATAAAAAGCTTTGCTAATCGAGCGTTTCAATTTATAGCTTAACGCTTTAAATGTCAGGGTTAGGAACTTGAGAGGACGATGACATAAAAATCGGACTCATGAGAGATTCCTAATAAGGATTCATTCCTTTTATGCGTTACTTGAAATGTTAAGGAACAAATCCCCATACCTAATTACTTACGTAACATTATCACGCTTGTAATCTCAGATGGGCTAGACAGAGGTGAACTCATTAGTAGACACACATTTGGCCAGTTATGTTTAAGTCCCATGAAATAGGGGGAAAACTATTGCCGTTAACCGGGCACAAATTCAGTCTCCGTGGCTGCTACTATGAAATTCCTGATGGAAAACCCACAAACTTTTGCTTACTTCAAATTAAATTACATTACATTACATTTAGCCCCTTATCCTGAGCTTATCAGACAATTCATTTTAAGTTTAGAGTATAACTATGAGTTCAGTGTGCCTGTTGGCAAAGACCTCCTCTAACATTTTCCATTGAGTTCTGTTTCTAGCGACCCTTCTCCAATAGGGTAGTTAACTAAAACTAAAAAAATCGAATTAGTCCTTCAGATAGATTTCCAAAAAATATTGGACACGTATTTTTTATTTTTTCACGTAAACAAACAATGAAGACGATACAGTACTTTGAAAACTCGTGTGACGTCATATTCTAAGACATAAGTATGACATTCTTTACCGGCGAGTGACGTCACGACCCCCCACTCAAATCACAACCACCCATCTTCATCAATTTTTAATGATTTGATAAAACACAAAATACGTATCCAATATTTTTCGATAATCTAACAGACGGACTAATTAAAATCATATTTTTTTAGTCAGTAAACATCCCTATTGGGACCCGCTGTTAGCTTTAGCTCATCTTCCCATCTTCTGTGTTGTCTTCTTCTTCTCCTTTTGCCATGTCTGGGATACCAATCTGTGACAATTTTGCTACAATTTTCCTGATTACCTCTACTTAAAATTATGAAATGGGTAATGTTTGTCCTACTCACCCTTGGCCTGGCCATTTTCTTGACCATCTCGATCTCTCCATCACTGATCACATCATAGAATACCACTACGTCAGGGTTAAGGTACATCGTTTCCATCTTGATGGGCGCCAGCTGAAGAAACGGGTGGTTTTCCGTGAGGTAGCGACATGTCAACCTGAAGACAAAAAAAATGGGTAAAATGTTAATGTATGCGATAACTCATCAAAACGGTGAGAGTATGCACGACGATCAAGCTATGCAAAACCAGTTTATCCGGATCTCTTGCTGTACAGGAAATCTACACTAAGCGAGGCTATTTTATACAGGAAATGTACAGCTTGATGTGTCGCCGTGTGAACCAATTAATTTGCTCCACCGCATGAAACATTTATTTATTTGATAACACAACATATATTCGATAAGATAGTAAGTTCGTTCACAGAACCAAAATATCTTGCTGATTTTTATGAAGAGTAAGGCATAGGTTTACGGTATGTAACATAACACTTTTTTTTTTAACGTTGCCCCACCTGTAATTTCTTCTGTATTGTGGGTGATTCACAGACATTTAAAGTAACATACACAAATACGCAGACCCGAAACAACTATCTGCAGCCCATACAAATATTTGTTCCGTGCGGGAACCGCACCCGCGACACGTAGCGCAGCAGCCAACTGCTTGAGCCACTGCGCCAACCGTGCCGTCAGATTTAAATTACATCATAGCATACGGTGTCCCCTGTCTGTTACGTTGTTTTAACCGGTCCATTCTTACCGGCGCGCGGCGATTGTAACTGTACGCGTGGGAAGATGACTATACCATATATATACAGTTACATCAGAATTAAATCTGATTCTTATGTTAATTTTATTAACTCCACTTTGCTACTATAACGTGAATTTCTGCTAAAAGCGATATAAAACTAATGTGACGATATTACCATAATATTAATCTAATCAAACACATAACTTGACTGTCCAACAGAAAATCCCAGTATGATGTGATGTGATACGAAAAGTTAGAAACAACGCAATGTATGTAATGTAAAACCTAAGTGGCTTCCAACACGAAAACATACTTGTTCGTGGTAAAAATAACTAAATTACTTAAAATTTGTTCAACTAAAAAAAATTAAAAAAAACTTTCAACAGCACTAGTCATCTTGAAATAAACTTTATTTACTTAGTATACATTTAATTATTGTTTAAACGGAAATTCTTTATTAATTGATCTCATTAAAACACAGCTTTGAATATCATACAGGATACGGAAACCTGTTGACCTTGAGCCAAATTCGTGCCATGCTCCAGTACCTACCTTGTCAACAGGTACTTATCGCACTATCGCCCCTCAAATGCAACCATTGTAAGCAGAGTTTGTCAATGGATGTATGTATATGCTATGTTAACAAAGTTATTGTTTATGCTCAAACTAATATAGTAACGAATTCTAAACCTATGTTTCACTTTTGTTTTTATTCGTATTATGTTATAATTTTGCACTGCAAAATATTTTGTTATGTAATTACAATTAAGAAAAAACTTTAAAATTGATTTATGGACATTTTAGTACGTAAACCTTTAAGCTCAATGTCTAGATGTGGGGAGAAAGCAAAGTTAGGCTATTGCTTGAGAGTGTGGGGTAGTAAGTAGCAAGTAACTATAAAAGTTATGAATATAAAAAAGTTACTGAATGAAATAAGTGTATGATACCTATCTTACAGATGGATTGCGTAAATGTCTTCAACGACACATGCTGGTGCCATTGTTTCAAAGTGTGGGGACAAAGTAATCCCATATTACGCAAAATAAGTGGGATTAATATGTCTTTAACATACACACATAACATAAAATCACGCCTGTAATCCCCGAAGGGTTAGGCAGAGGTATACCTAATAGTACACCCACATTTCGCCAGTTGTGTTTAAGTCCCATGAAATAGGGGGCGAGCCTATTGCCATCAACCGGGCACAAATCCAGACTCCGTGGCTGTTAATAGTGGAACTTCTATTTCTGATCTGAATAAACCTCTCTTCCTATCTATCAGATCATGCTGCCGATATAAGTTATTTATCCAGGATACCCCGTAGCGTTCTTAGCAGTCGTGTTCTTACATTGGTGCGCACGAGTCTTGGAGTTAAGTTTACTATAGATAGAGTAATAGTTCTAAAAATATATTTACTTATTAGAGATAGTGAGGGGTATGTCGACTTCGCCGCGACAAAGCGACTCGTACATTTTTCTCTCCTTAGCGTAGCCTGTCAATTGTACCGGTTTTTCCTCTGGTTGTTCTGCGCCAGTCTCCTGTGAACCAAGCAATAAAATGTTATGGACTAATTTAAATGTTAATTTATTAGAATGTTTTTTCAATAATATAATAATCCAACATGTTTTTTCGGTTTGCGGGAGGTATTTTTATCTACAAGGAAAATGATATGTTAAGCTTCGCTTAAATTCTAGTTCTTTCAGTTTTTAAAAACAAAGGTGTGAATTAAACCATAAAGTAGTATAATTAAATGCCTCATTGATATTCTACTCGTTATGTACCACATATTGAATAATTTATATAATTCCGACCAAGTTATTGACCTTTACACCAAATATTCTGTTATAAAAGACTAGAAAAAGTTAATCATAATGTTTACATTTTTTACTCGAGTTTTTTTAGTCATCACAGAGATGTAGGTGCTTGTATTAAGGCCTGCGTAGCGTAGACGATGTGCTTTTGTATGCTGATGAAAAAATCCCCGAAACACACTTGGAGAAATGTGGGTACACCACTACCAAATCCTTCCGTGAATACCGATCGGGTAATGTCGTGGAGTACGTGAACCAGAATACCAAGTACGTGGCAACAGTGCAGTCACTTGAGTTGCACCGCAACTTTAACTTAGAGGCCTTCGTGATGCGAATACCAACGTGTTATCTGCATCTGGTCTTAAAAGAGCACTTTTGGCCGCAGGGAGTGGTGTTACGTTGCTTCCACGGGCAAGTACCACATGAACGCACAGTGATATAGAGCACAAGAGATGTGTTACTGACATAGTTTAAAGGGTCTAATCTATACTAATATTATAAAGCTGAAGAGTTTGTTTGTTTGTTTGAACGGGGTAAACTCTGGAACTACTGGTTAGAATTGAAAAATTCTTTTAGTGTTGAATAGTCCATTTATCGAGGAAGGCTTTAGGCTATATAACATCACGCTACGATCAATAGGAGCGGAGCATAAATAAAAAATGTTGCAAAAACGGGAAAAGATATTCCTTTTTGAGAGCTTCCGTTGCGTGCGCTGCGAAAACGGTTTAAGTTACGTAAATATTATGTATGAAGGAATTGTTCCTCTTTAAAAGTTCTAAAAAAAATCCGCGACAGCATATGTTTATCTTTTAAGATTGACTCACTGAAACCATTTTTTAATAATTAAATGTTAGGTTAAAAATAATGATATTTTGCGAAGCTTATTTAACCCATATGGTATTAATCTATATCTATATAAATGTGTTTGTTAGCACGGAAATTTAATATAGAATATTTATGCTCTTTACTCTATACAGTTTAAACAAATATCTTAGAAGATATCGCAATGTAAAAATATACGGGCGACAAAATAATTTAGCGCGTGGCAGTCATTCGGTCCGGTGCGGTAGGTACGTGGCCGCGTGGGGATTCTGGCCTCTGGGGGCTCCGGAGAAATTCAAATTCAAAATATTTACTGCACCATAATGTTTACAAGTACAAGGTGTTACTGTATATTAAACAGTAAGAGATACCTATAGTAATTGTTACTTTAATAATATAATCGAAGCCAATCTAAACTAATAGGTATTATAAAGAGGAAAGGTAAGATTTTTTGTTTGTTATGAGTACGATTTAACTCAATTTAATATGTTGGATAGTCGATTTATCGAGAAAGGTTATATGCTATATTATGTGACGCGGACGAAGTTGCGTGGGTCAGCTAGTAACTAATAAAATACAATGTAAGTAACATTGTATTTTATTATATTAATGTTAGCCTGTAAGGTATCTATGGGTCAAAGTTGCTTTAAACTAAATTAATGTTGTTGTTGAATACAGCCGTGATGTTAAAATTTTAGAGTTAAATTCCACCGACCGTCTAAAAGACCCACGTTAGCTTAGGCCTTTAGAAATGGTCACGTTACACTCCGTAGGAACACTGCGAGGGATCTATTCTTGGCCTGAGAGCCCACGATAATACATGGATATGATTCATTAACGACACAAGTGCACACTCATAGATGGATACCAAGGTGACCTTGTGTTCATTGTTTGTTGTGGACTATCATAAACCACGTGTACACACTGCATTGTGATAGAATTTAACAATCACAAAAAAAACTAATGTAAACAGTAAAGATCGAATTATTAAAAATTAAGCTTCAGCTTGCGAGATTCAACCCTTCTTGAAAACGAGTGAAGGCAACGTAAACATGGCAAAAAAATAATAATATGCGCGTTATCAAGGCTAAATAAAAATTATGCCCACGGAATCGTACTACCAGGATAAAAAGTATCGTAAATGTTAATCCAGGTTATAAACTGCCTGAATTTTATCTAAAACCGTTCAGTAGTTTTTTCGTGAAAGAGTAACAAACATCCATCCATACACCCGTACATCTTCCGAAACTTTCACATTTATAATAGAAGTATGAAAAGTAGTTTGTTTTTTTAAACCTCTACGATGGATTCATGGATACGACAAGTGATCTTGTAAGGAGTCGTAGATTCTGAATGGGATTTATAAACAGCTGGTCAACATACCCCACGACGTTCCTTCCTTAGCCTCTGTTCTTCTTCAGTGATGCTCTTCTGATAATGTGGCACGTTGCCTTTAGCGCGCGAGTGCTTGGGATCCACGGCTAGCAGCTTATGTGTCCATTCTAGAGCGCTTCTTGTGTCGCCTGGAAAATATAAGAAAAAAGTTATTGAATCAGTCTGTATCATCATCTGCTTAGCCTTTTCCCAACTATGTTGGGGTGGGTTTCCAGCAGATGAACACTAGTATTTTTAACCGACTTCCGAAAAGGAGGAGGTTATCAATTCGTCTGTATGTTTTTTTTTTTTTGTATGTTTGTTATCGCATATCTCCGTCATTAATTAACCGATTTTCAAAATTCTCTTTGTGTTAGAATAGGTATACTCCCGAGGTGGTCCTATTGTCACCAAATTAGGATCTGATGATGGGATCCCAGGGAAATCGAGGGCAACCCTCAAATTTTATAGGCATGTATCACGTGTTTCGTGCTTTTTCTAAAGTTTTTTAAGTATTTGCATCTAGCAGTCATCACTTCATGTTGATGAGTTGATGATGGAAGGTATAACTCCTCAACGGTTAGGAGTCGGAGTAATAATAAGGGAATCTTGAAGGTTAAGGGTTAGGGTTCTTGGTTGAATGTTAAATGTATGGTAAATATTTGTATAGGATATGACAACTACAAATTGTAAAATAAAAAAACTTAAAAAAAAAAATACCGACTTCAAAAAAGTTAAAAACACAAAAACGAAAAACACAAAAAAGTGAAATACACAAAAACGAAAAACACAAAAAAGTGACAAATAAATTTCTCAAGAAAAAGCAGCTTCTGAAGTCGGTGGCAAAAAAACGAAATCAAACAGAAAATGTCACCGACTTCAGAAGCTGCTTTTTCTTGTGAAATTTATTTTTCACTTTTTTGTGTTTTTCGTTTTAGTGTTTTTCCCTTTTTTGTGTTTTTGAAGTCGGTTTTTTTTTGCAAAAGTTACCTAGAGCGACTGCCTATCTGACCTTCACAATCCAGTTAGTACGGGGAAATACAATACCCCATTGAATCAGCCTGTATTTTAGTAGTAATTCTATGCGTATCCGTATGTACACATGCCATCACATCAAGCTACTTCAATCTGACAATTTTCTTTAATAGAATTTTAATTTTATTGCTAAAGCATTAGGTTCAAGGTTGATTGAGAAATTGGACAGTTTCGAAAGATACCCAACTAACAGGCACAGCATGGAGAGGGACAGTATTAATAACAATAAACCACACTTACCCAGCAAATAATAAGAGAAACTGATGTACTCCAATATGTCAGCCTCGGTGAAGGAATAGGTAATGTTTTCTTCTTTTAATTTACGTAACGCCTCCACCATCCATGCACGCGCGTTCATAAAATCTTTCTCGTTGTATAATGCGCGGCCGAGCTCGTAACAGTCGCTTGCGCTCATTGGAGAACTGGAAATAACATCAAATACATCATAATTCTCCTGCCCTTATCCCAATATATTTGGGATCGGTGCAGCAAGTCTTGTAGTATTTATACTTACACTTTTACTAATCATCCTCATCTTTTATAAAATATTAAATCTTACAATTTTTCATTGTTTACTTTTCGTCTGACATAACGTCAATTGTCAAGCTGTCATTTA
This sequence comes from Diarsia brunnea, assembly GCA_949774965.1. NCBI lineage: Eukaryota > Metazoa > Arthropoda > Insecta > Lepidoptera > Noctuidae > Diarsia > Diarsia brunnea. The sequence continues at coordinate 9,354,018 of OX458999.1, read as the reverse complement.
CTTTTTCTTTTAATTTGTGTCATAGTTTTTCTTAGTGGTTAGAACTATGAAGGTTACATTTGATTTATATAATTTAATTTATTTTTATTAATATATTAGCTCAAATAATGTAATTTATTGATAATTTCTATTAACTGTAACTTATCTCACGCTTATAAAATTAATTAACACGCTCACAGAAATTCTTTGAGGAAGTTTTTGATTGAATAATACAGGCCGTTTTAAATACAGGCAACTCACAATTTTTGATTTCAAGAACTTAAATTCTGGAAAGAATTAAAAGACAATTGGGTGGAAAAAACGGAGAGATGGTTTTATAAAAAGGGATTTCTGAAGGATGCCCTCCAGTTGAGATCTGGTTTCTGAAGAGGAAAGATCACGTCTACAAGTTATTATCTGAGTTCTTAAGAAGAACCATCGCGAAGTACCTCCAAAGTATCCTCCGGGCCTCCCTAAAGGAGTCGCCCGTGATCCTCGCGACGCGAAGTACCTCCAACGTATCCTCCGGGCCTCCCTAAAGGAGTCGCCCGTGATCCTCGCGACGCGAAGTACCTCCAACGTATCCTCCGGGCCTCCCTAAAGGAGTCGCCCGTGATCCTCGCGACGCGAAGTACCTCCAACGTATTCTCCGGGCCTCCCTAAAGGACTTGCCCGTAATCTGCTGGCCAGCCTTCAAGATTTACCTGCCCTGGAGCTGTTTTATTCTGTGCAAAGCGTGAGTTAGGAAGGTTCGTGTTTTTTTTAGATTTATTTGTATTTTTTACCTCTTACCTCTAAATTAAATTCAATTGTTAAATTACTTACCCTCTTTTACTTGTTAAGGGTAAGTAACACGACAGTCTTCATGCCCTATTAGGACATCTGCCCCTTTCTAGCCATATTATTATAATCTTTCAGTAAGTCAAGTCACAGGCCCATAAGCGATATAAAAAATCTGACACCAGGGTAGGCACTGACCCGTCGGGGCTGAGGAGAGTGTGATGATGATAAAAAAATAAACCACAAAAAAGTGAAAAATGTGTGACTGTTGTTTGTTTGATTTCGTTTTTTAGCCTCCGACTTCAAAACCAGTTTGTTTTTTTTAAAGATTATTTTTCACTTTTTTGTGTTTTATTTTTAGCTGAATTCGGTTTTATTTTTTGGTAAAAAAGTTTTTATTTTCACTTTTTAGTGGTTCACGTATGCTTACTCCTTCACAGCGTACCGGCGTGATGTTATGTTATGAACTCCAATAGACAGACATGAGATTTCAGCAATCCCAGTCCATTTGCTATCATTTATTGAAAAGTTTCCTTGTTCTCTCCTAAGTTCTTAAAAACTACCCAAATCGCTTCAAGTGAGCCTAGCAAATTTAAAGAGTTCTCTCTATTTCTCCAGGATCCCATCATCAGATCATGACTTGATGATCATGGGACCACCTGGAAAGTATACCCTTTCAAACAAAAAAATAATAATCCAAATCGGTCCATCCATCTTCGAGTAATCAGGAAACAAACATAATAAAAAAAAAAGATCCGACGAATTGAGAACCTCCTCTTTTTGAAGTCGGTTAAAAATGTAAACATCTACAAATTATAAACTATTAGCTAGCAACCATATCTAAATACATGCTAAACTATTACTTAACATGATGTTAGTTATTAAGCAAACACAAATTATCTTCAGTCACACAAACATAGTAGGTACAGTCAAAGTGTGTATGTGTTCGGCAAAGTTCAGACTCGAATTACTTGTGAAATTACGATTGCAACTTTGAGATATGACCTATTTTATCATAATACTAGATGCTGCTCGCAGCTTCGCCCGCGTGGAGTTCAATAGTCCCGCGGGATCGTACTACGGACCGGGATAAAATGTATTCTATGTGTGATGATGATGATATGATGATGATGATATGATGATGATGATGATATGATGATGATGATTATATTACTAAGACTAAGATAAGATTAGTAGGATGGGTTCCAAAATATTAGTTTCGTTACGCAACGTGAAAATGAAACCAATACAGTAGGCGACAAATTGCTTCCAAACATTGCTAAGTGTAACCATATTGGTGCTGCTGATACTTGTATACCGGTACAGACCGGTATACAAGTTAGTATTAGAGCGCTAATATCATGGTTCTACAGTGATCAAACCATAACTGTAGAATTAGCTACACTTAGCGCATCCTATAATAACGATAGCATTACTAACAACATTGAAGTTAGGCATTTAGCAAATGACACGTTTTAAAAGATAAAATATTATTATGGTAATTAACCTCTGGAACATCGTATGTATGGTCTTTATTTATATTCTGTCGTTGTCATATAAAAACAAAGAAACTGACTGATATGAACTATATCGGGAAGGAAGTAGCTACTTTACTTATCATTATATTTAACCTTAGTTAACCTATAAATACTTATGCAAAATCTTCTCTAATATAACCGGTCTACAGTTTCCACTGGTGGGACTCAGACCATTATATTATTATTATCTACCACTCGCATCCAGATTCCGGTACAAAATGAAAACTTATAAATTATATATCTACGAGTACATACATACAAACATAAACTCACGCCCTTTTCCCATAGGCAGAATCCTCAGAACGCCACCTGTTACGATCCTTAGAGACTCCTTTTGCCTCGTCCTTATTCAAACATCGGGTCATACACGCACGCCGATTGCGAGTACTATTATTACTACTTAAGGCTAGGTGGGCCCGCATTTAAGGTTTTTAAAACAATCAGAGACAAAGAATATAGTGTTATAAATTTAAAAAAAAAAAAAATACTTAAATAAGGATCTTGTCTAGTCAAAATCGCATTCAGTTGCAAGACCTGATGAACTTCACTCGATAGAAAAAAATCGCAAAGTTACTAGAACGTTTTTTCAATATAATCACTATGTTACAGATTTTTTACATTTAATTTTTGTACTAAATTAGAGACACTAATTAGTTAATGTATTTAGCTATGTTTGATGAAAATCCAAGATGGCCGCCGCCACAAAATGATGGTTATATATTTTTTCACAACTCCCTCAATGTGGGTATCAAATGAAAGGGCTTGACTAGTAGAACACTATACACTAATTGACAAATTTCAAGTCCAAGATGGCCGCCACCACAAAATGGCGCGTTACATATTTTTCAGAACTCCCTCCATGCAGGATTGTGGGTATCAAATAAAAAGGTGTGATTTGTGTATTACGAAATTGGTTGTTTGAAGAGCCCCCCTTCAAACAACCAATTTCGGGGTGTGTGGATAGTTTTGGGGAAGGGGATGAATTTATTGAATTCAGCGAACATATCCGAGTGGGGTATCAAATGAAAGGATTTGATTCAGTAGTATGGTGGGACACGATTTCACCTACCTACCACCTGCATACCATTTGCATACCACCTGCCTACGACCTTCCTACCACCTGCCTACTACCTGCTTACCACCTGCCTACAACCTGCCAACTACCTGCCTACCACACCTACACATTATGTGAAAATAAAGTAATTGTAGGTAGTAATAAAAAAAAATTGTTGCATTAATTTCATATTCCCCAAAAAACGAAACTTCCGAAAATTAACATGAACTCCGTAAAACAAAGTTGAAAAAAGCCTGTGGCTCGAAGCGGGGTCAGCGAGTTCATTTAAAATGTGCGTTTGGGAGACTTGCAAAAGCGTAGGTAACTAATAGCTAAATGCCTACTGCGCTCGAACTACCTGCCCTTAAGTCAAATAAGCTTGCTTGTTCAGTCTTACCTATAAGCAACACCGTTGAGCAATCCTTCAGAGAGGTCCTTTACATCCAAATGATAGGTGTCCTGAAGTCTGGTAAGCGCCTGTGCAGCCCCCGTCAAGTCTTCCAAGGCAGGATATTTCACGTCATCGTGGTTCATTGTTATATTCTTTATGTAATCTGAAATCGGAGGTGATGAAGTGACGAGTAATAGAGAAGTATGGAAGAAGGAGACATGCTACGGCGACCCCAAATCAATTGGGATAATGATGAATGATTATGTAATCACATACTGCGGTACTCAGAGATATTTAATGATTACTTAACCCGTCACTTAGTAAAGATTTGACATACTTTTGTATGACAAAACTGTCAAAACCTTTACTAAGTGATGGCCTAAGTAATCATTAAAGCTCTCGGAGTGCGGCAGATAGAGGACTTTTTGCTATATGTGCAGGAGCTGAGCTATTACAATCATGTCACAATATAATTGCAATTTTTCATAAGAAAACTTATTAATACTGACAGTTTCTGTCACCTTCGTTACGTTTGGTGGAAAACAATAAACACCTCATTAAAGTTTCACAGTTCCCAGATCACGGGTAAAACATAATTCAAGCATTATTGTGTTTTGACACTGTTGATATTTCCATGAGAGCAAAATTCAACCTTAATAAACTTTAATTATGGTGAATACTGCGATCAATTCTCTTGATCATGAGAATGCTATTGTTTTATTAGAATAACCTATCCACAGCATAAATTGCCTATTATATTTTTTTATGGCCGTGTGGCGTTAATTAAAACCTTTATGTGCATTATGCTTTTCCTAGTTTTGTTAATACCTCCCAGGGAAATTAAAAATCTGCCAACAACTTACATATTCCGTTATCATAATAGATTCTAATGCAAATATGAATAAGCGGTCGTCCCGAAGAAATAACACTCGGCGTGTTAGTTAGGCGTGAATGAAGATTTATCCTAATAAAACCTGTCGTCAGCATCTAATTGAAGCAGATCAAATCAATGAAGCCGCAACTAGTTTATTGTCACGATCTGTGCCGTTCATTATCATTTAAATTTTCGTTTTGCTGTAGACTTGATTTCTGCGTGACTTAGGTACATTCGAATGAAGTGAGGAAGTTTTTTTCTGAATTCAAAATCTTTATACAGATTTAAAACTAACTTATTTTAATTTTTGTTTGAATGTATAAAATAATATGTTACCTGTTCCGATCTTAATACTATCTTCAATATGATCAAGATCTGTCGTCAGTCTTTTAATAAGGGTGAAAGCGTTGATTGGATTACCCAAATAATTCGGAATATCTTCCATCGCCTTTTCATGTTCCTTTTTGTAAAGATTCAAATGTCTGCAAATGAGAATAAAAAGTTACTGTTACATTCAGAACACATCTTTCGTTTTAATCCATGATTCTGACATACTTTTTGGGCCACAAAAAGGATGGATGATAGCATGTGGCTGAGATGAGAATACTAAGGGGGGTGTGTGGTGTAACACGAACGGATAAAACAAAAAGTGCATAAGAGGAATTCTGAAAGTGGCAACGGTGACTGAAAAGTTTTGAGGTAATCGTGTTGTGGAGCTGTGGATATGTGATGCGAAGGAATGAAAAATATACTGAGGAAAATTTTGAGTATGAATGCAGATGGGTATAAACTTAGAGGAAGATCAAAGAAGCGATGGATGGACAATGTGAAGGATGGTATGACTAGAAAGGACTGACTGCTGGGATGACGAGTTTTATAGAAGTATGGATATAAATTGGGATAATGCTTTTGTTTTCTGACTTGAGTATTTAGAATAAAATTTTGAATTTCAATGATCTCTTTAGCTTACCTATAAGAATTCAGCTAAAGTAAAATTTGGCAAGTTCTCAACTCCAAACGCCAAAATCAGAAACCAGGTCTCATTTAAATTCTTACCTCTTTAGGTTCGAAAGCCTTTTCTCTTCCTTTTCAATATAAAAATCTAAGTCATCGATTATTCTTTTGTGTGTTTCCAACAAATGTTCTACTTCTGCTATTGCTGTGAATAATTCCGCATGCGTGCGCACACACAGATCGAATAACAGTGCGAAACATATTACGTGCAGCAAGTTCAAATTAGGAACCATATTCATTGCTTTCCAGACCTAGAAACAAAAACAACCATTAAAATAAATTCCAGTGAAGTGTCACATTCAGTCGGTTTCTTCATATTGAGTTTAAAATTCCGCTGTCGGTCTGCGGTTTTGATTACATTTGTAAAAAACATAACACTCTTTTTTTTTGGGGCAGTCGTGCAAAAAAATATAAGCTACTTCTCAGAAAAATATACAATTATACAGAATGCCCCATTTAAAGATGTACATAGTAAGTGCTCTAATGACTTTCAGAAACACCAATCCTGAGCTTTACGGGCCCACAGCTCGTTCGGCATGCGACAGACATGTCCTGCCCAGTCCCATTTAAGTATGGCAGCCTTTTGAGCCACATCAACAATTTGCGTTTTGGAGCGCAGTGTACGTGTAGTGTTTCGAACCCGATCGGTTAATTTTACACCTAAGATACTGCGCTCCATAGCATCCTTTACAGTTATCTCACAAATATGATTTGAAATACGCTCGAAATATCTTAACTGGCTAAAGAAATCGCTTCTATCAAAAACCAGTTACATTTGTGTCATAAATTATATTGAAAGGTGCTAAATGAGATTTAGATATGTGATTCACTACTTAATTTATTACTATTGGTCATTAAATAAATATCACCATATCAATAAATGAATAAACAGGTAAAATCATCGTAAAAGCCTACTACGGAAGCTTTAATTAAGTTTAGGCACGAGAATGTTTATTTAATGGATTATTGTCATTACAGGTAACAACATATACGAGTAAAATGGTTCTTGTATGATTTCTCAGAATTATTTGCACTTGATATCCTTAGGATCAAATATTATTGTAGAGATGTATTTGTGCTTTCGGGGAAATCCAAAAGTTATTTAGTGAACCTTTTCGGATTTATAATCCGTACGACACACAGTCAATACTTTAGCTGTTGACGTAAGGATTGGAATGCGCAAAATTTGGCCTTTGGTACGAAGCCAACTTGGCTTTATACTTTTGAGGACAACGACCGGCTTAAATTTGCTTTCCTACTATTGTAACGGCTAAGTTATTTTCAAGCCAAATTTTGAAGATATTTTTAGACATCTGATCTGCAAACCCGAAGATGACCTTAGCTAGAAATCTTTGTAGCTTTCAAAGTTCAACTACCTCCCAGTATTAGGTACATAGATCCTATGAATTCAAATAGGTACGATCCTAATGCTAAAGCCTGTTGAAACTTTCTAAAGCTTAGTACGTACCTATAGTAGCTGTACAAATTACGTATGAAGCCAAGCCAACAATGCGCGAATGATTTCGATTGATTTATATTGTTCGGTCGGGCAATGACTGCTTGCTCACCAATTTATTGTGTTGTGAGTTTGTGACCGGCCAGCCTCGTCAAGAGTTTAAATAAGTCGAATGAACGGAACGTGGCGTCCTTTTACATAAACATCCTAAAACATACTTTTTTTATTTTTCTTCAATCTTTAATGTTTATTGTGACAGCTTGACAGACGAATAATTTGTTGTATCTTTTTTGCGGACGGTATCCTGAACTCGTGACTCGCGTGTCACAGACAGAGAAAGATTTTATCATTAAAATAAGTCGTGTTACAAGCAGGATTTTGATAAAATCTAGACGTGTTTATTTTCTTACTTTTATGTTTATGCAAAAAAAAATGAGTCTGCTGTGGTGGACGTGATTGTAGGCGCGTACGGAAGCCGGCCGGCAACTGACCGCTTTATTATCTATATATTAACGATAACAATATGGTTCAGTTGCTATCGAATATTGTTCTACTGCTCTGAATATTTTTCTCGAAGACTCTTACGATACGGGAGGCACTAAATTGTCAACAACACGAGTTTAGAAGAAAGTAGAGTCATTCGGTAAATTATTGTTCGTCGAGAAAACTGTGCACATTGAGTTTAGATGTAACTTCATAGTTATTTGCGGTAGCAGTAATTGGGGACCACGTACTACGACTACGCTACTTAAGATTGTTACAATCTATTAAAAATAATCGTGCCTGTATTGAAGTATAGTAGAAAAGGAAATCGTTACGATTATGAAACTTATCGCTGAGGAAATACGACAAGGAAAAGTTTTATAGTACCTAAAGATAAAGAGCTTATTACAGTGTTCGAAGAATTAAAGAATATTAAGAATATATTTTAAGTGCAGCGCAGGAATACTAAACTAATATACCTACTTAACTATAATCATTTTCTTAACGAAGAAGCATAACGGCATTTACGTCATTGTTGGCAGTATTATTTTAGCAGGAGATTCTCATTAAAACAGTTACCTACATGAGTAAACACAATTCGGTTAAAAATAAAATGTGTGCTTTTCTGCACTTCCAAAGAATATTATTCGAAATTAGATGTGTAGCAACTTTATTTCTAGGATTGGTTAAGATAGCTAGACATGGGACCGGCCGGTGTATTTATTAATTTACTAGCTGTTCCCGGCATGCGTTGCAATGCCCTTTTTCCTACCTACTACCTGCCTGTGTACCAACTACCTACCTACCTACTACCTCCTACCCTACCTACCTACTACCCTACCTACTACCCTACCTACTACCCTACCTACTACCCTACCTACTACCCCACCTACTACCCTACCTACTACCCTACCTACCTACTATCCTACCTACCTACCTACTACCCTACCTACCTACCTACTACCCGACCTACCTACTACCCTACCTACTTACTACCCTACCTACTACTCTACCGACTACAATACCTACTCTACTATCCTACTTACTACCCTACCTACTACTCTACCTACTACTCTACCTACTACCCTGCCTACCTACCTAAAACTTTCTCACCTTTTAAACCTTCCCTGGACTTCCACGAATAATTCAACACTATAATTAGCCAAATCGGTCCAGCCGTTTTCGAGTTTTAGCGAGACTAACGAACAGCTATTCATTTTTATATAATATAGCCTGTACCCCGCGTGCGTTGCAATGCCCTTTTACCTGGCTACGTACCAACTACCTACCACCTACCTATTACCTACCTACCTACATACTACTATTTTCTCACCTTCTCTGGACTGCCACAAATGTTTCAAAACCAAAATTAGACAAATCGGTCTACCCGTTCTCTAGTTCTAGCGCGACTAACTAACAGCAATTAATTTTTATATTATACGCAAACACCATTTGAAAAATCGTTTTTCTATTGGGAAAGAAACAGTAAATAATTGTGATTATTGCATGATTATTGTGATAATGTCGTATGGTCTGTTTGAAGTTGTCATTCGTTGACTGAACAACTGAACGTCACTCAATTGTTTTGCCTTCCCGGAACCTCTCCACTAACACTTGAACTTTATGGGTACGGTATTAAAGCTCAAATTGATTTTACGTTTTAGTTAGAAAACGTTTGTATGGGAAAAAGAAAAGGGCTGTTTTTAGGGCTTTTCCGGCCATTATTCGAATTTTTCTCGCCGTAAAAACCATCCTTGAACTTCAACGAACATTTAAAAAAAAAAAACAGCCAAATCGGTCAAGCCGTTTTCATGCCAAGTCGTGACAACGAAAAATGGGTTTCATTTTTATATATATAGATATATATATAGATAGAATATAGATAGATAGATAGATAGAAGATAGATAGAAGATATAGATATAGATATAGATATAGATAGATATAGGTACGGTACTTACCTACAACCAAAAGTAACGGCAACGAGGCTAAATATTTTAACCAAAAATACACAAAGGCGACACTAAAATACAGAGTTACACTATTGCACCAAAAGGAGATCAAAATGTGAAAATGTAGGCCTCGAACAAATGCGTCTGGTATCCGAGCGTGCGCCAACGCAACCGTTCGCGGGTCAACGAACAAAATACTGCCATTGAGCAGCTAGCGAGCCGGTGACCTTATCTAACTAGTACTGCGACGAGATGACGTCCTTTATTAATACGTGCTATATACATTAGGGGAGCTTGATGATTTTACATTGATTTGCGACCGCCTAGCGTGAAGTTTATTGCTTCAGCCAAATTAATGTTCAAAATAATCGTGTCGTGACCACAGATCTTTTGAGCTTATCAGCAGATTGTTGTTGCGATTTTCGTCAGACAGGGTTTTTAATGTAATTCGGTTTATACAAAGTGTTAATGAACCCTTCACGAAGCCGTCAACCATCATCTGCCTAGCCTTTTCCCAACTATGTTGGGGTCGGCTTCCAGTCTAACCGGATGCAGCTGAGTACCAGTATTTTACATGGAGCGACTGCCTATCTGACCTCCACAACCCAGTTAATACTAGGTAATACGACTCTTTGGTAAGACTGGATGTCAGAATTTCAGGTCACTGTCCTGTAACGACTGCCAAAGATCTATAATGGCAGCCGGGACCAACAGCTTAACGTGCTTTCCGAGGCACGGAAGAAACTCGGTATGTCGGGCGGTCACCCATCCACAGACCGACCTAGGCAAGCACAGCTTTACCTAAAGATCGACCCGAGTGGCAGTTCTTATTAAGCCACGAGCTCCTCAAGCCTTCACGAAGCCGTCAACCAAGCATTCTAAATATCAAACTAAGTACCTATCTAAACACAGCATTACTGCTGAGAAACTACCTACTTTTTTGGAGTGAAAAATCTCCTTTTATTAACCGACTTCCAAAAAGGAGGAGGTTCTCTATTCGTGTGTGTGTATTTTTTTTTATAACTTTTTGTGTTCGAAAATCGAAAGGGTATACTCCCGAGGTGGTCCCATTGTCACCAAGTCAGGATCTGATGATGGGATCCCGAAGAAATCGAGGGCAACCCTCAAGTTTTATAGGCACACATTACGTTTTTCATATATTTTCTGAAGCTGTTCAAGTATTTACGTCTGATAATCATAATCTCATGTGGCTGCGCTGATGACGGAAGGTACAACTCCTCAACGGTTAAGAGTTGAAAGAAAATTCCTTCAAAATTATACGTACTTATGGACCGATTGTTGTTTTGATTGTTGATTGTTCTTTCAGGCTATTAGGTTGACCTGATGATAAAAGGTAAATCTCATTAACCGACTTAAAAAAAGGAGGTTCTCAATTAGTCGGAATCTATTTTTATGTATATTCACCGATTACTCGAAGACGCCTGAACCGATATAGAAAATTCTTCTTTTGTTGGATAGGAGATATTCCAAGGGTACTGGTACCATGATAAGGAAATCAGGCTCTGATGATGGCATCCTAGAGAAATCGAGATATTTTATAGGCATGTACTACGTGTTTTGTGCTTTTTCTAAAGCTTTTCAAGTATTCGCATCTAGCAGTCATCACTTCATGTTGATGAGCTTATTATGGAAGGTACTACTCCTCAACGATTTGGAGTTGAAAGCAATAATAAGGGAATCTTGAAGATTAAGGGTTAGGTTTCTTGGTTGAATTTTAAATTCATAGTAAATATTTGTATAGGATATTACAACTAAAAATGAAAAAATAAAAAAACTTTTCTGAAGTCGGGGTTTTTTTTATGGAATTCAATGTACCGAACTCACTCAAAAAGTTGTGCTCATGAATGCGTTTAATATACGGGGGTCAGGAAGGTATTTAAAGTAAAAAATTCCTTAAATATTATCTCCATATTATCTAGAAGGTTCCCAAAAAAAGGTATGGTACCTACAGTAGATTTTAGAACAAAAAAAAAACTTGAGAGGTGTCAAGGAACACCCGGATGGAACGAAGTTATTGTTATTATTTTTTATTATGTAAAAAAAAAAAAAAATGTAGAAATGAAAATATCTGGCTTGCTTTCTATAAGAGAGAGAGAGACAGACAGAGAAACATGCGACGCCGCACAGCTTACAATAGATTACTATAGCAAAAAGTGTCGTGACAACTTTTCGTAAGAATTTTTTCCGTCTAGCCCCCTTTCACAACGCGCGATAAGGAACTTCGTTCCAAAATTATCGCACTGAATGGAGAGCACCAATGCCCATCGGATTCGTTAAGGGTATTTTTACACCCATTGTGTTAAAAATATACCTACCTAAAGATTCGTCTAATTAATTAAAACTCGAATTTTATCTAGACCCATTTTTCTATTCTTGGATAAGTACGGTCAGCAACACATGCAGACGAGTAGAATAAAACTATCCTGCATGTCTTAACAAATTTGTCAATCGACTTTTGTTGCTGATTTTACTAATAATTTCAGTTCCAGAAAATGTTGTCTAAACGCATAGTTTGGGCAATGGACGGAGAGCTTTTGGCGCACGCTGCGAAGCTAAAGCTTGGTCAAAACTTATAATAATTCATTAGACGCTATTACTGTTTATGCTTATTATCCCATGTATTATCGATTTATCGAATTGCAAGGACAGATACCGGAGATGGTTTTCAGCACACATTCGCCTTTGAACATATCGAGTTACGCACGGTAACTTTACTAATATTTACTTATCTCGGCCCACTTCTTTTTGTTAAATAATGACGAAATTCAAGCATACAGTAAGACGTAAGTACTTATTCAATGTCAACACATGGTCAACACGATACAGAACGCAAACAAATCCGTCAAACAAACTAGTCATCGGTCTCAGGAGTGCGATTCACTAAGGCAAAACATCTTTACAACCAAGAAATCATCGTTGAAACATCTGATGAAAACATTTCCGTATTCTTTAGTTAAAACTGCGCGATCGTAGCGCCTCAACGATGTCGATGGCGCGACGTAGAACTAAAATATGGTTCCGAATGTATGAAAAACGGTATTCAGGGACACAAATCATCCTCGCCTTCGACGACAACGGCCCCTTCGCCTTCGATTTTAACTGTCAAACCGTTAGGCTTGTAAATTGTGGATGTTTCCTTGGTTGTAGACAATTAAAATGTAAGTAAAAAAAGTATTTTTTTAAATTTAAATGCTTAGTATTGTTTTGTTTATCGTACTTTAATTCCTGAAACCTATAGGTATGCCTATTTTTAATGTTTTAGATGGCAGTTCGTCTTTCCTGTATGATTTTTTTGTTGGAAGAAGCTAAGCGTCAAGATAATTTAGAAAAAAGACGTCAGGCACATGTGATTCGTAATATGGATCTTCTTACTATTGATATAAACTATATTAAGATATTCAGGTTGACTGAAGAGCTAATTAAACAATTGGAAGAAGATATTTCCCCATTCTTAGCAAAGGCGAAACGTCGAGGAGGAATTAGCAACCGAACCAAGGTATTACTATTAGATCAATAATATAAATCACCATAGGCACAAAAATGTCTGAAACTTACTCTTATTCTAGGTTTTATGCACTCTCGCATTTTTAGAGTTACCAAAAAATATTATGTGAGAATGAAAGAACCTATATCTCGCAAGCATCTGCCTCGAGGGCTATAAGAACCGTAGGTAGTAGATGCCATCAACCACCCAGTTATTATTAATACCTAAGTACCTACATACGATTTCCTCAAAATACAAACAAACTGTAGAAAAGAGTATCATTCTCGAAATGCTGTTATTGTAAGTTTTTTTATTATTTCATTAAACTTATTGTAGGGATAGGAAGGAACGTATCTGTTTCAAACCATATTTTAATCTTTTATTTTTGTCTTTTAAGATAAATGATCCAGACTTAAATATGCATGTGGATGTAACTTTTGGAGGTGCAACACATGACAGCTTTATATTTAATAATTCAGTCATAAAAATGCATTTGGAGCAGCAAAATAATACAGGAGAAACAGTGTATTGCTTGGTATGTATTTTAAAATGTTTCTTTACTTTTACCATCAGAAATTGAACCTGTTTACACGGGTATTTAAATATTAATAATAAAATAAATTTGATTATTTTAAAATTAAATTAAATTACTATTTAATTTATTTCAGGGTACTCCGGCTTAACTCATGATGGTTCCATGTAACAACCCTGAGCCTGGATCAAGGGAAGAATACTATAATGATCTGCATGCAACTGCAAGAAATACTGCAGAACAAACCATTGGCATCCTTAAAGGCCATTTTAGGTGCCTTTTGGTTCATCGTGTTCTTCACTATGATGGTGGGAAAAAATATTAAAGCTTGTTGTGTGTAACATAACATTTGCAATCAAGCCGGAGTTTCTCCAGTAGAATTACTAGCTCATTTACAGAGACAAGAAGGGAGGGTGATTCAGTCACTACAAGGAAGTCAGAACTCTATCAGTGATTTGGATAGTGGACGTCTTGCTAGAGGTTGTCTAATGAATAGACTGAGGCGTGGAAAAAATAGTTAATAATAGAAGTAAATACTAACATAGACTTAAGATATTACTTATTCAGGTTATAAGACAGTTTGTTAAATAAAAATTATAGCGTATGTTAAATAGTGTAACGAGTCTTTTAAGCCTGTTACATACTATTGAATTCTTTGCTTTGATTTGTAGGCTCTAATGGTGGTGTTGCCTTATGAAAATTCATTTTTTGGTTGACTTGGATTCGTGAAGTGGTCACACTGAGTTTTATTTTCGATGCTGTCAAATTGACTTTGACATCTCTTGCTTTTCGACCTACAGCCTGGAATCAAGGGAGTGATTTTTGAGCGCTCCAATAAAATCTCAAAATATAACTTGAGATGGGCGGCATCTAGTCCCTAATTATGTGGTAGCCGATTGCCCTTGTCATGATCCTAATTGGATAGCCTTTATTTTTTAAGGTAAGCGAATTCTTTGTGATTTCGGTCCGTTCCGCGTTGTCATGGCTATTTTGATAGCAGACGCTAATAGTTTCCGATATTTAATTGTTTCAGGATCTCTTATCTTCATTTGATAATTATTTGCTTGGATTAATTCATCTACTGATGACCACATTTTGATTTTTGGAAGAAACGGTGAGTTTAATTGCATATTGCTCGTAAAGATTTCTGCATCGATTTCTGAATCGATCGCCATTTTTTATCCGCTAACGATTATTCATGTTTGTTTTCAGCCACAAGGCGTTTTTTTTTCCATATTACTTAAATTTTTGAACGCACACCCCTACCAAAATGCATATATCTTGGACCGCCGTTGGCAATCTCGGCGAATATCACCAAGATGCTCTTGGATAATCCATCAGGTTCCTAATTTAGTCGACGGAGTTTGGTATGGTTTATGATACATAACTTCAATTTATTTTAAAAAAGTGCAATAATGACAGGTCTTAGAATAACAGCGATGTCATCTTAATTTTACACATTAGAGCTGTTAGCTTTAGAATTAGAAAGGAATTTTCAAACCAGCAGCCTTCGGGTAATAAAGTCGTTCTTACTTTTCATGATTGATTTTTATTGATGCCTTCCCGCTTGAAGATTAAAAGTCTCAAGCTCCCGCAGGTAAGTCTATCCTTGGCATAGTTTTGTGTGTACTCCAGGCGCCCGAATTTTCACTTTTACTTATTTTTATTTGGAGCACACCACACAGTTTAATTTCATTCATCTCACACACTCATTTTTTTTATTATTACAATTGTCGCTCAGCGAACAGGGACTTGAAGTAGGTTTGTCTGGTACCTATATACTGTCATTATTGCACAATTATTAAATAACTTATGAGTCTATTGTTTGCATTAGTTTGTTCTACATTGTTACTTCAATAACTTTGTGTTTATTTTAATTTTTGACTCATAAGTAGTAGGTACTTAACTTAATTTGGTGAATCTTTGTAAACAATATTTGGTGTTTACTTATTGATAATTTTGTTTATTGACCTGTTTGTTTTAATAACATGTTTTTTTCTTAGCAAAACCAACAGAAATGTATAGCATTGACCGTGTTTTGTTGTTCTCAACAGTAAAGTTATTTTAAAAACTAAGTTTAACTTTTAAAGAAAATAATTTAATCTAATTGTAAGTACAATATTGTACATTTAATTTATCTAGATTTAAGCTGCTTGTAAGTGATTATTGCACTTTTAAAACGATAAAATTAACTTAGTAATTCTTCATGGGAATACCACACTGACTTCAATACTTAACCTCAAACTTGAGAATTTATTTTCAAACTCTTAACTTTTTGAAATTTAGTTTTTGCTTTTCGTTTGCTATTCGCCTTGCTGTTTGTTAGTCATGGACAAGGGAGTTCAGTTTCCGCCGCTTCAGGATTCGGGTGATGTCGATACCTGTACTGCTGTTGATGCTTATGCTCTCAGTTGATATCATAGGAATTCTACCTAAAACTTATTCTGGTCATAGATACATACTTTCGGTTGTAGACGTTTTTACTAAATATTGCTGGTTCTTTCCAATGATCAATGCTACCACTAGAGTAATTTGTAAACATTTTGAAAAAGAAATATTTCTCAAATTTGGTTGTCCAAAAATAGTAGTTTGTGACAATGGAACTCAATTTACTTCAAAACATTTTGTAGATTTTTTGAAAGGTTTTAATATAACCAAAATATTTTATAATACTTTGTATACACCTCAAAATAACCCTGTTGAGAGATATAATAAAACGGTCGAAACCTGCATATCGTGTTTTGTTAAAGATGATCATAGAACTTGGTCAAGTTTTTTGCCCAATGTTCAATTAGCTTTAAATAATAGTGTAAACCTTGCTACTGAGTTTACTCCTAACTTTCTGATGTTTGGTAGGGAGCTTATTCTTGATGCGTCATTACATCACTTTAGTAGTTCTGTTGATAACTTATCTCAACTAGAAATTTCAAATAGGAATGCTTATGCAGTTTCTCTTAATTCACTTAGTGATATTTTTGTTAAAGTTCAAGCTTACTTGTTAAAGGGGTATAAGCGAAATGCCGCTTATTATAATAAAGGTCGGAAAGTCATTTCTTTTGGTGTGGGTGATATGGTGTGGAGAAGAAGTTTTGTTCAATCTCATGCTCCTGCTTATTTTTCAGCTAAGCTTGCACCTAAGTTTGTAAAGTGTAAAATAACTGAAAAGGTTTCGGATAACGTTTATGTTTTGAAAGATTTAAATAAAGGTTCAGTGGGACGTTATCATGTTAAAGATATTATTAAATTTTAATTTGGTTTCCAAGTGTTAGTCTTGATTTTTGATAAATTCTGTTTGAAAGCCGCTTTTGACAGTGTGATGTACGAGGGGATGGATGATAGGTTATCGGTGGTTTGAAAGATGTATGTTAGGTAACTTCTTATAAATTTATTGAATTTGAATTCTTAACATTCTAAAAATAAAACTTAGGCCATTTTTGTTAATTAAATACAATTTTTTTCACACTAAATGTTTTTCACACCGAAGGATCTTATTTTATGTTTTGTTCGTTTTTGTTGGATTGTATAAGATCTTATTTTTTTAAGGGTAACCTTTTACCTGTTTACATTTTATTAGGATCTTATATAACCCTACACTTCAGGTTATTTTTACCTTGAGATCAAAAACTTGAACTCAATTTCAAGTTTTTGTAATCTTTTTTTTTCATAGTTTGAAATCATTCTATTTTCTCTTCGTCATAAATAGTAATCGATTTTTAAATCTATTTTGTGCTGTTCATTGACAGAATTGTTTCTCATTTTTACTAGAGTTTCATTCTCTTTAATGATCGGATTTGACTTTGTTAGTAACGCGTTCATCCTGGACTTTACTTTTTAGGGTCATTCTGTAACCTTTGTTACAAAATGCCTTATTATTTTTTGAATCTTGGTGTAACTTTTGACCTTGATTTCGACTCTTTTTTCCATTGTGCTCGGAAAGTCGGTGGTGTTGTGCCGATCACAATGTGGGATTTTTTTTTGACTTTCGTCATTCTTTTTTCTTTGCGTTCGGAAGTTCGGTGGTGATGTGCCGATCGCATTGTGAAACTTTGGCTTTCGCCTTTTCGTTATTGAGATTTCTCATTGGAGATCTCAATGATTTTTTGTGTTTGTCTGTGTTTGGGAGATTGGTAGTGTTGAGCCAGTCACAGCAACATTCTTTTACAGCTATTGTGCTCGGGAATTCGGTGGTGATGAGCCGATCACAGTACGCTTTCCTTTGTTTTGTTGCAGGTTGTGCCTGTAACAATATTTTAAATAAGGTCTTTCAGCTTTATTTAAAAACTCTTGTTTGGTGTTTAAAATTTTTTTGGATTGTTGGATACGGAGTTAGTCAGTGGCAATAGAGCCTAACTGCACTCATAGAGATGGTAGAGTTGGAAGCAGTTGACATAGTAGTCAGTGGCGATAGTGCCTAACTGCACTCAAAGTTGTACTGTTCCAAGTGGTTTGAAATTTTTAGTCAGTGGCTATAGTGCCTAACTGCACTAAAAATTGTAGTTTGTATTGGTAAATTGTTCGAATTCGTTTGAAATTTGTAGTCAGTGGCTATAGTGCCTAACTGCACTGTTTTGGAGTTTAGAAGCGCTAAGAGATTTCTCTCTTCGTTTCATTTAACTAGTTTTTATAACTTATATTTTTTTCTGTTTTTCACAGATTTCATTTTTGACTTTTTGTCATTTGCATGTTTTTACTTTTATTAAATTCTTGAGACCTTGTCGTTTGACATTTTCAGAATTCATTTACACTTTGAATCTTTTATGATTCTTTTCTTTTTTTTTGGGAATTAGAAAGTTGTTAAGACTGGTCTATTGTGTTGAAGATTTCTTTCTAATAAAAGAAAGTTCCTTTCTTTTATTTTCGGGGAGGGATGTAATGTAACGAGTCTTTTAAGCCTGTTACATACTATTGAATTCTTTGCTTTGATTTGTAGGCTCTAATGGTGGTGTTGCCTTATGAAAATTCATTTTTTGGTTGACTTGGATTCGTGAAGTGGTCACACTGAGTTTTATTTTCGATGCTGTCAAATTGACTTTGACATCTCTTGCTTTTCGACCTACAGCCTGGAATCAAGGGAGTGATTTTTGAGCGCTCCAATAAAATCTCAAAATATAACTTGAGATGGGCGGCATCTAGTCCCTAATTATGTGGTAGCCGATTGCCCTTGTCATGATCCTAATTGGATAGCCTTTATTTTTTAAGGTAAGCGAATTCTTTGTGATTTCGGTCCGTTCCGCGTTGTCATGGCTATTTTGATAGCAGACGCTAATAGTTTCCGATATTTAATTGTTTCAGGATCTCTTATCTTCATTTGATAATTATTTGCTTGGATTAATTCATCTACTGATGACCACATTTTGATTTTTGGAAGAAACGGTGAGTTTAATTGCATATTGCTCGTAAAGATTTCTGCATCGATTTCTGAATCGATCGCCATTTTTTATCCGCTAACGATTATTCATGTTTGTTTTCAGCCACAAGGCGTTTTTTTTTCCATATTACTTAAATTTTTGAACGCACACCCCTACCAAAATGCATATATCTTGGACCGCCGTTGGCAATCTCGGCGAATATCACCAAGATGCTCTTGGATAATCCATCAGGTTCCTAATTTAGTCGACGGAGTTTGGTATGGTTTATGATACATAACTTCAATTTATTTTAAAAAAGTGCAATAATGACAGGTCTTAGAATAACAGCGATGTCATCTTAATTTTACACATTAGAGCTGTTAGCTTTAGAATTAGAAAGGAATTTTCAAACCAGCAGCCTTCGGGTAATAAAGTCGTTCTTACTTTTCATGATTGATTTTTATTGATGCCTTCCCGCTTGAAGATTAAAAGTCTCAAGCTCCCGCAGGTAAGTCTATCCTTGGCATAGTTTTGTGTGTACTCCAGGCGCCCGAATTTTCACTTTTACTTATTTTTATTTGGAGCACACCACACAGTTTAATTTCATTCATCTCACTTCTCTTCTCACACACCCTTTTTTTTTATTATTACAATAGTAATGTATATCGTTCATCATAAAACATAGATAAGTGGATGTTTTTTTAAATGTTGTTTTTTATAATGTTTTACTTGAAGATAAAATTAATATAGTCTAACAAAATAGTATGTACCTAGTAAAAGTCATTTTAATATAATTAATTAATAAATAAAACAATCTTTTAGCATACATTTTATTTATAGTTATTTATTAAATCTCGAATTGCACTACTTATTTTATATAGAGCCTGAGCCATAGCCTGATAGACCTCTACTTGTCGACTAATTGCTTGGGCAATCAAAAGTTCTGCTTGTGCTCGACGTTCTTCGATGGCTATGAAACACTCTGTGATGCTAACCATTTCCGAGCGGTGTTGTGACGAAGGTAACCTTCTCAATAGTCGCCGGCGAACTGCAGATTGACGCGGCGATACTGGTGAATGCGTCGGCGACCCCGTAATGTCTCTCTATGCACACGCTGAGTAGGAGCTGCAATTAACATTTTGCACTTATTAAAGTTATTCTTATCTTATTATATTAGCCCATGGTGTCCCACTGCAGGGCAAAGGCCTCCCTTCCATCTTTCCTAGGCCCATAGCCAACCAAAAGTTATTCTTATCTTATTATATTAGCCCATGGTGTCCCACTGCAGGGCAAAGGCCTCCCTTCCATCTTTCCTAGGCCCATAGCCAACCAAAAGTTATTCTTATCTTATTATATTAGCCCATGGTGTCCCACTGCAGGGCAAAGGCCTCCCTTCCTTCTTTCCTAGGCCCATAGCCAACCAAAAGTTATTCTTATCTTATTATATTAGCCCATGGTGTCCCACTGCAGGGCAAAGGCCTCGGGATTCCTTCTTTCCTAGGCCCATAGCCAACCATGGTTTGCTTTCCAAAAAGCTTACTAGCTTTTCCAGCTGATTAAACGAAGAAGCTGCGTTGCGCGACACTAAAAGATAAATATTTTCATATTTTGGTTACATAGATAGTAGTTACAGAAACTGTGCTGTATATTTAAATAGAAATGTTAATGTGTACTTACTTTCGATAGATGTGGAACCAAACTAAAATACAGAACAAGTAGAACGCCATTGGGTTGGGGTGCACAGTTTTTTTAAAGTCCACTTAGCCACTCAAAACTACTTGGAACTTTGGAATTTTGATAAAAAAACTAATCAAGTTAAGATGAAGTTGTTTGTTTTGAAACACATAACCTACAATTACAAATGTCAAAGATTTGGAATTGTTTTATTGCTATAATCCAAAATAAATATTTTCCAAGTGGAAAATGATATAATTAATTAAATATTTGTTGCATAATAAATATAACGGGTTATAAACATACATTTTGTGCATTTGTATTAATTTAAAATGACGAAATAACTTAAAAATAGGTTAGTCGAGATTTTCTCGATTATAACTCGAGATTAAACAGCAACACTGTAAACATCGTACTCATCATCGTTGTTCGGCAGATCGTCGACGAGCTTAGGTAGCTTAGCGAATACGGTTTTTATCAACGTTGTTTTTAAAAGCGATCTTTACGATGAAACATCAGTGAACTCGTCGTTGTTAACATCTGTGATGAGTCTGTTAGTGAATCGCATTGCAGGACTCTCAGGCATCGCCGATGTTGGCGATAGGTCTGCGAGGTTAAAATGGGACTGAGCGGTTATCGTTCTAGAACGAAGCTGGACAGATGGGCGATGATAGTTACGCAGTGGGTGGTAGACCTAAGACATGCTGGCGTGACCATCTAGAGTTTGGAATAATTTCTAAACCAAAAGGAGGATGGGCAAAATGGCCTAGGAACCAATAAGAACATGCGATATATGATTGGAAAGGTTCTTTAAGTACTTTAACTTTTTCTATGGTGGAAAGTCCCAAATCGCTGTGTGGAAAAGTTATTGCACAATAAAACCAGACTTGAGCAAAAAAACATTTTTTCAACATATTTAGGTGTAGGTACATATGTATAACCGTAAGGCGTCGCCCTAATATAAAGTGATCGTCATGGTCATAATTATGTCACTTTTAGTTTCGAAAAAGGAAGGCGCCCTCTGTTGGTACGATTACGCGTTCCGGTTCACCAAACAAAATGACAAGAGACATAGGTAAAGTGGCGGTTTCTTGTGTTTTTCCTTATCGCGTCCGATGAGACAGCCAATAAGGGCGGTCGACAAGAGGTGTTTGCGGAGGAGAGGGGAAAGTGAGCTGAAACTCAAAAGTCAGTGGTGTTTTTTTTTAATGTCCTATGTTTTAATCGATTTGGACTTAATATAAGGTACCTATTGTTATCTGTGGTAATTTTCTTTCCCGCCCTTGGTTGCGGAAAAATAAGATTACCGAACACGTGCGAAATATGTTGCAGGTCGAACCTAATCGTAGTGCAATAAGAGCTAGTTTTCGATGAAGTGTATTGAAAATATACATACATCTAAAAAAGTCGGTATACGGGCGAAAGTTTTACGTGACAACGAAAATAGAAGCGCAAGACATGAACCGGTGTGTATGCCTATCTCTCTCACTCTCTCTCTCTCGCTCTGGACGCGTGCCTCTCACTCGCTCTCATTGTGAGCGCATAACGTGAGCGGAGCGTAACGCAGTTTCTTGAAGTGTCACCCGGCAATCCAATTTATAAGACGTTGTCACGTCAAAATGTTGAAAAAAGATTTTTTTGCTCAAGTCTTGTTTTATTGTGCAATAACTTTTTCCACACAGCGATTTGGGACTTTCCACCATAATAAAAGTTAAAGTACATTAAAAAACCTTTCCAATGATATATTGCATGTTGTTATTGGTTCCTAGGCCAGCTTCCATACAATTTGTCCATCCTCCTTTGAATTTGAATAGATTTTGAAATCTGGAAAGCCATGAGGACACCCTCAAGGCTTTCCAGAATAGGACAAAATAAGCTGGAAAAAGTGTGATCAAAAACATATTAAGGTCTATATCTACTTAATAACATTTCGTTACTTTACCCTGGTTTAGGAATCCCAAAGCTGAGATTTAAAATAAATGTCTGTCTCGGTGATTTTGGAGCATTCGCCTGATTTTACATGCGGCCCAGAAGAAAATGTTCTAGACTGTGTTGATGCGATCTTTTCCCTATTTTTACACTACTGCCCCAAAAAAAGAGTGTTATGGTTTTTTAATTAGTCAACCGCCACCGAATATTTTCAAACCCAGTGGGAATATCGATAACTTGTCGACCATAACGACGACGCAAAAAGTTACAATCGGAAAAAACTATTTATTTTGTAAAATAAATTGAATAAAGATTGCAAAAATAATTATTGCTGCTAGATTGATGGCTGAGGAACTCTACGCATCTGGTGTTGGTCCAGTAAAGGATTCGAAAGTAAACACTGCGAAAATGCGACGCTAAGGCAGCGTCAATGCAACATTGTTGCATAACAAACAACTATTAATGCCATATTTTCTTTATGATAATTCTCCAAAAAATGGCAATGTTGGTTTCGATACAATCATTCTTTTTTTTTTTTTATTAGTGTGATTAAAATAAGTGTATTTATACTAACTGTTACTAGGTAATTATAACTGACATCAAGGTGGCCCTACCTTGATTTCCAAGTCTATAGGAAATGGTGTGTCTTACCTACAGGAATGGCACCAATAAAGGAAAATAAAAAATAATAAGCAAATCTTTGCACAGATTTGCACTGCAATGTGACACAATAGAAACATAATAATTATTATTGTTATCTATAGAATTAGGCCATTCCATCCAAAAAGAATCTTATAGGTTCAGATAATTTTTTTGCAACTAAAGAATCTGAAATTTAACTAGATTGACTATATTGGGATAAGTCTGAGTGAACAGTTTTATGACAGAGAATTGAAGACAAATACATTTTATCCCACACTTTTTGAGATTGGGCTCAATCAAAATAGAATGCATCATCATAAATAGTGCGTTGACAAGATCTATGAATGTGGACAGGGCAAAAGGGTCAGTGGGTTGTCTTAGGGGCGGATCATATCAGGTGGTGTACTGAGTTTCTGCCTACCCCTATGGGGGGAAAGAGGCGTGAATTTATGTGTGTTTTTTTAATGAATCTGCACATCATAGGAATTTAAAAAAATGGCTTTTGATGTGTTATGTAAGTTATGTTATCAGAATCAAAGGGCCTGCAATCATTATTATGAGACAGCTTTGTACTTTGTGTTGATTTGTAGTTTTTTTTTTTTTTGGTGTGGCACTAGTTTTGATTTGTAGTTACCTATAAGTTTTACGTATTTAACAAGAACTAGTTTGATAAAATATAGTTTTTTTTATTGATATAGTACACCATAAAATAGAACTTTGCAAGAGATAAGACTAAAGCTTCTACCTGTTTGCAAATAAATATTGTTAAATAAATGAATGACTTACTGGCTGCCGTGATTTCAGTATTAGCAGTTTGAATGAGTAGAGTATTATAATTGCGAAAGAAAGGTCGCTCAAAACACTATAATGTCTAAATTATCCAATTGAAAGTTTAGATCACTTTTATTCTCTGCATCAAACCAATACAATACCTATATCGCCCAACTCAGCTCACTGACAAATGACAATACAATAACATAACAATATAACATTCTAGCCTAGCAAACAATGGGCCTGGTGACAATGACACTGACATTAACATAACCATTGCCAGCTGCATAATATTATTCTTGCCGGGCACGGAAAATGGAAAGAAAGAAGAGTTAAAAATTGTTTTCTACAACTTTTATCTTAATTATTACAAAGAAAGGTCAGCTTAACACTTACCTTTGCCTATGGACGAACCTATAGTGTAAAAGCCCTTTTGTTTTGCACCATCAGAGAAGGAATGAAAGTTAGTATAATTAATATCTACAAGTGTTCATTCCATTCCAAACCACCCATGTTCCTTCTTAGCCCTTCATGTCGAGGCCACGGTATCTCTTGCGAACAACCCGGACTTGCGCTTGCGGGCCCCTTCCATGTTGCTGATATCTCTTTGAGGCGCGCGTGTAACACGAACGCGCCGTCGACACGGCCTGTCGTCGTCATAAGACGGACAGACGGCGAGCTAGCCCATCACTCACCGTCCACAGGCCCGCGTCTACGGTGGCCGGAAGCCATCACGTGGCCCCCGACGGCCGGAGCGCCTCCCACGGCGGAACTATTTGTCCCTGACAATTACTGTTGTGGCTACTGGCTGTACCAACTTGCCGTGCTGTCGCACGCTCCAAATCGCCCATTCCTCGGACATTATCCGCTATTAACGCTCTCTTGGACCCTAAACAAAGATCTTGATATATTTGCGGATGAATGGAAGATGATACTGTCAGAATGTTTGAATTTTTGTGAAAAGATTGCATGACTGTGTCAAATAAATTATATTTAAAATAAAAATAAATACATAAATACTTACTTATAAAAAAACACTGATAGATAAGAAACAGACAGAACCATACCAAATACTTCGGAAAAGTCTCGCAACACTTGCGCTTACAACAGAAAATGTACGCGGGTCAAATACTTTTAGGTATAATCCATTTTCCCTTGATATTTTTAAGCTGGCGTAGGACAATGGCGAATAAGAAACGTCTAATAAATTGAGATCTGGAGAGTGGCCATGGCACAATTACGTCACAAATTAAGGTTATAGTTTTTTACCTTTTTTTTTTTAACTACTCTATTGCTGTAAAGAACCAGGAAATTCAAAATCAGCGAGTGGTAACACACAACGCATGTCTGTCAGTGAACTTTACCGTGATAGTTTCTAGGTTATGTTGTTGTGGAATAAATCGTAAATAAGGTTTTCATTATTTCTGATAAAATAAAAACATTAATTATTACAAAAAGTATATATTTTATAGAAAGTCATACAAGATGTCGAAACCGAAAATAAAAGTTATAAGTCGTAATCCAGATGACTATTTGCGTGCTACAAAACGGGATATACACAAACGTGAGTTTATTGTTGCAATGAATTTGAATTGAAGCAAAAGGTTCTCTATAATTAATAGATAATAGTTATTTTAATATTCCCATTAATGACTTGCCTGACCAGCAGGGAATGTTTTTTGTGAAATAATTATCAAGTGCAACCAAAGAGTGCAACAAATTGAAAAATCCGCCTCTAAGACGACCCACTGACCGAAATACGTGCTCTTTATTATTCCCTATTCTACCAAGCTCCATACATGACTACAATTTTACATCAGTGAATGATGGACAAAAAATATAACCACATGGAAAGGGCCATCAGGAAAGAGTAAAAGAGGTAGACCAAAGGAGAGGTGGCTCGACCATTTAAATGTTTGTTTTTGACAACCTGCAAATTATCTAAGCTGCGTGTTTGTTTCAGTTCCAAGAAATTATGATCCAAGTTTGCATCCATTAGAAGCGCCGCGTGAATATGTGCGCGCAATGAATGCTGTTAAACTTGAAAGGGTGTTTGCTAAGCCTTTCATTGGTAATCTTGATGGACATAAAGATGGCGTTTCTAGTATCGCCAAACATCCTAGTAAATTAGCTGTTCTAGCTAGTGGAGCATTTGATGGTGAAATTCGTTTGTGGGATTTACCTGTTCGAAAATGTACTAGAAATTTTGTGGCTCATGAAGGTTGGGTGCGGGCACTGTGTTACACACCCAAAGGTGACACATTCACCAGTGTTGGTGATGACAAAACTATTAAAACATGGAAGGCTGAAGTCCAGTCTCCTGATGATGAAGATCCCATAAACACATTGCTCAGTATGTCTGTAGTCACAGGTATAACTCATCACAGAAATAAACCAATATTTGCAACATGTGGTGAACACTGTCAGTTATGGGAGAATACAAGAAATGAGCCTGTGAAAGTTTTTAAATGGGGAGTGGACAGTCTTCATCATGTTGCATTTAACCAGGTAAAATATCTAAATCTAATAAATTTAATTTGGCAATATTTAACTAACAGCAATAAAATGAAATATTTGCTATAAAATGCAAGCCATATGAATGAATTGTTTTTATTACTGTTTTCAGGTAGAACAAAACTTGCTAGCATCATGTGCAAGTGACAGAAGTGTAATCCTGTATGACTGTCGTGAATCAGGCCCTTTGAGGAAGGTTGTTATGGAACTGAGGTCTAATGCCTTGTCTTGGAATCCAATGGAGGCTTTCATATTCACTGTAGCTAATGAAGATTATAAGTATGTATTATTTCTTTTACTAATTATATTTTGAAGGTTTATCATCTTCCTGCCCTTGTCCTATTCTGATGTCACGGCATCATATCAATCCTCGCACAGTCGCATACGTTTTATTCCTTCTTATTACATGTCTGTACCAAGACCCAAGACAACTTCCTTTAATGTTCCATATTTTTAAGGTTCCATTACAAAAATATCTCTCAGTTTTGCAGTATTGCTTTCCTGTGTTGCTGAGTTAGCTTATACTCGTGTTATTCCCTGTCATTTACAGTTTATACACCTTTGATGTAAGGAAACTAAAACAACCAGTTAACATCCACATGGGGCACACATCAGCTGTTATAGACGTAGACTATGCTCCTACTGGACGAGAGTTTGTAGCTGGTAGCTATGATAAAACTGTAAGAATATTTGAGAGCCTCAAAGGAAACTCGAGAGATGTGTACCATACAAAACGAATGCAAAGACTGACATGTGTTAAGTGGACCCTAGACAACAAGTACATACTCTCTGGCTCTGACGAAATGAACATCAGAATGTGGAAAGCAAGAGCATCAGAAAAACTTGGTGTGGTAAGTGTCATCATCATCTGCCTAGCCTTTTCCCAACTATGTTAGAGTCGGCTTCCAGTCTAACCGTATGCAGCTGAATACCAGTATTTTGAATAAAGTGTATTTAACTAAAATGACGACTCGTTTCTGCAATGAAAATCATCATAATTTGGTAACAAATCGTCAATTATGTGTCAACTTCAGTGGTATCTGGTGCACTTGGCATCAGCAAGCTATCGGATTATGTAACTCTCTTTTCGTAAGTAGCTAAAATTTTTTGAGAATAGCTATCCGGTGCCACTTCAACTTATTGGTAATTGTAATCCCAAGTCTCTTCATCCCAAATGGCGCGATTTATAACATATACCAACATACAACACACACATACATTTAACGGACATAACTGGCGAAATGTGGGTGTACTATTAAGTACACTTCTGCCTAACCTTTCGGGGATTAGAGGCGTGATGTTATGTTATCTTTATTCTTAGCGATTATCCTAACTCCACAAACACACAATCACCCCATAGAAATAATAGTTCAGGCGGCTTTCTAGCTTAGGCACATACATAAACTCACGCATTTCCTATTGGGGTTGGCAGAAACCACAGAACCTGTTGCCACCTGCTACAATCCTTAATACTCTTTTTGCGTGGTCCACGTTTTTACATTTGGTCATACACGAACGCTGGTTGCGAATATCTGGCCAAAGCTACCACGACTGACATCCCATAAAATCCTATCTTTCTTACTTTAATTCTATAGTAAAAAAATCAGATTAAAATGACGTAGGTGTGGCGTTCCCGGGATCTTGGACCACTATATTGGATGCTAATTTAAGCGCAATTATATTTCAGCTCAAACCACGTGAAAGGACGGCATTGAATTATGCAGATTCACTCAAGGAAAAGTTCGCAAACCACCCGCAAGTGAAACGCATAGCGCGTCATAGGCATGTTCCCAAACACATATTGAATGCCCAGAATGAACTAAGAACTATTAAAGACAAATCAAAGAGGAAAGAAGGAAACCGGCGTGCACACAGCAAGCCAGGCGCTGTTCCCTTCGTACCTGAACGACAGAGGCATATTGTTAAAGAGGATGAATGAAAATACACTCTTACCATTTTTAATACCTGTTTCATTTGGTAATTAATATTTTCGTATTTTTTATTGGTAATTTAACATATTTTTATTAAGTATAATGAATTATGTAATACAGACATTCAAGAAATTGTTATTATTCATACTACTACAACTTACAAGTAGGTATACAATATAAATAAGTGTAAACGAAATATCATAATGACTAAATATAAATAATATAAGTAAGTAAAGCCTCAACACATTCAGCTGCTGCTGAGTGCTTGTTGCTTAGTAAGTACTCGTAGTACTTACAAGGACCATGCAATAATCTAACCAGATTGGTTAATGGGTCGGCTAATGCGGTTTGGAAGAGTCATGAGGCGGATATCCACACTGGAACAAACACAATAAACAAGTCAATAGCAAGTATTTTAGTAGTCAAGTTATATCAGTC
Organism: Diarsia brunnea; assembly: GCA_949774965.1. NCBI lineage: Eukaryota > Metazoa > Arthropoda > Insecta > Lepidoptera > Noctuidae > Diarsia > Diarsia brunnea. The sequence goes on along the minus strand of OX458999.1, from coordinate 9,325,215 downwards.
TGCCTAAGGGCCGGTTTTTAAATCGCCAGTTAACTTTTACCTGAGGAATAAATGTGATGTTTTGACAGATTGTCTATACAAAAACTGACAAAATGACAAACTTATTCGACACATAAAAGTTAAGTGGCGATTGAAAAACCGGCCCTAAGTCCACATAATTATAACTAGCTGTTGCCAGTGGCTTCGCCCGCAACAACTCGAAAATTATCCCACGGGAAAATAAAATCGGGATAAAAACTATCCTGTGTTAATCCAGGTTATAAACTATCTGTGTACCAACTTTTATCCAAATCCGTTCAGTAGTTTTTGCGTGAAAGAGTAACAAATATGCACACTCACAAACTTTCGCCCATATAATATTAGTGTGATGAATACTTACATGATATCACGCGGTAGAACTGCTGTGTCAATGTTGTTTTCCAGCACACAAAGAATACATAAAGTCTTAAGAGACGGTTGATAGTCAAGGAGATGCAGGTCACTGTTGTCAACCAATCTCTCTGGGTTAGTATCTGCAGTCTCCTGTATCCGATTAATAAAAGGGCAGGGGCTGCAGAAAAAAAACATTCAGTTAATTACAAATTCAATCATTACTTACTAGTCTATCGACCTTAAACTATAGATATGTAAAACCAGAAATAGAATAATGTTACTTCACAAACAATAAAACACTGACCTTGTGCCTCCAAATAAATAAACAACATCTTTATGCATTAGACAAGCTTGACGTCGACGCTTGCAAGGGATAATACCGCCCACGCTGACGAATTGCCAGTAATTATCTCTGAGAGAATACCTATAGAGATCATTGAAGTGAGTCTTTGAGTTTCCATTAAATCCTCCAAAGACATACATGTAGTCCTGGTATACCCCTGAAAACATACCACGTTTTTTACAAGTTATTATTATAATGTCAAACAGAAATTTGAAATTTGTGGAAAAGAACTTACAAGACGAGTGGCTGCGCCTTCCTTCAGGCCATGTTCCACTAGGGTTCACAGCCACCCATTTATCTTCAGTAGTATCTAAATAAAATACTTGAGGGCAGTATATTTCCTCTTGGGAATTGTAGGGGCTGTTCAGATCTCCTCGTCCACCGAAGATGTACATCCTATCACCTACAGCAACAGCAGTGTGGAAATCGCGATGTGATGGTGGAGTGCCGCGTGCATCTAGAAAGCTCCACTGCAGTGTATCCAGATTCAAGCAGTGTACTTCTTGTGAATACTGATCAGTAAGATATTCAAACCCTCCAAATATGTACATCTTATTAGCTATCACACAAGCTGAATGCCCATCTTTGGCATAGGGCACTATGCCTGTTACAGTTGGGGTGCTCCATTCCAAAGCTTTGGTGTCAAAACATGATAGAGTGTCACAAGCCACAGCATTATTTCGACCTCCCCACATGTAAACCTGTAATAAATTAGTCCATGTTCTTACAGTACACTCTCAAGTAAGTCAAGTTGCTCAGTTGTAGTTGTTGTAGTAGTTGTCAATAAATGATGTAGTGTGAGCGATTTGCTTTATCTACTTTCAAGTATAGCAACTCTAGCAAGGCATGGTTTCCAAACATTAACATGCTTATCGAAATGCCAAAGTTATAAGTTAAATGATAATATTCATTCAACCAACCACAGCAGTTGATGAGGATATGACAGTTTTATTAAATTTTTCTGTTTGAGAAACTGAGTTCCAATTGTTCAAAAATAAAATTGAAGTGTCTTAGTCTCATGATAAGTATGTACGTAGCAGGAATAATATTGTAATTTATAAACAATAATTGTTTATTTAGATACAAGAATAAATGAAAATAACTTGAATACACACTATTCAAATTCTTGTTATTGTAATCAATCATCTTTTTCCTTACACACACGGCATTTTCTAAACAATAGGTTGTAGAAACTATTTATAAATATTTTAGTTTGAATTCAAAATACGGCAATATAACATGATTTAAATTTACATTGTAACAGGCTTAAGGTTTGAGGATGCATTTCTAGGTTTGGACAATCAAGTTTGTACTAATGGATTAGGAACTCAGATGGCAACCCACTAAGGAGAATTCACAGGTACCAAAACCAAACCAGCTACACAGCCACAGCTATAACAAGTAGTCAAGCAGGAGTTATAGTGTGAATAGTGTCATTAGCAGTTGAATTTGTCGCCAAAATATGATCCATGTGAATTAAGTTAATTTTCATACAAATTAGTGCCCACGCATTGTGGTGCCTGTGAATTATACCTTATTACCCGACTGCGGCGAAGCCCAAAAGAAGGGTTATGTGTTTGGGGGTGTTTGGGTTTGTGTGTGTGTGTGTGTATGTGTGTGGGGAACAAAGAAACGGACATACATACATACATGTCACTGGCATCATTAAAATTAAAAAAAGAAAAGTTGCGGATTTTGGTGGTCATATCACGGAGTTCAATTTTGTTTTTCCAGTACCATCGAGTAGGGTAACAAATGAAGGGTTTTAAAAGGAGATTACAAACATATATAACACTTATATGATTAAAAGAAATTCAAAGTAACAAATCATATTATAAACAAACACAAAATTTAAATCATCTGCGAAAAATTTTACGCGACCAAGGAAAGAACAAACACAAAAGAACTAAAAAGTTGTAAATAAAAAAAAGTTTAATATTAAATAATGATTGAATGAAATAATTAGGTATAAATAAATATTACTTTCCCATTTGAATTGGACTGTGTTACCAAATTTTTAATTTTTTGTAATTTGGAATGGGCTTACTCTTGACTTCAATCTTGCCCTTAGGGCAGAGATGAGGTCGACGATGGAACGAGCTTACCCAGAAGCTTATTTACTCGCGACTTAAATAGATAGATATAGATAGATTGGGGTTATATGAACTCGGGAAAACCGACGCAGGCAGCCCAATTAACACAGAAAGCATTTTAAAACACAAACAGTATACTTATGTAGAGCTTAAGGTCCGTATAAACTCACTGTTATTAAAAGTTCACCGAACATCTTAAGGTGAATGCTCCAACCACCCCGCGAAATTCAATTTTTTTTACGTTTTTTGCAATTTGCAGGTCAGTGTTAGTTTGTATGTTGATTAGAATATTAATTGCGGCTGTAAGACGTATGTAGTTACAGAAATATAATCATCAAAATCATTAATATTCTAATCAACATACAAACTAACACTGACCTGCAAATTGCAAAAAACGTAAAAAAAATTGAATTTCGCGGGCTAGTTGGAGCATTCACCTTAAGGCTTTATATTGGCATTTCAAAACCATTGTGATGCTTTACACTGTAAAGCGGTTGGACAATGGCATGCCAAAATGCTTTTGTAAAGCCTTTAGTTTTACTGCAGCAAACCACAATGGTGTGTGCTAGAGGAAGTCATCAGGAAGATGGAATGGGACAACATAGGGATTAACATAAATGGAACACGTTTAAGTCATTTGAGATTCGCAGATGACATAATACTGATAATAGACAATCCGGAGAGCCTTAAAAACATGTTACAAGACTTGTCATGTGAAAGCAAAAAAGTGGGACTAACAATAAACAAAACATAGACCAAGATAATAACAAACGAATCCCAAATGAGTATCACAGTAGACGAAGAAGAAATAGAATATGTTAATTCCTATATTATACTTAGGACAACTTATTGCATTCAGCAATCAGATGGACTCGGAAATGGAAAGACGTGTAGCAAAGGCCTGGAAGAGATTTTGGTCGCTCAAAGAGGTACTAAAAGGTAATCAGTATCACATTGCAATAAAACGAAAAGTATACAACACATGCATATTACCAATTCTTACCTATGGGTGCCAGACCTGCGCAAACACACAAAAACTGATAACATGCCAAAGAGCAATGGAGAGGAGTATACTGGGTTACACAAAAACAGACAGAAAGAGAGCTAGATCTAAGAAAAATCACCAAAATCGAAAATGTTGTTGTTAAAACCCAAGATTCAAATGGAGGTGGGTAGGCCACATGATGAGAGAGGAGAGAAACAAATGGACAAAAGCCATAACAAAATGGACCCCTACATATCAAACAAAGACGAAACGAGGAAGACAAAGTAAACGTTGGTCTGATGACATAAAAAGGCATGCGGGTCCATTATGGCACTTAACTCAAATAAGAGCAGAGTGGAAAAAGCTGGAGGAGGCCTTCGTGTCGCAAAGACACGCCGACGCCCAATCTAATGATAACTTAAGCTAATATATATATATAATAACTTTATTTCAGACCATAATCATCACACAGGTAATCGATACAGATCCATATAATTATGTTAGTAATCACTTAAGAACTATGTTAGTAAACCACACAAATTAAACACATAATATATTTACAACAAATTAATCAATCACACTGATGCGTGGAATGCGATCCAGTGTCTTATAAACGGACCATCGAGCCTGTCCGCTATCACTTTCAGGATGCTGTTGGAGCTTGCCCGTATACGGTGCAACAGTGAGGCTGCCCTCTTTCTCATGATGGCATGAAAACCATCAATTCGGGCTTCACAAAACATGCCCGATGCACTGCAGTATCTCGGAAGCCCCAACAACATCCTAAAAACATTATTATACTGGACTCGTAAGGCATTAAGTGCCCGCTGAGTACAGCTGACCCACAGTGTTCACGAGTAAAACGACAGGCAATATGCACGGAACATAGTGCACTTCACCTCACTCGCGCACCGTTTAAACCTGCGAGCCAGCATGTTCCCCCGGACAGCCAATGCCCTACGTTCCCTCTCAACGTCCACGTCATCAGCGAGGTTTCATGATGACATTTAATGATAATAATTGTAACTGAAATAATAATCAATTTAATGTGAATCTATACTAATATTATAAAGCTGAAGAGTTTGTTTGTTTGTTTGAACGCGGTAAACTCAGGGACTACTGGTTGGAATTGAAAAATTCTTTTAGTGTTGGATAGACCATTTATCGAGGAAGGCTTTAGGCTATATAACATCACGCCACAATAAATAGGAGCGGAGCATAAATGAAAAATGTTGCAAAAACGGGAAAAGATATTTCTTTTTGAGAGCTTACGTTGCGTGCGCTGCGAAAACGGTTTAAGTTACGTAAATATCATGTATCACGGAATTGTTCCTCTTTAAAAGTTCTAAAAAAAAGTCCGCGACAGCATATGTTTATCTTTTACGATTGACTCACTATAACCATTTTTTTATATTAAAATGTTAGGTTAAAAATAATTATATTTTGCGAAGCTTATTTAACCCATATGGTATTAATCTATATCTAAATAAATGTGTTTGCTAGCACGGAAATTTAATATAGAATATTTGTGCCCTTTACTCTATACAGTTTAAACAAATATCTTAGAAGATATCGCAATGTAAAAATATACGGGCGACAAAATAATTAGCGCGTGGCAGTCATTCGGTCCGGTGCGGTAGGTACGTGGGGATTCTGGCCTCTGGGGGCTCCGGAGAAATTCAAATTCAAAATATTTACTGCACCATAATGTTTACAAGTACAAGGTGTTACTGTATATTAACCAGTAAGAGATACCTATAGTAATTGTTACTTTAATAATATAATCAAAGTCAGTCTAAACTAATAGGTATTTTATAGAGGAAAGGTAAGATTTTTTGTTTGTTACGAGTACGATATAGTTCAATTTAATAAGTTGGATAGTCGATTTATCTAGAAAGGTTATAAGCTATTTATGTGTTGCAGACGAAGTTGCGTGGGTCAGCTAGTGCTAATATAAAAGGTAAATGAATTTAAATAACATTTGCAATTGTAATTTAATAATAATAATGAACTTCATGTAAATCTAATTTAATGTTGTATGCTATGTAAATTTATTTAATTGCATGTTAAATGAAATTTTAAATTATGCAATTGGCAATAAAGGCTTAATAATAAAAAAAAACTTGATCGCCACGGTCGGGTATAGCCGACAAATGAAAACCTCATTTTTTTAAACTTTTTATCTGCTGGTTAATAGAAAGTAGTGTCAAATAAAATTAAATAATAATTTTGTAGGTATTTTTCCCTTGGTGTGGGAGGGGCTCCGATGCCTCCGATATGCTCTGGCATTCAAAACCGTAAAATTTTATTGATGACTAGCTGTGTGTGTGTGTACTAGCTGTGCGTTGCAATGCTCTTTTTCCAATCTACTACCTTGCCTACCTACCTACCACTTTCTCACCGTTCAAAACTTCCCTGGACTTCCACAAATATTTCAAGACAAAAATTAGCCAAATCGGTTCAGCGATTCTCAAGTTTTAGAGAGACTAACAAAAAATTTGCAATTCATTTATATTTATATAGATATTAGCCTATTGTTAAATGACCCTGAATATTTAATAAAAATTATAGTAAGTACTTTGTTTATTTGAAAAAAACTTATAATTATAAACTAACCACCTATCAATTTTTTTGGGATTAGTTATTGAAATGCATTTTAACTAACAAAAATAAAAATCTATAAAATGTCTAAAATGTTTGGTCCTCAATAAATGATTTATTATTTTTATTAAATGAAAATGAAAAAATCTTGAATAGATCACTACACACACAGACGCTTAGCAACATCATGATTATTTTGAGAGGCATTCATTTTTTTACTTACCTTGTCCCCATAAGCGATAGTGGTATGCCCATATCTTTGGAAAGGCGCTACATCAGTCTTTTTATAATTGACTGGTGCCCATCTCAGGTTATTTGTGTCCAAGACATGGACTGGTATTGGCTCCCAATCTTTATATTCTTCGGTGGAACAATACCCTCCGAAGGAATAAATTTTATCGCCAATACATACTGCGGCATGATTTACTCGCATTGGACCACCTTCGATATGCACCGTCCATCTCATATTGGCAAGTGTTTACCAACACGGTTAACGGAAGAAAGCGACGGATCTTACTGGAACCGCGCTGGACCGAATATTGTGAAAAATATCCCGCAAGGCGTCAACCTACAGACAGAACTATCACAATGACACTTGACAGTTTTCTGTAAAACTTTCATTGACATTTTCACTCTATTGATTTATCGTTTGCAGCTGTCAGATGTGTCACTGCAGTGACAGCTGCACAGTGTTGCTTGCTTCTAAACAAGAAATCGGTAAAATATTACTGGCGCAGATTCGGCATTTTCTTCCATTCCATACCACCATAAACCAAACCAATCCATAAACGCAGGCCTTTCGCATTACACCACTTGCCACAATCTCTACATACTCTTTTCGTTTCTTTCTCACATTTCTATTGTTGTTAACATGAAATTAAAACAGAAGAACATGTTCGCGGGAGTACATACCACTAGGAATGCTCAATTGTATCAGTAATGCGTTAACTGTCTGATGGTTCAATACTCCAATATAAGGAAACTAATGCGGTCAATAGTGAATATTTATTATCCCTATGTTTGCAGGAGCTCGTGGCTTAATAATAACTGCCACTAGGGTCGATCTTTATGTAAAGTCGCGCTTGCCTAGGTTAGCCTGTGGATTGGTGACCGCCCATTACATACCGAGTTTCCTCCGTGCCTTGGAAATCACGTTAAGCTGTTGGTCTCGGCTGTCATATCTAGATCTTTGGCAGTCGTTACAAGTAGTCAGTGACCCTGACAACCAATCTTATCAGGGGTATCGTATTACCCAGTAGTAACTGGGTTGTGGAGGTCAGATAGACAGTCGCTCCATGTAAAATACTATTATTCAGCTGCATCCGGTTAGACTGTATGCCAACCCCAACACAGTCGAGAAAAGGCTAGGCAGACGATTTGTTTGTGTGTATGTACGTCGACTAGGTACTTTGTTAAAACACAAATGAAATTGTTAAGTTGGGGAAAACCATAGATATATTGTTTCTATGATCTATGGGGAAAACCCATAGAACAGAAAGAATTCTGTGGGAAAACCCATTCAAATCACTGGAACTAAAAAGACATGAATTACCCACATTGACAACACTGAATAGGTAGTCACCACAGTGCTGTCACACCCATTACAGTGACACCATAGAGTTGCCGCAGAGCAGCTATCAGAAAAGCTTACCTACGCAAAAAATCTTGTATCCTTGTCAAGGTACTCGTTTTTTTTTTACCAAAAACACAGATTCTGTGCATAATACACCTAAACATATTATTATCTGCACTGTATATCCACATCACGGTATCTTGATAATAACAGCGAAAAGAGTCATCTATGATTTCTTGGGTGAACTACTAGAACACACGTCATGATGACATGATAGTAGTTGTATACGTTCGATGAATCTAGATGGTTCTGCTTCTAAAGATTTACACATTGTCTGTGGAGCGACTTCCGTTCGATGAATCTAGATGGTTCTGCTTCTAAAGATTTACACATTGTCTGTGGAGCGACTTCCGTTCGATGAATCTAGATGGTTCTGCTTCTAAAGTCATACACATAGTCTGTGGAGCGACTTCATTCATACCTTTGCTTCTCCTGCAACCTGAAAACGCAAAGCGTGGAAGCGCAAAAGAAATCATAGTTTAAGGGCTTTAAGGGAATCATTCTTAATAATTTATGACAAAAATACTACCTACTACCTATTCATCATTCTGAATACGTAGACTGTGTACCAATGTACCAATATTGCATCAGTAGATAATTATTTTGAAAAAAAACTGCTGTTTCCCATAAAAGTGCAATACGTACACGGTCAGAATGTAGGTACCTACTTAAATTTATATGTATATATGGAACAGCCGCTTAAAAAAATCCCTACAACATATTAAGAAACAAACTCCTCCGCCGCGTCTGTCTGTTCGCGATAAACTCAAAAACAGCTGCACCAATTTTCATGCTGTTTTCACCAATGGATGAAGTGATTCTCGAGGAAGGTTATTGTATATAACGGAGAGGGAACAAGAATGTTATTTTTGGGCAAACCTTCCTCCTCATACATCTTCAGAAAACAAGAAATAATACCACGAACAAATAGCGTAGACCTTCTTTAATAATTTCACAAACTTTATAGAATCACAATAATCAATAATCACGATAGAAAATGGATGGAGGTTGTAAGGTCGTCCGCTCACCCGCACGTTCTCAGGCAGACTGTCCGTACCGTTGTCGCCCACCCCACTTGTACTTGCCAACAATGACATCACTACCGCCATCTTGTAACAAATGTTACAAGTTTCTTAAATCTACGACTCCCGCTGCGACACGGCCGTCCTGCGCCTCACACGTCCCCGTGTGGCTCATCTGAAATAGAAAGTTCTGTGTACATTACTTTGTTTCGGCCATGCCTGACCAGGATTGGTCAGCTTAACCATGACATCGCTTTACCAGCGGCATCGCTTAACCAGCGGCATCACTTAACCAGTGGCATCACTTAACCAGCGGCATCACTTAACCAGCGGCATCGCTTAACCAGCGGCATCACTTAACCAGCGGCATCACGCTTAACCAGCGGCATCACTTAACCAGTGGCATCACTTAACCAGCGGCATCACTTAACCAGCGGCATCGCTTAACCAGCGGCATCACTTAACCAGCGGCATCACTTAACCAGTGGCATCGCTTAACCAGCGGCATCACTTAACCAGTGGCATTGCTTAACCAGCGGCATCACTTAACCAGTGATAATAATAACGCTTAACCAGCGATATTAACCCACTAACGCTTAACTAGCGAAATTTACATCATAACGCGCTTAACCAGCGATATTAACCCACTAACGCTTAACCAGCGAAAGCACATACCACGCTTTACCAGCGATTTAAGCACTAACGCTTAACCAGCGAAAGCTCAACGTAATCCGCTTAACCAGCAATTAAACTTACCAACGCTTAACCAGCGAATGTATATCATAACACGCTTAACCAGCGATTCAATTACTAACGCTTATACAGCGAAAGCTCAATGTAATCCGCTTAACCAGCGATTACACTACTGACGCTTAACCAGCGAAAGCACACCATAATCCGCTTAACCAGTGATTACACTACTAACGCTTAACCAGCGATAGTCAACATAACTCGCTTAGCCAGAGATAGCGTAATGGTAAAAGTAAAAGATTTACGACTCCAAAGATCAAACAGGTTCATTCATTAGTCTCATCATCATTAATTTCCATTGGAACATTAGAATCAGGCATTTTTCTAAGGCGATCGTGAGCATATCTTTAGAGTGCTCATAATCCTTGCAAACTAATATTTTGAGAGGAACCAACTTGCAAAGTCAGTATTTGCAAAACAACGTCCCTGATCTACAATTACTCACGTCGGCGCGCCAAACAAGATCAAACACTTTTTTTTTAAAGCACGAATAGCACTAGCTCTATTAATTGGATCGGAATCAATGGCAATGGAAATCTCTCAGGTACAGTAATATCGTTCAATTCGCGACAATCAACGCACATGCGGTCGCTGCCTTCCTTCGTCTTCACCAGAAGATTAGGACTGGCAAAAGGTGACGAGCTCGGGTGAATCACATTAAAGGAGAGCTGGTCTTCAATTTTATTGCGTACTATCTGTCTTTCCTGGGGACTCAACGGATAAGGACAACGATAAACCGTTTTATTGGGATCTTTGAGTCATATTTCCATAGGGTCCGTATTTGCAGGAGAGTTAGGTGTTCCAATATAAAATTAAAGTTAGTCTTGCTTTGATATCCGGAGAAACGTCGGTATCAATGACATTTTTAACTGCACTTGACTCTACATTTAAAATGGTACGTAATTCGACACTCGACTCTACATTCGACTCTACACTCGACTCTACACTTACGGTATTCACATCCGGTAATTTTTTCTAAAAGTTTAAAGTTCTAGACGTCATGTTAATTACTAAGTCATAAATCAAAATTTCACGTCCAATCACTATGTCATGTTGTCAGGTAAAACATGAAAAACAATATCCAAACTAATGTTACCAATATCAACATTAGCTAAAATGATCAGGTTACTATTCACGGAGGTTTGACCTATAACCGTCGTAGTAACGACACTATGATTACGCTCACTATTAAATTTACACAAAATGTAATCTCTCATTAATCTACGCTCCAGAATCATAACAAAATGAAAAGAACTCACCGAGGTGTTCTAGACGTCCCATTGGTGTACTGACTGGGCAGATTTCAACACGCCACCGTTCTACCGGCTTGCTAGTTGGACTAGAAGCGATCGTCGTTGCTTCTGTACTGGCACCCCGAGGGCATCTTGATGCTTTGTGTCCGACGACGTTCCGACAGTTGTAACGTAATTATGATCTCTGTTGTTGTAAGTTTCGAAGTGGTTGCAAGTTTATTTGCTTCTCCGTGAGGCACACACAGAAATATGGCGGCCCACTCTCCCACAATGCGCACATTTAACCAGGGTCGACATCAGCTTGCGTTGCTTTGGACCAGAGTTGCCACTGTTGTAGTCACTATTCGGCACCGTTCTTTTTAAGTAGGATAGTGCCTTCAATTCCTGCTGCATTTTTGATTTTGTTGCTCTAATATCATTTTCCATTCACTATTGTTCAACGTGGGCTGTAGTACAGAACGTGGATCACATCCCACTTCTGATAACGGAGAGGGAACAAGAATGTTATTTTTGGGCAAACCTTCCTCCTCATACATCTTCAGAAAACAAGAAATAATACCACGAACAAATAGCGTAGACCTTCTTTAATAATTTCACAAACTTTATAGAATCACAATAATCAATAATCACGATAGAAAATGGATGGAGGTTGTAAGGTCGTCCGCTCACCCGCAGGTTCTCAGGCAGACTGTCCGTACCGTTGTCGCCCACCCCACTTGTACTTGCCAACAATGACATCACTACCGCCATCTTGTAACAAATGTTACAAGTTTCTTAAATCTACGACTCCCGCTGCGACATATATAATTTGAAGAGCGCGAACCCGCGGGCATCAGATAGTCTATCTATATCTACTATATCTATCTTCTTTAAACAGGGTATAAATCAACCCATCGCACAGCCGTCAACCAAGCATTCTGTACATCAAACTAAGTAGCCCTACGCAAAAATTTTTGCTGGGAAACGATTTTTTTTTTGGGTCAAAAATCACATTTTACGGTAAAACTCAATGTAGCACTGTTAACACATTGTGCTAGTGGATGCTTTGAATAGAAAAAGGGTCATGGAGGTACCTAATTTAAGTAAAGTTATAACCTGAAAAACTAGTATTTACAAAAACAGAAAATGTGAAAATTTTGGAACTTTGACCCCCAATATCTCCGTAACTAGGAGGTTCCCAGCTATGGTCTAGAACAAAAAAAATATCGCAGTGGTGGGAGATCAAGTACCCTTTGGTTGCGTCAAGGGTACTTTTACACCCTCTTTATCACGCTACTTGCTAAATTTAAAAGGGGGTGAGCATTATTACAATATGTTAGAAACTGAAACGTCAAATAATTGTTTGACATTTCAGTCATGACGAGCAATAAAACGCCTATTTTAATCAAATGTCGGAGTGAACAGCACAGTGGATATGTGACTGCTCTGTAAGCTAATAATCGCAAGTTCTATCCCTAGTGCTGATTTCACTTTTTGTGTTTTTTTTTTTTTTTGAATATTTTTTTGTGCTATGAGATTTCAATTCTTTTTTGTGTTGACATCCTTTGCATTTTAATCAAATTTTTTTTCACTAAATATTTCTCAAAAAAGTTATCATGCATGTAATTTTGTGGACCCACGTCCACAAAATTTCTCTTCATTGAAGATATTAGAAAAAAAAGTAGGGACGTTAAGTTGGTTTATTATAGAATCACCTGTAAATTATAAAGCTAATGGTAGATTGAGCCCACCAATATTGTGCGTAAGTAAAAATATATTAGGGCACGCCACGATAGTACGGAAGGAGAGGCGCCACGGCGCCCTCACCTTCCGTCTGACGCAGGTACTCACCGGACACGGTTGTTTCGGGAGGTACCTGCACCGAATCAGGCGGGAGGAAACGCCCGGATGCCACCATTGCGAGGATCGGCCAGAGCCCCGCCGTGTTCTCGTAGCGGCGATCGGCGGCGGCGACCTCTCGCGTCCGGCCCTGGTGCAAGCCATGGTCCGGGGCGAGGAGGAATGGGACGCCGTCGCCTCCTTCTGCGAAGCAGTGATGCTAGCGAAGGAGGTGGCGGAACGTGAGAGGGAGAGAACCTCTCGTCCCAGCCACCGCGGGAGGCGCTCTGGGCGTCGGGGGCCACGTGATGGCTTCCGGCCACCGTAGACGCGGGCCTGTGGACGGTGAGTGATGGGTAAGCTCGCCGTCCGTCCGTCTTATGACGACGACAGGCCGTGTCGACGGCGCGTTCGTGTTCCACGCGCGCCTCAAAGAGATGTCAGCAACACCGACGCCTGTCGAGGCTGCGGGTTGTCCGCAAGGGATACCGAGGCCTCGACATGAAGGGCGAAGAAGGAACATGGGTGGTTTTTAGTCAGTAGAAGTCTGACACTCCCTTTCGCTCTGCCCAAGAGCGGGAGGGGTTATTTGATGATTTCCCACCCCCCAAAAAAAAAAAAAAGTAAAAATATATTATTATTTAATATGTATACTACAGAAGATACATGCAGCGGCATCTATTGAACAAAATCGGTATCTACTAATTAAAAAATACTAATTAAAAGGTTTTCAAAATGTTAGCAAAAGGTAGGTACTCTAAATTCGTCCGACGCTACGTTGCTTTCAAAATTTTAGCCTATATCCTATTTATATTATATTTCAGCAGTTTACAAGGCAGATGTGAGTGGTAATGCCGGGAGGGGACGCCCTAGAAAGACATACACTGATCATATTGGTGCCGTTCTTCTGAAAGGACAGGTGCGTAGTACTCGTAACCGGCGTGCGTGTATGACCAGATGTATGAATGTGGACGAGGCAAAAGGAGTATGTAAGGATCGTAGCAAGTGGCGTTCTGTGGTTTCTGCCTACCCCCATGGGAAAAGGGCGTGAGTTTATGTATGTGTTCAGCAGTTTCTCTTCGTACGCGTTACAGATTGTTCATTTCACGGCATTTTTCGAATCGTGGTGTTACGATCTTTCGTGAAAGAATGACCAAGCTGCTTGCCTGTAACCTTTAGTAGTTTAAAAGGTAGTTGTAGAATCCGCATGGGTCTGTCCAGTTGTCAGAATCCGCTGGCATAGATTCAACTACTGCTGGCAAAGACAGATCCCGGCCGATTCTGGCTACCTGGACTTGCCAATCAGAGGCCCACGTAGAACACTGCTGCAAGTGTGTGCTGTGCCGAGTCCTGGCCAACTCCGCAATTATGGCATTTCACCATGGCCTCTTGCCCAATCTTAATCACCTGAATACACTCACCGAAGCAACCCTGTCCGGTCAGTACCTGAGTGAGCCTGAACCAGTAGGTACCTAATTACTGGCTTGTGAACGTCAGATAAGCAGTCGCTTCATGTAAAATACTGATATTCACCTGCATCCGACTGGAAGCTGACCCCAACATAGTTAAAGAAAGGCTAGGCTGGTGAAGATGAAGATACCAATACTGTCAGTAGGTACGAAAATAATTTTCTTTGAATTTTCTTTAAGTTGGATATATTTTTTTATGATAGTGCAATACCATTCACTCACTGACTAATCACGAAATCTCTATAATTATTAGGTATACCGAGAAAATTGAATTCTTACAATTATGTCAATATGAGTACCTACGGTAGGTCCAAAGAAAGGATTTTTATTTTGGAAAATTTCTTCCTCAACCTAAGTGGTTTTAATGGGGGTTAAAGTTTGTATGGGCATTCGTAAATGTCAAAAAGTGGCATGTATGAAAGCATGAGAACAAATTGAAGATATTATTAGGTAACTTTCATCACCATCCTTGACTTTCCCAATCATCTGCCTAACTTTTTCACAACTATGTTGGGATCGGCTTCCAGGTTAACTGGATGCAGCTGAATACCATACCAGTATTTTACATGGGGCGACTGCCTATCTGACCTCTTCAACCCAGTTAGTACTGGGTGGGTAATTCGATAAAATACGACTTAGGTAAGACTGGTTGTCAGACTTTTAGCCCACTGACTAGGTAGGTATACCTGTTACGACTGCCAAAGATCAAAATATGGCAGTCGTGTGGCTTAACGTGCTTTCCGAGTAACGAAGGCAACTCACTAAACAGACTACACTATCAGACAACTCGGTATGTAATGGGTGGTTACACTGGTTGCCAATCCACGGACCAACCTACGCAAGCAAGGCTTAACCAAAAGATCGACCCGAGTGGCAGTTATTATTAAGCCACTAGCTCAAAAAATACAAAAACAAAAAATGAAGTAAAATCACTGACAAATCAAAATCTTATTTTAAGCAAATCGCGAACTAATACATACTTAAACAGTAGTATACCATAAATTACGAGGAATTCGTGGTCGATTAATGTGTGGTAGAGTGCGGAGTAATGTAGGTACTGAATACGTGGTTCACCCGTTTTTGCGTCGATGTTCCTTTCACCTTGTCAAGCATCACGCCTGTAATCCGCGGTAGGTCCACCCATAGATTATAATGGTCCACCAGTTATTTTTTATAAGTCCCATGTCGGGGTCGAGTCCATTGTCATCAAACGGACGCAAGTCCTGACCCCAGGCTGCTGACAAAAAAATCCTGAGGGAAAAACTCAATAGCATTTTACCCGAACTGGCAATCGAATCCAGAACCTTTTGCTAGGCAGTAGCGCAAGACATAGAACCAACGAGGCAGTCTGTCAGTTGTGGATTTCAATAGTGAAATTAATTAGGTACCGACTATGCGGCCTAATAGTACGTAGGTACTAGCCAAAACCAAGGTTTCCAGTCCATCACTTATAGGTATTAGTCACAAGCTAATAATTGGAGGAATAAGAAGTATAGGTAGAGATGCCAAAGAATGTCAACTGGGTACCAGCATTAGGCCTCGTACATAATTATTACATAACGACCTATATCTTACTGAGTAATATTGTATACTTTTTTCATCAGCAGGAGAGCAATAGGCGTGATCTTTCAACGCCAGGCGGTGTTAGGGCGCGAATCATTTGTTATTATTTCTCTCACGCGTCAAGTTTCCAAACAAATTGTATTGTAACTGACAATATGAGCGATTATTGTTCGATTTGATACAAATGTTCGGTCCGTGCCGAGAAATATTGTTGACGCACGTTGACGTGGAGACTCTTTTTGTAGAAGGAAAGTTAGATATATTGATGGTGTATGAAAATAAACAAAATAAAATGTTCTTAAAACCGTTTTTGTAGAGGATCAATGTAAGGGCGGTGCAAACACTGTAGGTAGGCCCTAAGGCCAATTGATAACATTAACTACTTACCTAAGTACCTGTACCTATCTATGCACAATTGCCCTTCTCGTAGACAGTTGAGAAAACGTTCCACGACTGAGTTACTGAGGTGGTAGGTACTGGTGCTCGTCTAGTGATAGCTGGTCATTTTAGTTAGCGTTAGTACCCAAGATCCACTACAGTTTTCATTCTCTAATCGGACCACTAGGGTATGTGGGTGGGCCCACCTTATATGGTGCGCACAGTATTTCATCCTCAAAAGTCTTTCTTTGAAAACCAGATAGCTGATAATTTGTGAAGTTTGTCGGGATTGTATCTATAATTTTAACAAGAAGTCACCATTTTCGTGTCATCAAATTAATGTCTTTTGATGGTACATACAGTGAACTGTTAATTTATAGTTTTGTATTTTCTTACCCGACTGCGGCGAAGCCTAAAAGGAGGGTTATGTGTTTGACCTGTATGTGTGTTTGTATGCATGTCCTTTGATTTGGATAAAATATACGTCGTTAGATTTGTCTTGGTGGCGCGAGTGTCACTACCCACATTAAAATAAAAAAACAAAGAAAAATTACGGATTTTGGGGGCCATATCTTAGAGTTTGAATTTTTTCATTCTTCCATTACCATCGAGTAGGGTATCAAAATGAAGGGTTTGAAAAGGAGATTACAAAAATATATACAACTTATGTGTTTAAAAGATATTCAAAGTGACAAATCGTATATAAAAGTTAAATCGAAATATTATTATGACTAACTAAAAAGCTAGATATGTGTGTATATAATTTCAAGTCATCATCATTCTCCTGCCCTTATCCCAATTTATTTGGGGTCGGCACAACATGTCTTCTTCTTCCATACTTCTCTATTTCTTGTCATATCAGCAGTCACCTGCTTTCTAGCCATATCATCCTTCACACAGTCCATCCATCGTTTCTTTGGTCTTCCTCTACTCTTACAGCCATCTACATTCATACTCAACATAATGTGTAATTTGTGTGTAATTTCAAGTATTGTTGTAAAATACTGTTTGCACGTTTTATTATTTAGGGTATAAATAAATGTCCCTGTTACATCGGTGTATATCTATAACTTATTTACCGCATGAAGCAAATATATCATGAATACTTTTATACTTTGTTGTAGTATCAAAATATACGCAATTTTCTTTTCCCCTGAACCGCGGTATGGAGGCGGTGACATGTCCCGTGACGTATAGAAAGCGCATTGCCGATGACGCCTGATCTATAAATCATATTTCGGGATCGGCAATCGTCCATCCGCCCGTCTGCTCCGCAACTTTTCTCGTTTTTTGTCTGACTCCTAAACCGTTAGCGTGTGATGTGATAGAAGGGTGGCGACACATGTTCGTGCCGTACGGTGTCAACAATTGTATCTTGATAAATTTTATTAATGGAGTTTAGACGGAAATTAAGACTAGGTGAACACAAATGTAAAGTTTTCCAAACGTATGCCATGCACATGTCATGAGAACATAGGTAAAGCTAGCTATCTTAGGGCCGTACTTCACCGAAGCGGAGAGGAGACGAGAGGTGAGGAGATGTGTCGTACCACACATAGAATTTCATTATTCCTCTGCTTAGCTTTAGTTGTAACGGTTGAGCAAAGAGAAGAGATGTCTCGTATTTGTTTAGGCCAGCATCCGTACTCGGCGGCCAAGCGACCAGCGGAGACGAGAAGAGACGTGAGTGGCGTGTGGTGAGCGGTGTGCTGTGAGAGGCGTGCGGTGAGCGGCGCACATGTCCCCTGCTCTTCGCTTTGCACGTATCCGAATAGTTTCAATAGATACGCCTTATCTCTTACGCATCACTTTTCCTCTCCGTTTCGCATATCTCCGCTCGTCTGCACTTTGGTGGAGTCCAGACCTTAATCTTTGAAAAATGAACACTCCCGAATGCTTTACTGAGCTTATCACACACTTTATTTGCGTCTTTATTCCACATCATCGATTGCATGAATACATTATAAGCTATTTGAAAAGCTTATTTGGATAAGTTACACGCACCACCCGTTAGCCTATCCAATGGTAACATTTATCATCGGAATCCTATAAAAAGTAAACCGGAACTAATCCGGGAACCCCACCAGTCACCCTCCCCTAATCTGCATACGCCAAGAAAATAATTTCACGCCCTAACCACACGGAGACGATGCGCTATTGTTGAGATTTTATGAATAATTTTGATGCGTGGGTGTTTGTAGTGTGATGTGATACACTGTCGAGTTGATAACTTGACATTGGCTGTAAAATGGCTTATTTGGAATCTCTTTTATGTTTAAATAAATTTTTTGCTCCTGTGCGAGTCTTGCAGATACGTTTTTAACAAGGCAAGACTTCTTATTTCGAATTACTTACCATGGTTATTGTGTTAGGTAGTGGCGTTCAGTCAGCTGTGGCCTGTGGGTACTGAATCAAATCATTGTTTGAGGTACAGACTGACGGGAAGTTGTAGTAACCTATTTGCGGTAGGCATTGGTCAAGCAGTGGTTAAACACACCTGTGTCGGGCCCCAGACACAGAAGTGTCATTGTGAGGATTGGATCGGGATGATGTAAGGAAACAGTTTTGGTACATAACGTACCTACGTGGTAACCTATCTAGGCCCAATGAAAAAAAAAAATTAATAGGTAAAATTTTTACAGTTTCATCTAGTTTTTACACGATTTCTTCTCATAAACTCAATTTACTTTAAATACCTATCATGAAAGTTTGTTTCAATTTCTTTTATTTAATTTCCAACATTTCAAGGGCAAAATATCCATTCATAATCTGAAAATGTTTTAACCATATCAGCACGTATCAGGTAGGTATACAACTATATATACACTATACGACATGGCACTATAATGTGACATCGCAGCGACATAAAGAGCGCAATGTGTCTAGTCGACGGCTCGATCGACGTTATTGATACACGGAAAAGATTTCTCTTTGATAGTTGCGGTCGTGCGTTTTGACGCCTCGCGTCTTGAGCTAGAGCTGTCACAATGTTTTATCGATACCTATTGTTTGTTAAAAGTGTCTGTGTTTAAAGGTTGTTTTGATTGTTATATTTTACCTACCTACCTCTATAGTCTAGGTATGTGAGGTGAGCTTTAATTGGTAGTTAAAAGTCGTGCCTCTAGTTAAAGACTAGTCGTGCCTCTAGTTAGCTAGAGGTGTCCCAATGTTTTACCGATACCTATTGTTTGTTAAAAGTGTCTATGTTTAAGGGTTGTTTTGATTGTTATTTTACCTATCTCTATAGTGTAGGTATGTGAGATGAGCTTTAATTGGTTATTACTAATTAAAACTTTGACCAATAAGTGAGTGAAGAAGTTTATAACACGAAAAGGCACAGCTACCCATTCTTGACTGTGCTTCGTTGCCCAATCTAAGCACTGTCAATAGATCCATCACATTGTTATCTAGAGGTGCTGGTAGTTCTTGTAGGCACAATGACATAAACTTTTCCAACAGTTACAACATTGCTAATTATTAGATGTTAGGATAACAACTACCCAAAAAGTGAAGTTGGACATTTGGACTTTTCCCTCTATCGTCTTTTCTCAGCTTTCCACAAAAATAAAAAATCTGCACCTACCTAGGTAGTTACAGTTACTGTATGATCAACTGATTACTTACTGCTAGACTAAATAAAGATCCAAATATACGTGCCAGGTCTTTCATTATTTACAAAAGTTCTGGCGATCATCGATTGTTGTGTGGCAGATCGACAATAGCTACACAACACTAACCACCATAAGACTGCGTAACGTTCCCCACGCAGCGCCACATTTATTGATGGACTTTGGAAGTTTTCAATATTATGGCTACTTTACATATCATATGGAGAGTTTTATTACGATTTCGCATTTGCCGCCTGATGGGAAAAACGATTTCCATCGGCATCGTAGTGAAAATAGGGTTTGTTGTTCTGGACTTTCCTTATCACTTCCAGAAATCGACAACGGAACACAAAAACCTAAATATAGTTTTTTTGTGGTAAAATATTTTGCCCTTTCTCTATAATATCACTCCTTTAAAATATTGAAGCCATATTTTTATCAGCCATATCACTGGACGTTTATTCCCGCTATTTTTTCGCCATCTAAACCTACGCGGCAACCGTATGTCATTTTTATGTGCCCACTTTTCGACATTATATTCCTTTCTATTGTGGCAAAGGTGCTCACAGGGATAAGGGCCTTAATATACGATTATCGGTGGCACTCACTATTGTGCTTGACCTATTCTTTGAGTTATTGCCCTTATCGACAATGATAGCTCAATTTTGAGATTCTTTCAGAGCTTTAGTATGGAATAAAGTATCCTGATAGCCTATGCTTTACCGAAAATAAGATTGGTAGCACTAATGAGGTTTCGTGCTAATTTCATTGTCTTTACGTTGACTTTGTAACTATGGTGCATAAGTTGTTGTAAAAGTAGCACCAGGGTCAAGTTCCGTCATTACTCCGCCGACAGCCCAACTTTAAGCGCAAAGGTCGAACATCAAGAGCAGCGCGGAGACAAAAACACAGAAAATCGGCCATTACGAACAAGCAAGTCGCAACTTCTTAAAACATCCTTATCCAAAGAACACATAAAAAGCAGACATCGTTTTTCTTTTAAAAAACTCTCTCATTTGCCTATCAATAGTGGTTGAGGCAGATCTGACCGTAATAAATGTCATACTTTATGGCACTTAGGAAAAAATGCAAGGGAGCCATTTTACATTTTAGCCGGTGACCGGGGATCGCTATGTCGAATTACGCATTTCGAGTAGCCATTTCCTTGGGGAATTTTAAATATTTTTCGTTTGGAAACATTGAGTTTGTGTTGTTGATTTACGATGTTTACTATGTAAGATATTTGTTGACGTGCCTACACAAAATTATATTAAACTTATGGCTTTATATTCAGCTGGGACACGTCCATTGTGTGTGTTGTGTCGATCTGAAATGTAGCTAGTTGTTCGACGTCACAGTTTCTTTGTGTCGATGTTCAATTTGAGCTTTTTGCCAATTTGCGTAAAGAAAAGAAAATGTGAATCATCGTGTTTGTTTTATAGGTATCCTGCAACCATCTAAGTAGGGGTCTGTTGTTCTATCTATTCCTTATGTATTCCTGAAAACATTCCAATGTTTTCGATTAAACTGAATACTTCGTGTAAGTATTGTAGTATCGCATCAGATTAGGCTCGACCATTGTTTCACTAATGAGATTAGTCACGTATGATGCAAAGTACCGCTGTTAGCCGAAACTCACTAAAATGCACCAAAAGCTCGGCTGAATAACTTTAGATTAAAATCGGGGAGATATTCATGAAGTTTGCTCAGACGCGCGGTACCAAGGTGTAATGTTTTGGGAATTAGTGCAATTGTAAATATCCGGAAACTTTTTGATGGCTCGTCACGACTACGAAAAGATAGTAAATCTTTTCAGAATATGGACTAAATGTGAAAAGATTAAAAAATCTGAAGCGAGTTTTTGCTGTGGGAGAACCTTATTATAGGTAAGATAAAAAGATACCTGTCAAAGCCACCACGACTGACTTTTCATTGTCCAATTGATGATGAATAAATACCTATGAACAAAAGTTTCAGCTTTTAGAAAATGAGGTAGGTCTAGCGGTCACGGAATCTCCCTCTATAAGTAAGAACAACCAAAGTTAGTCATCAACAGAGTGTTTTAAATTATTAATAACGCGAGGGTTTATTCAATAATTCTCCTCATATGCCGCAATAGATCCCTATTCTGTTCTGTACCTATCATATTATTTTTCAACACACTTGCTCATAAAGTGGCTCTAATTTCACCGCAATTAGGCATATAATGACACCTGTAATCAAACTGTGAATTTTTCATTACCATTATTCACAAGTGAGTTATAGGTTTTTTTTTAAATTTTTGGTTGAGTTGCTCTGTTCTTAAAAAAGTTTCGATACTAAAAAGATTGTGTTCAATACTACAAATAAATTAATGTACCTATTCCTTGCTCATTTCATGCAACTTCGAATTTAAATAGATAATTTCAACTTATACATACGTTTTTAATAAATAAATCTTTTGTTTTCTCTTTATTAAAAAAAACTTTGAATTCCCCATTTTGTACGTGACTGCAACACTATCCGCGGAAAGCCAAAAAAAAAAACTTAATCTTTTAGTCTATAGCCGATCGCCATTGTTAGATGCGCGCTCAGGATAATTTATTAATTTAAATAGATAATTTCAACTTGTGTATACGTTTTCAATAAATAAAACTTTTGTTTTCTCTGTAATAAAAAAAACTTTGAAATCCTCATTTTTTACTTGGCTAAAACACTATCCGCAAAAAGCAAAAAAAAGAAACCTCATCCTTTTAGTCTATGGCTGATCGCCATTGTTAGATGCGTCATTTTAACTGTTGAAAACATGTTAAAAATGATTTTTTTGTGTTATTTTCTTCACAAGTGTGTTGAAAAACGTCGTATGATACACGTGTGTATTGATGATTACCGTCCTCGGCTCTCTTAAGACCCTCACCTAACGGCTCGGGTCTCAAAGGCGCCTCAGCGGTAATCACCAACGTTACACACTTATACCATAATGTACTATTCAATCTAGCCACGTGTGGCGGTTTGGGTGCCAGCGCTGCCAACTGCACGTGATCAATCAAAGATTTAAGCCTCCCTTTGACCAAATAACGAAAGTGTTGCAAAAATTTAAATTAAATCAGTCCCAGGCGTGTTTATCGCAGCCACACAAGTATTAAAACAATCCTTTTGTATTTTATATTTTTTTCGAATGGAATTTAAGGAACATTTTCTATTTTCTGGAAAATATGAGGAAATAATAGATACTTTGAGCTGTTGAGTGTCGCTTTGAATAGATAGAACACTCTTGAGTTACACTGACCGTATTGCTGAGGTTATTCAATTCAAATTCCTTTTTGAATAACCTCACCTTTTTGAGTACCTACTGGTATTTGTGCGTGTATGACAAGAAATATGAACGTGACCGAGGTAAAAAGGAGTATGTAAGGATCGAGCAGGTGGTGTTCTGTGGTTTCTGCCTACCCCCATTGGAAAAAGCCATAAGCTTATGTATATGCAATTATGCATGTATGTTAAGTTGTTACTAATATGATCTAACCTTTGCTGTTGCATGAAATCACCATGCTGGCCAGTATTCGTTTCAGATTGCAATCTGACATAAGTAGGTAGGCTCTTATGCTGGCACGTCGCCTGTAATGACCACATTAACCTATTTAATGAAGTCAAAGACTAATTGCTATTTTTATTTTAATTTTCCAGATCGGGAAAGAAAAAAAAAGAAAGAAAGTCTAGGTTTATAAACTAACTCATATAATAATATGGGTTACTTTATAAATCAGGTTACAAGTTTTGAGTTAAAAGAAAAATTATTAAATAATATGAACTCTCTGTAGAATGTACGTATGTAAAATCAGTAAGAAACAAGTAGAATTAAGTGATCGGTATAAGAAAGTGCTAAATGAGAACCCAGGTACAACTATTATTATTTTTATTTCTAACTAGCTGTTCCCGGCATGCGTTGCAATGCCCTTTTTCCTACCTACTACCTGCCTGTGTACCAACTACCTACCTACCTACTACCTCCTACCCTACCTACCTACTACCCTACCTACCTACTACCCTACCTACCTACTACCCTACCTACCTACCTACTACCCTACCTACCTACCTACTACCCTACCTACCTACTACCCGACCTACCTACTACCCTACCGACTTACTACCCTACCTACAGACTACTCTACCGACTACCCTACCTACTCTACTATCCTACTTACTACCCTACCTACTACCCTGCCTACCTACCTACCAATTTCTCACCTTTTAAACCTTCCCTGGACTTCCACGAATAATTCAACACTATAATTAGCCAAATCGGTCCAGCCGTTCTCGAGTTTTAGCGAGACTAACTAACAGCAATTAATTTTTATATTATACGCAAACACCATTTGAAAAATCGCTTTTCTATTGGGAAAGAAACAGTAATTATTTGTGATTATTGTGATAATGTCGTATGGTCTGTTTGAAGTTGTCATTCGTTGACTGAACAACTGAACGTCACTCAATTGTTTTGCCTTCCCGGAACCTCTACACTAACACTTGAACTTTATAGTACGGTATTAAAGCTCAAATTGATTTTACGTTTTAGTTAGAAAACGTTTGTATGGGAAAAATAAAAGGGCTGTTTTTAGGGCTTTTCCGGCCATAATTCGAATTTTTCTCGCCGTAAAAACCATCCTTGAACTTCAACGAACATTTAAAAAAAAAATCATCAAAATCGGTCAAGCCGTTTTCATGCTATGTCGTGACAACGGAAAACGGGTTTCATTTTTATATATATATAGAAGATAGAAGATTAGTTTAACAGTATATAAATTAATGTAGGAGCTACTGCAACCGAACTAGGCAATGCTTGTTTTTTGCTTTTCAGTGTCATTTGCCTTGAATAAAAAAAATGCCCATAAAGCCAAATAATAATTATGGTAGATTGTGTTATACCACCAATCAAACTAAATCATAATAGGGTAGTTAACTAAAAAAAACTAATTAGTCCGTCAGATAGATTTCCAAAAAATATTGGACACGTATTTTTTCTCTTTTCACGTAAACAAACAATGAAGACGATACAGTGCTTTGAAAACTCGTGTGACGTCATATTCTAAGACATTAGTATGACATTTTTTACCGGTAAGTGACGTCACGACCCCCCACTCAAATTTTTGACGCGTTTTATCTTCGTCTATTTTTAATAATTTAATAAAACAAAAAATACGTATACAATATTTTTCGATAATCTAACAGACGGACTAATTACGAGTAGAATCATATTTTTGTTAGTCAGTAAACACAGCAAACAGTAAAAAGTAAAAAATTTTGAAAGTAGGGAACTAACCGATAGGGTTAAACTAAAATACGCAGTAGTATGTCTTTATTTTTTTAACCCCTTAAAAAGCCAAGTGCAGATAGAATCGTGCATGACACTTATTGGGTAAGGGGCTGATAGATTGACGGATGGCCTATTGTAACCAATCTTTTACAATTGAATTTAGAATTATTTAGATAGAGGGCGAATGTTCCAGAGGTTTTTAACGGGAATACATGAAATTGTTCAATATTGAGGAGGTCGTAGCCTAATAATAACTGCCACTCGGGTAGATCTTTAGGTTAAACTGCGCTTGCCTAGGTCGATGGGTTTCTCTACTATGTTTGGGTCGGCTGCCAGTCTAACCGGAATCAGCTGATTACCAGTATTTTATATGGAGCGACTGTCTATCTGACCTCCACAACCCAGTTAATACTGGGTAATACGATACTCTTTGATAAGACTGGTTGTCAGACTTTCAGGTCACTGACTACCTGTAACGACTGCAAAAGATCTATATATGGCAGCCGAGACCAACAGCTTAACGTGGTTTCTGAGGCATGCTTATAGAAAATTAACTTAGTTATTGATGTCTCTTGTCACTAAAGAATGTAACGTTTTCACTAAGTAAGCAGTTTGGCAACAGTGAATGTGATAAACGTTTCATCCTGTCAATATTTTTAGTGGCGGTATTTTCATACAAACCTATGTGTGGTAATCGGTTATCGTGGTATGGGCATGTGATGCGCAGGAATGAGGAAAATGATGTGAGGAAAGTTTTGACTATGAATGTGGTTGGGTATAAGAGTCGAGTCAGACCAAAGAAACGAATGATGGACCGCATCAATGATGATAATTATAGCAAGAAAAGAGATCACAAGTAATAGAGAAGTATGGAAGAAGAAGATATGCTACGCTCCGACCCAAAATGAACTGGGATAAGGGCAAGAGAATGATGTTGATTTCCTACAAACCTACAAGGCTTGGCTTGCCCTTACAACCTACTAATCTTCATGATGTAAGGTTTTCTGAACAATCTGCTCGCTCTACAGGCTTGCCGTATTGTTGGCCGCCAGGCACGTTATTTATTTATTTTACTATTTATGTAAACACAGTAAATAGCACAGGAAAATACAATAATAAAACCTGTGAGTACAAAGGTACTGCTGGTAGGTGGTGCTGCGTTACTGATTATATTTCACCCTAAATCGAATTGACAAGGTAAACTTCCTCACACATGTTATTAGTAATTTACTTAGCGCCTGCTCGTTGAATCAGCAGAGCATCTTGAAGCTTTAAGCAGACGACTTGAGCAAAGCGTCAGATTACGGTGACACAATATTTGCGGGCGGAGAGTGCGTGTGCCCGATAAAAATATTGTATTTATTACGAGCCACCGCCGCCATCGCGGAGGTACATTCAAAGCGCGTCACGCGTTGACATCCGACTTCTCCGTGTTCCCGAACACGTACGCTCACTTAGGGTTGAACTGACACAGATTTGTTTATGATATTTCTTTGTATTATTTACCGCTTTTAATCGGGAAGATTCGAAAACAAAATATATAATTATAGCCATGTGATATTAAATAAGGATGATTTTTTAAACAAAAGATTTTAGATAATTTAATCACTAATTTGCCCTAGTAGTAGGTTCTACTAGTAGGAGGTGTACGGTTCTAAAAAACGTTCTGAGAAGTGTTGCCGAAAGACCCTCTGCCATAGTTAGAAGTACTTTATATAATATTGATTTACATATTTCTCTGTAACAGTAATGTAGAGAAAGTAACAAAGAACGAAAGAATCAGGGAAATATACGTATAAGTAGTTACGTACAAGGACAAATCATTCCTTCTTCGAAACCAGTTACGAAACTACGGTTTCGTAGACGGCCGAAGCCATATTTTTAACTGTTCAAAAATGACTTCTACTAGAAAAAAGGAGAAGTGACTTTCCAATCTAGGACAGGCCTTTTATAATAAACTATAACATTTTTTAACTAACTTTCTGTTTTCTAGATATTTAGGTACACATTTCCGTAAACCGAATAAAAGTAATCAAAGTTTTATCTGTTTATTATATCCCAACCGCTGTTGTCAACCCTGTATCATATTTCGCGGGATCACGCGCCCGCCCCTGTCAGGCACCTATACAGTCAATACGTGCGAGTGCGAATAATTTTTCATCTATTCCCATTAAATGTGACGTCAGTGCCGCTATCAGATATCGGGACCACAATTCATTAAAATATACAACTATAATAATGGCAGTCATGTATTTTTATTTCATTCTACCTACTGACTACGGAAACGTACAGTTTCCGAATGACCCATTTGAGCTACACGAATTCATTGCATTGGACGCGGCGGATCATACACAGTTTCCCTATTTTCTCAACCACGTCAACTTTCCTTTACACAGCTTCAGAGGAACAAAAATAAGTGTAGAACATAAAGTAAACAACGCCGCAAAAAATCTAGTGTGCAACTAAAAAAAATGTACACGAGACTATTCAGCGTAAAAGTATCATTCATACTGCACTGCGGTCAGCGCCGACTAAGCCGCCTCGCAAAGTCAAAAGAGCTTTGACTTCAAAGCGTTGGGGAATAACTGGCAACACCAAGAGAATGCAAAATAAACTGGCAACACTAAGGTAAGAGTGCAAAATAAATGCAGCAACAGCACATTACACAGCCATTGAATCAAAAGACAGACGGAGCGTGAAGTGATGAAAACTTATTAGAGCTAATAATTATTCTCGTGGACAGGAACGTTGACATTAGGGCTACGCGTGCTACGAGTGCTACGAGTGCTACGACTAATTGCTACGACAACCATAATCGCATACCAGCTGACTTGAATTTTGGCAGTTGGCATGGCTGGCGGTTTTAACATTTAAATTTTTTATGCCTATTGCTAGAGAATTGGAAGACGCGTTGTTTCGGCAAATCGCAGAAGCAAACAACATCTCTATCTAATTTCATGTGAACTCAAATTATAAAATGGTATTGTACCATTACCTAGGGATAATTAGGCCGTTTTTTTTATCACCTTAAACTTGCTATTTTTGACTTACGTGTTGTTAGAACTTCAACGACGACAAGTCGT
Organism: Diarsia brunnea; assembly: GCA_949774965.1. Classification (NCBI taxonomy): domain Eukaryota; kingdom Metazoa; phylum Arthropoda; class Insecta; order Lepidoptera; family Noctuidae; genus Diarsia; species Diarsia brunnea. The sequence goes on along the minus strand of OX458999.1, from coordinate 9,296,951 downwards.
CGAATGTAACTTCGTATTAGAATTTTGAAAGCGTATTTTAATTATCCTCATAACTATTCAAACACAGGGAAATAGACTATAAGATGCTGTAAACGAATTTTCAAGTGCTTTCTGTAAATAAATTTGATTTTGAATAGGCCCTAGTTTTTTAATATTCCTACACACAAAAATTGCCTAAGAGAAACGTGAGAAAAGTAAATTCTCAACTGAATAATTATTCCCTTTAGTCGGTACCGCGTCTAGGTGTTCACACAAGCCGTGTCAATATTGGCAGACACTTGCAAGTTGCAGGGAGAGACGTATGATTTTTACATCAAAAGCAACACGATTTCAAAGCAGACCAGAGAGAATTTACATTTGATGAGTAAGAGGTGTGGTAACGGTTTTGTTCCACCCCGGCGTTATAACAGCTTTAAGTTTTGTCAACAGTTGCAGTTGCTTTGATATCTGGGTTGGTTATTTACGGTTCTTTTGAGACCCTCTTTTTGATGAAAGTCGGAAGCTACGTCAATGGAGTGAGTATTTCAGGTATATATATGAAGCCTACTTCAGAAACAGTTTGGTTAATGACCGGTATCAACTTCAATTGTCGTCATTCGCTACCTTAACTACGCTTACATGATAAAGCCTATTAGCCTAACATCCATCAATATCCCCCCAGACTAAAATCACGTTTAGTACTCACAACTACCCGCAAACCGGCTACAAAAGCAAATTAGTGAAAACATAAATTATCGAAAGCGCAGCGGTGGCACCTTGCATTGTGAACAAATTTAATTTCCTGGTCGAGCACGAGTAAATGCATGAACAGGACCGGGAGGCAGGGGCGCGCACCTATTGGTTGCATTATTTACTGCACTTTCGAGCCGACTGCTGAAAAGCAATGTAATTAATTGGGTTATGGCTGCGGTTTTGTCGTTGTGCAACTTACTCATCATTTGTTTAGGGGAAAAATTTAATGTGAGAGAGTGCTTTTATGCTAAAAAGGGCTCATCATTTACCATAAACATTTTGTTCGTATGTTTAAGCCATATCACTATGTTATGTACCTACTCATTCTTTTTTATTAATTGAGGCCTAAAAGTGATAAACTGACAAATTCCACGTTTTTATCTGCATGTTTCAATTATTAAAAGCTTCTGTAAATATACTCTCTGAAATTATTCAACAATACATATCCCATCAAATCTGTAGCATTCCATTTAATATTAATATCTATGCAAAATTTTCACGTTTCACAGCGGGGATTACAGTTGTTGGCCGTCGCATCCCAAAGTTACGGCTTTAATATAAAAATAAAGTTTAACGAGTATGCGCAGTCTGTTGCAGCTTCCCAATGTTGAGCTCGATTTATTGCTCGGCAAAGACCATTTGTTTCCGATACTTTTTTGTGGGCTAATCCCCCTGTATCTCTTCATTTTTTTCCGCGAACTGGCCGCTTTTGGGAATAAAGCATTTTGATTGTTGTGCGATGAACTTTAGTGGTTGGAACGCCTGTTCGATTTGTGTGAGCAATGATAAAGGTGTGATGTGGGAGAGTGAGAACCGTTTAGGATTATTTCGTGATGGATTTGGAATTTTCAAAACATAAGGGTTTATTTTTATTTAATATTTGCCTAGAGTAGCTTTCTACTATAATTGATAGCCTTACCTTCTTGGACTGTTCATAAAGTTGGTTTCTTGCTCATGCATTAAGTATAGGAGAATTAAATAAATAGCACATAAGCGGTATTTACGGTCGTATTCTGATGCTAAAAACATTCTAATAAGTAAAAATGTATCTGTCAATGTAATAATATAAAAGCTTGAGACAGACCGGTTGCAAATAATCACGACTTGATGAAGCCTACCAAACCGTTCAGCCGAAACAGAGAGGTCCTGGTACCACTGGACGGCGATAGATGGCGCTAGTAGACGCGATACCGAACTGCAAAGTTTTCAGACTTGGAGGGAAAGATGAGTTTATGCAAAAGAACTTAGTTTGATTCTTTTTTTTAATATTATCTCAATCACTAATAAAAGTAAACAATTTGATTATTAAAATAATGTGAAAGGTTTGGTTATTGACAAGTTGTATTAAACGTTAGTTGACGTATTTTGAAATCTAGCGCTTTCAATTTTAAAGTTTCATCAATATAAACTCCTGCCTTTTTCCCATGGGGGTAGGCAGAAACCACAGAACGCCAGCTATGATCCTTACATGTCATACTCCTTTACCCTCACCTACATTCATACATCTTCAAGTAAGTAAGTTTTAAGTTTCATCTACTTGGACACTAATAAGAAACTACAGTGGTTCTTAAACGGAATTAAATGCAAGGAAATCCTAAACATTATTCTACAAAAAACACGGAAAAGTTTTGATGCTCACTTCTATTTATATGACAAAACCATACGTAATAAAACCAACTACGAAAAAACTTCGTGACATAGATAAATAGGTGGCAGGTAATTAATTAACATTAATTATGTAAGATCATATGATTATGTTGTGAAATCTCTGTAAGTTATAGTGCAGATAACAAGTGGCTAAGAGCTGTTAATTTGTTTGTTGATAAAGAGTACTGGAGATTATCTGCCGGTGGAAATATTCCACGTTTTATACGAAGATAACCGTGTGCTTAAGGACAATATATAGCCCAGAATATAATTTCTTTGAAAACTGCAAGTAACTGTTGTCAATTTTTATCATTACAGATTAAGAGCACAATATGTTTTAGTTTTTACTGACTATTGTGTTTATTCATAAACACTGGCTTTTTGGTGGCAAAGCAGTTGTAATTATAACTTAATTGTAAACAACGTCTATGCGTAAACCTTAGTAAGTAGTTTAAATCCCACAACAGACAAAAGTAACACTATACTGCAATACTATAATGTTTTTGTAGTATTTTTTTAATTCTTATGCAACTTTGATTTTATTTAGTAACACAAATAAGTTCTCTAAGATATATTCAACAACTTTTAATTTAAAATCATTCGTGTGTTCTCATGTATATTCAGAAATAAACCACAAAATAGTCAGTTTTAATTTGCACGCGTATATTTACAGGTACATATAGACCTGTGGCCAGAGCAACACACTCGCGCTCGGCCCGGGGTGGTTTTCATTCTAAAAAAGGTCATCTCATGAAACTCTGAAAAAGAACTAGCAAAGCCATCGTCCACTACACCACTACGTATCTATTGAATGTCTAGGCAGGTTTGAGGGATAACGCTAGTCTAAAGCCACGTATACCAACACATGTCATGATTATCTAATATATCTCTAGCAACAAATTATTTAAATTTAGAGTTAGGTAACTTTAATTGACCTATAAAGACCTTGGAAGCATATAAAACCATAATTCATTGATAGTGATTAATGCTTTTTTTCTGTTATTTTATTTAAAAAAGAGAGTAATAGAGTAGTAGAGTTTTTTAAAAAACGTCGTTTGATAACACCCTCGCCTATGGCTCGGGGGTGAATTTCTCCTCGGCTGCAATGATAAGGTTTGTCCACTTGTATCAAAATGTACTATTTCAGCATAGACTAATATTTCTGAAGTCTTGGCCAAAATATATTAAGTATCTAAAGAATTAATTGAAATATTTTCGTGTTGATAATTTTAACTTAAAAACTACTTCATAGGACTTTTGGAAGAATTCTGAAGCTGAAAATATTTTAATAAGTTCACTTGTCATATAACTCTTGCTTGTAGAAACAATGCAGTATTCTGTATTCCCCTTAACAGCATAAAACATTTTTAATGCTGAACAATTTTAAAGCTGTTATGAGTTACCCAGTGTTTCAGTGGGTAAATATACTCGTAGATAACATCGTTCTTTGTTTCCAACGCCTCTTCGGTGACATCTCATTATCTTTGATATATGATTGATAATTACGCAGAAAAATATATTTTTCCTTCGCTTGTATACGGAAAACATGGACACAGGTGGGTCCATAGTATTGTGATCAATGTACTCTATGTACTTATGTGATGGTTTGTACCTAATGTGTATACTTACGTCATTGATTAAGGGTTTCTTGAATATGACTAAGTAAATATAGATTAGAGTCATATATGAGGATCTGAAAAACATGTATTCGTTAATGTTAGATTGGTTTTGTATGGAATATTTTTTTGGTTGTACTTATGTTACTCTTACATGCAAACGTTAATCTCTTTTTCTGGCAAATTGAAGTGACATGCTAGATCAAAGAATCAAAACTGTGTAGTAGCTGCGTAGCACTAAGCAGGTTACTTATAAACTTACACCCGTATTATAAACAAGTCAAAGTACTAGAATAAAAATAGTTACGGTACGACTTTAATTCTGTAGTTTACTGATTCCTTGAAGTTAGAACTGTCAAAACTTAGAATTCTTAGCTTTGATTTCTTTGACGGTACTTAGTTCGTGCAAATTCTTATCTGTTGCATTAAATTACTACTAAACCCAACTACATATTAACTTTAACACCATTATTTATACTGAATACGGGATATTTACCATGTGTGTGTGTTTGTTTTTGTTGTTTTTGTGAGTTTGTAACCATGTAAGTTTAAAATTTTATATTTACTTTAACTTGACTAAAAACGCAAGTGTGCGTAGGGTATCGTGATTTTCGTAAATCCGTCTGTTTGACCACCGAAACATTCTTCACTTAGTGGCAGACGCTGAACTACGAAAGTGTCGTAGACCCATCTACTTGACTAGCGTAGCATTCTTCTTGACTACGTAGATCTAGAGCTACGCAAGTGTCGTAGACCCGTCTACTTGACTTGCGTAGCATTCTTCTTGACTACGTAGATCTAGAGCTACGCAAGTGTCGTAGATCCGTCTACTTGACTAGCGTAGCATTCCTCTTGACTATGTAGATCTAGAGCTACACAAGTGTCGTAGACCCGTCTACTTGACTAGCGTAGGATTCCTCTTAACTAAGTAGATCTAGAGCTACGCAAGTGTCGTAGACCCGTCCACTTCACTAGCGTAGCAATCTTCTTGACTACGTAGATCTAGAGCTACGCAAGTGTCGTACATCCGTCTACTTGACAAGTGTAGCATTCTTCTTGACTACGTAGATCCAGAGCTACGCAAGTGTCGTAAACCCGTGTACTTGACTAGCGTAGCATTCTTCTTGACTACGTAGATCTAGAGCTACGCAAGTGTCGTAGACCCGTCTACTTGACTAGCGTAGCATTCTTCTTGACTACGTAGATCTGGAGCTACGCAAGTGTCGTAGACCCGTCTACTTAACTAGCGTAGCATTCTTCTTGACTACGTAGATCTAGAGTTACGCAAGTGTCGTAGACCCATCTACTTGACTAGCGTAGCAGTCTTATTGATATCGTAGACTCAGAGCCTTGCGAGAATCGTAGATCCATCTACTTGGTTAGCGATAGCATAGCATTCTTTTTGATATCGCCGGTAGAAAACTACTTCAGTGATGTTGCAACGTTTGATGTTGCAGACACAGAGCTTCGCAAGTTTCGTAGGACCATCTAATTGGTTAGCGTAGCAGTCTTTTTAACAGTTACCTTGATGTCGTAGAGCCTTCGACTTTATGTAGTGGAACCGTGTACCAAACTAGCGTGGCAGTCTTTTTGAACTAGAATGTGCAGAACTACTCAAGTGTTATAGAACTTGGCTACCGTAGCAGTATTGTCGACGTCATGGACTCAGGGCTATGTATTTATTCATCGCTTTGACAAATGAAGCAGTTTTCTAGAATTCATACACGCTGGGCTACAACAGTAACTGTGTATAGGCCCGTCTTCTGGACTGGTGTGGCAGTCTTCTGGCCTTGTAGCCGCAGAGCTCTTCAGTGTGTCAGACCGTTCGACAGGTAGATTACTCATCATGCTGAAACCAAGTGTAGCAGTTTTCTTAAGTTTTTGTAAAAGATTACTCATCTGTCGTCGAACCATCTGCAAGGAATACGTGTGACCTGGCCATACTGTCTCATGTACCTATTTGTATACGAATTGATAGGTTGGCCACCAGCTTTTTTTTTGGAAATAGTAGGTACCTATTATACACATTTTTAATTAATAGATTTGTGTTGTAGCATATTGTTTCGTACAACGAAGAACTGGAAAATTATGAAGGCTAGGTTGATCATCTTATTCTTTGATAGTTTTACACCGATTTATTAAACTGTGCTCTGTGTTTACTTTGTGAGAGGAAATATTTAGTAGGAAGCTGTAGTCTGTTTTGATTTAAACATGGTTTGAAGTGTCTATGTTACCACGTACAATGACAAAAATATATGTAGCGGCTTTAGTTGTGTTTCGTCGTGCACAACGAAAAATTTGTCCAGGTTGCGACGTACCTACCTACTGGTCGCACAAAATCTGAGTTATACATTCGAGAAGAAGAAGTTTTAAACTTTTATTAAAACAAGAATTACTCTCTTTGTTGTGCAAACGTGATTTTAACAAAGTTCGCAAAACTAAATAGGTACCTACTGTTAAAACAAAAAACTACTTACTTACTTTTAAAATAAATAACCTCTTATAACTAGAGTACCCATACAACATATTTAAATCACAGTGAAATGACAATTATTGCAACATTCAAAGAACGACTTAACTATATAGACTTTACCCTCATTTCTTGAGACGTCTACCCAAGAGCTTGTCATTCATAAAACATAACAAGTCTCGACTCAAACTAACAACTCAAAAACAATACTTTTTAAGTTGAAAAACAAAACAAACACTCAATACATTGAATAATACAGAAGTACCCTACATCTATATGTTGATTTTGATACCAATATTATAAAGAATAATCATTGAAAAACATCCTGAACAAAGAACTTTATAAAACAAACTTATTTTGAACACCTCCTGAAATTAATTTCAACCCTTATCCTCCCAGAAATAAGGGTTGTTTTAGAGTGTGTAGGAATTTAAGCAGAGTAAATATTACAGTGGTGTAGAAGACGGAACCTATTGGAGTGGCTTTCGGGAGTTTCGCTAAGTTGTCGATCGTTGAGATCGCTATTGTTTCGACACTTCAGCCCCTTTGTATTGTAATCACAGTGTAATATGTAGAAATAAGTATGTGCTTGTATTGTACGTACTGCTGAAACATTAAGCAGAGCTGGAAAAAAAAATGTGGCGCAATACTAGTGAAAGTATGCCCAAGATAATTGGTTGGTATTCAGTTTACAATATTAAAAGTTTTAAGGTTCCAAATACTTATAAAAAGTTTCGAGACAGATATGAGAAATAGTTTTCAATTAGTTATTAAAACCATCTAAGTATCTCTGAAGATAAACAAAATAAAAACTTAATATAAAAAATACAATTGGTAGCCGTTATTGTAATCTGTAACGAGTGAACTCTTTATTATACTTAATCTTGCTTAAGACTCATTTCTTTGGCTTTAACTCCTTTTAAAGCATATCAGGGTACACACCCTTAAATAATAACAAGTTTTGTAGAAACATAGGTACTTTTATGAAGTCTGGGACTCTTAACTGTTACCATTTTAAATAGTTTGCTGTACATTAAAAGTTACACAAGTCATATATATCCCTATTGCGTAGATATTATTTGCTTATTTTTATTTTTCCAATAAAGAACATTATTTCTAAAGTTCTGACGAAATAAGTAACAGTATAAAAAGTAGAGTTCAGTTTTAATATTCAATTAAATAACTAGTTTGAAAAGTCTATAAATAAATCTGTGACTTTTCTTCCTTATTATCAAAGTTTGTAATCAGACAAGATTGTGGAAGTAACAAACAGTTAGTATTTATTAGGCGGCAGAGAGCGCGGCCGCGGCTCTAGGCTCATATTGATTACCGGTGACATTGTTATCAATCCACCCCGAGCAGACGCGCGACGCGCCCGCCACACACAACACCCAAAAGAAACAGGAACGTTTCTTCGCGCGTTTGTAACGTAACGCAACGAAAAAAGAGGCGGAGACTCCGCGACAGCGTCGTCGGCCAATCGCGGCGCAGCTGCAGGCGCGGCCGACCAATGGGGCGCGGGTGCCGGGGCGGGCGCGCGCACGCGGCCGCGCCCTCGTTTCGCTCCGGCTTTTTATTTATTGTTGCGCGGAACAGCGCGCGCGACGGGTGTGTGATGCGTGTGTAGTCTCCCGCGAGCATGGAGTCCGCCGTGGACTCAGCGTCGACCGCGAGCGAGGTGAGCGGCTCCTCCGGGGGCTCGCCACGAGTGAAGGCGGTGTCGCCAGCGCGCGCGCTCAGCCCGCCGCCGCTGCTGGCGCCGCGCATGGCGCTGCCGCCGCCGGGCCTGGGCCTGCTGGGCTCGCTGCAGATGATGCACCACTCGCCGCTCGAACTCATGGCTGCAGCGCACCACCACGGCCCACCAAGATACGGCAGCCCGCCACCCATCTCCACGTCCGACCCCTCCGCCAACGAGTGCAAGCTGGTGGACTACCGCGGCCAGAAGGTGGCGGCGTTCATCATCCAGGGTGACACGATGCTGTGCCTGCCGCAGGCCTTCGAGTTGTTCCTGAAGCACCTGGTGGGCGGGCTGCACACAGTGTACACGAAGCTAAAGAGACTGGACATAGTGCCGCTGGTGTGCAACGTGGAGCAGGTGCGCATCCTGCGTGGGCTGGGCGCCATCCAGCCGGGAGTGAACCGCTGCAAGCTGCTGTCGTGCAAGGACTTCGACGTGCTGTACCGCGACTGCACCACGGCAAGGTACGTTCAGCACACGAACACTCTGCCCTTGTTGTTGTCACATGTCACCGCCACCGCTCCCCCCACAGAGCGGCCATCTGATCTGTTAGGAAGGTAGGTATCACCTCTGTGTCTGTAGTGTTTCTATGATTTAACTGTGACTGGCTTATTTATTTATTTTAAGGTTACGTTTATGTTGTTTTATGTGAACCCTGACACACTTTTTCCTCTACTGACCTCTTCATGTGAACAGGACAGAAAGTTTTGTGACAGATGTCATAAGTGAAGCATTGATGAACAGCACATGCTTACCAAATTGACAAATAAACTTTGTCGACTCTTCATTGTTAGAAACTGAACCAATTATTGAACAGTTTGGAAAACATAGGCCTAATAAACAAGTTAGCTAGCTAGTAAGAGAGCTCCATGACACGGATGAATACCTGAGTAATTAGCTGTAAAATACAATTTAATTAGGCTGAGAATGAGCCAGGAAGTGTCACCAAGGTCGTCAGGACAAAATATAAATTGTATGGCGGTTGTGCGCCTGCATATACAGCCCCGCGGGGAGAGACGCGCGATCCATTAATTTTTCACATTTTAATACGCGCAAAATATTTCCACCGGGTTAAATATTAAAGTGGGCTTCGGTCGGCGACGGAAGGGTTAAATCTCAGTTAATTAGCGGCTGCGGCTTAAATATTTAAATAGTAATTTTTACAAACGGTAAAGTTAGATTAAAAAATCTTGTTTTGTTGTGGTCGCACGGCGGCCGGGTAGGCCTATATCGGTGTTTTAACTGAATGTGTTTTTAAAAATGTAATGTTGCCGGGAAGTGTGCATCTGGGAGGTGTAAAGTTTAATTTTTTTGTTGTTATTGTCGCTTTGTGTAATATTTAATGTTTGTTTATTTATTGGGCAGCGGAAGCGCTCGGACGCGTGACGTGGACGCGCGTCGGCTCGCCTCCCTGACTCACATTTTTGTTTGACGACATGAAATCACTATCCACCTAATTCATATGACTAATGATGTTATACATCATTTCCGCTAATTTGATTGATGTTGAATCCGGGGTGGATATTAAATATAAATAATCAGCTGGAACTGAGATAGTGTTACTAAAATCAAATGTTTTATTGATTGATAGGTAGATCGATAAATATGTTATTATATTTGATTAAAAGATACTTATAAACGCAAATCTGTAATATAATAAAATAGGAATAAGGAAGTATTATTTAGAAATCTGAAGAACCAATGACAATACAATAAAACAAGAGTTCTACATTCAATCTTTAGAAAGCAATAACATTTTTGTCATCAACTCATCACAATGAAAGTGTTAATTTAAAACGACTCATTTGTCTCCCAAAAATAAATGAATACAAGAAATATCATAAGAAATACCAATCAGAGTAGAAATAAATAAAAAACCCGGGCGTTCGCCGGCGGTCGTTGAATCGGACGAAATTCGTATTGACATGTTTCCAGTATTACGACTCCACTAATACAGTCGACAAAGAAATCTTGTTTCTAACATAAATAACAATTTGCTTTTTATACCTGACTTCTTTTGATAAAATAAAACAACTATTTTGCTCTGCTATTTTATTTTAAAGAGCAGTGGGTACAGTCGGTATTAAAATTGTTTCGATTTGACTAGGCGTTTTTTGTTACACTTGCTAACTAATATTGCTTTCTTTAATGTGATTGAAATAATTTTAGTATTAAATAAATGGTACATTAACAACAGAACCTTATTAAATGAAATGCAAAAATATATTATAAAAATAATAACTAAACCGTCATTAGAATTACTTAATTACAACACATTTTTTTAGTCTTTAAACAGTGAAAGGCTTCACAAATAATTAGTTCCCGTTACTACAAAAAATCATAAAATTTTATATCAATTAAATAAAAAATCTAACAAATGATTATTAATTTTAATAATTCAAACAAAAACCTAATGGATGTCACTACACACATTTGGAAATGCGATATTTTATTTAAATAAAAACGGAACGCCCGCATTACAAAACGCAGTGTAAATAATAGGAGGACGTTCCTTTTCACGCTTCAATAATTGCTCGACAGCAGATAAACGAGAGGTATCACGTTACGGACTTACGGCGAGGAACTACACGGGTGTTCTGACTTTACTTCTATAACTCTTTTATGTGACTTAATGGATAAGTACAATGCCTTTTAAAAACTTTTATGAAATGATAATAACAGTACGAGTAAGTAGGGATAGTCAGTTATTGCGTTTTATAACTTTTATTTATTTATTTAAACTTTATGCACAATAAAGATACATAGGCGGACTTAATGCCACAAGGCATTCTCTACTTTTCTTTGTAAGCCTTTAATTCAGAAAAACAGGGACTTGTTTAAATCTTTATGTTAATGTTCACGGCCGTGTTTAATTCCAGTCAATCGGATTCCTTCCATTAATTAGGAAGTAGAGAAAGCACTAGAGCCGTACAAAAGCAAAGGCGCTACTGCCATCGACTTATTTTTTTCTTCTAATCAATAGATTCAAAGCACAGGGTTCCGTCCATTGTCTCTGCTACAAAGAGCGAGGTTCAATTACGGAGGTCATCAACACGACTTTTTATGGAATTTTCAGCTTTACGACTCATTTTGATGGTCCGCCTTCAAACGGAGTGATATTTTGTAAATAAACAAAGCACTGAAATAACTAGCTCATTACCTTTGTAGAGCCGGTAGGTGCGTCGGGGAACTTCACACTTCTCAAGCGTTTGTAGCTAGTTTAAAAACTTATAGGTGTATATTTACTGGTTATGAAAAAGATAAAGGTTCTCTCTGTATTGTTTAATTTGTATTTATGTTCAATGATTAGGCGGCGACTTAAAGGAGGTTTAAGTTTTGGAGGTAGTCCTTCCGTTGAAGGGTTAAACAAGAAGTTTTATTTTATTTTATTTTAACACTAATAAATTATTAGCTGTTTAAAAGTAGGATACCTAGTCTGATTGGTGTTGACGCGAACTAGAATAATAGCTGTAGTTATTAGATATGTTAGTATTTTAATATTTATTTTAGGTTCTATTTTATAGCTCGCGGATGGCACAATGATTAGTTTGCTTAGAGACATAGCTATGTATGCGTATGTGGAATACATTATTATCATGAATGTTGTGTCCGGACTCCGACTGGCGTTGGTCCAAGCACTGATTCTCATTGAAATATTAAACCAAGACACTGCAATGCAGACGCTGAGACGCGTATGTTGCCAAATTAATTAATTACAACGTTATCTTACGTAGATAAAACAACAATTAAATACAAATAATTGTAAATAAATTAATCTATTCTTATGCAAATTTAACGAAATGTTAATTTGAATATTTTACAATAATTTAATTACTCAATTTGTTTGTAAAGTAGATTGTCCGTGATTGTATACGTACTCTATCAATTTAAAAAAAAAAGTATGCTGAGGTGGTTCGGTCATGTGGAAAGGATGAATGAAAGGCGATTAACAAAAGGTATTTACAAGGCAGATGTGAGTGGTAATGCCGGGAGGGGACGCCCTAGAAAGACATACACTGATCATATTGGTGCCGTTCTTTTAAAAGGACAGGTGCGTAGTACTCGTAACCGGCGTGCGTGTATGACCAGATGTATGAATGTGGACGAGGCAAAAGGAGTATGTAAGGATCGTAGCAAGTGGCGTTCTGTGGTTTCTGCCTACCCCCATGGGAAAAGGGCGTGAGTTTATGTATGTATGTATGTCTATCAATTTAATTCTTTCTGGTTGAACAATTAGTTAATTTCCGTGAAATAGGAAGAGAATTAAAAAAAATGTACAGATTTTCTGTAGCATTTGCTTACTTTATTTAGTTGCTTCTAGTACTAAAAAACGAGTTTGACGATTTTGAAAGAGTAAAATATATTCTATAACGAACACGGGGAATTACAAACAAAATAAAACGTGGAAAGACGGTAGCAATAGAACTGCAGTAGCATCCTAGTTTGATAAGTTAGTGGTGGTTGATCTGGCTAGATCATCTGTTGGGTTGCGCCGGCGTCGCTGTGGCGCGGACCGGCGGCGGTTCCCTCACCTCACGCCTCGCTGCACGCTTTATCGCCATCCAAACAGACAGACACCCACACCAATGAAATTCTAGATCTGTTTCTAGATTTCCGCATACTATTATCGATTGCTGACGGCTCCACCTAATTGATTCAGTGGTTATTCAAATAAATTCTAACTTCGTTTGTATTCTGCACACCTCGATTAAACAATACCACCCAACGCGATAATAAATATACAACCGTATACCAAATAACATTACATTCACAATTGAACGACAAATAAACTCAAGGAAACGCAATTTCCTTCGAGGCAGTAAAGCGACAAACTGTTCCACAATGGGAATATCATGGAGGCAATTTATTACGAATGATCAACAAGTAGCTGGGGAACTTCGAGCCACAGACGGAAAGCAAAGAATGAATGCGAGAACCTCCGAATTGAAACGAACACCGATAAAGGACCCTCCGAGTGTCGGCGCCCGTGCACGCTCGGAACTCGGAACGCACGCCAACACTCCAATCCTCCCGTACAATTCGAAAAAGCAAACGCACACAAATGACACGAGGGAATCCCTCCCGGCTAGACAGAATTATCTCGGCCTCTCTATTTCCGTTTCGCGTACTATTGAAATCGCGTCTCACTCGCTCTGCCCGCAATTGTATAACGCCGTCCCTATCGCATTCGGTTCATTCATGACTGTATATTTGAATGGATTCGGAATGTGCGATTTCTTCCCGCTGTTCTCCAATTCCACGTCATTCAGGAGCACGGCCGGGTGACAACGGGACGCGCTGTTTGAATTCGCGACGAATCTTTGTTACGACTTTTTCCGACTTGGAATGTTTGTGACAAAGTAAGTACATTTACAAGATGTTTTGTGTTGTAGTTCTCCGGTTGGTTCTAAATGCCCAGCAACAGTTATGGTCAACTGACGAAACAAGATCGGTTCACAAAAAGCGTCAATGCAATAATGAGTGTGTATAATTAGAATTCGCTTCCGTGTTAGGTAGATATTGAATGGTTGATAGAAACTCTCGCATGGCGTGTGGCGTAGTGCGCTGTGCGCCGGTAGCCGTTGTAACGTCTTATAATTGCGGCTCACCATGTGTTGAGCTCTAATCATGTTTAATTATAGTAAGAAGCAGGAGTCATTGCCGTTTATCATGAGATGAACTGTTACAGACGTATAAACGCCGCGAGAAAATGATGGATTAAACGTTGCTCTAGTTACGAGTATGAAAGTACGGTGCTCACATTAATTAGTAAACGTTAGAATAGATTAGAGCTATAAATATGTTTAATACGAGTATTTATTGGCTATGCCTATATGCGTAATTTATTAATAGGCGGTGAGAGAATTTGCGGACTACCTATTTAGCATTTGTATAATAGGTACTCGTAACTTCTAACTTCCTGAAAAACGTAATAAGTCTGGTTTCTAGTCTGTACTAGTAAATTAAATAGTATGTCTAAAAAATTAAAGACAGGCGTGAGATCAAATATCTGATTACTTTATAACAAACGGAGAAATAAAATTTACCTTACAACATCAATCTTTCATCTAAGAAATGAAGACATGCAGCATCGATGAGAATAACGGGATACAGTAATTTAAATACAAGTTTTCTTCTGTCCGTACATACATAGGTACATGGTTATTAATCCAATGCAGATTAGAGCTGAGACAATGGGAGGCGGAAATGCAGCGGAATGACGTTTTTGCGAGACTCGCTCAACCGCCATTGTGTGAATGAGACGCGCGCACTAATTGCCAGCGAAATTATAAGTTCAAACAAACGAGATTCATTTTATAATACTCTAAATTAAGACGTGTTTGTCTATTTAAGGAAATTATATTAATCGTACCGTAATCGTAGATTTGAGACTGACAAGTTCAAACGTACAATAGACATCGTGGGATCTCGCGAGATTGATTCAACGATTGACAATAAAAAGCGCCCGTTTTAAAAAGCATTACTTCTAATATATGAGGCAGTTAGTTCTTGCACACAATCATAACAGTGGATAAAGTTTTCTTTTATCGAATTACAATTTGTAAGTACCAAACGCCGATGGAATTGTAATTGTTTCTATTAATTTGAATTGTAAAAGCGTTAAGTGCGCTGTACAGCGTGACAAAATAAAGTCATTATACGTGTACAAGTGTTAGTAGAGACGATGTAAGAAATGCATTCGCACAATTAGTCCATTATGAACTGATACTACACCAGTGTACTGCGGTTTTGCTTATTTTTCTCATGATACCATATCAATTTACTAGCTTGTGCACCTAATCGTGCTTTTTGCAAATTATTGGTTTGGTACACGAAAGTGTTCGTTGGAGAACCGGCCGGAATAGTTTCGGTCAATGGAGAAGCAAGGAATATTTGGGCTTGAATGTTTTTGGTTTATCTTACTAAATAAAGTACCTACATATTAGGTTACAGTTATGTGTGAAAATAATTCAGACAAAGTAAAATATAGCTACGCACAGGAAAATCTGTAAAATGTTGTCTACTTCGCAAAACAACGTTTCTGAAGATACTTACGGGCGTAACAAAATATCTTTATTGCAGCCATAATAAATTTATAGTAAGGTGAGAAAGTATTAGAAAACATAAAAGTAGAGATGTAAATTACAAGTAATAGTGTTCGTAAGGCCAACTTTACACAAACACATAGAAAAGTTTGTAACAAAGAAACAAAATGAGATAAGGGCTACTTAAGTCGGTCTGAAACCCTCGTTAAACGTTGATATACGGTTTATAATAAAAGTTAATAAAACATTTGCAACAATTTAAAAGGGTTATCGATAAAAAAACTTAGACGAGTATCGAATGTGCGTCGGAGGTTGCCAGTTAAAAGATAGTAAACTGCGTTTTACAACCTGCCTGTTATTTATTTTTAATCAAATCACGCCTTAATAAATATAACAATGTAACGTTAGTTGTATACGTGCAAAGTTAAGTGGAAAGTATTCATTTCTGAACTGTGGCCTTCTCCACTTGTTCTTCCTATATGGCTACATTTTGATTGATACCATCCTTCAAGCCCAAATGTTATTTGGATTTCACTTCAGGCCCTGATGGAATGATGGCCAGTGTTGGAATCTGCAATAAAGCGCAAATCCCTTTTGTAATCCCTGTTTCATTCGAGAGACTTGTTTGTCCAATTAAGATTTGCTACTTTGTTCAGATCTTGAACGAAGATCTGAAATTAAATGTTGTATGTCATAACCTTGACCGATATTGTGGAACCGGAAGATTTTCATTGGAGTGTCTACGCTCTACTGTTTTTAACATCTAACTTACTACGAATTACCCACCATAGGTAATTAAAATGTTGTCATTACCATGCCGTGTATAAGTATTATTTTAGGTGTATTTAACGTGTCTTCCGCAACATAGTAAGGTGATAGCGGTCGAGGCAGCAAAGCAGAAGGCGCCCCGCGACTATCACACTCCGATTAAAGTAATTTACAACCGATATAAAACTATTTCGTTTCGACGACGGACACATTTAATATAATTATCGTCGCTGCACTTAAAATAACTTTGTTACCAGTTTTACGACTGCGAAATTAATAGTTTTTACGTTTATACTTTTAGCGCATAACATTAATGTCGAGACACGTGCTTTATAACAATTTCGTAAAAAAAAACAAAAATGTTGCCAACGTATGCAATTATCGATTGTCATGCCAGAGCTAAAAATCGATAGCGGTCCAGATGCACAAAAATGGGACAGAGAAATCGATTTGCCCCACATTTTGGCGGTCTAGCGGCCGCCGGCGGCGAGGGTAACGTTCGCGATAAGGGATAGTGCCCCCCTCCAGAGGCGGGGGTATCCCCCTGTCCCCCTTGATAATATTTACCGCCCCCCGGCCATACTTACGCCCCTCAGTATTTACGGGTTAGAGAAAAACAAGGGTACTCGAGCTTCGGAAGGTGCAACGTAGATTTTAATCCTTTCTGATGTTTATGATTGATGGCGGATTTTGTGATCGGTGTTGCGCTCATGTTGATGGATTCTTTATGATTCCCGTGGCTGGCGGCCCGGCTCCGAGGCTCCGGCAAGCGCCAACACGTGATCGCGAATTAGTTTTAATGATTACACGCACGTAATTGTAGCGATATTTTCTAATGCGTTTTCATTAGAATGATAGATCTGTTTTTTTCTGGACGAAATTTTGAATTCGGTCTATTGTATTCGCCCTTTATCTGCGAAAAAATAAGCTCAGCTGTGTTAAGTAAACTTTGTTGAGATCGATATACTAACTTTACTGTAATAGGTACCAAGTTTATTTGATTTACAGCTTACCCTTAAAGTGACTCTGGCCCACACAACACGAAAAAGTATTGTATCGTTAACTTGAAAAGTAATAATTGCGTCCATACTCTTCAAACATACCTTCAAAACAATAGTTTAATAATCACATCTCAAGCGATGTATACATTTTAAATAGCCGCTAGCGCCATCTGTCAATCAATAATGAATTTCAATAGTCCTAAAAAACTTAATTAGACTGCTTTCAAAGACAGAGTAACATCGGCTAACAAATCGGGTGTGCGTCTGAAAATAAGCTTGATCAATAACGTGAACTTTATTTTTAGAGCTTTAAAGTTTGGAATGGGGCAGTTTGGTTTGTTGGGTGGTAAAAGTAAGTTTGCGTTGATGTAATGTGGTGACGATGGGTAAAGATGTCCGTCAGTATTGACGCGTGCCGATAGCCCAGTGCGTCCATGCCGCCGAGTCATGGCCAAAAGACTAATTATTATTTTCGTTACTTTAATAGACAGATTAACGGTTTCGTAATAGAGTAATCGATTTTGATTTAGTCATGTAGCACTTTATTTGTTGATCAATACAACAATAAAAGCCTGATATATACTATACAAAGTTATAGAAAATAGTCCACATATAGTTTCAAAGAAAAAATCGTCCACCTTGAAGTCTATAAAATACTAACACATAAAAGTTTAAGTAAACAACAGATTGACTATCAATTAATAAAGTCGTTTCCCTCGGCATATTTTTATATCTGATAAGCCGATATACTTTATGTATTTCTTTAATTACCGGATCAGAAATTAAAATCGGATCCTGAAGTTAATAAAAGTGTTAATTAAGCTCACAATTTATTTTTTTATGATTGTTAATGTTTGTGTAGCTAACGTTATTGAATTATAATTAATTTAATAGAACATAAAATAATGATAATTGAAAAAAATATTCAGGTTAGCCGACTGATTCAAAGAAATATAAAAATAAACGATTAAAAAAATAGTCTTGCAATGGGTAATAGTTAATACTAGCTATATTGCCTTCGATCTTCATCCGTATAAAATTGTTAGAAAAAAATATTACTTCCCTTTTTTGACAAATTTTGTTATCAGTTTCAAGGGTTTTTTAACACGGAAATCTGTTTATTTTTTTATAATAAAAGTAGCCTTAATTACTCCTTAAAACATCAACTACCTGCAAGTAAAAGCCCTGTCAAAATCGGTCCAGCTGTTTCGGACATTAGCCGGAACAAACAGACAAAAAAAATTAAATGGATAAATATGCATATGCAGGAAGAAGCTGTTATTTTGAAATACAAACAGACACAAACATTCATTTTTTATAGATTTGTGTAGGTGTATAGATATTTGTACTTATAGACTGTAATTTTTTATATTAGAACCCATAAACTGGCCTTTAGGGCCAATAATTCTGGTATCGTCACGATATTTTGAGTAATTACAAGCCACACAAAACACGTCCACTGAACCAAGGCGTGTTAATTTATTTATAAATGCGTTTTTCGGTTAGTTACACGTTTGCGATGGAGGAAATTAAGTTTGGGGAATTGAAACTAGTCATTGTTCTTTTAATTGCGGTCAATTTGAGCCGTTCTAGACGAAATGTGCCGATCATTGTGTGTCGAGGTGACTAGGTGAGCCGTTACATCAAAGGCTTCATGCCTCTATAGGGAATATTGATTATATTATTTTATTGTTATTTGGTGTTTGAAACTAGAGCAATGGTTTTTGAGTCTTATTTGGATGAAGGCGATAAAAAATCGTGTTTTATTGTATTCAATTCATCTCATATTTCTGTAATTTTAAATGGCTTCTTTCAGTTTATCATACAAATTCTAATTTGTGTGATAAGATAAAAATTATAAGTTTTTTTTTTACCAATAAAAAACAACAAAAATAAAACTATCGACTATTGCCCATCCCTACTGCACACATTTTGGAACAAGTTTTAATAATTTCATTCGTAATATCATACAGATATCAAAGAAAGGGTTGCACAGTGGGCCGACTGCGCGCTGACTCGCACAAAATGCTCTATCTGCATATGGCCTCTGATTGATGTGCCCTGTAATTATTTAGACGCGTTAATAACACCACCGACGACGGCCGCACTTTGTTTCTGACGACTTAAGACGAATGAAATGAGAAATTCTATCGGACTCTTAATAGAGCTTATTGCTTTCTGATGTTTTGTTGATTAAACGAACAGAAATTGTTATTAAGTTCTGCTGTTGTTTTATTCCGTTTTGGGTTGCGAATTTTAATTATCTTCCATTCAACAATATTAAAAATAATTTTAATTGTGAGAAGGATGACAGTGAGCAAATCCGTTGCGCATTAAAGTAATTTAATTATTCCTTACACAAAACCACACCCAAATATAATGGTAAACATAGTGGCCACACCCGTTTCGTACATATTGTTGTAATAATGCGGTATCGTAGATTTATTTACATAAATGGCCGCCACATACAAATTGTCTTTATGTTTTCTGTGCGTGCGACCCCCGCTCCGACGAATCAGAATATTAACGTAAATAGTAATGGCGGGAAAAAAAGCTATTATGCAAATGAAACATTTTGTGGTAAATAGAAACTGACGTAATACGATGTTAAGAAAGGTTATAAATCGTTTTTGTTAGTGGATTTATTAGATTTTCATAGTTCCAACGTTACTGGATACTATGCGTGACTTGATCGGGATTTGGCTTAATGTATCGGTAGGTTAACTTTAGCCGGGTTTAATTTGATTCGACAATATTTTATGAGCGTTTCAAACAATATTATGATTATTATGAATGATTTTCCGAAAATATATACTGCCTAGTACTTTTTAATACAGTACCCTATAAGCAAACTGATGTTTTATAATAACAAAACTAAAAATTAACCATTGTGCTACACGCAATAGTAAAGAATACAAAATATTAATATCGTGCAACAAAAAATAATGGAATTGGCGTATTCATTGAGATCATAGATATGAATACGTTATGATATAGATTATTATATTTAATAACAAACGGCTGTTGAGTAGTGAATGTGCTTACGTCATAACGGGAACCGAATAATAGAGTTCGCTACAAACGTTTAGCGAACCCTCGAAAATTGAAATAAAAAAGAACCATTCGAGATGTAACAGCGATATGATTTTGCACTTTTTATTCTTTTTTCCTCCGATTGAGTGCGTGTTTTCAACACTGTGCGATGGAGTTGCAAATTGATTAGACACATCGAAATTGCCTACGATATGCGCAACGTTTAAAGTTAAAAAAAAAACGTATTTTTAAATTGAAATAAAACAAAATCTAAGTAATTGAATCGCAATCGTACTAACACTGCTTATTTATTTTTTTCTTTATAGTTTACAGGATGTTTACAATATTGTTTTAGTACTAAAATAAATAGCTTTGAAATGACTAATTTACAGGAATACAAGACAGAATTCATCTCTGAGTTTTATTTTATAAATAAATTTCTAATTTTCATAGGCACATCTATTCTACGTCTTTGATGTTCCAAAAAAGCGCCCCTGTTTTTGTGAGTCTAACGTAATTATAAGCGAGATTGTTGGCAAGTGACTTGTAATACGACCCCTTCTATAATACACGTTTTTAATTTTGCTATTACACACCATATTTGAATAAATGTTGCACTTATTTTCATAGTTTTATTTTGTATGTAGATTTTGTCACAAATAAAAAAGTATGTCAGTATTTAGAAAAAATACTAAAACATTCAGAAGAAACGATCATTGAAATAAAGTAAAGCAGCTGCGTAGTAAATTCTTAGACGGTGCGTAGCAGTTGCGTAGGGCCTGCGTAGCCGTTGTGTAGAACCTGCGTAGGCAGCCTATGTCATTGCATAGTTTTGGATAGAATCACACTAAACCAAATAGGCTCCGTATTATTTTGTAACAAGTAATAATAAATCATAGACTGAAATTTACTCGAAATCAATAATAAAGCAAATTCTTTTTATGAAGTAGGTAAAGTAAAAGAACTCTAAATATTCGGACATTCGGACCGGGCGAGGGGCCCATTCGTAAGAATATGATTAATTAAACAAATGTACAGAACCGGAAAGAAATTCGCCAACCCTTGGCTCCCATTTTTTATAACAGACATACCTCATTTTGTTCCCGTGCCGTAATTGACTCGTTGTTAATTTTATTTTAATTTTCTGCTTAAAGGAATTTAACTGTGATTTTTAATTAAGAAATTATTGTTCAGTTTTTTTTCTTTTTAATTTAAATATACGAAATGTCTATGACAGTCTGTATTATGTTTATAACTGACGATTGTTAAGTTTGTTGCTCAACTCGATTATAGAAAATAAGCCATATCTGACGATTTTACAACAGGGTCCTATTATAACCAGCGACCATTCAATAAACATCAGTAAGAATCATTTAGAATACACGTCAGTTACCTCGGCAAATAACCAATTCATAAGGACAGCGGGTCATTACAGCAATCGCAATATGAAACAAGTGTGCATACAATTCTCACTGTTTTTTTCCCTTAATTATACCTCGTTACATATGGAAATCAATGGCCATAAAGAATACAGACGTATCTTGGTAACAATCTATCGTAGACAGGATAGAAACGGCGCTAAATCAAAACAACGTGCAACGCAACATTCGCTTCTCATATTTCCAATTAAAATTCCTATACATATGCATTGTTGCGAATCAGATATCTCTATTGTCCAGTGAATAGTTTTGTATATCGCACACACATACGACTGTATTATGCGATTCTAGCAATTGATCGTTGAGTCGCATGTAAACATGTCTGCTAGTACTGGCAACACTGGGCATGTAGTGATGTACCTGTCGAGCTCTATTAATTAGTCGACAGGTATAATGTGACTAGTAGTGATGTGCTCGAGGTGTAGCGTACGAAATGCGATAACGTGATGGTATGAGCTTGATAATCAAATAGTGTAGAAGTATTTTTAACCGACTTCCGAAAAGGAGGAGGTTATCAATTCGTCTGTATGTTTTTTTTTGTATGTTTGTTATCGCATATTCTCCGTCATTAATTAACCGATTTTCAAAATTCTTCAGTCGCCGACTTCAGAAGCTGCTTTTTCTTGTGAAGTTTATTTTTCACTTTTTTGTGTTTTTCGTTTCTGTATTTTTAGTTTTTGTGTTTTTCACTTTTTTTGTGTTTTTGAAGTCGGTTTTTTTTGCAAAAAAGTTTTTATTCCTGTGACTTATCACAAAAGTAAAGTAAACAGGGCAATGATCTTTCTCAACCAAATAAACTTTGTAAAAAAATAGTTAGGATCATTGACTGCCTGTCTCAATTGATCAGAGTATAAATGCTTACGTCACCAGCACCTAATTCGAGCACGTGGAAACACAGGATTTAAGGTAGATTACAAACAAAAGAGTTTCAGTTCTTACACAGGTGTCCCCTTTAAAATTATATCAAGACTGGTAATGAGGTGTAAACACTCGGTGGCAAACAAGATTACTGATACATCCTGCCATCCCGGTGGGCTAATCCACCTTATCAGATATAGGGAAAAATTTATGAATAAACCCACTGTTCCACTCATCATTGTTTACAACATACAAAGATGCCGCCCAAACTTCCATATTAACATCATTAATTTAGTCCTGATGTAATCTCTGTCGCCCGTTTACTGCTCTGTGTGGCATTTTATTGTGGGTAGTTAGTGATTTTCACATGGACTTGAAGTTATTAGTTTCATGAGAATCTTATTAAGTTTTGTCATTTATTAGTACCATGAGTTATGTATACATGCAAACAGTGTTTGATCATTAAAAATCGCTTGTAGTTTTATTCTTGTTTTTGTTGTGAGACATTTTTATGAGTAACGTGAACTTCATTAGAATTACTGTGAATGATGAAACATTAAACAATACTACATGCTTACTTTACTTATCTAATTACACATAAACTAGTTGAATATTAAGACAAACTCCATTCATGATTTCATAGATAAGTGTTGCACAATGAAATTGAAGATGGAACTGTTTCAAAATTACCGTTGAATACTAATGCACATACTGGTGTATGTGAAGTGTGTGTTCTGATAGTGTGACAAGGGTGTAAGGACGCCAACTAAGCTGTTTGTACAAGAAATAGTTTGATACGGTAATTCAACTTCCGTAAGTTGAGATGATAATGTGAGGGAGTCATGTTGTCTGTCGTGAATGCTTCATGCAAGTGTAGCTCATGTTCCTTCAAGCAATAAGATTAATAATATTGGTAGGTACCTACTTGTAGACAATATCGGTGGTATTTGGGCAAAACTATACTGCTGTCAACACCTTCCTTTATATTGCTACGTTGAAAAATACAAAAAATCATCTTTTAGAATATAAAGAACCGCCAAATCCAACCGCACATCGCAAACTAAAAAAGCAATATTTCAAACCATCAAAAATTTAACGAGCTGAATAACTGCACTCGTTATGCACCAGTGTAGTAACTAGGTAGGAAATGCAATTAGCCGGTGTAGACCCGCGATGCCTTTAAGTCGCTCAACCATGTAACTCCTTATCTCTGTTGCATGTTTTTTCAATATGCAATCCGAGACAATCGCCGCTTTATCTGGCAATCAGAATTCTCAGGTATTTTTTCATTCGCCAACAGTTCTAATTATTGTACACTTTCGTAACTAGCTAGCTCTTCGTGTCAATTGGATTATAAACCACTACACACTGTCGTCGAGTTGAGCGAACCTAGCAATTAGTTTTTAATTCCATTCGCGTTATGGTCATCGGTAACGGTATCGTTAAAAAGTTGTTGTAAAACTTTTTCAGTCTGCAGCTTGTTAACTTTTATGGTTGTGTGTATCGTTATACTAGTAGACTCTTGTGACTTTGCCCCTGTTAAGTGAGTTGGACAAGTTTTGTTGTAACCTTCCGGTTACTCAATAATGAAGGATCTTTCTGCATTTCATCTAAGATGAATTTATGCAAAGATGTAGATGCTTAAACCTTGGCTTATCTGTTCTGTTCTTTCATGTCTTAAAAAAGTTAAAGGAATGGTCAGCCTAACCGAATATTGAGAAAAACCCTTGATGATATTCAAATCAGATAGTCAGCTAGATTGGCTTACCCCCGTGTAACTATGTCAGACACTTCAATTTTATTAACATATATAGCTAGGTTACGTAGCTTTGTTACTGGTTAGATAGTGGCCGTTGATTGGATCGGTACGGCTCGAGTGTTTTGCGTGTTTTTAATTAACAATTTACATTAATTGATCGCTGAAGCCATAACCTCATGACTAATGTTATAATGACTCTGGTTATTGAATCAGTGTAATTTATTGTTATGTTACAACTGTAATTTGCTAGTGTTTGTAATTAATTTGTCAAAATTGAGTAGGTATCTTGTTTGCCCATATGTGGGTATCATTGGGTTTGAACAAATAGTTTATCATCACTCTATGAGTGTCATAAACGTAGACCTTAGGGGTTTTATACAAACACTGGTAGTAATATCTCAAATTTATCTATTATATTTAAGCATGAGCTACACTACAACAAAAACATTCATTTATTAAATTCTTCGTTTACTACGATATCAAGAGATGATTTTTGCAAACGTGAAAGCTTAATGTGTATATGAGAATCGAAACGCCTATAGTAATTATTGTGGCCAGTAAATTGCAAGATAATTAACCAAGAAATATGCATTAGGTAACATGCTAACAAACAAAACCAAAATCTCGTGTCAAATCCAGTCAGCCAGACACATTTACAACATAATTAATCCAACTGCCTCACGAAACAGCTACAATTACTTCAGTGGAAAAGAAACATTACTATGAAAGGCTTTTACTCAAATAAGTCAGTGCGATTTCCTGAACCACACATAATAAGGTGTGTTTCCTACCCTCGTCTGATGTCTTAATGATATTGTCCGAGTGATGAATGCAGGCCGGAAGTATGAGTCGCGGTGGACCGGCTACAAATAGACCAATTTCCAACAATTTGTTGGCTTTATTTTGACGTTGTGTGTATTTAGCCTTTTGGGCAGATTGTGGTGGAGGAAGTTTAAAAGGACTGCGGTATGCAAAGCTGGCTCAGGCGTTTAATAACGTCCTGTTATTTAAGTAAGATTTTAATGTCTTGATGACTGGATATGCATACTTATTATGTGTGATAAGAAAAAGGGATCACTCTTTATAATATGATGAATAGAGAAACGATATCAAACTTAAAATTCGAATAACATTATTTTCATGTGAAGTTTACCATAGAATTGCATTCCATGAATATGAAGACAATATAAGTCAACACAAATGCTTCAATAAATTTAGTAAAAGACCACGCTCATGAAGTCATGACTGATCAGTTTATTACAAAGATGTTACTCATCACAATTTATTTCCTTGATTCAAAAGCTTTCTTTACTCTAGCGATTGTTTTTAAAAATGTAGGTTGTTTGTTGCACTTATTTCATACTGACGTGGTTTGCGTGCTACAACAAACTTAGTATGAAGAAAAATTGTTGCCAGTTGTTTTAACAACGTAATTCTCTTTTATGGTGGCCGTTTATACTATCAGCTTGTGTGTGACGGTTTGAAAATATGCCTCGTCTTGATACATTGTTAGTACTTAGTTAAGTGTTACAAGAAAATCAGCTGTCTGTTTATAAAAAATACAAGGATCTAATGCAAGTTTTAGTTAAAAGGTTGAGTGTAACTTATCCGATAGATTTTAGATGTGCTACCTAAACGTTTTTCGAGCATTTTTTGTGCCAACTTCATGAAGTATAAATTCTTTCTGTGACAGGACAATTTCGATCATATCAAGTTTAGTTTTTATATGGCTTCGAAAAAAAATACTTCGATACCAATTGCAATAGGAAAATGATAGAAATACCAAACTATGTTTAATGCCAAATTGTTAACCAAGCTTCGTTGCCAATCATTTCAGATAGAACTGGTTTTGAGCCTAGACAAGTATCTTCCTTAAACAGCTCAGACTTTACTGTGCTGGGGATCGAATCGACCACGATATTGTTGCGTTCAGCAAAACAGTTGCCAAACTAATTTGAACCATTTAGAACAGTAGAACGGAGTAGTGGGTTGTTTAATTTAAAGTTTGTGACTGCAAAATTAGTTTGGTAGTAGTGTACAATAAATCGTGACCACGCAGTTGGAGCCTGCGGCTAATCGCTCCCGTTGCCTTTTATTCAGACTGTTGACGTCTTGTAGCTCGTAATACATATAAACAATATTAAACTAATAAATATATATATTTTAAGATCTGTGTTTGACAAATGGTTATAGTTTCTGAATAAAATATGTATCTTCATGCAGTAATTGATAAGACAAATGGGCGTCAGGTTTTGCTATGAAATATATCGTCGATGAGCTACTGACATTTTCCATTCACGAGCTAATTCCGTTCGATAAGACTGTGTATATAAGTTGTTGGTATATTATTATATTGTGTGCATCGATGCATTTACTGTAACAGTTTTTATAGTCACAATTAGGGCCCATCATTACCGCAGTGGGGCAAAATGGATGAGTTTGCGGTAAAGGGCACTCATAACTCAAGAAGCTTGCGGTGGTGCACCCGTGCGAAATTATTGCCACTAGCCGCTCGATAATTATATAATTAATTTCGCAATTAGTTAAACAATTGCAATTACTGGCGCTTCAACCCTTCCTAGCGTCAAACAGAGGTGCTGACATCTATAACATATCGGATCTTTGTGTTCTTATTCACAGATAGAACGGATAGATAGAGGTAGATATCACATTTTATTATGATAGCTATAGATATTATTAAAAATTATTAACTGAACAATTAAAATTAAAAAAGTGTTTTTTGTTACTAATTAAAATATATTAGCCGATAATTGAGTTCTATGATTAGCATGATACTGAACAAAATGCTAACACAATGACAGTACTTATTGAACGTAAACATTAGATAAGGCCAGGCAGATGGTGATTAGGCCATTGCTTATGAAACTTTTATTCAATGTTTCGTCCATTAAATAGTTAGAGATAGTTTATGTAGCTAAACTGCGCATAAGTGCCACAGTTATTACGTTGGGACAAGCCGCCAAGCGATCCAGTTTGAAGAGTGAGCAAGGCCGACAAAATGTCAGTAACCCTCGCAATGACAGGTGTCACAGGGACATTGCTACTGTTGACTAGAACGAATTATTTCCTTTAAAAAATACTAAAATGCAAATACTCGTGACAAAGACCGACACATCAATGGCTCTCACTAAAGGTTTATGGAAAGGTCTCGCATGTCACTCAGTTTGGTCATTAAGACGATACCCACCTAAAGCCAGAATTATTGTTTTATTTTATAAATACCAAAATATAATTGGTCCTGTCAAATTCTACAGTCTTTTATCTACTTATTATAGGTTAATCTTGGAATATTTGGCTCTCGGCTATAAGCTAAATACCTTTTTATCTGTATAAAAATAATACGAACATAATTTGAGCCCGGCTTTGAAGTGTTTTACTTAAACAATGTAAGAACAATTTATGATTACCTTGTTTTAATACAGTAAGAACACAAATGTTCGATTAATCATTTACTTAAGTAAAAAAGTTACCCTTTTAATTAGCGTTGGGCGAGCAATTTAATCTCGGTCCGGGATTACAAGCACTGAGCAAGGACTTAAACGATTCAGAAGTAATAATTCTTCCGAGTGTTATAAATAACAAAAATAAAAATCTCGTCCTACAGACTTAAAAGGGTTCCATTTTTAAGGTGGCAACACACTACGCTTGCTTAGACGGAGCTATTAACCTATTTAAAGCTACATAATTATATTTGTTATAGATCGATACTTGATACACGCAATGTGTGTCAAGAATAAAATTGTCAATACCTCTATGTGTGTCTATATGTGCTTACATTAAGTTAATGTTAGCGGTCATTTCAAAGACATTTTTTGCCATAAAATTGCCCGTTGAATAGCTCATGCGTACAAGTGTTATTATTAAATTATACCGCAATTTGTAAAAAAGATCGCCAAGATCTCTTTCTTTCTATGTTAATACTGTAATTAACACCGAAATATTTCATTTTCTTCTCATTGTTATATTAATTTGTCTTCGCTTTAGTATGTTTTTTTTTTTTGTTATCGTTGGTTTTATCTTTTATTAATTACGATACTAATCATTAATAAAGAATAGAATAATATGAACTATGTCTAAGTTCAAAAACTAAAATATAGGTTTGAGTTTTAGCTTGTCAATGCCATACTATTATTCATATCTTTTATTGAGTCACAATCCTTTCAAAATTAAACCAGATCCTTGCAAATGTTAGAAGTAATGCACTAATTGAGCTGTTTCCTCAACAGAATCGCGGTTGAAGGGAAATTAATGCCCCCAGGAGGATCAATGTGCAATTATTTTTCCCGAAAAATGTTCGTTACGGGCGTGTCAAAAGTTTGTTAAGAGAGCAGGTGGGGCGAACGAAGGAGTTTGCGCCATTCGAGGTCCATAGACAATGTTTTGTGTATGACACTTGTTTCATTTTATTACAACCGCAGAAATTAATTTGCAGACACTAATTAAATACTTACTAAGTGAACACTTGTACAGACAGTATTTTTGGGTAAACATCATAATATTATTTAATCGGTAAATTATTTCCAGTCTTAAAATATCAAATAAGGATACTTGTGATATTTCAAGGAGGGACAGGCTCGCATTTACTTTAATAAATTGATTTACAAGTGGGGTGGATGTTTCAAAATAATTATTTCTGCGTTTTAATTGAGAGCTATGAAATTTCTAGTCCCTTGAGCAGATCATTGCTTAAGTGGGAATGTCTACCTTCTTACGTGTATATCTATGATTATATATGATTGCTTGTGGCTTGCTACGAGTATTACGTTGTATTCAATTTGTTGGAGTTGAAGATTAATTCTTCGAAGAACATTTTTTTTGTGAAATAGAAATTATTTAAAAATACATCTGATTTTTAGTTTATTTTTGTAGTTAATTGAGATAACACTAGAAACATTTAATATAAAGGATTTCTATATACTGGACCATTGTGATTCGTTTCCAATTAGGGTATTGCTGATAGATCCTCGTACATAATATGTATATAGCTAGCTATGTAGTATGTGGTCTAAAATGATTCAGTAGACCCCCACATCCCGGCACATCACTATCAATTGAATGAGCAGCCTAGAGAACGTATCAATCTAATTCTATGACCTGTCAAATGTAATTTATACTCTGTGACTCATTACACTCATTTCGATCATCGCCTGTGGGAGGAATATTATTGTGAAACTGTCTTAAAATAATATCATATACTGGCACACGATCTACCCACTACATGTTTTCATTGATCACATTAATGTTGGCAGACGAAAACAATATCATGATTAATGTTTTATTAATGCTCTATATTCGTACTCTGTTTTCTTAGACTTATGAAAACTCAGAAAACAATTTAGCAACATTACTGTATCGAAATAATCTGACATACTCGTACAATCGTTGTAACACAAGAATAGTTCAACTGAGTAGTCGGGTAATCCATCCTTCGATTGTAATAAAATGTAGAAAGAATGAACTGAACGCAAGTAGTTTGATTTATGGCCACGGGTACCGCAAATCAACCGAGCAACAAATCTTCGAGATACTTACATCACTAATAAATTAATATGGAAGTTGTTTCTGGATGCTGCATCAAAAGAAATGCTCCGAAATGTTTGTGGTCAATTTATTTACTAGTGATTCGTTACGGTTTGGGCGGATACTTGGCTGGATGATAAATTGTATACAGTCGCTCATTTTCTTCAAATCCTTGCGAGACAAACGCAGAATTCTGAACTCTACTACTGATGTGATACGATTCAAAGTTGTAATTTTTACTCTCTTGAAGATTCTTGGGCATATTTTTCGAAACGAAACGTTATTTTGAACTTTAATCGTAAGCTCTGTAAAACCATTTTGCATCATGTGGCATTCAAAAGCTCACTGTGGGATTCAGAATGACACTTGGAATTGACAAATGATTACCAGTCACAGTTCAACAGTTAATTTGTATGTAAATATGATTTTGTTTTGTTTTATTGTTTGCTTTTAAATTAATTTCTTTTTACAATAATCTTGCGGCAGACACTGGAGAAATAGATCATCTTTTTGTGGTATTAATAAAAATAGAGATATATTTTTTTGAAGGGACACAATTTAATGCAGTTAACAATAACAAACATTGAATAGAAGGGAAAATAAACGCTAAATTGCACTCATTTACTGGGTCGCGACGATCAATCATGGCGGCTAAGTCATCAGCCGGTTCAAATGTCAAACGAACCTAGGGTGGCAATAAAAAAGAAAAACTGTGTTGCCATTATTAAAAAAGTGACTGTGACTTTATTTCCATTGTCGATTGCCGATTCGGGATTATTAACTGACTTGCATATTTTTTGTGTTCTAATATTGATAGATTGGTTTTTTCGAGTAGGTGACTTTTGATTTTGTTGCATGTATGCGTCGGTACGCGGTGAATACCATCGATTACAATATCTACGAGAAAAGTATTTGTGTCAAAATAGCACAAAACGATAGTCATCGGTGGTTGTTCACACGCGAAGTGAAATGTATTGTATGAACCGCTACTCTACGCCACTTTATTCATTCTGAGCTCTTTTATTGTTTGATATTTTTGTTCTGTCTCAATATTTTATTTTTAGCTTTGACGTTTTCATTACTCCTCTAATGATACAATGGCAATGTAAAGCGGCACTTGGATGTGACTAGCTACGTTAGAGGCCCGGCCGATATCACGTGCATTTTGCCCTCTTTATAATGAAATGATGTTAAGGGAATTGGATTCAATTTAATGGGATTGATTTCCTTTAATTTTACGATTCCGTTTTGCGTGATCTCGTCCGGTAATAATCTAATAAATTCGTCCATCGGGAAGGGGGGTTTGCTGTATTGTAATGACTCAATATTAATCTGTTTTTATTGGTCAATTCATATACATTTAATAATACTTATTTCTGTAATTGATTACTGGTTCAGAGTGAGTCATTGCAATTTGTAGAGACGATCGTAATTTTGGGTTGATGTTCATGAAGGTTAACTCCGTTGTCTTTTATTCCAAGTAGGTTATATAACAATTCAAAAATCTTAAAAGAACGACCTATAGTAAAAAAAATATGCAATTGTTTAAATAAGAAACGTTCCTACCTATCAATGCTCAATATAAAGTTGATCAAGCTCCTATACCGGGCAACAGTAATATTGAAATGCGATGTATCTGTAATACTTAATAGGATAGTTAATGATTTTATGCACATGATTCAAAAATGGAACAAACCGTTGGCTTGTAGCTGCATCAGTGTGCGAATGCAAACACGAGAGAGAGATCGCGTGCAAGCGCACAATAACACCGCAGCCGCGGAGTCAAGCCGCTCGACGCTACCCCATATTTTAACAACTGTCCTAATACATCTTGCAATGTTGTTTTTAACTGTTTTGCCACATTATTGTTTATTCTTTTTTAGTATGTTTACTTTTAATTTTTATAATTCATTTTAGTTACCCCTTGTTCTCTATGTAGACAGATCCATTGCTCCTAGACGATTTCGTTTACAATGCAAACAATCCTGAACATCAGACTCTATATCCAGTTTGTGATACAGCGAAACGATTCGATGTAAACCTACACACATCCTTGCATGTAAATTTATCTGTGTCAATCTCAAATGTAGAATATTCAAAATTTTTGAAATTTAAAATTTTCAACGAATTGGATCGATTTTTTTCTTCATTTCAGGTGCCTGTCAATGAAAGCGCCAGACAGGTATGTCGCTCTCTCACTTGCACCGCGCGTTCGGTTTCGTTCGGCCGGGTTCGGTTGCGTTCGGAAACGTCCGAGCGGGCTCGGCCGCTGGCCGGTTGCTCGCAGGCCAAGGGGGTAGCCTGGAAGACCACACGTTACACCCGCAACGCAGGACTTTTACAGACAGTATAATCTTTCCAACAAAATTGCTTATTGGTGTGTTTTATTTTCTTTTCATTTATTTTATTTGATTGTGTTTGCGCAATTTCCATCTCTTACCAGGTAGGTCCCATTTCATTTTATTGAAATTTTGAAGTTAAGCAATTATTTTCTTAAATGCTTGGTTGGTCCGTGAATCAGTCCTTTACATTCGATTGCATATTGTCTCAATGGTGTGATTATTTTACTGTATCTAAATGTAATTGAATAATTGTGGGTGAAATGTTAGTTGTCGTTGTTTTGGTTCCAGGTTACACCCTAGCTATTGATTAAAACAGAAAATCACAGATAAATTTACATTGTAATTACATGTGTAGTAGTGTTACTGAATGCGTTAGTTGTTTATGTTTAGTTTCGTAAGCATGATTGTGTTTGTGACCTATTTTTCATTTATTAAATAATGCTTCCGGGGGCAGCGTGGGGTAAGTATTTGCATTTTTTACATCAAACAATCCTAGAGCAAATATTAGCACAAAAAGTTAAGTGACAACAAAAAAACTAAAGTAGGTTAGACATTTCAAAAAAGTTCTCATAACAGAACAAAATGTATTTCAATATACGAGTTTACGCATGACCGCCAACGAGTCCGGAGTGCGGTCCAATGACAAACGCGTGATCATCATCATCAAATCGTAAAGGATTTAACGCCTCTGTTGGCACACTTCTTTTGTTGGCTCCATAAAGCCGGCCATTAAAATGTTTGATAAAACGTTGGACGTACAAAAAGAGACTGTCGGGCTACTGTGGGCTCCCCACGGAGAGGCCTGAATGAGGAACGATGCCATGCTGCGGTACTTACAATGGGAACACAAAGGCGCTGAATGTTCCAACTCCCGATTTGGTTGATCATTGCTTGTTAAACTTGCATTTTGTATGATCTGTTGTTGAAATGTATCAATAATTTAATAAGTAGTAGAGTCTCTGTTGAAGCATTCAGATTTGCAAGTAAATGTGTAACGGATTCTAGTAATAGTTCCACTGTGTATACAAACATCAGATAAGATGCAATTAGATGGGAACTACAGTTATTAGAAACAACAATGAAAGAAAATACAGATTCTGATAAAGAATCAAATGAAGTTATATCTTGCCAATTAGCTATACAGAAATGATTTAAGAGCTAAATAAAAACTATGCATAGCTTTCTTTTTCTTCTAACTCGATTTAATGAATGCATCGGTATCACATTCACATGCTCAGTTGATAAATCACGTTCAAATACCTATCTCAATATAATTTTATCTAATGGAATTCAAAGCTCTACTTATAAAGAGCGTGTGTTGTCAGCATCCACATTTAAATAATCCTGACAGACTTTAGAGCATTAAGATAAAATGGTCTTATAATGAACTCAGAGGTTTCTTGCATTTCTTATTATGATTGATTTGAAAGGATTTGATTGAATCAGTTTGTATTTTGAATCCACTTACCATTTTGATATAGTAATTGAAAGTAGCCTTTGAAAATTTCAAAGGCTATATATTTTTGTATTTCAAATTGAAATACAAAAACAAACCAAAGATAAGTTGCAATAATCAACTTTAATAAATTATTTAGGTTTCTAAATAAAAGCAGAATAACTTAAAAACGTCCAAAAAAGTGTATACAAATAAAAAAACAACTAAAAACGAAACCTAAAATCCGAGCAGCATCAGTCGATAAATTGAAACGTCACAAGTAAAGGGGTGCGAACGAAATCCTTGCGAACGACAAAACAATAAACCCGGCTCCGGTCGGAACAAAACACACGGCAATCACAACAAAGGATCCGTTTACATTCTAACGCCTTTTAAACTAACAAAGGCGGAATTCAAATAAACACTAAATCGTTAACCCTTTGACCGTCGGTGGGCAATTTTCACGGAAAACGGAATAGAAATGATTTTGTGAAGGGTTCGAGTCCCGACACCCTGGAGCCAAGTGGGGCTATTTTCAACAATATTTTTGAAATCAATTGGATTTATGTGACTGAATGACATGGTTTTATTTTCCGCGAATCATTATCATCTACCTAGTCTTTTCCCTCATTTTGTTACAAAATAGAGTTAAAATAAATTCCTTGCTATAAATAGCAAAAAGAAAAATTGTGGAACTGAATTTCACATAAAATTAAAGACATTCCAAAAAAAACGTGAGAAAATTAAAAATAAAAGACTTCCTGTTTTCAATACAGAGAAGGCAGTCCTAATGAACTAATCAAAGTGACTTGTAGGTAGAAAAGAAAATGGCTTAGAATCAAAGCGCCAGTCGTTATTCGTAGTACTCGTACCGTGACGCAAAATATCGAGTGATATCAAGATAAGGCCCTCCGGAGTGTTCGGTGTGACGTAAGGAGGTGTCCGACTGTGCCGTTTGATGACGTGTGCCTTTGTGTGCAAATAATGCCCTTTAGTATACCCCTATGTTGTGTACGAGCGTACAGTGTTTGCCTGACTATAATATGACTTTCTTGAACCGTTAGGTCTAATTGATCATTTAAACATGCGTATAAATGACGTAAGTAGGTAACTATTTCAGATAAAAAGGCAGTTTCTGAGAAACATTACAAACAAATAAACTGCCAACAAGGAAATCTTAAACTGGAAATAACTCTATGCAAATCGATAATGAAATAATCAATCATAAAAATGATGTCATAGAATTACAATATGTCATATCAGTTCTTAGAACATTAGTAGTCATAAATAGACAATTGAGAACAACAAAACTCAGTCAAAGAGATCTCCAATCGGATAGTGGATATACTTAAAGCCGAAGGTGTGGTCACGTCTCAATGTCAATCGGCTTTGATCTCGCCGCGGCGCGCCCCCGCCCTCACGCCGATCTGAACAATAGGTATTCTCTTAACACCTTGTCTGACCACTCATTGTTATCTTACACCTACAAACTTAGTACGCCGATATCCACTCCTAACACTCCTACACTCAAAGTTTAATTTCACTTGACCGATTGTAATACTATCGCTAGAAACGTGTACCACGTATTATGGGCCATAATTGAATAATAATCTTGACTAGTCATTTGTTTATTTCTTAAGAGCTAAAGTTCAGAATGCCTCAACTGATGTCCTTGATTATCAATGTGTATGTAATTCGACACACTGTCAGAGCTGTAATGCGATTGGTCGAAGCAATAATAGCCTATTCAATTGTTGATTTATTACAGTCACAGTTGAAACGTAATTGAAGGTTTCGTTAGCTAGGAGTTACTATCGAGCACTTGGTTTTTCTTGTGCGGACATTCTTGTTATCTGTTAAATAGCTTGTTATAGTTTACTACTGTGAGTTATAGGAACACTAAATTACAATGTTAAGCTGCAAGATAATTTCAAATAACAGATAAACATAAGTGTAGAATATCAAGCAATACGCACAGTGCAGTGGAGCGCACCCTTACAGTACGCACCGCACACCATCCACAAAGGTGTTAACATGTTCACCATGCGAAAATACATCTGTTTAATGAGCCCGATTGCCAATTATGTCATGAATGGCCGGTGCGTTGCTCTGGCCAGTAGCCGCACTCACCCACTTGCGCGCACAGGCGTGATGAGAAACGGAACGTGAACTTTCCCTCTCATCAGAATACCCTAACTGCTCGTATTACGTAACACTCGACATCCCTGTCCCACTCCGGACCACACTTGAAGTGAGAGTGACGCTCACAGGTAATCTATGTAGCTATTGGGACAAGGGTGCCTGACGCCTGACGCACTTGACAGTTTGTGCTAATTGTTCACCTGGTTCTCACAGTAATATCGATCGGCACCGAGTCGCAGGACACGGTGGAAACTAAATAACTTTGTAGGAATCTAAAGCAATAGAAAATAAATGGATCGGTAACCAAAAGCCGAAATTAGCGTTGTAAAAATAAACGTCCAATATTTGCAGTGCATATTTCAAAGCGTCTAAGACAAATGAATCTATAAAATTAATTGGACAAGTAATCGAAAACTCAGAAAGAATTTCTTCATCTCTGGTGAGGGGAGCGGGAAACAAATGAGGGGCGGACATTGAATAATTCGATTTCCTTATTTGTACCAATCAATATCTTATAAGGAAACTCAATATCGTAATACGGAGACATTTGGATATTGACATTGAGAATCAAAAAAGAAAATTTATGTGCGGTTTCACCATCAAAGGAATTTTTATATGATTGGCATGCGTCCCCAAATTAATGATAAACGGTTCTTCAAGGTGACAGTTTACAAACAAAAATATGTACAGTTCACAGTTTAGTATGAACCCATCTAGAATAAATAAAGTCAGGTGCAAGTATCATAACTAAATTCAAAGTGATCCCGAAACAGTTAAAGGGTGGCATCGCTCGAAGCAGTCCTGAGACGAGCGTGGCGGCCGCGTCGGTTGCAGACGGCATATTAACAGATGTAATTGCATTTACTGCCGAGATCGCTGACGTTTCCTACTAAATGTATATCGCTGAGTAATATAGACAATCGAGTTATTAACACAAACCACCCTCTGTAATAAGTTACCACTGATGGAAATGTTCCCTTCAGGGTTGACTTCTTAGCAAGTTCTAAACTAATTTCCCCACAACGCGGAAAAGTATCGAGCTCTGTTTGTTTGTCGGAACAGGGAAATATTTAAATCCAATAAATACAGTGAAGAGTATCAGATTAATTAGGAAAGATCTCCGCTAAAAATAAGCTCATATTAAATTTTGTTCGTTATACTGTCGGGTACTTATTTAATTCCGGATATAAAATTTCTGTGATTGAGTCCCAGCGGGTGGAGCCGAGGGGCGTGAATTCCAACAAAATTAGCACCAGGGGTCGAAATAAAAAAAAGCGAAGGAAAAATTTAATGAACAGGAAAATGCTCCTTTTTGCAGCTATTCCATCTATTTATCTACATCGGGATGCCCATTACCTTGCTAAGAGAAAAGTTTACATTTTTAATTTAATGATTCCACTTTGTGGAAGTTGGGCGGGTTTCGGCGAGATCTTAATTTGGGGATTTCTGAGGCGTCTCGTTTTGTAAATATTATTCCTTTAATAAGACCTCACGTCGAGGGGGTGCCTGCTGAACTCCGTGATTACGACTCTCTTTGCGAGCTTCATTTTGGACCTCGTCATTTTGATTGGCGCTAATGAAATTTTTCCTACTCTGCGTGCCATTTTCTTGTTCTTGACAGTATAATTTCCAGGGACTCGGAATCACTTCTGTTGCGTCAGCTACACACCCTCTAAACATTTAAGGAAGGCAATTTCGCGACATCTCAAACATTATTGTTGTCATCTTCATTTATGTTTTTCACTTTGCTAATGCAATTTTTTACTTATCTCTTTCCCGGAGCGGAGTGCGTGTCCCCATCTGTAACAAAATTTCTAAATCGTCAAGTCCCAGCTGCGGTTGTGTAGGCGATGACGTTTCGCTTTTAGCGGCTGTTTTAAAATTGAATATTTGATGCCTTATTCCCTTCTGACGAATCCGCGGCGGGTGTAAAGTACTGGATTCCGTGGTAGATAATTTTTTGAATGTCTCTGTTAACGACCGCACGCATTACCCTTAATCCCGGTGTACCACTTGGTGTTCTTCATTTATATTTCAACAATTTGTATCATGTTTCTTCGTAGCACTCTATTTAAAAAGAGAGTTGGTACTAAAACTTTGGAGTAGGAGATGAACGCGGGAGACACTTAAGAAGTTTCTATTTGGTTCTCATTGATTAGGTCTCTTATTTGTATTTTTAATAACGTTGCTGTAAATATGTAATAAGTTCTAGGATGAAGTGTACGTTTAAGTACTGAAATGGTTCTAGCGCTAAGTTTTATTAAGGTAGGTAGGTAGGTAACAGTTGAGATACTTCTATCAGTTTAATGTTAGCGCCCAAATTTTCATTGAGGGAGGTACGTTAACTTAGATGTTATTGAGAGTCTTTATTATGATCACAATTATAGCGAAGAATTAGCTTGATTAGGTCGCTCGTCTAGTGCAGATGCTACCATATGCATAGATAAAGCTTTGTAGACAGTAAATTACGACGAAAAAGAAGTTAATCAAGAAGTCACTGATCTATTGTAAGAAGCATTCGAATTCAGCCAAGGGGACATCCCCCGTGGGCACCCAGTAGAAGAACAAAAACACGATCAAAATCAATACATTAAACGACTATTCGTATACATGTTATCAGAAACATGACTGTAACACTCGAATGTTCCCATAAACACAAATGGTTACAGCTTAGTTCCTTTCTAATTACATAGATAAGCAACTTCAATAACGGTTGGTTTATCACAATCATATGTTTGGAATCTAATTGGAATTTTGCATGTTGATATGCTGAACTCTTTATTGGTCGATATTATGTTTGTTTTCTGATATTGATGATTGTATTTCAAATATATCGGTTTCATTAGTGATAACGGCTGTGTGCGCTTAATGCTCAAATAGTGGAAATTCACAAACGCAGTATGTTTTTCCATTGCTTGTTTATTGATTTTATCAAAAAGAGTGTCGCCAAAAACAAATTACATTTTAATCAAAAGTCAACAAGATGAAGTGATAGCGTTGTTTACCTATTACCAAGTGTCTGATATGCACTTGACAAAAAGCAGATTTCGTGGACATCAACTACTAGATATGTTTTGATTGGGAGTGATAAGATGGTAACAATCTGAGAAAAAGTTCTTACAAATTCAGTTAACTCTAGCCACACAACTTGTTAATGGTTCGGAAAGCTCCATCAAAAACGTAAGCACCTGTCAAATATCGATGAAATTGTTTTACAAAAATTAATTCTCTGACACGAGGTCTGCTCCAATTTGTCAAAACTATGACCACATTAATACATCAGAATGCCCAATTTGCATTTAAACGTTTACGATAGAAAGATAATTTGGGAAATTACAGTTATTTTAATAGAAATTATAGTCAGCGTTTTATATGCTGGGGTCGATAGGGGTCGGTTTTTTTACGAAAACATCTGTTGTGTGTAGCGTATGAGTTTTTTTGTTATTTTAAAAGGAGATATGATGGATCAGTTTCAACACGTATTCGTCGGTTCCTTTGTTGCTTGGTTTATGGCTTTGTAATGTGTTTCTTTGTTTGTTCAGAATGTGTTACAGAAGCTTCCGAAGTTCGTGAAAAAACGGGCAAGTGCAAGCAACGTTACACTATGTGCCCTACTAATTAGTTTATCACTGCCTCTATAATAAACAAAATGTTAGATAATAATATGTCCGATAGGTAGTCTAGAAGATTTCCGTAAGTTACTTAGAATTTATATGCACTGCAATGCATTCTACTTCAAATTTTACGCTACGTAACATACTCGAGAATCCTTTCATCCTCTCACAAAGGATTCAACACCGAATTCAATTACAAGCGGATTAAGAGACAACACGTATCGTCACTACAAATGCGCTTGCACACAAAAGAGTGCAAAAAACTGCATCTTAACGAAAATCGTTTTGTGCGAGTGTGGGAGTGTGCTAGTCCTCGAGAGTGCGCTTTAAAAGCCACCGTTGCGTGTTTTTAAAATAGGATTTAGTGCATATTGTCGGTGCCGCCATGCCGGCTAGAGATTGCATAATCTTATCTTTTAAAGTAAAAAATATCGGTTTGTCGCCAACCTTTCAAATGATATTGCAAAGCCATATGAGCTTAGGTTTTTTATGAAACCTTTGAGAAGTTTTTTTGCTCGCCTTGTCTCTGCAGCAATCGCTGTGTCAACGCGGAGCGACCTTTATGTTTACAGATCTCAAATGAAAACGTGCAAATGAATGAAACCAATGCCCGCTTTGAATGTACGGAGCCATTCGTAAAGCAAATGTGGAGATGGCGGTGATCTTGACGTCTCATGGCGACGAGATAGTTTTGATATTTTGTGTTGCAACTTGTAACTGTTTTGTATTTGCTGTTTGTGTTGATTTTATGTTTTTAAATGCGATTACAGAATATAATACGTGATTATTTAACCTAATTACATTTGTAGATAATTAACGAATAGTTTAAATATATGTATTTGTATGATACTTACTTAACTAAGTTACTTTTCAAATATACTTTTTGCTGAATAATTTATTTATATAAATGGTATCGGTAACTTAACTTATCATTACTGGTTCTGTACTACAAAACTATCATCATCAAACAACCAAAAAAAACCGTCCAACCAAAACGCTCAAGAATGTTAAAGTACAGTCAGCGAGAAAAGTCTCGGTGGCAATTAGAGTCTGTTGAATAAATCACGTAATCCCGACCGGGGCCGAATGAGGCCGAATGATCACGAACGTGAAATGAATACGAATGTTTATTTACACGGTACTCCGGGGCACTTTGCGACGAGCTCGTGAGATTTGCGATAGACTTATGAATGGAAACGATTGGGCTATAAAGTTGAGTAGGAAAATTGCTGGGGAAAATTATTATAAGGAAACGGTAGTGCAGTTAACTGTAATTAGGTGATTCACAGATAGCTTTCATATGTATCCGTATTTTATTAGATAGCATATAAAACCCGCCGTATTTTATTATATTTAAGGAGATATATACTATATGTTTACCTAGAAGCAATCAATTATCGATATTATTTGAATAAAAAAAAATGAATTAAATTCAATTAAAACAAAAGGTACAAAAATATAAGATGTTTATTATCATTTACTACGAAATCGTAGCGTAGCGACAGTATATTATCCGAATCTGTCTGTATATACGAGTATAAAAGGCAAAGCTGACTGACTTAGGATCAACGCACAGGCCAAACGATTAGGGCTAGAAGCTTAATTTCACATATGTATTACTTATATGACGTTGGCATCCACTAAGGAAGGATTTTTAAAAATTTAATACCCTGCGGGTCCCGTCGGGGATGCGGGTTGTTCGCAAGAGATACCGCGGCCTCGACATAAAGGGCTAAGAAGGAACATGGGTGGTTTTTAGTCTGTAGAAGTCTGACACTCCCTTTCGCTCTGCCCAAGAGCGGGAGGGTTATTTGATGATTTCCCACACCCCAAAAAAAACAAAAAAAGGGGGGATTCAAGTTTGTATGCAAAAATTCCGACACCCACGCGGGCGAAGCCGCAGGCAAAAGCTAGTCATAAATAAAGTTTTATATTCCAATGACCAAATCTAAGATGTTTGAGGTTTTGTTAGTTGCTACGCTTTTGCTACGAGTTCGTAGCCGTACTTGGTAAATAATAATCTATCCTAAATCAGCGCTTAACTCTATGTTCTAGTCATAGCTGATAGTGCTTGAGTCTTACACATTCTTAAACACGTAGTGCGACGTCTGAACTACGATTGGCACTCACCATGCGATCGCTCAATCATACCTCGACTTTTGCTCGTGACTGTACGTCGAACTCATTTCATTCATCACTGCAAATCTGTTTCACATGCCTTTTAAGTACTTACCATCGGAAATAAATACGAAACCCTCAACTCAGCACATGTGTTCCTAAGTCGCCAAAATATAATTCGCAGAAAGAATCGTTACAGCCTTAATCATAACAAGAATCCATAATCACATTAAGATTAAAAAACCTCATTTGTAAAATGTAATTAATCTTTGACATCAGGACAAATCCGTCAAACTAATTTAATTTAAGGTAAGGATACCCGTTTCCTTTATACAAACAAAATAATACAGGCACATTTATAGCGGTTACAGAGAGGCGAAAGTGTATTGCAATGAAGTATAGAAAAAAGAAACGAGCGGCAGTTTTGATTGATCACCGACTCGGAGCTGTTTTTTGTGTGAAATTAAAAACACGGAGTGGGCATGCGTTGGATTAAAGAGGAATTTGACTTGACCAGCAAGTAGAGGGATCCTTGCCTTTGTTGTCGAAAACAAACTGTGAAATTAATTTATTTTCGTAAGACGCGTTTTTGGACATCGATTTCGCATTACTGGAATTAATGGTCGTTTCCGTTCCGATCGATTTGGATGATGAGTTTTTGAAATGATTAACATACACGCATCTGTCTGTTAGAATTATAATATATTCAATAAACGTACACAGATACAAGTCAGCTTCAAGCTTGAGCGAATAGAAATGAACATTAACAGAGCAACCACAAGTGTACCGCAAACGAGTAATTAAAGCATCTATAATATATTAACA
Organism: Diarsia brunnea; assembly: GCA_949774965.1. Taxonomy (NCBI): domain Eukaryota; kingdom Metazoa; phylum Arthropoda; class Insecta; order Lepidoptera; family Noctuidae; genus Diarsia; species Diarsia brunnea. The sequence goes on along the minus strand of OX458999.1, from coordinate 9,254,824 downwards.
TTATGCATACCAAATTCATGGGAGACTTAGTCAAAATGTTAAGGAATGGTTGGGGAGAGATGTGTAACACCCAATACCGCAAAGGTAAAGCGTAATAATAGAAGCTATTCGGAGCTTTATGAACGATCAAAATTGCAAGAGCACGTGTATAAAATACACTTTGCAAAGTAGATTTAAATTTTAATACAAAGCTTTCAGCCGAGGGTCGTAAGTAATGTCTTGGCGTTGGAAAAGTGTGGAGGTGCTTCCGGGCCATTTTTCAGTACTATTTTGCCAACAGTAATTTAGACTTGCAACATTATCAAAATTCATAAGAAAATTAAAGTCATCTTCTGCCCATTAATTTCTTGTGCAAGTAGTTTGAGATATTTGAAGTTTCCGTATTGTAGTAGAATTTCGGCGTCTTTCAATAATGTCCTTGGCTAATTTGTTATTTACACGGTAGCGTAGTCGAACTGTGTCCCGTTCCCGGGTAAGCGGCTGAGCGCAGTGTTTGGGTGTAGCGGGCGGCGCGCGGGCGGTGGCTCGTTACCCGCGGCGCGGCATATCCACGCTAAGTGGTCGAGCCCTGTGTCTCAGGTGTCGACTGCGGCCGATTTCACAAGACAATGCTTAATAATTTCATTTCGCCATTACGGCGGCCATCTTTGCGAGTCGCACAGTTAGAGGGCATCGGCGCACCCCTCCTCGGCAATTTGCATTGTAACTCGGACCACGTAGAAGGCCCTAACTGCCATACCACCACCTCCTAACTCTTGAATATATAATTTTGTTGCTTTTATTAACAGCAACTTTGCGTGGGAATTGGCGATAGCCTTCCGCGGCGACTGTTTATTGTGGACGATAACTTGCTAGATTTATTTTATAGTTCAGCTTGAGACTTTGTCCTGTACACGACTGTACCTAGGGGTTGCTCGATGGATACGCGTTCGACGGACGCTTTATACTGCCAATAAAAAGGGTCGATGCATGGAACCATTAAAATATTTGTTGGCTTTATTTGACAGCAAGCTTGTTGAAATATTTATTGGAACCCATCAGTACATTGTTGCAAATTGGACTCAATCGTAATTATGTTGTAATAGATTTACGATTGGAGAGCATATAAATCTACAGATTTTATGAATAAGAATGTGTTCTTTGAAACTGAATTGTAATATCAAATATAGTGGGAACACAAGGTAGTAATCAGAGAAACAGTGTCGGTGTAATAGATGTTACCATAATTGCTTCCCCGACTGGGGACTTAATGTAAAAGTTGGGCGACTGTTACAGACTTATAAAGTTTGTTTTCGTGCCTATAAATTAATGTGTTTGCATGTCTTCGTGGGCCTTTAAAATCATTTAGAAGTTGGTCTGCTTGAGTTTCTGCGGTTGACTTTAGAATAATTGTTATGTATCTTTGTATTCAAAATCTTAAGGAACTCTTAATTAAATTCTGTATTTCCTGACAAATCAAAAGCTACCACCATCTTTTTCCAAATTAACTAAAAGTATAATTTTCGTATGAATGGTTAATTTACTCCATCAATACAAATCTTACAACTGAATTACGTTTCACATAACCACCCACTAATCACAATAATAATATCTATTCACCCTCTTAAGTAAGCTTAAGCTAAGGTTCCGTGGTTGATGAGATAGTGCGGCATCGCACATTGAGCACAACCCACAGGAAACAGGAAACGCGGAAATATTGGGCCCCGGTGCGGAATAAATTGTACCTCTAATTCTAATGGCGACTTTTAGGGGAATCCATAATTCCATTTCGTGTTTTCAACTCTTTAGGGGGTCGGAATATAGACATTAATGGCTTCTGAAAGGTTTCTTACGAGGAAACTTTTTGTAAGTATTGTTTCTTTGCTTTCAACTGACATAAACGCTGTTTTTATGGGTCAAACAGTTTAATTTATTTTAAAGGGTAGGAGATAAAATGTAAACATTGTGTTAATTGCCTTTGTCTGCACTGCGTTATAAATATCTTATTTTACGTTATATTAGTTATTACACACATAACTAATATAACGTTCTCATGATATAAAATTTGATAATTAAAACAACATTGATGAAAACCTAAAGTTCTAGAGTTTTTAATCACAAAAATATTATCTTTTTACAATAAAACCTCTTTAGTGATCTGTATTGAACAAAAAACAATCGGATCTCGTAACTAGATCTTCAGTGAAGCGTCATTGGAATGTGACCACAAAGAATTGAATAAAACGGACGTTTCTTCACAAAAATGTGAATCGAACTTCACTATTTCGAGGCGAAGCCAATCGCTTAGTGACACAACCCAAGTTACTCTTGGAGTTAGAATACACTGCTATGGGAAAGTGAAAAAAGTTGGATTGTTTAATAGATTTCTAAATACTTAGCGAGTTAATGAAACATGAACAGCTGTTTGAAGTCGCAGTGATTAAAGTTTGTTATAACTTTTAGACGGTTCGTCAAAATTAGAGTTTATGCTTATTAACATTTGACTAGTACTTACCACCTAATTAGTTTAATTTGTGACATTCTATGTTTAGATGGCGTACCAATTGCATTTTTTGTATTAACTGCTAATTCCTAAGATACAACTTATTACAAATCTTATTAGATTCGTAACTGTCTAATAAGACACGCATCCTATTTCAATAGGAATAACTACATCGCTAATGTTTTCTGTTCGAACTACCTATAATGTTAGTGTTCAATCAAAACCTGCTTCTAAAATTGTTACGTTAGAAGGTTACCTCTATATCCATAGAGCCACGCGCATCACCTCCTAACCATTCCAAATAAAAAACAAAAAAACGTTGCCTTTCAGAATGAACCGCGTACAGTCGCGCGTACTGCACTCCCATTCAAGCATCAAACAAAAGAACAGCCATTAAAAGTTTAAATTTCGAATGTAGTGAAGTGGAACATTGTGACAGACATGTTGAGCGTTTCACCAGCTAAGACAGGCGCCATCAATCGTACTGGTATCGATTCAGACGCGCGCCGCGATGAATTATCGAATCTATTAACTCGCGAGATTACCGGATTCCATGGAGAGGATGACTGTGGAACGGATAGACAGATCACAGTAGGTGTGAACTGAGAAATGGAAAAGAACAAACACAATTGTGTATAACAAGCTAAGCGAGCAACTGAGCATACTTTAGAAGGTCGGTAAATAAAACTCATCAACATTATTTTTATAAATAAAATATGTATATGTCAAAATCAGCAACCACCGCTCTACTTAAAAATCAACACCTCTTCACAGCGTTCCCAAAATAAATCCAATCTCATTTGACAACTTCTATTTCTGTATATTTTACGAGATCATCATGAATCAAGTCTATACGTTGTTGGTTCTACGCTCGGCGGCTCGGAGCAGACGATTTGTACTAATTATAACGCGCGAGCGACGCGCGACGCGATTAGCTTTCCACTGCCGATCCCGATGCGAAACCACTGCTGACACTTAGACAACTACGGCTTGATGATATACAGTGGTAAATAAAATACTTTGAGCGAAAAAACTAATCAAAACACTTATACTCCTATACCAATAAGCAAAATTCTTATGATTTTCAAGGTGCTGGCCGAAATTTTCCGTGACGCTTTTCGATTGAAATTGATTTTAAAAAGTAAATTATTGAAATTTTCGAATTAAACATCAGTAACAGTGGATTTACAACTTGCTAGACCACAAACCTGATTCTAATGATTTTATATAAAAAATAATTAAATTATTAATTAACACCACTTCCTTTGCGGCCGTGACAAATACGCAATGAAAAATAATACTAGCGTAGGTACTACTTACGTGTTGGCATGAACACGTGCACCATTTTATGTGTAACCCAACACGTGATGGAACAAAAGCTGATGACACTGAACAAGTGTCAATATCCTCGATGGAGCAACAGGAATATAAGATGCCCGTATGTCGTCGGCTTGCACTTCATTCATTCATCGAACATAATGGCACTTTACGTACTGTGTGGGAATGTGGAAACGTATTCCAGTACTCTATTACATCGGGTATAATCGACGGAACGGTCATCCAATTATTCGCAACAGTCAACTAAATCGGACGGCCTCGGAGGCGACGCGCCCAAATTAACAACAAAAATTAATTACAGAAAAAACACGGCTACCGTGCAGTCCTACAACCAACGCGGAGTAAATATACCGTTACTAATTACTGACCAAAAAACTGTTGGAATTGAATTCAAACATTTGTCTCTTAACGAATCGTGTCGCGGCGGCTTCAACTCAAAGCAGCGTGATTCGGCAATTCCGTTCCATTTTCAAATGCTCGCTGCCCATTCGTTCCCTCGGCTACGCCTACCTAATAAATTAGATGCCTCGCGTAGCACACCGCATAGTTACAAACTAATGAAATCCCGAAAAGATCTCAACCCATTTTCTTAACAACTTTTCCGAAAGAGCAACCGCCTTCAAAGATTTTACCCGGAGAAATAATTCCGCTAATAACGCTCAGCGCTCACGCGAGTATGTTATGCAACCATAGGAATTTCATTAGATACACACGCGTCTGTTTGTTAAGGAGCTTTCCATTGCTAAAAGTTTCTTGAGGCGGGTATAATTCCTTTGTTTGTTGTAAGGGGTGGCACGCCCGCCTCACCCACTACGTTTTCTAAGTCATCGGGTCCAATTATGCCCCTTTGTAGGTTTTGATATGTAAATTCGCGATTTTATTAAACAAACCGTGATGCCATTCGGGGGCAGCGAGCCGGATTAATAGCTTCTTCAGATTTGTGTAATCGCTTTCTCTTAAGACAACAGAGGTGAATCTCAAGGGAGCTATTCACTTTTGTGTTTCATCTCCGCGAGGTGGGCATTTGTTTGATGTTACGGTTCCAATGTAGTTTTCCGGGTCAAACAGCTGAATTCACAGCGACAGACAACCCTAGTTCTAAAAATAACTCGAATCATACTACAGTTCGGTCAATCGGCACAGACACATTGACAATAACGTCGTCGGCATAATCGATATATGACAGCATCGCGCGATTTCGATTGCCAATAAAACCGATTCGCTTGACTCGTCACAGGATATAACAACATATTAATCTGCACATGGAAACATAAAACGAGCGTTAAGGCCGAAACTACCCATTCGGTTTAAGCTTAATTTTTACCCTAGCACTATTAATAATTTACACGGGATAACGCCAACGTTTGCGCCATATTACAACGCATAAATTAATAATGTCGCTCGCTTGTTTAACTGCGAATCAGATGAGTTTTATTGACAATTTTGTTGGGAAAGAGCAATTTGCGGGATGAGCAGGCAGTGCCGCCAAGTGGTCACCAAATAGGGGAACGGTCTGCTCCATACGTGTGCTATTGGCTGGCAATTGTCATTTATAGTTACTGTAATTGCGATAGTGGCAGCGAGCTTACCGATAATGTGGAAACGGCAATGACAATAAACATTTGTCATTCAATATTGGCCAAACAGCCGTCGTTCAAAGACTTTAAATAATTATGCGTATTCTTGATGCCCTGAGGTATTTAAAGCTTTTTTGATTGATGCCTTGAGGAGTTTAAACCGACCATGGGATTCATTCTGTCCATAAGTAAACTTAATTAACTACCAACATTAATACAGATACCGAAAACTAACACAGGTAGTGTATGTCAGACCATATTCCATTCATCGATCCCGCTGACATTCAATAATAATACCTGTACTAATAATGAAATTAACGAGGCTCTCTCCACAGCGGAGTGCGCGCGCTAGATGCAAATGTTTCCATCGCATTCACTGTAACTCAATCCTCGCACGATTGTACACAATTGCATTTGGGGTTGCATTGAGGAGCTGACACACGGCCGCTATTATTGTGCAAACAAGGGCTTCCGCTCTTGTGGACCGGCCTTTATGGTACTGTCGTGTGAATCACTGATATTGTGGATGATTATTAAGCAGCTTGATGATTTAATTGATTTTCCCTTTCAATTATTTAAAATTGGTGCTCAAATTTCATTGGTTTTAATTGAAATGTAGCGTAATTGCAATATCCAACTTTTCCTGGCCTATTAGTTGTTTCAGTGGATGTTGTTTTATTTTCTGCGTTGTTGGGCTGCTTCGTTGTTTTAATTGGCATGGTATTTGTAGTTGTCTGCTCGATTATTAGCCCTTAATGTAGTTAGGTCCGTGGGTGGGTACATTGCAAAACGGTGTGTCGCTTCGAATTAACACGAGCTTTTGTTATCATTCAATTTGATTCTGCCGCCGGCTGTTTTATTATTTTAATGAGCCTCAATTTTCAGGGATAATTGAATGGACGTCGCGTAGGTTCGATTATTATTTCATTCGATACGGTAGTTGCAGGTAGGTGATATATTGGGTACCTACTAAATAGATGTAATGGAAAACGAAATTGACCATAATTTTTTATAAATTAAATTCTCAAGGTCTTCTGATGCAGTCTCCGCCTGATGGTTTAGCTTTTGATATAACTTGATCAATTATTTACTTTTGTGAAGGTTTTATCAAACAAAATTTTCAACATTTTCAATTGTGAAGAACATTCTGAATGCTTTTTTTAAGAAACATGTAGAGCAGTACGACATAACGATGACTGATGAAGTGATGACATTAGAGAAAGACAACATACCAAAACACTTCGTCAGTATAGCTTCCCTCCATTGGTATTCCAATGACAACATCATTGCTCCTACAAACATTCAGCACCGTACTGCTCGCCCTCTGATAAACAGCCCGCGACAATCGCAGGAGTAAATTATACGTATGCCTTTATTCAACGGCTAGTTTCACCATTCACCTAACTATAGTTAAAGTTGACTTAGTGCGCCAGTTTAATTAAAGGGGTGCGCTTTGATTTGTAGTAGCAATATGAAAGAGTGCGTTCCATAATGTGATTGTAAATAGTGATATTCAACGTTCATTTGTTTGTCACAAAGCTCGTAGGGAGGTTTATTTGCATAGCGTTGCGCCTACTCTGCCTAGGTTTGTTTTAAAGTTAGCGGTAATTAGTCAGTGGTGTTTGTGTTTGTTTTGGTTTTCATTGTTGTTTCAGTTAATTAGGCGATTTGTTTTCTCATGTTTTACAAAGAAAAGGAAATAGGTAGGGAAGTATAAAAAAATACATTGCAGATAGAAAATCAGAATTTAATGATGTACGAGTAGGTACTTGTACAATAATGTAAGGAAAAAGTAACTTCTTTTTAAAAGTAATTAGTAGTAAGTTCTCTTACGCAAATTATACTAAACTAACTTTTGCCCGCGGCTTCGTCCGCGTGAAAATATATATTTTCACCTATTTCATCCTTTTGGGGGTTGAATTTTGAAAAATCCTTCCTCTGTGGTTACCTACGTCATAAAAGGATTACGTGTGCGATATTTTAGTTTGTAGCCCTAGGACCTACAAACTTAAAATCCCGCCTGTGCGTTGATCCTCAGTCAGTCAGCTTTGCATTGCATATATACAGAAGGTAGTTAAGATAGATGTCCAACTATAATATTCTTCTAAGTTGTCCCCAAAAGTAACAATGATATCCATTACCCAACACAGCCTAAGTACGAAACGGGTAACCATGCCAGTCGGCCGGCATGCGGCAGTCTGACCACAGACCGCGGCACGCGACCAGTGAGGGCTCTCAAATTACTTATTAACGTATCTCTGAACAATTAACACCTATCCCGACCAATGCTTGCTAACGATCCACACAACAAGGTTGAATAACAGCTGAATTGATTGCACAATAGGATAATCATGTCTCGAGCGTAATATTAATTAGGTATACCAGAAGTGATTTGGCTAATTGGTAAATTAGATTAGGAATTGATATTCAGATGTAACTAACAATAATGTTTATTAGCCGATATTAATATTATCTTCATATACTTCGGATCTCATTTGTGACTGCTCACTGTAAAACCCCAACCGATCATCAATTGTTTACGAAAACTAATTTTGTTAACGCCAGTTAATTGGTTTAGCACTTCCTATTTACTTGCGCGACTGCTGAGCATGAGGTCTTGGGTTCGATTCCAGGTTGGGCAAAGTGTTATTGGGTTATTCCATCAGGAACTTATCAGTCGCTCACAGAGTCTGGATTTATGCCCGGAAAATGACAAAATGCTTGCCCCGTATTTCATTTACTTAAACGTACAGTCGAACAACCTAATAAGTATACAGCCAGCTAACTTGCATTTACTTTTAAGATTATACAGATACATTTAGAGACTGATGCCAAACGATACAGCGTTTGACATCACTCGCTTAATGCGAAACGCGTTATAAAACAAAATTGCAAACAATATTTTCAGTGTACTAGAATTATAAAAAACTCTACCTGTATACTTATTAGCTTGTTCGACTGTACCAGGCACAATGTGAAAGCACTTGTTAGATACACCTCTGCCTTACCCTTCTGGGATTACAATGCGTGATGTTATGTTAAGTTACTTAGTGGGGTAGTTAGTGATCGTCGTTATTTGTCCCCACGATCATTGCGGAGTCAAGTGTTCATTACGGGACATTTGTCACACTATTATAGCGTGTCCAGCTGGACATGATCTTCTGGCCTTATCGAAGGTGACTGGAATTGTCTATTCCAATGTAGATGTCCCGCAATTACAGTACTAACTAGGTATTGAGACTGTAAGGGGCTCAATGCAATGCGAGAAACGCTTTTTATCACCAGAACCTTATAGTTCAAATACCGAACACGCTTCGTATGATTTTTTGTTAAAATATCAACAATTACACCCTATTAAAGCCTTTCAGTACTAATTAACACTTCAAAGGCCAATTATTTCGCGTATTCGTAACAGAAATAATAAGTTCATTAGTTGTGTACTTGGCAGTAATTCAATTTTTGCACGAGACTCGCGTATTTTAATTGTCTACGTATGTACGAGTACAGTTATGATTATGAGTAATAAATAACATGTAGAAGATCGAGAGATTTTCGTTAAAAAAAAGTAAATAACAAAGTACTAGTTCTACTTGTCAATTATTAGCTATAAAATTGTCTACAGGTAAACTGTTTTCATTTATTTGCAACTTTGTTACTTTAATTTTGTCCATGAGTAACATTTAAGGTTAATAGAATTAAACGCACCCAATGACACGCATTCAGTCATTGCAATTGGCGCCCTATATCATGAAAAAAGTGCCGGGTGTAATGAGACTTAATTGAATTGCCTGCATTTATTCATTTCATTATGAAATAGCACTCATGGCCGCTCCCAAATACGGACACATAGATACAGCCCGGTGCAAATTTCTTAATTATAATGTCGCACATGACGGATAAATGGGGTTTATTAACTTAAACAGTGATGTAAGGCTTTTAACATTATGCTTTACTAGTTATTTTTCGCGGTTTATCTCGCATTCTAAGCAAAGTCTTTCACAAAATTGTGAAAACGTATGTTATTGACTTATGTATGTGTTATCACATCCTGGCTGTGTATCATCATAATTCTTCCAGACCATATGAGAAATTTATCTTCAGAATCATCAAGTAATGTTTTAATTATCAATTTTGCAATATAGCTGACATAGCTTTTAAATAATTGACACTAATAAGAGAAGAAGTACAAATTTGCAAATTCTTTTGGAGTAGTTTCAAAACGTTCCGTTTTTAAAAGGAAACTACAGTTAAGGTTGAACCTAAAGGAGTGAGAGGTTAAATTTTGACAGCTCTCTTCGCGTGACCGGCCAGCTTAAATATCATGTGTTTTTTTATTTTATTCTCATACTCGGTTTTGAGCAAATTGATTACGTCTATTAACTTGTTCCTCAAAGTGACAGCCCTAACTATTAAAGATGGCCGCGCTTTTATTCTATTTTTAAAGTTCGGAATCCCGTTAATAGGTTTGTCAGTTGTTTAAATCGATATTTTTGAGCCTGATGCTACTTTTTATTTGGTCAAGAAGTTTAAATATTGATTTCCTTATTTTGCTGTTTTCTAAGTACTATCGTGTTAAAGATAGTAAAAATTATTCACTTTACGATTGTTTGAGAAGACCAGTCTTTTAGTAAACCTACTCATCATGTTATTCTTTATAAAATTCAATTTGAGTAATGAAATTCTGATACCTTATAATTCATTAAGACTTCTTGTTGAGTTCACTTCGCGGCAAGTAAAAGAACTTGCCTTATAGTCCAAGTAACGACTTTAGATCTTTGTTTAAATACCCCATTGTGAAGTGTAACCAGTGAGACCCTTCCTAAGATTCGTTTAATTTGTCATATTTGTGTTAGATAAGCCCAGAGATGGGAACGGAAGTCAGTAGGTAGCTGTACTAGATGACACACGTCAACAGATAAACCGCTCTATGACTATTGAATACAGAAGCAGTTGGTTAGGGTTGTGCAACTCCTTTACTATTAATACAACTTCTATTTTCTTTTAAAATCTTTAAAATAACTCGGCTAACTTACGTCTCAATTCTAAGTCAATTTGTAGGATAAGTAATATGAGCTCGAAGAATAACTAAATGATAGGTGACAGCCCTATTAAAATAGTGTTTTAATTATGTTTTTATCAGATACTCCTAATGACGTAATTGTGTCTTTTTAAGCCCAAACACGTTTTAATCATATTCAGTTGGTGTCCTTGATCAACATTTTTTAACATTAATATATTTATGAAAATTCCTTTTTACCGACGAGTCAAATGAAAAAAAATGTCTTAACATTGAGTTCAATATTTGTTTTCTACATTATTTATAAAAGTATGCTTCTTTTGATAAATAAATAAAGTATTGGCGTTATTGACTGACCAATCTAATTGAACAACATTTATGATTCCCGAAGGAGTTGAATAATGTATGGGTCGTCCCCAATACGCCAATGATGGTATTAGGTTTCAATATCCAATTCCTTTTATTGGTAATGATTTTGATTCGTAGTCAAGATAACATGTTGTAAATAAAATAATAATAATGTTATGGCTATATGGATCTCCAAAAGAGAGATAAGGATCAGTGTTAAATGAAAGTAGAATGTAGAGCGGAAACTTTAGGTGTGAAGTTGATAAAAAACAATACCTCAGAAATGACCAATCAATCTAAAAGTAAAAATCAGAAGAACCAATCATAACCCGGATGTAGAACACAATACAATGATTCCCACATGCTTCTGACAAAACAAAACAAGGTTTAAACATCGTCTAAACGCTGAAATAACAAACCGATTACGCCATGATCAGTGTATTAAGTGGTCCAAGTTATACACTTCGACGGTGAACAAACCTTTTTGATGTAACACCTACCTATTCTTATCCCCCCGTAGTATAAACAAATTGAAAGTTATTCAGTAAAGCTTCACATTCCTTCGGGTATTATTCTCAGTATGTCAAACATTTTTTTACAAAGCACGTGTACTCGCTACCGTTTATCACTTGGAGGGGAACGTGGAAACAGTAGCGGGTAGTCTCACTCAGCGATCCAATATTTAATAGTTTTATGATGTATTATCAAAACAAATCTCACCGAGTTACTATGAACCACTGTGGTACGTTTCGGCTGCAATTCAGTGATTAACCAAACGGTTTTGATATTTGATTGTTATGATTTCGTCGAATTTTGTTCGTGAGTTGAGGTATTTTTTTTTGTATGGAATTAAACTTAAGTCGGTAAATTATCCACAAAGTACTTAATTGCAAAAGATCAGCTTCACATGACATTAAGAATCAGTTTGTCATTTGTACAAGTAAGCAATAATCAATGAAATGTTAACAACGCCATAAAAAATAATTGAAAGCAAGTACAAGTGAATTTGGACGTAACACACAATGCCCGGCCCCAGTAATACGTACATTACAGAAGTTAATTGGCATAATGGTCTATGGTTATAGCTTGTGAGTTCCATTATAATTGAGTTTCCTCTTGTCTACCTCCGCTGTTAAATAATGCTAATATTGGTGGATATGGATGGGTTACATTCGACATTAATTCAATAATAACTACATGCTTAGAAAACATTAAAGGGCATGCTAGATGAATTGCCGCGCTGAAAATAAATTAAAGATCATTCATGTTGTATACAGTCTGATCTTTGATATAGTGTGCTGATAGTGGCGCCCTCCGGCTTGTAGAAAGTTCAGTTATCAATAATACATATAAAATAACAATTAATATAAAATGTGTTTTTATGTGTTTTTTTTTAGTGTTATTGGCTTTTTCCATCAGGAATTTACCAGTAACAGCTACGGAGTCTGGATTTGTGCCCGGTTGATGGCAATAGGCTCGCCCCCTATTACATGGGACTTAAACATAACTGGCGAAATGTGGGTGTACTGTACTAGTAGGTACACCTCTGCCTAACCCTTCGGGGATCACAGGTGTGATGTTATGTTATGTGTGTTTTTATAAGTATTGTTTATTCATAGTGATGCCAAGGTCTTTGAGACTCGTTGTTTCATACAATTTGTGATATTTTATTGACCACTCTTTGGTAAACTGTTGAAAAGTCACGGAGTATAATAAAATAGGTAACTCAACCAGTATTAATGTAGTGGCACTTGGCATTTAGTAAAATGTTAGCCCTGCGCCACCGACATTATTCACGGACACTAATTATTGTATTTCTTTATACAGCATATAATAAATGCAATTAGCGTATTACTACCGTGCCGAAGGGTGGTTACTGCAGTTTTTTCCACGTTTTAACTTATCCATTGATTGGCGATGATCAAACGATAAAGATTAAACATCAATAGCTTCTCATTTATTATGCACTGTCTTGTAAAATGCAATAATTGCTCGTGCAAAGTAGTTTCACTCCAACCTTTTTAATTACTAGTCCACAAAAAGCTTATTCAAAGTAGAGTTGCATTTTAATCAATAAAAAAAATATTGTAAAGTATCAAGATTGTTGACTAGTCGAACAAAAATAGACAGAAGCGGTCGATACAAAAGGACTTAACATATTTTTTCATCATATTTTATTATGAACTTCTGTTCAACATCCAGATGTTTGAGTCTGATCAAACAAAAGATTTTTCAGATGTACTTACGCTGCGTCAGAATGTAACTATTACGTTCATGATTTATGAATAACTTCTGTTTATCTTTAAAATCCCACTTTTGTTTTAAGATTCGAGAAACTTTTATCTTTGAATATTTGTCTATTTCCTTTGTGTGCTGTATTGTAGTTAGGTATGTGAGTGATATCAAAGTGGTCGGAAGATACTAAATAATCTCGGGCTACCGTTGTGTTCTGCTACATTTACCAATTAGACAGTTAGTTATGAAGTTTACATCTGTTTCGTATGTAACTGGCGCAATGTACGCTTCTGGTAAATCTGTACATTCCGTAACAATAAAAAGTTGAGCGTAGAGAAACAATGAGTCATGTTACAGTACTGAACACTCGCTACAGGAGAGCCAGCTCCCACTTGACCGTTTTTTAATAGTTTATTTCCAAACTCCCTGTCGACAGCGCCGATGTTTTTCTAATAACCTGTTTAACAAATCATAACGTTTATTTTTGTTCGACACTGAACGATCACACGTCCGGGACTCTATTCTGTTTCAAATCTCTAAGCTTGTATGTTTTGATTATTTTAATTTTTCATTGAACATAAGAAATTGAAGTTATAACAAGAACAGCGGACGTAAACGTGTGGAATAGAGGAAGAAACACCACAATAATGTAACACATAAACATTGCACTGAACATGTTATTTGCCTGAATTCATATAAAATTGTCGTAATCACCTTTGAAAAGGAAATATAAAATATTATTTATACGACAAGCATGTATTATATTTTTATTCTAAACGTGTTTATGTTTCGATATGCAATGGTGTATTTATGTGTTTCCGAACGCGTTTTAAATACGACTGCATCTATCTTTCAAGTGTCTCTCTAATGGTGGCCGACGAAAAACAAGCTCCAGTAGTTTTTTCAATCGAATTTCTTTGTATAGCTAAAAGCCGCCGATGGCATGCATACGACCTATATGACTCGACAGTATCAGTCGCCAGAATTAGACGAAATTAATTTAGGAACCGACTAACTGTGTCTGTTGTTGGCCAGGTAGCTCGCTACGATTTTTTGTACCTCTACAAAAGACCGATTGGGATGAAAAAAACTACAAACGCCGGGAACGGTAGCAAAACATTTCGATTATTCTTGATGAAGCGTGTCAATATAAATAGAAAACTATTAAATATCAAAAAAATACAACAAAATAGTATTCCATTCGATGTAGACCCAAAAGTTTCATTTGAGAAAACATTATGCCAAATTAACAACTTCTGGCGCCAACAGCAAAAACTACGTAAATCAATTAGTCATAGCGTGTTTAAAAAGTATATCCGACTTCTACTGTTTACAACATTTTATATTTTTAATAGCTTGTAGTTTACAAGTCGACACATTTATTAAGGACAATCCATAAACCTTTTAATTTAAAACAATTACAAAATAAAAGAAGTAGCTACCTTTTGTCATAGCTCATAATAATAGATTTTTCATTTTCAATCGAATGGCGGAGGGCGTGACAGTGGCGCTGTGGCCGGTCGGCGGCGCGCGTGGTGGTCACCCGGCCAGAAATTGTATAATTTTACGCAACAAAACAATCCACCAATACGGGGTGAGCGTGAATGGACACGTCCGAACCAACAACCGTCAACGATTCATAACAAAACGTGCCAAACGCACGCATCCCGACCGATGCCGAATCAATTGAAAAGTGCCCAATGAAAAATACCACAAAGAGAAAAATTTATCAACAGTTTTTGCACCCTGTCAAAAATTGAAACCGCCACAAACGAGAACATACACACGAAAAACCGGCCAAGAGCGTGTCGGGCCACGCTCAGTGTAGGGTTCCGTAGATAATAAAATATTATGTAAACGAAGTTAAAAAAAAAATACGGGCAAATGAAACTTGACCTCTGGATTGTATAGGCGCTCATACGATTCAGGGACCAAATTATATTGGTTAACTGCAGTTTCCATCTGTTGTTTCCATCCAAGTTCAAAATAATTTTCCTAGAAAGTCCTTATAAAGTTCTACTTTTCAGATTTTTTTCGTATTTTCTAAACTTATGGTTCAAAAGTTAGAGGGGGGGGGACGCTTTGTTTTTTACTTTTGGAGCGATTATTTCCGAAATTATTGACATTATCAAAAAATGATTTTAGTAAACCCCTATTCATTTTTAAATACCTTTCCAACAATATATCACACATTAGGGTTAAAATTAAAAAAAAAAACACTTCCCACTTTACATATAGGGGGGCTACCCTAATAAAACATTTTTTTCCAATTTTTATTTTAGCACTTTGTCGGCGTGATTGATACACATATTGGTCCCAAATTTCAGCTTTCTAGTGCTAACGGTCACAGAGATTAAGCGAGGACGGACAGACAGACAGACATGGCGAAACTATAAGGGTTCCTAGTTGACTACGGAACCCTAAAAAAGAGGCAATGGTCGTATTAAATAAAACACAGGGCACAAAACTAACCGTAGACCATGCCCATAAGGTTATGAAAATCCACGCACAAAGCGATTTTACAAAATGTCTTTAATAAAAGACTTCGATCACATGGAGCTTTATACAATCCTTAGCCTACAAAGTCATTCAAAATTCATCCAGCCAGACTTTTCAGTAATGAAATCCTTAGACAGGTAATACTAAAAGGGAATTTCATAGCAGCTCGAGGAATGAAATAAAACGATAATATGTCGAGAGCTATTCTGTCTTACAATGGGCTACGACAAAGGGAAATTGTAAGGCTGTTCACCGAACACGATAAAGTTATATTCATTCTGACTACTTCGTCTGTCAGATTACTTCAGTTTCGTTTAATATCTACGTACAAAATTTAAGAAATAAAATGTTTAGAGTCAAAATTAAGCGTCAAAATTAACCTCAAAGTCGCTTCAATTAAATCAATTGGTAAGAATAAATCTTCACAAAGACGAATGCTCTGTCCAGATAAATAATTAAACTCGAGCATCCTTTGATACAGCAGCCAAAGAAACAATAAAGAAGCCATATCAAACGATACTGTAAGCGAATTAGAAACAAAACGGATTCGAAAGACTTTCTGAAGATGACGTCTCCTTCTATACGAAGCAGTCATCGAGTTTCCTTTGTAATTAAATATTGAAATTAAGAAATGAACAGCCGCTAATTACAAGAGGTTGTCCCTTGGGGGCTGATTATGTTGCCCCAGCATTCGCAGAAAGGGATGTTGGGGACTACGCCGCTCTTATTACAATTAATATTTAAGATTTTAATGTTCTCCCGCCTGAACATTTGTTTCTGAAGTTGAATTAATATAATTCCTACTGAGCTTTCATTCGAGACTTATTCCAATTTAAAATATATTCATACACTGTTATTTTAAGTACAGTCTCTGACTTAATATGAATTTATGCAAATTCTACGAGACATGTTAATAAAACACATCAAAATGTTGTGAATTCATTAAAGAGTAATTAAAAAACATCTGTTCTGGTCACAAAGGCGACGGATCTGCGGTAGACGTGTTGTGTCCAATATAATAACGCTAGATCAATGGGAGCAACATCGATAGGAGCAATAAAAAAGAAATAGTGACGTTTTACAAACTATAAATTTAGTGTTTGGACATTTCAATTATCCGGACCACGTGGCGTGCCGACACTGATGTTCGTGCCAACAGCAATAAAATTTAAAAGAGTAACAATACAAAAACGTGTCCGACCTAGTTAATATTTTTATGTATCTAATTCTAATAAGACATTTTATATCGAAGATGATTAACAAAATAGTACAGTTGAATACGAAAAAAAGAAACAAATAATAGAAGCGATAATAACTTCATCAGGGAGCGATCACATCTCAGACGGAATATACTAAGATCTTAAATACGTTTGGAATGTCTTTATTAACTGTCAACAAATCAAGTGAAGCACCGGGAGCTGTTTAATACCCTATCAGACAAACGTAATTAGTTTTGTAAATAAAATGCCTCGAAGAAATTGAAACGTAGCAGCTACCTGACTGTTGCGGTGACTTGCTACATTAACTTATGATTGTACTGTCAGATAGAACATTGTTATTAAACTGAGCAGTAACTCTATAGAACCACAGAGTTTAATCCCCTCAGTCAATGATTTAACTATTATTTTCTGAATCCAAGAATATGAAGATGAAATCTTCAATTGTTACGTCAATTGCAATTATATTGTAGGTAGGTACTCTGGAACAACTATATTACTTATACAAAGTTGGCTCTTTACGGCTACATGCGTTTAACTACAAGATTTGCATTAATGTTAATTAAAATTTCTGGGTTTGTTTTTCTTTTGCATACATACCATACATACATAGTTTAGAAGTTAATATACTATGAAATCTAATTTAAATACCGCTTTGTAATGTTTAAATATAAATTAACACATATTTCCAGTTCAGTGCGCTGATGGTAAAAAGCTTAGGTTTCTTTGTGTCGAAATGTATTAAGTTTCTTCCACGAAATAAGAAGTTTTAGCAAATTAAAAAGCATCCCTCGCCCTTGGGAACAGGTAACATTAGGAGAACATCTTGCTGCAACAGAACATGATATAATTGTAGCGCAGGATTACGGTCGCAAACTTTTCCACCCCAAAGCATTTTTTATTTAATTTTTATTTTTACGACACAATTAAACGCGGCTTTGCTTTCACTTTTTATTGTTACTGTCTTAGTGCCCTCTAATTTTTGGCTTCAATTACATTTTTCCTTTCGTTTTATTAAAACATTGGTTTTAATGATGAAACTTTATCGTCATCTGGACAAAATTATCGAATTTTATAGTTTCTTCTTCCGTTGTTTTTAGAATATCTGTAATGTAGTCGAAATAACTTAGTAATCAGACGTAATCAATAATTCGGACCTCTCTTCTTCCTCAGGTACTTCTCAAGGTGAATAGGTGTTTCTATTCAAGGAGAGATTACATCTCGCTCCGACCGGAACTCGTTTAGAAAAAAATAGAGCAACGATTTTTTGAACCGAAATCATTTATCATGTTTGCACTGAACCCAAGACAAACTGCTACTGCGTTTGAGTTTACTCTAGATAAGATTACGTTCGTTTGTTTTACGTTGTCTACCGATTCTTGGGCCATTTTTAAGACAGAGCCTCATTGTTTGGTGTAATACCCAGATATGGTGTTTCCGAGACACTAACTTGAAAAGGAAATAATGCATCAAACGGGTATAAAGTAATTTGTGCGTTCAAATATTGTTCGGTAGCGGTTAGATTTTTGATAGCTAGGTTATTAAAACGGGTTCATGGATAGCCTAGAGCCTATTCATGATTGAGAATTTGAGAACGCAACTGACGAGTCTGATTTAGCACATGCTGACAATGTCATAGTGTGACTAGATGAAAGCAATACAGATGTAGGCAATATAACTGTAACTAACGTAATTAATGTGTTAAAAATAAATATATTCTCTACGAATAAAGCTAACTTACAATCTAATTATAAGGGTATTAGTCCAATAGCACTAAAACGACAAAGTCGATGCAAATAAAACAACAGGGGCATTGAATCAGAAGCGTTAAGACTCTTCAAAGGTATCGTATGAAAATATGACTAAAGTTAAGAGTGTTAAGGTAGAATGTCTCATAATGACAAACCCTCTGAAAAAAGGATATATTTGGACCAACAAAACTTAGAAAAAGAATTTTAATTTAATGTGTAAACATTCCCATACGGGTTGTAGTGCCGTAACGTGTAAATAATCGGGCGCTTCAGTAACAAAAACATAAAATATATACAGATTATAACTATTAGCTTACAATATGCTGTCAGCGAGCTGCTTTTGGTCTTTTCACTTTTTTTTAGAGGTAGGAAGGATGTTTACGCCACGTGAATGTTATGATTTAGTGTCAGTAATTATTAGTGAGTGTGAACACGTCCACTAAGAGTCGAGAATAGTAATACAAATATAATAACAAAGAATGCCGTGTCTATTCATAGTGTGCCGATGGTGATCATACTGTTTGTATACTTAGTAGCTTCATGTGTTTAAGATCTTAGTTTTTTATGGAGTCGGGAAGATTGAAAGGAGTTATTCGGAATGATTTTTGGCGCTGAATCAATGTTAAAGTCACGTTTGTTTAGAACGTTATCCAATTTCTTTGTAACCGCAGATTTCCTATCGATCTCTATAAAATCCGTCGATCAGGATTTGTTTCGTAATGTTTGTGAAACTATCTATCAAGGGTATATCTGTCAGAAATATCTGGGGACTCCTTTGTGGGTGCTATTTGATCAGTGACACGAGCGGTGAGTGATGAATATTGCCAAGCAAATATACAAAAAGCAAAACTATACGTGGTGTTAGTTTCACTAGGGTTGGTCGGAGGAAAGAGTACGATGCGCAGAATCGTAACATGTTTGATTTCAATAGTTCTCGGAATTGCTAGGTTTAGGGTGTTCGATTTGCAGATTACATTTTATGTATTGAATGTTATTGCACAGATTGCTTAATTGAAATTTTGATAAGAAAAATAGTATTTAGGTAGGTAGCTAAAGCAATAGATGAAACCAGTTTTTATTATGTATATTATTCGAATACTTTAATTTGCAGTTAAATATTTATTATTTCTGAGCTTGCTTAAGTTGTAAAGCTTGGCCGTAACTTTGTTCAATCTTATATCGCCATTATACGCGTGTTTATTTCATTATTCCATTACTTTTGGTAGATACTAACTATTGAGTAAGTTTCTACCCTCTAGGACCCTCTGGTTTATGATACTCTCTCGACTTCGCACACCCGTATAAATCGTTCGGAAATCGTTTGGTAATAAATCGAACGCTTTTTAATGGCAGTTTATCGCAGTGAGCTTTGCGGTATTCAGATTACGGGTATGGCCTAAGTGGCGGCAAGGGAGCGGCACGTGCTCTCCTTATCTCTGTCCCTCGACACTTTCAATATTCGATTTCGTCGCGGCCGCGATTGTGTTTAGCTTTTTTTGCTCCCAACTGTACTCGCCTGCACCCAAAATAAAATCAATTTTTATGTGCGGCCTTTGAAGTTCATTCAGACTATTTATACTTTATTATAATTGTTCCGCGACGATGGCCAAATGTTTCGAAGATGACAGAAAAACTGAAGCTATTAAGTTTTTTGGTGTATTACCGTTGTCCGTAAATAAAATTGGTCATCAAAATGACAAACCCTTTATCTGAGCACGACAACGAAGAAAAAAACTGTCGCACCACAATCGCACCCCAAAGCGTAACCGAAAACGAGTGTCACCGCAATCCAAGCTAATGGAGTGTCTCATAATGACGGTTGCTGACATAAAAATAAATAGGCGAGACTCAGTTTCTGCGTAAGCCGATACTATGATAACAGCATCGCTCCCCCGATAATTGCCGAACTTGGCCGACGCCTCTGATGTGGTACCTAGTTGTAATGTACTGCGGATTAGCTGCTACCAGTGTAATTGATCTTATTTCGCGCCGCCAATTAGTTCGGACTCGCAACTAGCGGCCTACTGTCCATATATTTATTTCTAATGGTTTTCCTGGCAATTAAAATCGCTGTATGACAGGTCTATTTGTTTTAGGTAGGACCTGATAACTTATGGTGCACGTTGATTTTCATTTTCTCTATTATATTAAAATAGAAGGTGTGTTACCAGGTGTTACGAGTTGAGTCAAAGGTTTTTATTAAGGTTCCAAATGTATTTTTCCATTTTTTTCCCTTGATTTTATACAGAATAGAAGTCCGTTGTCCGTTGTCCGTCCGGAGGCCTATGTCCAGCAGTGGACGTCTTTTGGCTGAAATGATGATGATGATGATGGGGAGTCCGTTGGCAAAGGTTATCTCTCAGCATCCTCTGGTCTTGTTATTAAATTATTAGGGTTCACTTTTCTTGGGTATTTTGTTGCTGTGATGATTCGATGTTGAACCCTTGTTTTTCTTTATTTTACGTTCTAAATAGAGTTCTTATTTATATTTGGTATGATATATCCAAAGCTGATTTTACTTCAGATTTGTGACACCCTAATTTAGTTTATATTCTAACTTTTAAGGCTGAACCGGCATGGAATGATTTATTAAATTTCATTAACGAAAAGTGTACAATTATAGTCGAGATAACTCCATTACATTCATTCCACCCCAGTGTCCGCAGTAAAACGTATTGGCATATGTCTGAATTACTCAGCAACACCACCTTTTTATCGTCACCACAAACTAATAGTAACTCCAATAAAGGTAAACAAAGTTTTAGGTCCGAAGTACGCAATAGGCTTAGCGGCAAAGATTTAGGTGACAAACTTTATTGCGGCCAAGAAATACTGTTGTCTATTACGGGAACATAAATCACGGATGGGAAAACAATAAGCGTGAAATTGTGGAAACTGCGGCCGACGTGTTGCGGTATTAAATCTTAGGGGAGTGAAATAAATAAAAATAAATCTGTACCCTCCCTACACAAGTTGATTTATCTGATAAGTGTAGATAGCGCATGAGAAGCTCCCGTTGCTCACTTTTAATAGAATTTAATTAATGACTATTTCAGTTATTGTTCTTTTGTTGCAGTTATGAGAATCTACTCTGAGTACTGAATGATAATGAATGAATCATGTGTAAAAGCGGATTGATCGATTTCTTACTTTATTTTTATGCACGCTTTTTATTTGAGCGTTTTTAGAGTTCCGTAGTCAATATAGAACCCTTACAGTTTCGCCATGTTCGTCTGTCTGTCCACACTATATCTCAAAGACTCTTAGTTCTAGAAAGCTGCTATTTGGCATGAATATACAAATGAGTTACGCCGACAAAGTGCTATAGTAAAATATTGAAAATTATTTTTTAGCGTATCTCCAGTACACATTAAAGTGGGGATGATTTTTTTTATCTCGCAAAGTCCGTTGTGTGGGATGCCGTTGGATAGGTCTTTAAAAAATATTGCGAGTTTGCTCAAACAGTTTTTCGATTAAGGATCCGTTTGTGAAATATTAAGCTATAAAGTGTAAATTTTTGTTAGACTCAAGTGTGCCAACCTAAACCACCTATACGGGGTGTGTTTGGGCGTTTGAAAAAAATCATGGTAGTAGCATGTATAACGAAAATAAAGGAAAAACTATCACAGCTAAGTAGGCTTTACAAGTTTACGAGTAATAGTCGACCAACCTATAAAATGTACTTGTATGAAATATTTTCCTATACGTAATGTATGGGAGCGCGGTTCTAAAAACTGTAAATGTAAGTTTGTTTTATTTTTACAATAAAGATCATCGTTCGGAGGCAGGTAGGCAGGGTGGTTAATAGGTTTAGTAAGTTTACATATTTTGATGGGCAACTACGGAACCCTACATTGTGCGTGGTCCTACTTGCACTTGGCCGGTTTTTTTTTATCAATTATCGTTTTAATTTTTTCACAAGTCTTTGACTTTTATTGCAGTAATAGAATGTGTGATTTGTGTTGCTACACTAGACAAACTTGTATTATTTGATTTGATGATCGAACTAATTAAACAACTATTATGCAATAAATTGTAAATTTTAACTAACTCTATCTATCACAGTCCATCTAAGTATGTTAATTTGTTTTATGAAATATGTCTTACTAGCTTATGCCCACGGCTTCACACGCATGGAGTTCGATAATTGTTCCAAGTTATAAACTATCTGTGTGCTAAATTTCATGCAAATCGGTTCAAAAGATTTTTACGTGAAAGGGTAACAAAAAACCCATACATCCTTACACACTTTCGGATTTAGAATATTAGTAGGATAGGTAAATTCTTGTAGTCCGCTCGTCCTGAAAGCGGGTCAATGACCGAACGGCCAATATTTTTGCGCAAGTAGTAACACTACGTTAGTGCTTTGACAGCTAATATTTTTAAGAGGGCCGTTTCGACGCTTCTCAATATAGGGTAGTTGAAAAAAATACCTGAAACCTTCCTTGTACCGTATTCTGTGCTACTAACTTTGTATCATGGTTTCGAACAACGTTTATTCTATGAGATTGTTGTTGCTTTAAACTGCGATAGGTTGAGTTAGCTGTTAGTTACTGAAAGGCTGATCCGTAACCTGCTGTCAAATCTCAAGTTGTTTGTAATGATTATTATTAATAACCTATTAAAACCAGCCATCGCAGTGCGCGTCCTGGTAATCTCGCTACCTCTTTCTGCGATGTTTATCCTCAGGCACTCAAGAGGGCGTACCAAAAGAGTGGGGGGAATGATTTGGGGGGGCTTTTGCTCAGCAGAGGAAAATTAATTAGAAAATGCACAACCAACATTATCATTGACAGTTGAGGGCTTATGGCATTGAACAGCCTTTCAGTACCCCTCAAATATCGGTCAACAGGTTGCGGACATTGCATTTTGACAGTAAGCACACGGCGACACATCAACCTCTACCGCCCAGTATAACCTGATATCCCTTTGTTTGAGCTTTCCGAAGATTGAGATATCAGTTTAATTTGGTTTTTTAGCTTGATTGGTAGGCATGATAAAGGTATACCTGTCAAAGTCCGTAACCACTCCGCATTCTCTGTCTGAGTAGATTGATGCATCGCACTGTGTACTTGAAGACTGTCAAATTCCGTAACCACTCCGCAATCTGTCCTCATCGTTAACCTTTAACCTTTTGATGTGTCCTCCAGCCCAATCCTTCATAGGTAAAGTGTAGCATCTTAAACGGCAGTAACGTGCTACTATGTCCGCAGCTCCAGACCGGGCCGACCACCGAAGCGCGCGTCAGGAGTGGGCCTGTCACTCGCAGCCACGCAGTTCCCTGGACACCCCTTCAAGAAGCACCGCATGGAGAACGGGGAATATTCGCCTTATGAAAACGGACACATGAGTGGTGAGTACCGCTAATAGATTTAAGCATACATAAACATTACATCATGCCTGTAATCCCCACAGGGTTAGGCAGAGGTGATTAGTACACCCATATTTTGCCAGTTATGTTTTAGTCCCATGTAATAGGGGGCGAGCCTATTACCATCAACCGGGCACAACTCCAGACTCCGTGGCTGCTACTGAGAAATTATTGATGGAAAACTCAAAAACACTTTGCTCGACCAGGGAATCGAACTCAGGACCTCATGTACGGCAGTAGCGCTTGCGACCACTAGACCAACGAGGCAGTCATAGATTTAAGTTTAGTCATCATCATCATCATCAGCCTATAATGTTTCCCACTGCAGGGACTCAGGCCACTTCTCTAGGAGAGGGATGGACTATGATCCACCACGCGTGCCCAGTGCGGATTGGTAGATGTCACATGTCTTCGAATTTTTTGGTTCTAAGACATGTCGGTTTCCTCACGATGTTTTCCTTCACCGAAAAAAAGTCTAAGTTTAGTCGTAAAGATTATTTTGGAGCCCTGTGACTAGAAGTAGACTGACAGAAGTAAAATGTGGAACTTTTTGTATTGATGGTCGCCTGTGTTACTTTTCTTTCTGCTTCCGACAGACCAATCAATGAATTGCTTATTTAAAGTATTTTCAGTTTTACGAATTTGATATAATCTCAACTGGGTACTTACATCGGAAAGTCAGAATTCGTTCAGGATCAAGTTTTTTCTAATAATATATCAAACTCTAGTGTTAATCTACTAGCCAATTATGAATTATCTGAAGGCTAACTAGATGGAATGTCATGGGGGAGACACATCCGAGAGCGCTCATCTAATACCGGATATGATGTCACTAAGATTACGATACAGTATGAAAACAACACGATTAAATTTCCCTCCATAACAAATGTCTGTGTTTCTCAATGATGCCTTAAAATGCGAATTAAACACAAAGTTATTAACCCAAGGATTAATCTCAACTTAATCTGGCTTTGTAATATAAATCAAAACAAACGGTACCATGACATGTGATAACATCAGAATCGGGTTTGTGTAAGCCCCGGATAGGCGCCGGATATGAATCCCGTCTTCTCGGGACTCGGGAGGTATGCCTCTCCTCATTTCGTATACAAATTACACAAATACAAAATTATCCCAACACAAACGGAGAAAAGGGAATAAAGTGATTAAATAGAGCTCAGCGCAAGACGGCTAGCAATCAATCATTTTTGTCGCTTACGGCTTTGTTGATACTGCCATTTTTCGTCTCTTTTTGTCGTGTGCATTAGGCACATTTTGTCTCGCTCCAGCATGAAGTGTCGTGCCAGACAAGGGAGCAATTACATTCGTGATCTTGCATAAGCGGCACTTGCTTATCGCGCACTGCCGCATTTGACTTTGAGTGTAGTTCGTTCGCTTTTTTCCCGAAATTTGCAATTCGAAACACTCTCATGGCTGAAATAAGTATTACTTTGTTTTGCGCTTATTGCATTTCCATTCCATAAACAAGTCACATTTTTTGTTGAACACGCGACCCTCGTTCGTTCGTATTCTCGTATCATTTCTTGTTATTGTGTTTCGTATCCCATCTATGCTTAGTTAGTTTTAATTATTTTACAATTAGTGGGAAGATGGATGGTTCTCGCAAGGGGTTTGATTTGAGACTCGAAGCTCACGATACTTAAATCTACATGTGTATAGATAGCTTTATGAGAATCTTAACTGATGTTGATACTTTGAGATTATTTGGTTAGTTCAAATTAATACAACAGTTCCAAAAGCTCTTTCGTAGTTATGTGACTCAGGTTGGGGTCGTCGATGACATTTGAAAAGCAACAAGTTTTGTCCCACTTGTTACTAATCTAAATTAAATTCACTGTCTTGAAAAAGTTAAATGAGTTTATATTATACAAATTATAATTTTGTTTCGTATTTCTCCATCACCCATAATATTAAAGCCATTCTAATTAAATTCGTGCGTGTATCAAGTTTCCATGTACCATATCTGTGTACGGGCTCCGGCGTTAAGCCAATATTATTTTGACGAGTCGTTGACAGTGGTTTACAGTTGATGAAACAAACGCACACACACACAAACAGTCCTGGGAAGGTGCACTCACACAGGTGCCTCCTAATCTGTACACGTCACACACGTATCCGAGGGGTGTCACTGTTTGAGTGAGTGAGTGAGGAGGCGGGTGGCCCATTTTCACCCCGTGAAATAATAGGATACGAAAACATCGGAGGCAGAATATAATCCTCCTGCGAAGGTTGAACTGAATGGAAATAGGAATATGAAATGCGCGAAAGGGATGTGTCGGCCCACGTGCTCGTTGAAAGGGTTACCCGCCGATGTTTATCTTAAGGCGCTAAATCTAAACGGTTGTTCATTCCGCGTTACGACTCTGATTTGCGATAAAGGTCTCAAGTAAATGTATTTTTGAATAGCCATTAGATTGCAGTTCATCCTTAATGCTACATTTACAACTCATAATTTAGCTCTTGGACGTGCAAATTATTGCAAAACTTTATCAGTTCGACATGGTCTAGAGATCATAAAAATTATCGTAGAATCCTGACGATTTAAGGTTACTTAATGTTGCATCAGTAAAGATGGACAAAATTGATTTAAGCAATAGGAGAATAATTGAGGTGCATGATCAAAGCGGTGTTGGCAGCCCTAATATTTTAGAAAGTGCCATGAAAATTATGTGTTGATAATAATTAAAGGTTCGGCACGGTGTCGCCGCGAGTCGGATACAGCGGGGGGATAATGTGAGGCATTATAACATTATTCGCTGGGGCACAAAGCTTTACGTTCTGATTGAATTCTG
The DNA here is from genome assembly GCA_949774965.1 of Diarsia brunnea. NCBI lineage: Eukaryota > Metazoa > Arthropoda > Insecta > Lepidoptera > Noctuidae > Diarsia > Diarsia brunnea. The sequence goes on along the minus strand of OX458999.1, from coordinate 9,228,176 downwards.
CGACTGAAATTAAGTAAGGATTTGCCTGTTTATGTTAAGGGAAGAAGGGATCAGTCAATTTACGAATCTCTTGTTCACGCCTTTGGTTGTTGCATTGTAACTTGTGTTCATGTTGGGACGATTATTGTAACTAATCATTATAGATGAGTGTCGGTAATTACATTGATTATTATGCCTTCTCGTTAGAATTGTTACTAAAATGTTTAGATCTAAAGTTTGAAGTCTTTTTTGTAGATGATTTGAGTTGAACATTATTAGCAATCACTATAGTTTCTTTTGAGCAATTAACTTTGTTTTTGCAGTTTAAATATGGGTCGAATTCATACAACACCTGTTGCAACAGTTTTTCCCACTTTCGTCGCAATTTACAACTATCTTATGTTAAGCAAAGTTAATTGTCTGATCATTGGATAATTTTCAATTAATGAGTTTATAGTGGAATATGAATTTAATTAAAGAGGTACTGACAACAACTGATAATCGCCTTGTTATATTTTCTAACGCTTCTATCCTCGTTTATTTGTAAAAACTCACACTCTAACAGACGATGATTATCTAAGTCGCGTTTTTCTTACGCAGAACGTTATTGCACATTTATCGGATCGCAAAAAGCGCAAACTCTCCACAATCACTGAATCGAAAGCCCATTTTTTCCATTTCCGTATCGAACGTTGGCAAGAAAGTACGATAAACACTAGCAGAGTCGGCAATCATAGCAATTTCTTGTTATCCACCGCTGCGTTTACAATTTTTAATGGTTAAAACATCAACTGGCAATTGGAAGTAATCAAACAAATTGCCGTTGCCCCTTATAAGGAAATCGTAATAATAAACGCGGTGGCAACAATAATTAAACGCCGAAGCGATGCGAAACGATCGAGAAGTGTTAGCTGCTTACGACAAGTGCGTATACTAAGTAGCGAGCGAGTTATTTGAATATCGGCATTGTAACACTGACAATTTATATTGCATAAACGAACGGTTATGCATTTATAACAAGATATTTAATTCCACTGAACGACATGTGGAGCAACATAAAGTTACTGCACTTAAGCAGTCAATTTAAATGAAGCTTCAACTAACTCTTAATTTAACTCCTGACAAAAATACCAGAAAAAGAACTCGATGTCGCAATTTCCCTTAATTATGTGCACAGTTGCGGCTTGTACATCATGGTGACAACTATCGAAGTTTTTACTACATCTATAACTAAAAATAGTTTTGCATAGTTGAACCACTTTTGCATATTAAGCCCGTAAGTTCTTACAACGGTCTCGCAGATCGCCTCGACAATATTTTTATTTCAAAGTACCTAAGTATGTAGATAATCGAGTGTGCAATAACTGTTACCTACCACATAGCACTGTAAGTAACTTTAATGACTTAATTGAAAATACTTCGGTAATAATTCGAATGTGTTAGCGGGAACTACAGAAGAAGTTCATTTATTTTCTTAGTAGTTTGTCGGAATTACTCACATGAGAGAGGCTAAGTAATTTTTGGTATCTATTGATGGAGCACTAACTACGCACACGGTGCTTTTAAACGCAAATGGTGCAATGAACATTGAAGCTCACCCAACAAACAAGAGCTACAAGTACAAACGCATCAATAAATAACCCCATTCCATTAGTCTTCGTTACAGGATATTTCAATAAAAATTAAGCAATTAACATTATAATTAAAACAGTCGTTATTGCGCCGTTTGTTGAATGGGAGCATCACTTGTTGCAACCCTGTATGTAAATGAGTGTGAAAAGTGAGGTCGTTTGTGTCCACCTGCGCTTAGACGCGTGCGCCGGCAGTTGCTGATTATGGTCACCAATCAGCATGGCCGATTAAATCGACTTTCAATTATTGAAATACTTCGCAATAAACATCGATTTGGCAACTAGCGTGTGCGTGAGACGAGAGATGTTTATTTGACAGATCGCAGAACGCTGCGATCTGTCAAATAAACATCATGTGACGTGCCAATTATAAAGAAAGTTGTGATTGCTGAACTGTGAAAAGAAAGATTAACGTCTGTTGCATTCCTTTGCTACTGTTTATCTTCTATTCAAAGCAGTAAAATTAATGCAAAGCAATCATTTGTTTGCTTAACTAACATCTTACTGTCAGCGTATGCAACTGTAAAATTGAAGAATGCGTTTTGTATAGCATACGAGGTGTATTAACTATGATGATTAACACCGGAATTTTCTTCTTACACACATTCATTTCCTTCGGAACTTTATAACATTGCTACGACATACGGCCATACGGCTGGATCATAACATTTGTGTTAACATTTATTAACACATTTCATTCTATGCGTTCCAAATAAACCACTGCGAAACGGTTAAAGCAAGTATGCATAAGGTAAATTTCACAATAGGTAGGCAGGTATCCCGGTTCTTTGCACTGTGTCGCTGCCGATATTTCGAATTCCAAACATTGGATTCATGCGTGGAATTCCCTCCCTCACTGTGCCACTGGTAGCTATGTCGGCCTCAAATGTACCCGTAAACGTAAAGGGACCGATAGATCTGCCAACTGTGGAGTGTGGGTGTAATAGATAAACGAATAACAGGTGGCCCATCACTTTAGTTTTTTCATTAGCCTTAGGGACTTGTCACTTAATTATGCACCTTAAGGTTACCTAGGCTCCCGTCGGGGCTGCGGGCTAAGAAGGAACATGGGTGGTTTTTAAGCAGTAGAAGTCTGACACTCCCTTCCGCTCTGCCCAAGAGCGGGAGGGGTTATTTGATGATTTCCCGGCCCCCCCAAAAACAAAAGGGTTACCTAGGCTACTTCTAGCCCATTCTAAATCAATCCCTAGCAAACCTGCTGAGAACTACATATTTTATGATTCTTTGTTTGTTACTCCACATAATTATTGCAAAAAATTGCCACGAGCGGTTAGACGCTAGTTATATGATTCCATAATAAAATTAGCGGTGTTATTGACCGCATCTTACGCACACATCTTGATACTACTATTGACTGCTCTTACGAGAGCTTCTCTTACACTGGTGTAATTTACTATATTATGTTAAGCTATAATAACATTAACTAACGCGTGTTTTTTCTTACGCCATCATAGTAATAGAGGTTTCTTGTGAGTGCGTCACAAGAAATGTTAGTATCGCGGGACAATTTCCATACATGCGTTCATAATTCCGTTGTAAGTTGTGTACGTAGTGTTTAATTCCCATCGTTTTATGTCGTGTGGAGCGGCGCTTACAATTAAAATGTCGTTCTACTAGCCACTTATGACATTGCTCACACCTTGGAGTCGTCGTGGCGGATTCGCGTTTTTTGTCCGGGGAAAAGCATAGCGAAGGAATTTCTTTTAATTAGCAATACCGGTGTTTTGTAAGCGTCTGCCCGCCGCATTCTCTACATATTCCGTTATTTGTTAAAGTCCGTATTATATTGTTTTTTCTTTAATTAATTAAATGATCACTCGAGTTAAGAAAGTTTTAACTGAACACAATTGGTTATTTATTTCAGGTGACGTCTAAGATATGCTAGATAAATAAACATACCGATCCGAGTTTTCGATTAGTTCTTTGAATATTTTAGTAGAAACGTCCTTGGTCACGATTCGATGCTCGACCAATCACACCGATAATTATTATGTTAATACGATTGATTTATAACCACTTATCAACAAGTTTATACGGTTTCGCCCGGAGCACGATCGACGTTCGTATTCGAGCGCATTGTCGATCAATCGACTTGACTCAAAATTACATGTTGCTCTCTTCCGTAACTCAAGTCCGTTTGTTATTAAATTGACGACACGTAATAACACCTATTAGCTGCGAAGAGGCCGAGTGTCATACACGACAAAGAATAATTTGACAATTAAATGTTTTTTTTTATTGCCTTGTTTGAAAATGGAACTGCAGAGTTGTCGTGTTGCCAGTTTTTTCTTAGTGGCGACAGCTCGTGGCAATTTCTGATATTTAACAAATTAGAGCGAACGCGCGCGAATGCACCTGTTAATTGCGATTATTATTATAAAGAAATGTTTTATTAATAATAAACTTAAAGATGAAATTATTTAGTGTGACAGTTTTACATGAATCTAACTTCTGATCAGTTTTTTTCGTTAAGCAATAAATATTTTAATTAAAGGTTTGCGCAGTCGTATATTTATAGTTTATCATAACACAGTTAATTAGAGCTTTACCCAAGCATGTCAGTGTGTTTATGTTTTATATTGCTAGTTATTTCTATTGCTACTGTTGGCATATATTTCATTTTTAATAGTATCACTATAATTTCAAAGTACTTCGGTAATAACAGCTGCTACCAAAACCACTGACAGATAATCTCTCTTTTGTGTGTTATTAATAAAAATATGGATGGATATTTCAGTATCTCTGCTACTTATTATGTAACAATGGCGAGGCTCCTTTTGTGAACATTCACGGATGAGTTGATCCTTTTTGTAACGTTTTTAACAAATCACATTCACATACGGATATATTGTAGTCCTTGTAATTTTATTAAAGTTTTGAATAGTCTTTTTTAAACGATACTTTTTAAGGAGCAGCTCTAAGTAGATATTTAACCAGTTATAAGACATTACGTACCTAACTAAGAACAGTTACAATAATTTATATAAAATAATCTTGCTGATTAACATTAAGTAGGTACTTTAAAGTAAAAACTCAGGTAATAAGATTATTTTTAATCAAATAAGCATTATATTCAGGATGCTCCGTTCATTACGGCCATCAGCTTTGCAATATCCATACGTTAAGCAGCTCATTATCTATGACCATCAATAGTTGAAAGAGTAACTTTATTGTCTTAATCGATAAGTTACTTTTTTGTAGAACAAGAAAATGTGGACGATATGGCCTCCCCTCTATGTGGAGTTCATAGAGAGGAGGCCTGTTTCCCAGCAGTGGGAAAATTAAAGGCTATTTAAGCTTTTGCTTAATCAATCAGTGTGAACAATTTTCAAAATAAAATTATTGGTAAGTACTTAATAAAAATAAATATCTAAAGATATTCATAACATAACAGCCCATTTCTATTTGATGATGATGCCAAGCATAATAACACAATGACACATCGTTATCCTGGCGTACATTTATCCGGGATAAAACTGTATCCCGGTCAATTTACGAGTAATTAAGCCTGACCCTCTTTCACATCGGGGGAGGAACTTTTATTTGGATCGTTGAAATAGTCCGGAATCGCCGCTAAACTCCCATCCTATTGGCTGGTAACGCGTAAAGATTTTCCCGGTTTCCCGGGAACTTGATTAATGCGTTCGTATGGTGTGAACCGCTGAATTTTCTTTTTATTGCTATTTATATTTGAACGTACGTCGTTGTTACTGTAGGTTGTGTACATTTGTTTTATTGGAGTCTTTTATTCAATTAAAATGTACTGTTTGATTAGAAAGCAACAAAATATGCAGTACAATTGTGTTTTCAGAAATAAAAAAGAATGAAAGAAAGAAAAAATATTCAACAAAAGTGATAACGATGAAAAGTAAAAAAAAATGTAGCAGTAAAGTTTGGTAATAAAGTTAAATTACACACACACACACACATTGTGTGTTATTTACAAAATGACAAAATATTTCTTATTTATCTATTTCAATTTTAAATTCTTCTGTAATGCAACAAATAATATTTTACATCAGCATCCTAACACATCAAACACGTTTAATAAATCACAAAACAGTCCTTTATACGTAAGTACGTGTAATATTTCGAAAGGATGAACGTCTTTGCAGACGGACTATAACTTCTCAAATTGCGTTCGTAAGTAAGGGACGCGGATTAGCGTGTGCTAGGGCAAATATTTTATTACAGTCCAAATCTCCAGCCCTCAACGTTTTATTGTTCATAAGGCTCGTCCGAGCCAAATGAAAGAGTTTATGGCAAGACATAAGTCGGTCGGTGTTGCCAATGTAGGGGAGTTTGTCTCATTATAAGCTTAAATGAAATAACTTAGTAGGTACTTCGGAATTATAACTGGAATATACTTAACTAAAATTGTGGTATTAAATTACATTATTTTAATGTGTCCATTTTTTTTTGTCGGGTGGAAAGTCATCAAATAACCCTCCCGCTCTTGGGCAGAGCAAAAGGGAGTGCCAGACTTCTAGTGACTAAAAACCACCCATGTTCCTTCTTAGCCCAGTATGTCGAGGCCGCGGTATATCTTGCGAACAACCCGCTGCCCCGACGGGTTTTAATGTCCGCTTGAATTATGACCTATAAATATAATAAATATAGATAAGAAACAACTAGTAAAAATAATGTTTGTTGTAAGGATATTCCTTACAACAAACTAATTTTTACTAGATTACAAAATTTGTGACAGAACTTTATATTAAATTACCATAGAGTAACAAATATCTTGCAATTTTTCTACGCTGGCACCTGGCAACCCAGTCTATCGGTCGGTCTTGTTGACTCACGATATTGACCGTTCGCATTTTGTCGGCGATGTTGTATTACTGTTATTGATTGTACTCGGCGCGTGACTTGTGTAGATGATTGTACTTCCACTGATAAACAAGTTGTAAGACTTGTGTTTGGAAGTGTCCGGCCAAACGCGTCAATCATTTTGTGTTACAATCGTAAACGTTCTTTCATTAGTGGGTATTACTGGGTAATCCAAATGTCAGGGCATGTATGAAAGCTCTTTTTTTGGAAGGGTAACGGACTGGACTAGACATTTAACGTGCTTTGAATGCACAAATATATTGGCAACTAATGACTTGGTTTAATAGTAAATGGTTCAATCTTATCTATATATATAAAACAAAGACGGGTTTGTTACAACACTTATAACTCGAGATCTGCTGAACCAATTTTCATGGTTATTGATTCGTTGGATTTGTCTCCGCCCCGAATAGCATAATACATCTTAAAAACAATGAAAACTCGATATGTGTAATGAATACTTAATCATTTCAATAAATGCTGATTTGTTTATTACATGTCAAGCATTTGTTGTCCAATCCTGTCAAATACTGTAACAACTATTCATGTGTGCGTTCAGAAATTAATTTTTTGTAAAATGTCTCGAAAGTTCAGGTACTGTTATATTTGTTTGTTTTAGACATTAATTTGTGTAAATTATTTATTAATCATTTAATTTTTAATTTCCGAAAATAATACCTAAGATTTATTCTACAGGTTAACAAAAGTGTAAATGTCTTTTTATAGGTTGTCTATGATTTTTCTTGATAAGCTATTCATACGTAGCGGTTATATACTCTTTGAGCTATTGTCTATGTCTCGAAAGTTCAGGCACTGTTATTATATTTGGTGGCTAAGAACCAGGAGAAGGACATAGGATACTAGGTAGGGTAGTAGGTAGGGTAGTAGATAGGGTAGTAGGTAGAGTAGTAGGTAGGGTAGTAGGTAGGGTAGTAGGTAGGGTAGTAGGTAGGGTAGTGGGTAGGGTAGTAGGTAGGGTAGTGGGTAGGGTAGTAGGTAGGGTAGTAGGTAGGGTAGATAGTTGGTAAGTAGGCAGGTAGTGTGTAGGAAAAAGGGCATAGCAACGCATGCGGGTACAGCTAGTTAAAAATAAAATAAACTTCAGAAGAAGAAACAGCTTCAGAAGTCGGTGACATTTATTTGTTTGATTTTGTTTTTTTTTGCCACCGACCTCAGAAGCTGATTCTTCGGTTTTTTTTGCAAAATATTTATTTTATTTTTCCATTTTTAGTTGTAATAGGTATCCTATTACAATACAAATATTTACCATGCATTTAACATTCAACCAAGAAACCAAACCCTCAAGATTCCCTTATTATTGCTTTCAACTCCACCGCTCACACCGTTAAGGACTTGTACCTTCCATCATCAGCTCATCAACATGAAGTGATAACTGCTAGATGCGAATACTTGAAAAGCTTTAGAAAAAGCACAAAAGACGTAATACGTGCCTATAAAATTTGTGGGTTGCCCTAGATTTGTCTGGGATCATCACCAGGTTAACATAATAGCCTGAAAGAATAGAACTATCGGTCTATAAGCGTTTCATTTTGAAAGAATTTTCTTTCAACTCCTAACCGTTGAGCAGTTGGACCTTCCATCATCAGTGCATCCACATAAGATTATAATTAGCAGAAGCAAATACATGAACATCTTTAGAAAATAATATATGGAAACAAGTGCCTATAAAATTTGAGAGTTGTCCTCGATTTCCCTAGGATCCCATCATCAGAAGACTTGGTAACAATGGAACTACTTTGGGAGTATATTCTTTTGAATACAAAAATAATTTTGAAAATCGGTTCATTAATGACGGAGATATCCGATAACAAAAAGAAACATACAGACGAATTGAGAACCTCCTCCTTTTTGGAAGTAGGTTAAAAAGTTGCAGTTGCCAAGCCAGCTAAGAATTAATTTAAGATCTAAAGAATCTTAGTATATATATTTTACCTGCCAATGTGTATGATGTGACTTCCTCATACTTGCATAGTTACTTTATGTGTCTATTTATAAAAGTTATGTGTCAGTCATCGGGTAAAACTTTATTGATAGTTTTATACACATGCTGTTAATAAATAAGCGTCAATTTTATGAGGGCGAATCATACAAACTACGATTATTCACTAACGACCAGCTCTAACAAAGCAAAAACCAAGTTTTTCCGTGTTCATAATAATGCAAGTGCCAATTATAAGATCTGTCAAAGTCACAGTATTCTAGAAATGATACCAAGGTGTTGCCAGTACAATTAATTTATTGCCTAGTACCCGATAAGAATTTGACAGACAGTGTATCAGATCAGAAGGTACTTCAATTTAAAACTTTGTTTCACTTGCAGCGAGTTGAAGCGTCAACTCGAGCAATTTATCGTGCAAACGCGCGGTCCGTTATTTTGGCCAATCGCATATGCCATTGGTATACTGACCGTACAATTATGTATTTATTGTAAACGCTACGATTGCCGGCTGACTGTAATTTGCTTTTAATTCGCCCTCTTTCGTATCATTTTCGAGTTTCTTCGTTTTGCCGACCGTTCCAAGATTTGTTGTATTCCATAACACTTTGTTACTCTGAAGCTCGGAAATTAGTCGTTTTGTTGATTCATTGGCGTTTCGTTCGTTTACCACATTATGTTTTGTTGTAATCTGCGTCTTATGAAACCCAGGTTTTATTTACGTTTATTGAAGAGGAATTACAATACTACATTGTATTGCATTTATTACCCTCGTATTTACTCTCTGCGACTTAATGCATCCAATAATTTATTCCTTTCACATGATTTATAGGCCATTACGGTAATGTTAAGGTTTCCAGTTAAAACCACCGAGTTATAAAGTCTAGGAGGCTACGTTTACGATAGAATGCTATTTTACGACGCAACAGAACTTTAATAAAGCTTTCTTTTTATTTTAGTTACAACTGTGTACAAAGTGTCTGCTCCATGTATTTTTGTGTGCGGAATAGGGTGTGTTCCCAGCCTTAAATTAATATCAATAGCTTGACATAGTTGTTTGACCGAAGGAATATTATCACATATCTTGATATCCTTTAGCAGGGTATATTTATTTAGTAAAATATAGGTTACGAGGCATTCGCCACATGGCCACATGTGCTTTTTACCAATTGTCGAATTAATGCTATCGGTAACTATAATTTTAAAATACATGTTTCAAAAGCTGGTATTATGTTGGTACATTCCATTTTTTACGTTTATAAGTGTTTACGGATATTGCTAGTTAATTTTAATTGCAATTTAAGTTTTAATGTAACGCGTAAATGCTCCCTCTAAAACAAGATGTGTGTTGTGATTCGATTTTCAACTGAGCAAAATGTGTGTGCTTAAGAATGTAAAGTCAAAATGGTTGCAAGTATAAATAAACGGGCTGTCAAAAGATTTGATGCATCTGAATCTGAATAAATTGGTGTCTTTAAAATTGTTCAATAATGAGCACTCAACGACATTATGTAAGCGTCAGGGAAGAATACAATGTCAGTGTTGGCACTCGCTCCTTTAACTTTACGGCCAATCATTTATGCCCGGCTCGTTTGGTCATTTTGTAATCTGTCTGCAATAAAACTCAACGGTTATTATGCCTGTTCCATTATCTCGGAACTTGCCAATGTTGCCTCCTTTGTTATGATTAAAAAATCTGAACAATTCCAAATTAATTTATGCTACATTCAGTCGCCTGTTTTTCCTTCAATAAACTTTAATCCACTACTATAAAAATCAAAACAAACGGCTAAACCTTTGAAATTGGATTTTTATAGCAGAGAGTGCGTCCCTAAAGTTTTTGCGGTTATGATTGCCTTTATTCCAACCTCCTTTAAACACATAAGTGATATAATTGGGGTCCCGATTCTATCGATTCTAATTCGAAATAATGGGCAGTAATTTGGTACGACCATTTGTCGAGGACAGTCGATATTCGATCAATAAATCGATGTGTATCGATATAATAGCGGTTCAGAATCGACGTTTCATTTCTTTAAATGCCCTGATCAGTGGATTCGCTTAATAATAGTCATAATGTTAAACGATGATCATTTTTGTCGGTTATTGAGCAACAATTTGTGAGGGATCACTTTTGTATTTTTTGTGATGTGCACAAATAACGTTGAGGCGGAGTCAGGAACGGTTGTTTCAAGTCAGATAGCTTTCTGTAACAGGAACAACTGGAAACTTCGCTGCGGTCTTCTATACCAGAAGCTCGGTTTCTAAGACGTAAAACGAAAAATCTGATTGAAAGCTTTATTTTATGCTTTATTGAAACCACTAACATGCTACCATCATCCCGTGAAACACGTCTAACACTTAGTGGAAGAAAACTCTTTCAAATCAACCACACAGACCGCCCTACGAATTAGAATGAGATGCTACTACATTACTCCATAAATAAGAGCGAGACAACACTAAGGGTTGTAACAACCGCAGGTTATTACGAGATTTAACACGTATTTAGTTAATTAATAAGTGCGGTTGACCGGTGCGGTCGTGGGTTCGTGTCCGGGGATTTGTAAATATGCTTTCTGGTTTAGTGACCTAATTGTGGTTTTTGGGCAGCATCCCATCACTGTTAAAATATTATGTTATCTGTGTGTGAATAGGCGGTTAACAAATAAACTTTGATAGGTGTAGGATAATGTTTTTTTAAAGATTTGTTGCGTCACTTTGTAAGACGCCGAAGCTTTATAAACTTCAAACTAAGATCGAGATTTAAATTCAATGAACAGTTTTCATTTTACCACTCATTGATTTATTGCAAGATTCTAGATATCCTGTTGTCAAGGTTCTGACAACACTACCTTACCGTAAGCTTTAAAACCAACGAGAATATCATTCTCTTGCCCTTAAACTAATTCAATAGGGGTCGGAGCAGAATATCTTCTACTTCCATACTTCTCCATTATGAGAATCTCATGAAACACCTTCTTTCTTGCCATATTATCTTTGCACAGTCCATTCATTGTTTTTTTCGCCTTCCTTTACTTTTATACCCCTCCACATTTCCTCACGAGAACTTAGGTAGGTAATAATACGAAAAAGGTATTAAGTTTTATAGCTAGGCAATAACAAGTACTTACAAGCGATACTTGAATAAACTAATATTCCTGAATAAAAATGGAATAAAATAATTTCCTATACTTCAAAATGTTGACATTCGTCCGAAAGTGTTACCATACAACTGAAAGTGTTGCCACACAAACCGTAGAATAATTAATTACAATAATAAATACAAAGTTGGTCGGTATGGTTCCGAAGATAACCGAAACGGTTAGTTAAGTAAATAGACCCAAACAATTAATTCTGGGTCCATTGGTCATAATGTTTGTTTGTAACTTGCTACCCTTGATTTCTGTTGGAGTTTGATTTGCATGCGTGTACTCCATAAATTATCGGTATGATGTGGAGTGGTAAGCTACATATTATGCATATTTTAGGGATCACAGTGTTGGATTGGTTTTAGGTTGAACACATTGATTTGTTGGTTGAGACTGTACTGTATACCTAATGTAGAAAATAAATGTTTCTGTTGGTTCAGTAAAGTTGATTTTGATTCACCTAAAACGGACGTAAAGGAAAGGCGTTCTTTGTTAGTGTTTTCCGAATTCATCAATTAATGTCTGACCTGGGGTTTTGGACTGTTTACTCATCTCACCTTCTCATTTTATTCTAGACGAGCTTAAATACAGCGATTTTGATGTGGAGAATGCCCGTAACAAGCTTTGGTTCGGCGATTCTCAGCTAACGATACGAACAATCAAAATCGGAGCTCTGTTTACAGTGGTCCTCCAAGAGATTTGCTTATAATTAAAATTTTCGCATTAAACACACCGCATCACATACCTGTGCCCTTAATCGCGGAACAAAGCGACACACAATATTTAATATTCAGCAATCCCAAAATCCTTTGTAAAACGCTGCCACAATGGAAAAGGGTATTTTCCTTTAACGGTCCAACCGTTAATTCGTGTTTAATTCGACACCTTGTTAATTGTTTCCGACGCCCCAGTAGGTTTGGTGACCTCGGGGGGGGGGGGGGGCGGCAGTCAGGTCATGGGCAGCGAAGGACCACCCGGCACCTCCACCCTCACGGGGGGTCATTTTAAGAATATTTGCGTTTCACCCCCCTTATGTTTGCTCGGGTTGTTTGTGGTACCCAGAAAACAATAGTCTCGAAATTCATTGCTCATTTTATTATTGTTGATACACCGTTTTACGGGCGATTCGATTATTGGAACGAGTAATTAAATGATAATACTGGGTATTAATTGGATTTTACCTGAGTGTTACGCCTAAGTGGTCTCATGTTTACCTCAAACCTCATGCCGCCGTTTCATGGCGCAGATTTTGATATTACCATTTTATGGAGATTTTACTATACCTACAAACGATTGTATTATTCTAGTTATTTCGAATATTACCTTGTTGTTATGGTTAACACGGGCACGTCTAACATAACCTTCTGTTTCAGAAATGGCTCGCATGGAGAAATCACCCCTCTTGGCCAACGGCTACAACGCCCCACCGACGCACCTGGGCCCCATGGGATTCATGCACCAGCACGCTCTCATGTCTCCGGGCATGCCCCACCACGGCGTGCCCCGGCCTGACGGCTCCATCATCAAGGGCCAACCTATGCACAATATGGAAGCACTCGCAAGGTAAGACCGTTGATGCGGTTTTAGTGATTCTCTTGGCATTGTTACTTGCGCTCGTCTTTTTTAAGTAGACTAGCGGGTTTGATTCCATTTATTGTTTTAATCAAACACAAAACTGGGAAGCCTACGTATGTTTTATGAAAAGAAAATAAAATCGAAACATCCTTAGTTCCAGCAACTCTTCAATAATAAACTACTATTTTGTCAGCGGTGATTGGTCTCCACACATCACCATTTTTTTTGGTGTTGGTTCTTGGTTACCTTTAATGATCAAACCAGGATAATTTCGAGAACCACAACCACAAAATATAAAAGCATCCACCGTTTCTGTCAAACTTTTATGACTTTGTCCAAGCTTGGACATACAGTGGCTCATGGCTGCTACATATGTATATGGATGTCATAAACTCTATGGCCGGAAGTGAGACTATTTCAGTTTTATTGATTGAAAGATAAAAACTGACGCATCATAATTTATGAGTAAGATTTGTTTATGAAAAAAATGTAACAGGCTAATTTAATATACTAAAATAACACCATTTTGTATAGGTAGGCGTTTACAAATTAGTTGTGTTAAGGCACGAAAAACAATGGATACACAAATAGATTTAAAATTTAGGAGGAAAAATTAATACTTGTACTGAGAATTTTGGCGGCACGTGTAACCTCGGTGTTTATAATAATACAAAAAGGTAAAATTTGTTTCCGAAACCATCAATAACAAATTTATTGTTTCGGAAATTAACGAACTGTTCAGTGTTCACCAGAAATCGCCTTTTTGTTCAAAAGTTAAGCTTTAGTTGTATTATGAAATTATCTGCCGTTGTAGAACATTGGTTGATTTTTTATTACCGATTAGTTTTTATCAATCCGACTGTACAGCCTTTGTGATGCAGAGGGATGACCCACTGTTGTACAAAGGCCTCCCCCATGACCTCCAATTGTTTCGATCTAGGGCCAATGTGGACGCCATCTCCTGCAACATCTCCATCTTCCACTTCAGTTTAGCGGCTTTTTGAGCAATGACAGTATTTTGTGTATTGGAGCGCAGCGCGTTTACGATCGGTTAGTTGAACGCCTAGGATACTGCGCTCTATTGCAGCTTGGACTTTTGAATGTTTGTCAAAGATCAGTCTATGATCTATAGGTCAAAATCTATTTAAGTATTTTTCTTCCATCTGAGTGTCAGCAATCCAAATGTAAAAGGCTTTATAACATAACACACTACCTGTCTCTATAACCTAGTTAAAAATCCAATTAGAACCCCATAAAATAAAACTTGAAAAATCCCTAAACTAAAAACAAATTAGAATATTCAAACGACGAAAAAATAAATCTTCGAAACACGTCATAAACGGCTTAAGTAAGTATTAATTCACGAAAAGAAACCTTTAAGCAGACCGGTCAAGTGGTTCAGGTTAAATGTCCGGGAGGGAAGGTAATCCAGTTAGAAAAGTACAAACACTGAATGCCCTCACTTCCGGCCGAAGACCCACAATGCTCACTTGACTTACCCCACTGTCTTACTGCCACTCATGTAACTTAAGTGTGCCTTTTTAACCTTATATGTGACATCTGTCTTTGTAAAAAGTTGTCGTATTTACATGACGTCATTTAGATAGGTGTATAAGGTTATAGGTAGGTACCTATCCACATAAAGGTAGGTACGTAGTTTTGCGGGTTGTGTACTTTTGTGGTTGTATGTTGGAGAGAATTTGGGCATGTATGTCGTAAAAGGGGTTCCTTTGAAGTTTTTACTACGAAGACATGCTGGGCGTTTAAAAACATATAAATTCCTATCACACAACTGTATGAATTTGTTTTCAATAAGTTTTTGTTTTGTGAATACGTGCGTTACAACACGCATTGCATAATTATGGTCTGATCATAAATAAGAAAAAGATAAATTGCTACACACAATTACATTAAATCATAACACACTCATCACTTGTGACTAAAACATAGATAGAGCCTTGTTTTTCCACCGAACTACGCACAGATCCAATTAAACCGTACAATATAGCGGTAATATACTATTTAACGCTTCGTTTAATATATTGACTGAGTGCAAACAAAACACATTTATTAATAATTCATACACACGTACCAGTCCGAGTATCCACAACATTATTGTTAAAGGAACTATCAGCAAGACGTTTTTGAGGGCACTCGAGTTTAAGACAAAGAATTAGAACCCTTTACTAGATGATACTAAGTTACAAAGGGCGTTCCCTTGATTACAAACGACGAAGAAAAGTTTAATGAAAAACAAAGAGCTAAAGTAATCGAGAAACAATTTGGACGATCACGCATGAGTGGGTACGGAACAAATATAAACGATTGTTTTTAAAACATAATTTCAACAACCCCTCGCTTCACCAACGGAACATTTAATATTGAGTGCTCATAATTATTCCTTTTATATTCAAACCCTTTTTATGAAAGTTTCTTTGCAAATACTTGAGTAATTACTTACAGATTTCGATATTTATAAACGACCTTTTGTAACCTCTTCTTATTGGGTTTACTTGTTACGATATCAATATGCACAACAATGATGTTAGGAATAAGAATGTTTACAAACAAATTCTTAGGCTGCACAGTTCTCTTATCATGACATCAAAGTCAGGCAGGAGTTTCAATTCCACTTCACCATCAAAGTCTTTCCATCTTTCTTATTTTCTTAATTTTATGAATTCTCGTTTACTTACTGTTTTCTCAGTTTTCTTATTTTATTTTCTTTTTGTCTGCAGATCTGGTATTTGGGAGAATTGTAGAGCGGCATATGAGGACATCGTTAAACATCTCGAAAGGTAAGAATTGACAGCCGTAGAAATGAACTTAGAAAGTCATGAATATTACCAGATAGAAACCAAAGCCAAAGGGGGTTTAATCTTCTTTACTATTTTATTTTCTTTTTTCACTGTGTATTACTGGACTCATCAATGATCATCACACCTTACCATCTATGACACAATCATCATCTTCCTGCCCTTGTCCCATAGTACCTACTTGGGTTCGGCACAACACGTTTTCTTCTTCCATTCTCCTCTGTCAAACGTCACGGTATCATTCACTCCTATAAATCCATAATATAATAAGGATTTAAAATAAAATTTTGAAGAGGTCGTATAGATTACACACAGAACAAACAAATCCACTCCCAGAAGGGATCATTATTTTAAAACAAAGCGAAATCTTTGTTAATTTGAACGGGGCGCAGATATCACAGGAGGGTGTGAAATTAGAGGAGACAATTAGATCCGTGGATCGGGTGTATTTTTAACAAATGACCGCTCACCGCGCGGGACTGCGGGACGGGACAGCCGCGGCTGCGGGGTGCGAACGATTCATCAAACTCATTCAGGGGCTAATCTCGATGGGAGGAAAAAGCGGCTCTCATGTAAATTGGGCTGATTCGAGGGCCAATCGGCGGGGGAAAGCACTTTTCTTTTCTTGTTTAATGGATGGTGATTGATCGCCGAGTCGCTTTGATACTTCGCGGTTTTGACTTCTATTTCACTGCGTTTGAAGCTTTTCATACACGTGACGGTAACATGTCAAAAGCTTTTATTGGTTATGCGGTGATTTCGTTACTTACATAAAAACGTGGTTCATTTAGCTATATTTCGGATATTTATTACCAAATTCCGACACATTGGAGGGGCTGCGTTTTAATCAAAAATATGGTGCTCATATTGGTTAATGTTTTAATTTTAATAATTTGATATTGTTGGCGAGTTCTTTTAATTAAAATACACGTAAAATGAGGTTCAGTTTCCAAATCCATCTAATTAATCGTGTAGATTGGAATATAAAATCGTACACACGTAGGTCCGGGGATCGAGGCCGGGTAGAATTACAGTCGGACAGCGCGCCTTGTACCGATGTGTCACTGTCAGCCGGCGATCGGCCGGCCACGGCCGCCGGATTAGGGCTGTTTTTAAAGAAATTACTTGGTATTTTTTTTTTAAACTCAATTGGATATTGTTTTAAAGCGGTTTTAGAAGAGCCTTACGTAAGCCAATATTGTTAAGTTATGTAAAGGATATTTACGAACAGTACCTAACTGCGTAAAACCCTACACAAAGTAACGTTTTTATAACTGAGATCAATTATATCTAACATTATTACAATTGAGTGGAACAACAGGTAATGTAGTTAAGTCATATTAATGTCCTTGTCTGAATGGCGGGCTTCCTTGCTCTCGCATTATCTTGGTTCATTTAATTTGCGCATGCGTTCGCGACCGGTTCTCAATGCTAAGTCCAATTAATTGACAGGATTATCTCTGATTTAATATAATTTGTACGTACTGTTTGTTTTGTTTTCTCTTGTACAAGCACTCGGTCGTGTTTCATTTGCAATTAAATTCAAATTTATTTAATTACTGCGTCTAAGTTAATAGTGCTCATTCACAAGATAACAAGGCCCTAACACAACAAATGCGTACCGTTTGTATTGAAGCAGTACATGCAAGCAGGTCCTTCATTAAGTGCACATACATAGAATCAGGCAGGGGAGTTTCATATGCATTTTAATTTGCAATTATTTCGCACGCATAATTTACTGATAATGAACACTACCAATTAACGTATCCATTTACGAAAAACGGAGTTGTAAATCAAACACGACAATTACATGGGACAAATTGTTCGGCTCAATGCATTCGTCCGGTTTAATTCGGTTTCGGTGGGAATTAGGCGGCGATTAATCGGTGCGCGGCGGGTTAAGCCGTGCCGGGCGCCGGGATACGCCGCCGGAGCGCCGGATCGGCACACATCGCTGTGACGTCGATCGTTATTCATCCCCGTGCCCCTTGCCATGGCAAGATAGCATTGTTTGTTCACCCTTTATTATGAACACTTTTTTCGGCGGAAACTTTGGAAAACTTTGTTTGGAAAGACTGAAAACCTAAACCTATGTTAGACAGTTCTACACAAAAGCGTATAACAAAGTTCTTGATGGAAACAATTAATTGAAATACAAATAAGTTGAAACTGTAGCTCCGTATACATCATCGCCTCGTAACAGATCGTCAGGACTCAAGAGTGGCGTCAGCACTTGCGTGATTGAATCCTCCACCATTAATTTCTGTGAGATCAAACGGAGACCGAGGGTGATATTTATCAAGGATATTGCGAATTATTTTAATCAAATCAAATTCCCTTCGTTGTAAACAAATGCTTTTGATTAATGAGACGCGCGACAGAGCCTCGCAGCCGTTGTGATAAAACACCCAAGGAAAAGGCGAAATTAATGGTCATAAAATGAACTCTTGTATCCGTTAGATAAAGATACTGAATGCTTTGAATCTTAAGTGATTTTTCTTCTGCTATTTTGAACGATGATGGCGACGATCGCATCTGCTGACTGTACATTTATATCTTCGGGATTAGTCGGAAGTAATTTCGCGCGATTAGTGCGTAACTTTCAGCGCGCTTCCGAAGATATTTAGATTGTCATGCCGTTGAATCATTAATAATAACGAGTTTTGATTTTCAGTGGACTAATATGCGTAGGGCGTCGGTAAAGGGTGCCGCGTCACGGCAGTCGTCAGCCCTTTGAATACCTTCCGAGTTTGTCGCCGATGCGGTCGTACTGGAATTTTATCTAGCTCTTTGTACTTTGCCCTTTTACGGGGAGAACTATTCGGTTAGTTCTGTCGGCGAACCGAACTATTCGTTTTGTTGGCTTTGATGTCACATTCACGTGGACGAGGCTGGGCCCTGCGTGGCGCGCATACTAGCTACAGGCTGCGATTTTTGGAATTAAAATATTGTTTTAATGAAAATTATTAACTAACAAAATATTCACTCGCGCTTGTATTTTTCGATGTTCAATCTTGAAGAGCTGTTTTCGAAAACTCCGCAAAAATCGTTAATTTTGTATATTAACAATTTGTATTTATCTACCCCCACTTTACATAGAAACCCCAAACTTCCAAAACTTGATATAAATGGGAAGTGTAAACGGGACTCGCGATGTCATAATGTAAGTTGCACCGTCAGCCTATATTAATCTGGATCCGGCGTCTGACAGCACAAGTCAAATTTCTCATCAAAAATAAGAATTAATGGCGAACGGCATTAATCATTGGCTGGCAAACGGCACGAGGTGTCTGTAGCCCATTATTTTGCATTACTAATGATATGTACACAGCGATAAGGCAGATTTTGGGAGGAAAAATCTTCAGTGTCACCGTCTCTGGTTATTTGGTGGCGCTTTTGTTACTTATTTTTATTTTTAGATGTTTTGTGTGTAAAAATAAAAATATTTGTGTTACATAATGTAGGTATTTAGAAAATAGGTAGGTATCTGTAGAATTCTGAAAGTATTTATTTCTAAAGTTCAGGTTTATTTTAGACGCAAATGTTAGGCATGATACGATCTAGGGTGAATAAATGTACCTAAGCAATTCCGTTTGAAATGGTGCAGTTAACTAAAACCTAACCGTCATCCAGTAGATACAAAGTCTCAAATTAAAATATTCACAAAAATCTAAGTTGATATATTCTAACAGCTGGTTATGTTAATTGCGAATGTTATTTTATGCGGCGACGCGTGCCGGGCGTGGTGGAAAACATTCATTATGCCATCCTTCATTCGGGTGTCATTTCCACGGCGAAGGGCGACCAAAAACACTGACTCCTATAGCTTGGGATTAGCTAAATCGTAGTTAAATTTTATTTTACTGTTAGAAAAAGACTGCAAGATTAAGTTTAAATTGAAATCCCTTTTGAATCCATGCAGTTAGGGAGATGTGTTTTTCTTTTTAAATTGATTAGTGTTGCAACACCCTAATAAATCAATTGTTAGTGATAAATAATGTGTCTCGTTAGAGAAAACAAACGCAAATTAAAACCACATAGGTAGTATCTAGCGAAGTGTAACACGACGACATCACGACAGACTCGGTGATCAATTAGCCGCCTTCACTCAATAATTTTTAATAACTTTGTTACACTAATCACTTCCTCACCAAAAGGCGTGACCGTTCTATTTCTAGTACAACGCTGCCATTGACAGAAGATGTCACTTTTCCTTTAATTACGCAGCGGCCTCATTTCTTCGCGCCCTATTAGTACACATCAATCAATGTTGCCAATACCTATTTTTTTCCCTGCGACTCGAGTGTTTTTTCCCTTGGCCCGTTTTTGTTTACGGAGATTTTTTAAGTGGGGAATAATTTGATGAGGTCCGCCACCCGACTGTGTTGCGATGCGAGCGATGCTCATTTGTCATCGTCTTGTCATTTCTGCGTTTCTTTCGAGCAGTTGAATCACTAAAGTAATTATGTAAGTTTTTAGTTGATTTTTTCCATTTGGAACACTCGTGCAGCTTTTATATCGATCCACCGATTCTCAGTTTATTGATCGAACTAAAAATGAAAGTCCTGAGAGCTGTTTGTAATTATATCTCGGTTTTTGTACTTTGTATCGTAAACACGACATCGTGTAAATCGATTTTCATTTGTCAATAAAAAGATATATGAATTGAGACTGACTGCGCGTATCCCCCTTTTTTCCTGTAGGTAATTAACACGTTTAACAAATGAAGATCGCTCACCACAGAAACTATGAATATGAAATCAGCGTGTCATGCTAATTCCCGACATCGATGGGGTAAATCAAATATGTGAATCCACAGATCAAAAGAATTCATTACAGTGTGTAAATCACAATTTGCATGTGGCGCAGAGCAACCATGAATATGCATCCGGGACGCCTGAGTTTGAACATTCTGTGCTGCGTTCAAACACTCAAATAAAATTGCGAACGAATGTTGCCAAACCAAAAATGTTTTTCCCTGTCGTTTATATTAACGGGTGTCACATGTCGATACCAAAAGCTCTTTGCTGAAGTATTTGTGACATCAAAACATGAAACTAAAATGTTTTTTGCTAACACTAACACTCGAAACGTGTAAAATTTGAAACTTTGTTTTTTGTTACTGTTTGAAACGAATAACAGTTGAGGTCGTTTGAATTCCTGTTTTTGTTCTGAATTTGTGAAGTACATACGTACTACACAATATACATTCACAACACAACACTGAAGTTACTAATAATTTTATCATACACGAGATTATTCGTGCAATTGGCAGCTCTAGTAGAGTATTCCCGCAAGTGTAGTGGCGAACCTGACCGCACTCTCGTCACCCAGGATCGCTGACTGGGCATCAAACCGGACACTTGCCATTTCGTTCGCTTCCTGACCTTTTCCCGTTTTGTTATGCAAATCCCAGTTCCCGGGGGAATTATACAACGCGAATAAAAAGTATTCCCGTGTTTACTCGCTGAGTTCGCGTCGAGTGCGAGTCGAGTGTGAGTCCGCATAAATCGGGAAAAACCGCGTTATTTCCATGTAAACATTTGTTAGCTGCCGTATGAATTATTCTAATTCTGCTTTTTATTTTTCGATTTATTGTGTTGTGTTTTTTCGTTGAAACTGTCCTTTCATACTTTTGGCGACACTCAAAATTGTATTTTTTTTCATGAAATTTTTTTAAAGAAATATTATTACTTTTATTACTCCATTTCTAGAAGAAGTGGGAGACCTGTATGCATAGATATAATAAATAAGCCTGTATGTCTATTTTTATTAAACATTTAAAGGTTCGATAAAACATTATGACAGGTCTTCTAATTGCATGCCACCAGCGATTAAATAAATTAACCAAATGACGTTACACTTACCTATTAACTTTTAATAAACGATGACAAAATAACATTGATAAATACAAGTTAG
Source organism: Diarsia brunnea (assembly GCA_949774965.1). Taxonomy (NCBI): domain Eukaryota; kingdom Metazoa; phylum Arthropoda; class Insecta; order Lepidoptera; family Noctuidae; genus Diarsia; species Diarsia brunnea. Next base: position 9,206,296 of record OX458999.1, on the reverse strand, counting down.
TAGATAATTACGTTGGTACATATTCTCGAACAAACTCCATGAATATTTATTGTGTTTTATGTTTATAAACAAGTATACTGTGTATTTGTCATAAATAATTGACAACAAGCTGGGGTCATCATACGTTAACCATCGCATGGCTAAATAACAGCTCAACCCTACGCCGCCACAAATCAAATGTTTTGATAGCACCGGTATTAACGAGACAATTTGATTGCGGACATATCCGAGCCAAATTGCTTCTAAATTATATTTTCTGTTTACTTTCTGCCAAACTCCCTGTTTCGATACGTGACGTATGTGTGCACAGCAGATGCCTGTTTGTTTCTGTTGCGTTCATTTACCAATTTGTTTACACTCTTTTTAAATGTTCGATGAACACGTTTGTTTAGAGAGTACAGCAATCATTTTTAAATATAAATTGCATATTTTATGTTTCAATTTGTTGCTGTTTCTTTTTCTCTAACAAAAACTTAGTTCGCTAATGATTTATGATAATATCTAAGACCTAATCCGTTAAGGTAGCCCCAATCTGATCGAGCTGTCATACTCATTAAGCTGAACAAATCCGCTTGTTAAGTTAATTATTATTTAATTATTTTTTTCATAATTAGTTGTCGCGTAGTTACCATAACAAACTGTCAGACACGGACTACTCCTACACATAAACCTTCGGTTTCGTTTAGCGAAAGTATGATACTTATCATAGTTCTGATTATATCTTACAAGTGAGTGAATTCTTAAACGTAAGCCGTTTTCCGTATGCTAATCTAGTCTTAGTCTATGATCGTATATGTTCACATGTTTTTTTTATAAATTTCGAGTTTAATAATCCTACCAGACAGCTCGATTTAATAAGATAATTATTATCATATTCTGACGCACAAAAAAACAAAATGGTCTTTTTCTTAATCATTCATTGATTATAGGGTCAAAAATGGCTTATCTATGATCTAACTTCGAATAATCAAATTATAACATTAATTTTACTAACTCTATGTCCGTTTATCTTCATAGAGTTGTTATTTTTATCAATGGAGTGGACAAAACTATGATGGATGCGGCACAATGTACGACTCTCGTTCGAGATAAATCGACACAGATACTGCGTTTGTCCCCCAGATAACATCTGTAAAGAGACAGGAGTTTGTATCACGAGATATGTTTATCTATCATGTCCAAGTCACGAATATAGTTTTTTAATTATAACTTCCTGTTTATAGTCCTTTGTGTATAAAGAGTCAAGAACGTTTGAATTCATAAAATTGTGTTCTATCACCGCAGAAAATAAAAGGTGCACGTCGATACACCATTATCGTCTCGTTCGAAACATGTTGCGGTCAACGCAAGCGATCACTTCGATCACAATCATTACCCATGCGTCGGTCCTGGCCCGTGCAGCCGCTGCAAACGATGCACAATTTCAACCGTCTACTCAAAGAAACTCATGCGGATCGACGAGTTAGTATTCAAGCGGCTAGAAGATCCACATATATCTTTGTCGCTTTACATTATCCAAGGAATTGAATTGGAAGTGTGCCGATGGATGTGAATTTTCTGCGGTCGCTCGATATGCATGTGCATTGAAGCCATATTTATGCAATCGGCGGTTACTGAATTGTTCGACTAGGATTACAACACATTTTTAAACGTTGTAACGGATATGTTTTTATGCAAGGCTTATGTGCTTGTATCACTTTGAAGGGGAAATTTCATGGGCATCGAGCCTAATACATTATGTAGTTATGTACGTTGATGCACCGATGCTTAAAGAGATCACAGTAATGGTATTACCTGCATATAACGAAGTCTCCGTCGAATTACAACTTCAGAATGGAAAACTGACAAAAAACAGCCGAGCATAAATGGCAATTCAAACGAATTTCCTAATAATTGTACAATGAAATTCGACATTATCAAAACGCATTCCCATTACAGATAATGGTAATGGCTCCTAAAAACTGGGGGTCTACGAATCGTAGGAGCAATTTTGCATAATTATCCAACATTGCGCTCAGAGAGGCGACGCGACGCGGTGGCGCTTAAATCCTAATAACATTGGACCCGATCAGAATCTCGTTACGCTACGGTAATCTACTGCGAACAAATACGTTGCTGTTTCAATACGTACTTTGTGCACTTTTATTATTTTCTTCATTAGACCCTCGACAAAATATACAGCTAGTTGTATTGCTTCGACAACTTTGTGTCCACTCAATGCCTTGTAAGGATCTTCTAGTCTGCAGGTACTATAAGTACTTGACCTCTCTTGTATATCCAGAACCTTATATACCCATTGTATATCTTTCAAGACTTATTATTCTGAAAAAAGACATTTTTATATAAAAGTTACGACAACATCACGTTTTTACGACTCATCTGATCACATCCCTTACTGCACATAACTCTAAAAACATCTTAAAAAATCGTCCATCTTCACAGCTTCTCCAACGACAACTTAAATCTCCTCACGTACTTGTAATATCGTAATGAGCTCCTAAGCTTCGAATGACATATTTTATTTTCCACCAAAAACATTTTATATTTCATTTCACGTTTCATAAGCGGAATTTGCATGTCCCTCCTTGTATTTGGCAAGCGTAATGCTCCGGTCGCTTAGTGCACTTTTATTACGGTATTAAATGATGTAATTTTTTTCATATTATATTATTCAAATTTAAATAACTGTCTCCGGTTTCCCCCGCGGAGGTCCCACTGTCTCTACTGTTTCTTTTCGACGCCCCCGAATTTGGTTATTTTGGTTAGATATTTCCGCTCTAGAATAAAAGTTATATGGAGTTGCCTTGATACTTAATCAAAATACAACTTATTAATATATTATTCTTCCAATTATTTATTATTACCATGTATGTGAACCTTTGTAAAGAGAGAAAATACATATATTGTATTAAACTTAAAAAGTGAACAAGACAGAAAAATAGTAATAGCTTTCAACAGTAAAGAGATGCTTGTTATAAGTAGACAAGCGTACAACATAGACGCTTATGTTTTGTTGTTTGAATAACAGGTGGTTTATTTATAGAACTATTCAAATGATTAAATCAGCAATATAAAATTAACTTGATCTCTTTGATTTTCCTCAGGAAACAAAAAAAGGTTATAGAGTAATAAATCTCTGCAATGCCTAAACATAAAACTCAACAAATAACAGTACCTACCATATCTGAAATATCAAATATTATAGTTGTAACAGTCTCCACAGTTTCCCTGTTAGAAAATTGGAGAAGTTGTAAGGCCGCAATTTTTACAAATGACGTCGTGACGTTTATGCGTAGGGAGCGCCGCCCGCCCGCGCCCGGCGACAAGTCATCATGTTACTTTCTTTCCTATTATTTTGCATTAGTCCGCCCTAAATGTTTGTACCTACAATCATATTGATTAGGCAAATTACACTTTTATTTTAAGTAAGTCTTCTGCTTACTTTGGGCAATTTTCGTCGTGGCTTTCGGTTTCATCTTCCTAATTTGGGAATTGGCTGAAAAACGTTGGAAAATAGGAACCATTTTACTGCACATTACACAGTTTTCTAAAAGACAATTAGGATCTGCTCAGAACCTATTCACAAAACACAACCTTATTTAAGTTCCTTCATTTCAGAAAACCCCTTGCATCATATAGCAAATTCTTAAAGCAATGAACTAACTTCTTTCAATTGACTTTCAACCCTAACAAGCCCCCATACTAAACAACACATGTACATTTGCTACTCAACGTTTCAAGTCTTGCTTGTTGCGACAGAACATACCTCCTGCAATATATCCTCAAATTGATGCACCGCGTTATTACTCGCCAATATTGCCTTTACATCATTTCGAAAGCACAACATTACGTTATCTGCATATGCTTGGAACTTTTTACTCATAACAAAAGCCCCTTTGCTACTTGTATTTTCTTTATAATTTATTCCATTTCTCCCCCACACATTGGCATCGGTCGCTGATATTTTTTATTCGATTAGTAAACCCCTAAGGTGTTTTTAGCCTTTTTTCGCTCGATTTTCTTCGAAGCTTTGTTGACTGTTTGGAGGGTTACAATGCTCATTTCTTTTGGATGAACAAGCTTATTTATTCTTTTACTTATAAGCTCTTTGTTCAAGGTTGGAATTGTATCGAGTTTTCTTAAAGAATCAAATCCAAGACATATAATTTTGAACATGAGTTTGCTTTTACTCACCTTTTTGTCTCAACAACATAAAAGTTGAAGCAGCAGTCGAAAGAAATATGCAACTTAACATAAAACAATAGGCATTAATATCTTGAAACCGCGGCACTTACACACTCGATTTGTGTTGCGGAGCAGAGAGGGAGAGGATGAGACGAAACTTTTTGATGGATCGGACGGAGTTTGTTTTGCATGTGAGTGATATGTCTGAAATAATAAATGTTGAGGCGTCGACGCTTCCCCATCCTCCCCTCGCTGGGGTGAGCTAAAACGATTTTTGATTTGGGTGTCAAGCAAATGTTTTACGCAGTGACGCTCCGACAGGATTTGATTTTCTTAATCGATTCTTGAGAATGCAAATTCGGGGTTCGTTTAGTATAGACTTAATTACGTGTATAGTTAAACGGATCTTGTGTTTCTACGGCTTCAATCAACATTGCAGTTTTAGTACCTACAGAATTCGGCTATGTAAATTGACAGCACTATTACTGAAAGCTTTGTTTAATACTTGCGCTAATCAGATTATGCATACAAGAACGGTTCGGAACGGTCGGTAGTGCGGTATTAGGTTATGTGAACGGTCCAGTATTAACTAATCAACGTGCGTCGGCTTTGGTGGTAGATTGCAACGCATTGTCCGCGCTCGTGGCCCCGGAATATCTGTTTAGGCCACTACCCATTCTGTAATGGCAATGGTTAACGTTAACTATGTTAACCTTCCTGTGACTTCATTACATGGTTGTCCATGCTAATGTACTTCACAGTGTATGCACATCATTAAAATACTTCAGTTCAGTTTAAATATTTGCCTAAAATAAGCATATTTTTGCTCAATGAATCACGATTATCGTTTACTTGTCTATTTGACAAAAACAATATAATTCACGCCTCTCCATTGTTTTTCATTTTGTAATTCCGCGGTGGTCGGAACGATTCGTCGCCAATTTGCGTTTTGACAAGTGAATGAATAATATTATTTCGCTAGCAGACTGATGGTGGCTGCTCCCGACAGATGGGGTGTTTGTTCATTTATCTACATCGGAATGTTACGTTAGAACTGCATTTTGTAGTTAATGAAAATTGTTTATTTGCGAAATCGTTTAGTGAAAATAGTAATTAATGTATTAAGTTTGTTGGACATGTAGTTAATTGATATCGTTTAATTAATTGTATTCAAAATATTGATTGTGTTGTTAATGGGAATATATATCATGGTTGCCAAATGTAATACCTAAGACTATATTGGACAAGAACCAAGGAAAATCGAAATGCTTTGCAAAACTATATAAACCAAAAGTCGATAAAACAATACCGATGCCGCGATGTACAAAAGTTGATAAAACCAAATATGTAGATTGATAGTCAAAATAATCTGGTATCTACCCAAACATTTGGAAATAAGCCATATCTGTTTTAATTTAAGTGTGAGCTAACATCATCAATCAAAGCAACACTTTTGTAAAGATAAAAATAAAATGGAGGAAGAGGAAATAATTTATTATTTTATTGATTTGAGCTGTTATCTTTTGTCCGATCGGGACGCGATGAGTCGATCATTTCTTTTTGATTCGTTAGGGTCGGGATATCCTTGTTAAGAGCTTTTAATTGACAAAAAATATTTATAATGTGTGATGTTTGGTTATGTGTGAGGAAAAAACATTCCTTCGCAATTTACGGCTGATTAATTATTCCTAAAGATACAATCAAATAAATGACAAATGCCAGCACTTCCTGCTTATGTTCTTGTTCAATGTTCAACTAATAATAATATTCTTTTTGTATAATAAATTTATATGAAACGATTACTAATTTGCTACGCTATGCATACATTTGTACAAGGGCACTTGAAAATTTTTGTACAATTTTATATAATAAAAACTCGATCAAAAGATTTGAACGGTCTGAAGAATTATTTACATATTAATGGTGAGGGAAATGAAAAATATATTAAATTCAAACGGAGCTCCGTGACTCGTCAGTAAAGTACCAAACGACTCCATTTGGAGGGTTAACACAGAGTACCACACGGCACAGAGATGTACAAACTTTTAAACAAGTCACCTAAGACGTAAAGTGAAATAGATTTGATTTCTTTTATTTTAAATTCGTTGTAATTGTTCGTTTTAACAGAAACCCAAACCTTAGCATCAATTAAACTATGTACCAATATATAAATAAAAAGCTTATTATACAACAAATTATATCAGCAAATTACCTTGACAACCACAATCAAAACGAATTCAAAAAACGATTTTAAACAAGTCCATCGAATTTCTCAATTCAACCCGTATTTCCTTGCGCCCTCTGTTTTGTTACTACTCTGTAATCCACAAAAGGGTTCCGCGAAAGCTTAAAACAGCCACTTATTATGTATGTTACATTTCACTTTCAGACATCATTTATATTCAAATGCTCGAAAGGCATTACTGTGCAAAAATTGTAGTAGGTACCGACTAACCCCTTTGAATTGAACTAACTTCGTTTTAGAAAAAAAAAGTCTCAATAGCTTCCACTCATAACACGTTACTTAAGAAAAAGCTTTTGAAATTTTCATAGCATCGTTATTACTTTTATAGAGTTAGTTTTAATTTAGCATTTTAATTACTGGAGACTGTGTGTGAAAGGCCTAATGGCCTTTCACACACAACGCTACGCAAGTCTCCGATATCTAAACAATAAATCCATAGAATCTGGCAAATAAAAAGTTGAAACAGCCTTCTCAAACAAAAGTTAATAAGTAAATATTAATAAAAATAGAATCGGAACGGAAGCATCAAAAGTCCAATAATTCACAATCAAAAAGGACCTACAGAATTAGGGTAGCGGCACGAGAGATCGGCATACAAAATGATTACATACACCGTCTTCATCCGTTCACAAAGAATCGCAGCGGGGTTCTATAATATTATACGTCTGCCTTTGTAGTAGCTCCACAACTCAGTGGGAAGTATGCTTTATGGTTTCAAATGATAAAATTGTTTGTAAGTAGCTTTGTTGGGATTCATTTTGCGTGGTAGCGTGACCGATTCCTGACAGCCAACATCTGATTCCGTTAACGAGATATCGAATGTTACTGATATACGTTTTTAATTGTGCGATTTGATTGTTGTAGATTGCGTGACGAACGAGGCGACATGGAACGAGTTATGGCGATGGATAAGGCTCGGGAGGGTTCACATAACGGTAAGATATAATAATCGTCATGAGATTATCATAGTCCCGTTTAGCTCTCCGTCATTCTATGACATTAATGTTCTAGCATGGTGGATGCGCTGTTCGAAACAAGAGATTGTTCTATTACTACACACGACAACTTGCGATCTAACCATAAACATGTTGTTCATACAATTTTTTGATGCTACGATCGTAAACTGTGCACATAAAGTACGTTAGTACAAATGCAGTTTCCGCCATAGTGTACAGCTGTCAGCTACATAGTCTATACATAACAGTAGTCTTAGAACAAATTGTATCAATTAGAATTTACCAATCAATTAGAAGTTAACCACCGCAATGGTAAAACTTTCTAATTAGTTTTAACTAACAGTCTTATAATTGAATCGAAATTAGTAGTTCTGATCAGATATCTTTGCTTTCACTTCCAAGGAAATATCGTGACCGAAACCATTCTGATTTAAGTCCGTTGATGATCTAATTGAAGTGCTCTTTTGCAACAATTTTGACCAAGCGAGTGCTTGCTCAAAATTGTTTTTTATTGTAACCATGACAGTCGTTACAAGTTTTATCTGAGTTATCACGCCTGTTAAACCTATATACAACAGTTGCCTAGTCCCTGCAGTACCCACTGCTAACCATACAATCTAACAGGTTCATCCCCAGGGCACAGTCCGGTGCTGAACCTCTCAAAATCCGGGTCTGGTGGCGACCGGGATCGGTCAGAGCGGAGTGACCGTGACCGCAATGATCGGGGCGAAGGCTCCGCGAGCGGGCGAAGCTCCGCCGCGTCGCGCCGAAGCCCCCAGCCCCCTCGACTGCCCTCCGCAGCCACAGCAGCCGCTAGTCCAAGGTCACACTCCGATGAAAGCGACGCACAGCTATCAGATCAGGAGGATCACAATGTGAAGGATGAAGATGATGGTAAGTTCAATGTTTTTAAAGATAACATTACATCATCAGGCACAGCAACACCAACATTTTGCTAGTGATTTTTGAGACCCATGTAATAGAGAGAAGGCCTATTGCCATCAATCGGGCACCAAACCAAACTCCGTGGCTGCTACTGAGAAATTCATTATTGAAAATCTCAAAAATAGTTTATCCGACCTGGAAATGCTCAATTCATGCTCAGCAGTCTCTCTCGTGACCATTAAACCAAAGAGTCAGTCGAAGTTTCGAAAGTTAACCTAGTAATTACAATTTTCCCCATTATAAGTCAGAGAATCATCACCATAGAGAAGTTCACTAGCTTAAACAACCGCGGAATATTGATACATTCTCCGTCTTTGTTATATCTTCCCTAGGTAATAAACGAAGACAAGCAATTTACTTTCTTGTACAGAATATAATAATCGCAATTTCACAGCGATGAATATCTGTTTAATTTCATATAAATTAGATGTATCGATAAATGAGTCGATCTTTACGCTGTAATCACGGCGCGGCTGTAGGTATGACAAGAAAGTGTCCGTGTAGCATTAACACGGCAGGGTATCACCCGCTCAATATACTTGGCATGTAATGCACGGCCAAATTACCCAGTAATAGCCCTGGAACCTTCAGCATTCATAGTTCGGAAATTATCAGCCATAAAACCACGGTTCCTTTTATTCTAGACTGGAAATACTTGTGTAAAATGGCTTCCCGTCGATACATTGTAGGTATGGACCGATGTTAATTATTTTACGGCCATACACGTCGAATTGGTCTTAAGTACTCCATATAGATTAGTAATATAAAATCGGTACAAGTTTGCTTGTAAATCCACATACAACAAAGAAATAATAGTATAGAATCAATAGAGAATGCATCGCCAGCGCATCCTGGCGGACGATTAGCAAATGATCATGCGCTTGCGTTCCCATACGTTTTCCCATCCTGATCCCTAGACACCGCACGTTTGCTTGTAATGGTCCTATATAATAAAATCTTATTACGAGTATCGTCCGCAATTGCCCCCAATGATGTATGAATAGCGCTTAAAAGGACCCAATTCAATTTTACACGTGAGTTCGAGACCTTTTCTTGTTTATACGTTTATTTTAAAATGAGTTGTCTCGGGTAATAATACCTTAAGATGAAAGCCAATATAAGCATCCCCGTAATAACGTAGAAATAGTAATGACGTGAACATTTCAGAAAGAAAACTTCCAACCTTACCGTTGGACATTTCTCATCCCATGTAAGTGTTAATATTTAATCACGAGAAAGCCCTGAGTTTAGTTAACCATCATATATCATGAACTATTAACACCATTACACTCAAGTGATGGATGACATGACAATTTCTCCGACGACACGTATTAGGTTCGTTTTATTCCCAGCTTTTTATTCATGAGTTTATTGCCGTACTAAATATTTTAATCAATTTAGTTTACTATCTTCCTCTGGATCATCAATCAAGCGAAAACTAGTTATTAGGCCGACGTCACTAAGTTATAAATGCAATTACAGCCATTTGAAAATAGAATGGGAAAATCATAAAATCACTGCTTGATGGAGAGAAATAACGGTTCAACATTGCAAGCGCATTTAGATCGAGAGATAGCATTTAAAACTTTTATTGCTTCTTTATAAAATAAACAATAAAGAAATTCCACTAACTATGAGAATGTAATTTAATTATTGAACATTTTCTATTGCTTAGATATAGCGTGCATAGTGCGGTAACCGGCGCGCCGCGACGGTGCCAATCATAACATTGATCCACAAATGTAAATACTTGCCCCATACAATAACTAAATTAAGTGAAACAATAAGGATTGTGTATTGGTTATTGCAAGCTGCACACAAAATGCCCAGAGAGCGTGGGAACGGATAACTGGCTACGATTTATAGGAAACACTCGCCTGGCCGCGGAATTACGGGATGAGCCTCGGGAAATTTGAGCAAACAAAAGGTTCAATGAGAAAATCGATACCTGAAATCTGTTTGGTATTTCACATTTAATTGTGTCGTCGTTATATTCATAGTTTATTTACAATTAATTCTGTCGATACGTAATTCATGCTCATCACGATCGCCCCAGTCTGATTATAAAAATGCTTTTTATAAAGCTTGTGTCATTCAACTTTGATCTTTGTTCATCTGCAGATACCTTTTCTTTTCAATCAACGTTCTCATCTCGGATCTAATTTTGTTTTATATCCGTGAAGTCTTTTCCTCGGTCGCATCGTCCGATTGATTCTGCGTCCTTGGTATTAGTTATAGAGTTTAGGATCGTTTGTTTAAAACTCTTAGGATCCTGTTAATTGGCCTTATTAGGGAGATGGTGTTGTGACAACCCGAGAGTGCTATCGTGCGCATCGACAATGACGAAACGATGTTGTCTTCATTATTTGATGAGCGGTCACTATCTTGTCAGTTAAATTAAATGTATCGATAGATTATTTTGGACCGTGAGAGACGCCAATCCAAGCTTTTTTTTTACGTGTGAGGTCCGTTATTGACATAAGACGTACATTATTGTAATTATCTCGTCATTTTAAAAATAATAAATACCTTTAATGTTTCAACACGTTCGCTGGTCAGACAATTATAGTGGTACTTTTAGTAGGTGAATACCGTCATAAAATTTAAAGGTGCCTTTGACATCAGATTTTCCAAATTAATGTCTTTGTCTGAAATGCCAGGCGAGTAATTATGGAATAAAATCGATATAATATTCGAGTAGCTGGGCCGTCCTCGTAGCGAATAACTTGCGGCATAGTGCAGCGGGGCATATAAATCGGTTAGAGACAGCCCATTCGGTGTCGAATGGCGTTGTGGTATCCCTATTCTGTGAACATGAAGACGACCTATCGGAAAATTCCATCTGAAAACGTTTCGAAGAAGTATAACTACCAAACTAGTTAGTGCGTACCTGAATTTGAGAACTTTTTGTTAGCAAGTCAACCATTCAATCAAAATTAATTTAAAACAAACATAGCAATGTTTTCGTACGTAACTGGAATGAAAACGTTTGTTAAAGCAAGCTTTCACACCTGATTACTGACAATTGAGTTGTGTGTGACAAGTAATATTTACGATCGTGAAAGTTGCGTCATTCGAAATGTATTTCCGAATAAGCAGGCCTCGCTCGGCGAACTCCATCAAAGCCCTGCGCCGATGATCACCACGCGATATCGATGTGCATCGCAACAATAATTGCGAACCGAATGATACATGCACGCGATTCTCGAATATCCTCGTTTGTCGGTATTGCAAGGTTTTTTTTGTTCAATGCACTACCCATTTATGACTTCTTATGAAGCTGTTATTGAAATTAATAATCGTTTATTATAGTCTTATAAATATGTGGTCTCTGATTCAGTGCCTTAATTTGTATGTAGTATGGTAATTCTGAGTTGGGTCCATTCTTTTTTGCCGCGAATAGCCAAAAATGTGCAGAAGTCAACGTTAATGGTAGGCTTCCTTTAGTTTAGAAGCTAAATTGCTACTAGAATGCATCTAAGGTTGGGGCCACAATTACGAAACATACCAGTCTCTGCGTAAGTGTAGGTCTAGGTACCTAGAATCACTTGTCTGGAGCTTTGATTATATTATTTAAGGTAGTAAATGTAAAACCTCCCAACTTAATATTATCAGATGAAAACCCCAATACATATTAATTGTTCCAAACTCACTCCAAAATTACACAAAATTCCAATGATACCTAAAACAATATTTTATCAACAGCTTCATTTTGTTTAGGTGGAGACTTGAGCGATGGCGAGCGTGAGATGCCTGCATCGGCGTCGCCGGCGCCGGTGAGCTACGCGGCGCAGACGGGCACGCCACCCAACGTTCCCGTGGACCCCACAGCCGACACTCTGGTGTCTTCCACCGAGACGCTGCTGAGGAACATACAGGGCCTGCTCAAGGTCGCAGCGGACAATGCCAGGCAACAGGAGAGGCAAATCAGCTATGAGAAAGGTAGGCAGTTTGATCTTACCTATTTGTTAATGTAGGAGGAAGACACTAAACGAATAGATTAAAATGTTCGTCATCAAACGAAATCCGTCAATTTGTCTACTGCACCTCGTCTGCGTTCCCAGGAAAAAAATATTACTATTGTTCATCAGTTCATTCCTCAAGTTATCACATTCACACAAGAAAGATGTACTAAACAGAATTTAAATCTCTGTAGATAGAAGTTTTTTCATATGAAAATGTAGAGTCACATTACATGATATAATATATTGTCCTTATGTGCATTATGCACTCTGGACCAAAAATGGCGAGTTATTATTATTAAACTGGGACCATTGAAGAGTAGCAAATACATAGGCGGGGACGAATTTCTCAGAAATATGGAAGCACCGTTTCAGAATTTACATATGAAATTATCATAGATTATAATACGGAGACACTGTAACATGCAGGAAGCCGTATCGATGTAAATGTTATAATCGATATTAGTCGAGATCTCGCGTGAATCGATTCTGCGTAATCTGACGTATAAGCAACATTGATTAGACGCTGTTAGGATCTAAGATCACGTATTTTAACCTGTAAGTTCTACATTCTGGTAGGGAGCGCATATTAACGACACACGTTTCATTTGCATCGCATTATATGTTGTCTATTTATTGCGTTATTACGCGAAATTATTAAAATTAGAAAATAGTCGGTAAACAGCAGTTTTGTTGTACATTATAGGTACTTGTATGATATGTGCGCCCAACACGTATAGAACCGCTCCGGGCTGCGTTTTATGATACGAGTATTTATGTGTTTGTGTCAATTAACTACGACATAAACATGCACTTTATTTATCGAGACCTACTGCCTCTAGTGCTTAAGAAATATTCTCTTATATCTACAGGGCAGTTAACGTTAAGTTTCGACGCACGAAAAATTCTTGCGTCGTTGACACCTGTTGCCTTAGGCATTTAGGAGGGTTTCTAATGTTCGTAATCATTGCAGGCGGATCTCCGATATTTTTACTGCACATTTTGTAGAAAATTTAAACCGATGACCCAGATAGTATATTGTTGCAGTTAAATGCAGGGAATTAAGCGATAAAATGGTCGAATAAGGTGGAATTTTCTTTGCGGTGGAACAATGTTAAATTAGTAGTATAAAATGTGTAAAATATAATAGATAAGCTAACCTGAGAGCGGAGACAGGGCAGGGTAGTGTGCGCGCGCATGTCGTGCCTTTTGCAAATAGCCGTAGTACAGATGCGCCTGAGTTATAGCCGAGCCCACTATCATTACACACGATTCCATTCGGACAGCATAATTGTTTAATTGATATTTCTGCGAGTTATTTATTCACGTCATTCTGTTTTCTCCATGAGAAATAATCCGTGCTTTATGGTATGAGAACGGCGCGTAAAAATAATTCTGTTTCATTGTGAATAAACGCTTTACTTTTTATGAACTAGTCTTCAAAGAGCCTTTCTTTATTTTTATAATTAGCACTCTAAGAAAAGTTCTGTGAAATATGCTAGAAGGTTGGTTAGAATGGCGAATTTTATATTTTGAATAAAATGTATACAGCATTTCAATTTGCGTTTGCATAAACGAAAAAGAAACAACAAAACGCAATTATTATAAAAATACAGAGCTCAGGGAGAAGACTGGCGCGAGTCATCATCAAACTTGAATATCAATATTGCGCCTCCAGCCAATTGTATTAATAAACAAAACAAAATGAGAAATAATAATGCTATAGGCTAACAAAAGGTTCCATTTCTCCCCCTGGTACATAAGTAAAATTTAAACGAACACCCTACTCTCATATATTTAAGGATGAAAATCGTACGTCAGCAAACCCAGTAATTTTGTTATTACGATAATAAAATTATTGTTGATGAAACATTTTTTCGAATCGATGTGTCTGGCGAACTTTACCGATGAAATTCTTTTTATATAAATTACGGCAATCGGCCGCTCGCTCCGGTCCGACTCAATTGATAGGTGTTACTGGCTGAATCGAGCTTTAGTTGGTCAGTTTTATTTCTTATGTGCCTACTATATGATTCTTTGTTTTAATCCTTTTACTGTTGTGTAAGGAGCAATCAGTTCTCAGTCCATCTTTTGCGCTCTCTGCCAACTTGGTTACGTGTATAGTCATAATTGTAGCTGCCTTCTTCTTTTTTCCGTTTACCGGGTGTGTTGCTAGCGTCTGCATCGGTTAAAGGTCATAAGTTATTTCTCAAAGAGAACCGGGCACCAATTACTGCTATTTCTAGAAAAATAATTCCTCTGCGGTCATAGTTTCAGAAACGGCTTATAAAAGCATGCAGAAATTGTTTTCCATTTCAAGCACGCGAACTGGAATCATTTTTTTAACCCACAAAAGGAGTAAAAACCTTCATAACTATGAGCGACTAAGCAAACACAGTCGGCTAGGTCCCCTCGCAGTCGCAAATGACAGATCACTATCTAGTACAGTCGCTGACAATTTTTACACTAGTACAGAATGGGTTTGAGCAGACAAATGTTTTGCATTCACCGGCTTATCAGATAACGGGCGAGGGGTAGCAAAGGAGTGCGTGATAAACTGGTGTCGATTCGTACGTGTAAATAGAGTGCCAATGAATGGGAAATAGGTGTCATATTGTGGCCTTTTCAAGTGCGTTTTGTTGGAAGTTTGATATAACATGTTACGAAAGAGGTTTTTGACGGGTTTTCATGTTTTGTGATGGGCTTTCAGATTGTACCGCTCGCTTTACAGGTTTTAGAGGCTTCGAAAGTCAATAAGTTGGAATTTGTTAAAGCTTTTTGGCGATGTTTTTCACAATGAACCCATAATTTTTCTGCCTAGCCCTTTTCCCAAATTATGTTTGGGTGGGCTGCCAGTCTAACCCTTGAATACTATTTCAACTAAAAATAAACCTCAAGAAAACAAAGCTAAAATTGATAAATCAGAAAATAAACTTTCTTTTCGCTCACACAAAATTCCAAAAGCGGTAGATCAACGCATTCCTGATCAAAACTAAAAAACAAAACGCCTGTAACACGGTGAATCGGCCGATTGCGATCATTGCGACATAAATCTGCTTCGGCTACTCTTTTAAGCCTTTATCCCTGTTAATTCTTACTGCTTAGTTTATTTCTGTACCAAATGGTCTGATCTTGTTGCCTCGGTTTTGTTACGCTATTTTGTTTAACAACTATCAGTTTTTGTTAAGCTAAGTGCTGGTCAACGGACAAATGGCGCGCGCGCAGATAGCCCGTGAGCACTTTATGGCGCTTCGGTCAAGATTCGTATTTATTTGCCTTAAGAAAGCGTTTAATTTAAATATAGAATGTAATGTAAGACGAGTGATACCTTCTTGTCGGTGAAGTTTGCAGGTGTTGTTCAGTTGGGTATGTAACTACACGCAGCGCCATCTAGTCGTAATCTATGAAACTAACTTTAATAAAGTTTTTGATTTTATTGTTGGTATTACATGTTCTATCTTTTTTCTTAGATACAAGTCAATACTGAAGACTTTTAAGTAATTTTTTCTTTCTTTTTTTACTAATTAACTGACACAGCTAAAAGTTCATAGGCTACGGCTAATCGCTGCACTTATGGCTCCAAGTTCAAACAGAAAAGTCCTTGTCACCTGTAATTTGTGCCGCAAATGACGTCACCAAACTGCAAATATGACACGTTATAGGGAAACAGCCCATCAATAACGTAGTGAGCGATCGAACAAACATGGACTGGCCAATGATAAAAACTGATGAGCAAATAGACAGACAAGTCTTGTGTACTCAGCTAATGGATTCAATTGATATGAAAGCTTTTACAATGCTGACGACCCGACATTATCGGGGTGAAGCTAAATTACTGTTTTATGTGCGATTTTACATTTGTGCTGCTGATTGACCAGATTTATGATATGATTAGGGTTTGTTTTGTTTGATGACACGTTTACTGATGATTGTGCAGGTTTTCAGAATGTTATTCAACTATCCGAATCAATAATAACACAAACCATATTTCCATTAAAACCTAATATCTACCACTATCAACAAAAGCTTGCTAAACCGCAGCATTTGCGCAAAATTACGACATCGCCGCTCAAATTGATTTAACGTTGCCAGTTTGATTATACACAACATTTAGATTCAACCACACAGTCAGGATTTGTCAGTATAGGTGTTCATCACGAGCGGCCGTCATAAGTTCATAACTCAGCTGTGCTAGCTAGCTCCCATCGCAGTACAAACAACCGCCCCCAGCGCCTTAACGAGCCACCGCGAGATGCGCAGGCGCAGATACAAGCAACGACGCATTGTTGCCGCGCCGCGCCAGCTTTCGCACCATTGTGCAACCGAGGTGTGCTGCAAAAATCGGTTAATGCAATCTTTGTTTGTTTACATCCATTTACCGAGCATTATGGAATATTCCTACTAAATCCAAGATCCACTATTATGTCAGCTCGCATCGAAACTTGTTTAGCAAGTTCTAACTCGAGCTATGTCTCAAGCTAAAGGCATTGTGGTTTTCGCTCGCTCGATGAACTAAGTAAACAATAAGTGACATTAAGTGCGGGATATTAAAATGCCATTCGTGCAATGTACCGATACGCGAGAGACACGGGCGGCCATATTGGATTACTTGCGCGTGTCGCTCCGGTTACATTGCGCACGCGACTCGACCACACGCGCACCATCTAGCGAGCCCTACTTTGGATATTGAATGTGGCTTACCGGATTACAGGCATGTGCAAATCTGTGAACTAGTGTGAACTGAATTGTTATATGGACGGACACTAATTAGATTCTGATTTAAGTCTGACAGGAAGTCATCACACGACATAGAATATACGGGAGGCTAAAGACTATGTAGAGTCGTTTACCCAGCGCTCATGTCGTGACGTGGCTTCCTTGTAATAAAGACACTACGTATCAATAATTAACTAATATTAACGTACAAAATGAGAACTTTATCAAAACGTAAAAGCTACTACTACACGTGTCAGCTAAGTACTTTTTTTTTGGCGGGTGGAAAATCATCAAATAACCCCTCCCGCTTTTGGGCAGAGAGGAAGGGAGAGTCAGACTTCTACTACTAAAACCGACCCATGTTCCTTCTTAGCGCTTGCGCCGAGGCCGCGTTATTATATATACGGAAGTCCTCAAAGTGATATTTTTATGTTCCCGTTAAAAGGTTCGTAGTCTTAATAAGTATGTTTTCGTACACTCTAAATAGAATATTTATAAGGCATGAGTCAATTATTATTATTGTATCAGAAAATGCTTCTTTCGTGTTTATGTAAGGATAAATAATTATCCTTATTTTCTTAGGGGAAAACTTTACGCGTGGTACTCCCGGGGCGTAATGCTCAAATATTAACAATGGAAATATTAAATTTCACTTTTATACTGACGCAGGTCTATTGTTGGTATGTCGCTCTGTAAAGCTCTGTATGCGGTTGTTACATTTGATTTGGTTATTGGTAACCGATTTAGTTCTTTTGTTAGCCAATTTTCGTGACAGGTTGCTCATATTATTTTTGCTTTTGTCTTCTATTTGCAGACTAATAAATCCCTACTTACGCTTACGTTTTCACGCGAAAACTACTAAACCGATCATCATGAAACTTTGTACACATATTCTTGGAGGTATTAAAAGTAACATAGAATACTTTTTATGGAAAAAAATCCACGTGAACGAACTCGCTGGCAACATGGTATTTAATAAATAATATATCCTATACAGAATAAAAAATAAAGACTGCATTTCCTGTAATAGTTACATTAGTAATCAGAATTATAAAATATCTTCTAAACAGACACTACAACCTGAATTCGATACGGACCAAAACATAACATTCTAAATAATAGTCTAGTGAATAATCCATAATTCAATAAATTATTCGAAACACACATTATAATAGTATTGTCGATAAAACATGTTCCGTATCGTATCTGCTTAAGAATGATAATCCTATTTCATAGAGTAGGGAAGGGTTGCGAAGTTGTTCTACCGCCCGCGGGTACATCACTACTGTTGAATTCATCAAGCTACTCGAGCGATACATTTCTAATCTGTGGTAGAACTACCAACTTCACACACACGTTCAATCAATAAAAGTCAACGATGCTTAAAAGAACCGATTGAAGAATAACTTCTTTTTGGAAAAAATATGAAAGTTTAAGATTTCTAATAAGAAAAAACTTATTAAGCTATTGCATAGCTTCTATCGCGGGCCTTGAGCGTGGGGACCGAATCCAGAAATTCCGTAACGAAAATAAAAACCTAACAAATTGACAGTTGACAATGACTTTTTGAAATATCACGCTTGTCTCTTTAGTTCAGCAACCCGCCTTTAGGTGGCATTGGTTGTATTGGAAAACTACCGTAATCAGAAGTTTGTGAGAAAGTATATAGGTGTATAGGTATTTATCATCTATGTACAACAGTGAATATCTGTACTCGTATAATTTGTGTACAAAGTGTTTTAAATATGAATAAACAAAGTGCATTTATTAATGAAGAAAGTCACGAAAAAATAGTGAAAGAAAATGAGTTAGTACTCTATATACATTCATTTTATTATTATTATAACAAATGCAGTATTATTTTTGTTAATATATATATAACACTGTTATAAAGATAACCAAAATGTTGGGGAAATATAGTATTTATACTTACACTTTTACTAATCATCCTCATATTTTATAAAATATTAAATCTTATAATTTTTCAATGTTTACTTTTCATCTGACATTACGTCAGTTGTCAAGATGTCATTTACTTTTTCTTTTAATTTGTGTCATAGTTTTTCTTAGTGGTTAGAACTACGAAGGTTACATTTGATTTATATAATTTAATTCATTTTTATTATTATGTTAGCTCAAATAATGTAATTTATTGATAATTTCTATTAATAGTATCTTATCTTACGCTTATAAAATTAACTAACACGCTCAAAAACTCTTTTTTTTTTATAGAGAAGAAAAGCATAAAGAGCTAGAAAGAAAAAGAAATTGTGAACGTCAAAGGGCATATTATCAGCGTCAGAAAATTTAGAAGAAAAATGAAGAAAAAAAAAAATTGAAGAGAAATGAAGAAAAAAAAATATGAAGAAAAAAAAAATTTAATAAAAGAAAAAAAATTGTTTTTTTATCGGTCACCACGCTCAAAGTGTAACTTGAATTAATATCAAAGAAAAAAAAACAAAGGAAAAAAAATACTGCATTAATAAAATAAATAAATAATTATAATTGCATAAGTTGATAAAAAATGCTATGCAATAGCTTTACCGCGGCAGTCTAGTGCCACACGTCTTTTTTTTTCATTTCATTTCATTTATTTCAGTAACAATTTTAACATCGTATCAAAATTTCACACTAAAATTTTAAATCATAGAATCACAATATAAAATCATTGTTTTAATAATAAGTACCAAAAAATAATTATTAAAACGTTAAACATTTGCAAATCCACGCTGTTATAATAATATGTTATATAGCAAAATAAAAATATAGAAACAAATACAAAATTTGAACAGGATAGCGAGTAATAATAGGGTATTTCACCAAAAAAAATGAATTAGTCCGTCTGTTAGATTATCGAAAAATGTTGGATACGTGTTTTTTGTTTTATCAAATTAATAAAAATTGACGAAAATAAAACGTCAAAAATCATGAGTGGGGGCTTGTGACGTCAATTTGTAGGTAAAAAAGTACCTTGTGACGCCACACAACTTGACATGACTTTTCGAAGCACTGTATCATCTTCATATTTTCTTTACGTGAAAAAAGAAAAACTATGTTTCCATTATTTTTTGGAAATCTATCTGACGGACTAATTATATTTTTTTTGGTAAAATACCCTATTGTGTAGAGCTAGACAATCGCAATTCTTCGTCCACCCACATAACCAACTTTACTAACTAAGTAATAAAGTTTGAAATACAATTGTTTTTCAATTAAGAAGTTATAGCAATCCATATTTATGCATACCTACATATAAATTTATAGACAGTGGCTCAAATATGAATCCTGTACCACAACAAGCTAAGAAACTCCCTTAGGATCTCCGGATCTAATGTAACACGATTTGCAAACGGCAAACGTACAGTCTCCCAATGAGGTGTTTAAAATTGAATTAATCGTCTCTGTGCTAAAGTCTAAATTCCTGTGTCGGTTCATGTCTGATAGGTCAGTTTAGCACGGAAAGGTAAAGTAAAGGGGTAAAGTGAGACAATCGTAAAGTTTAATAATAATTACATTCTCAACTCTCGTCGCAGGTTGTGCGCAATAATTAACCGCTCGGAATTACTTAGCTGAAATAATTTAATGTGACGCACGCCGAATTGTTCGCGTTGGTGTGCGCGTGGCCTTACTACAGAATGTGTGGATGGCTCCAACTTATACTTTTTCTCAACAACTTTTACTCTTTATTGCGGATTCTTCAAATAGGGCTGAAGTCACGTTGAGGGTAGTTTATTGAAAAGCTTTTGCTTTTTACTTAATTAAAACCGTCGTTTTTAAAGTAATTGGATTCCGTAGGAACGTGTGAAACGGATGCGTATGCAACGGCAACTGCCGTAAAAGAAGCAGGATTAATCGGTAACAAACAAAAAAAGTAATGCTAGTCAATAAAATATTATTATAGAAAAGTAAAAGATGAAACTATGCCGAAAAGAACCAGTGAAATACCTAAGCGTTAAGTTATATTTATGCTGAACTGAAAGGTGTATTGATAGTTATCTTAAACGTTGTAGGTAGTAACATAAATATCTAACTGCGGTACTCAGAGATATTTAATGATTACTTAAGCCGTGACTTAGTAAAGATTTGACATACTTTTGTATGACAAAACTGTCAAAACCTTTACTAAGTGATGGCCTAAGTAATCATTAAAGCTCTCTGAGTGCGGCAGTTAGTGCTCTTAATATTTAAGACTCGTGTAACCCAAGGATACGAGTAGTTTCCATAGCCAAGGAATAAGATCTTAAATTGTTAGTTTTGATAACTTAATCCGAGGCCAAGTTGCAGTGCTCGTATATTGTCTCTATGGGGTGGAAAGTGAACGCTTGCTCTACTGCCAATTTACATACGGAATTACAAGCCGGAATAATATGGTTGATAGTCCTGTTTATTGCTCTAGTTATACCTATTTGCATGTGTTGTTTCTAACTTAGTATTATCTACGCCGCTCCAACAAAAAATGCCCCCAGAGCTAAGTAATTTTTTCCACTTCCTCTATTAAAAAAACTTGCTCCATTATTTTTCATTAAAAACATTTCTAGCCATTTCTATTCCCATTGCAGATGGGGAATTGAAATAAAATAAGTCATAGCGTACACCTGCCCGCGACTCGGAGGAGCATTAATATTCTTTATATGCAGTTAAATTTAGGTACGCCGCGGAAACATCGGGAAGTTTGCACAAAAATGAAAAATTACCGGTCAGGGAGCGGCGACCGCAAAAACACCGCATAAGAAACAACTAATGAAAGCTTAGAGCCATTCGCATAAATCTCCCTTACATTTTTAATACCAATATATCCGGTGAGGGGAGCATCCACCAGGGAAGAAAATGTGTAGTCGAAAAACAAAACATTCGCGGACCTCCGCGTTTATATCTTATTTAAATACCACCAGATGTTGTCCGCTTATAAATGTGAATATTTTTTTAATCGGTGCCTTACCAGAGACATAATGGTATCAGCCGATCTGCCGTCAGCTGGTATGTAGATGTACACAAGTTTATCGTGTTCGGTGGCTAATTTAAAAATCCCTCTCGGAAAAGTATTCCCGTCGGCCGGCCCGTCATCTCGCCGCGGTCGGTTGATATCTCTTTTGACCCGTATATTTTTTATTCGCTTCGTTACCTAAGCTTTTTCGTATCGTATCGAATCTCGAGGAGTCGTGTAGTCTCATTAAAATAATACAGGGCTACCGGATAATCTTATCCGGTGTGTTTCGATCGCAGATTGGGTGCGCGTGCGGCGATAACACCACGAGTTATTCAGACAGTGCACGCTCGATACGCTCCTACTTTTTAATCCATTTTGCGACGACATCTTCATTATTTGTACCTTTACCATGTAATAAGGCTATACAAGAGTGGCGAGGTTTACGACGCTCGTCAAACCTACGACTCGGT
Organism: Diarsia brunnea; assembly: GCA_949774965.1. Taxonomy (NCBI): domain Eukaryota; kingdom Metazoa; phylum Arthropoda; class Insecta; order Lepidoptera; family Noctuidae; genus Diarsia; species Diarsia brunnea. The sequence goes on along the minus strand of OX458999.1, from coordinate 9,183,890 downwards.
AGCGACATACCAAATGCAAATCCCTTATAATATATTCATAAAATTATGTGTTACACATGTATGACAAAATCTTCCCGTCAAATAAAGTAGTACTAGCAAGTGTGTTTTTTATGAAGGGCACTCGGGGGCTTGCCTTTTAAAAAGTACTCTTATTACGTGTTGTGTAGGGTACAAATTCTTGCAATAAAGAACAGGCTGCAAAAGATTTTACGTTCTAAATTTCACACATAATAAAGGGAAGCAATTCTTATGATTATTAGCGTGGAGACTGCGGGAATAATCCTCCGCAGTGACATCGCTGTGTGACATAAGCCGGAAAAATCTAATAACAATAAAATAAAATTGCTGCCGGTTTGTAAATTTAAAAAAGGCATAGGGAAGAAAATTCGTTTTCCGCGCCATGACAACCATTACCGTTACTTTGAATTTACCTTCTTAGAAGATCGTCAATTTAGTTAATGTGTTTATACTTAATCTATAAGTAGGGGTCCCTACTCCTAAATATCTGGGCAAATTTTAATCCGCGGATAAAAGATACTGTATAAATCATTTCAGGCGTCTTTGTTAAGCTCTAAAAGTGCTTAAATCAACAATATTCTTGAGTAATATTTCCTTATGCTATTACTATTAAAATTTCACCTTAAGACTTCCGATTCATTCGTGTTGAAACGTCTGAAGACATTGCGGAGGGTGATCTGAATGCATACTTTTGTTTCCCATTTCAAAGCCCCATTTCGGTCGCCTCTGCCGCAACGCTCGTTTAAATTATTTTGCCAGTTTTGAGTCGTAAATTTTACGAAGACTTTAATTGTTATTTTAACTGCAAGCTCAACTTCGTGTTCGCGATGGCGGGGCTGTGAAAATATGTCTTAATTCGCTCACCCTATGACTTATGTTTCATTGAAATTAAACCGTTTCGTTCTTTATACTTAAGCTATTTCACAGACAGGTAATAAATTCTCAGTTTTGTCTAACACCTTTTAAATTGTCCAAACTTGTAGCTACTAATGATATTTTTATTCCTTCTCAATCAGTTCAGCGAATCTGAATCAGAAGCAATGGAAACGGATCTCCAAGGAGTCGTTATTCTAAACAAGTCGGTGCGCACTTGATCTCGAAGAGTATGTTGGTCTCAAAGGGCGTCATATTCGAAATTTAAATATTATTGTTGTTTTTGCTGAGTGCGCCGAAATTGAAGAGAAATAGTATTTATACCCACGACCCCTCTCGACTCGGGAATCACATTTGACTGCCGGCAAAAAAAATAAAGGGCTTGACTTTTCATCTTCCCTGTTCAAAATCGTTTAAGTATCGATTATGATTATCAGCTAATTACTTACCTTCGAAACATTATTAAATTGCGTAATCAAAATTGATCCTTTTGTTTATGGGTCTCGATCCTTTCAATCATCTATCGACCATTGAGTTTCGATATCATAATAATTGTCCATAATTATATATTCCCTTGAACGGAGCGCATCGTTTTTATTGTTATTTTATTTATAAAGTAATAATTTTTTCGTCGGACGCAAGTCGATCAGGTTTTAAATTTGATTGATCCGATATAAAGATCGATTTAATAATCGAGTGTTCCGCTTATGTTTTGGTTTTCTCTTTTATCGATAAACGTTTTCATAGGATCGGTTTTGTTTTGTCTTCTTAGTATCTGTTCTAATGATTTATGGGTCGCTAATTTTTATGTTATCATTTAATCGTTTTTATTTCATTCGATTTAGTCTGAGGCATTATTACTGTGAGATATTCAATAATAACTCGTATTGGCAGTGGCCAACGAACTAATCATAGCAATCGATCGATACGAAGCTTCTCTATCGTTGTATTAAAACAATACACAGATACTTAGATGGTTGCTAAGTACGCAAGGACCACCGGGAGCACCTTTTGTTAAGGCTCTTCTACTCGCAAATCGCGAGATGCTGAGATACGCCGCATACCGACGCGGGCCCTTAATGGCCATCCCTCGACAAAGGTAATTTACGTCTCATGTGCGAAACCACTCTTAACTAAAAGCCCCTTAAATTACAGCATACACCGGGATTGATTCGAAATTAATCTCGCAACCGATGCGGTCTCGAGATTGACGCTTTTTGTTCATAAAAAACTGTTATAGATGTTGTGGCTTGGGATTTATGACAAATCGATAAAAATAAGCACCTTCCCCTTTTTGAGGTTGCTTTAACAAGTTGTCTGTTACGACAAAACGGCTAAGCTTTTTGTGCACACAATTTAGATGGTGTTTTTCTCTCGGCTTTTCATGTAGTTTTATTACTTGTGAAAGAGATTGATACGAACTGTATGTAGTATATCTCGATATATTCAACAAAACAAACGCCCAAAAGCCTTGGAAGCCCACGAAGTGTTCGAGGCTAAAACTTGGATTGAATACTTAATATTAGTAACAAACGATGAGTAAGCCAACGTTTCAATTTACAAGATCACAATCCCAGATAGCTATTGTGCGATATTCATACATATATCTCGGGACCTTATTATAAGCTGTGCGAGCGCAAGTTAACTTGTCTCTGGTTTATCGCGAAGATTTTTGTTCGTCGATACGGCATGGCATGGGTATCGAACGGGCTACCTCTTCGCTCGTATGTTCGTATCATTGTAGATGCGTATCGCTGGTCAGTAGTTCTTTTGACGCTTTGGAAATTACTGGTAATTGGCTGTATTTATTTGTAGTTTGTTTTTGATTTCCAAGGAATTTTGTTACAACTGTTAAAAGTTAAAAAATTACATAGTCTATTATCACGCCTGTAGTCCCCAAAGGGTTAAGCAGAGATGTGCCTAATAGGACACCTACATTTCACCTGTTATGTTTAAGTCCTATGTAATACCTCGGCAAACCGAAAATCGTTCTTCAACTTGACTTAATCCAATACCGATTGTACCAGCTCATCTCATAAATCAATAACCTAATTTCCTACATCTAAATCACCTCAATTTGAACACAACATTGTCGGTACACAACTATTATCAGATACGTCGGCGGTTCTTAATAGACTGTTACCTTACATCGAATCTGCGGGAATAATTAAAACGCTAACGGAATTATTAAGTGAAACTGTTCGCCTTGTATTGGACAAGATAGTTGCGGGACCGACTCGATAACCAAGACTGCTTATACTTGTGTATTTATTCTAATGTAAATACGCTATGTTATATTGATTCAAGCTTCAGACGACTCCGCCCATGTCTAAGTAAACAAGAATATATTATTCTCGTTATTGACTTCTCAAAGCTTAATTAAGTGATTTCTGCATTTAGGTCCAAAACACCGCAAACTTTGTAAACTATTGATATGATCACACCTATTGTAGAACTCACTAAAGCCGCTAATTGCATAGTAAAATAAAGTTCAAAATTCATTAAACTCACCAACCTCGAGCATCTATTACTACTTTCCCATGAAACCATTCTCGCTGTAGACCTCGCAGCACCTCACAGCTATATTTTCAAATTAAATCTTTCAAGTAATGCGCTGCAGTAACCTTAGGTGCTAACAACGCGAGTTAATCAGCGAGATCCCCTTACGACCTCCATTAGATAGACGCAGCTTAGGCACCTAATTGAATAAGGGACCAAATTAAACGGGCATGACCTCTTTCTATTCAAATTCGACTCCTGAGATGACTTTACATACGTATGGCGTGATATTAGGCGCTTATCGATGGCAAGATTAACCTGATTGAAAGCTTGGGGTCCTGTGTGTTTAGTAGATGCAATGTTTTACGTAAGGTTAGGGACGATAGTTTTCTGGAATGACGCAATTGTTTAAAAATGTGTGTAGGCAAAGAATCAATTAAGAAGCAAATTACTAACGCAATGGGATTAATAAATTAAAATGAAGGAAACGAGCTGTGATAAAAAATGAATAATTGTCTAAATGCCTAAACAATATGTCATTGCAATTTTCAAATTACTAAAGTGTTATTATAGTTACCAGTCGATATGCTATCTTGCATACTTAATGTATTTGTATCACCTGCAGCCAATTAGAGCCTGACACTGAACTATTCTTGGTTAGAATTTATGGCAATGATAGTTTTATAAATGGTGTTAATTTTCGATATTGTGTGAAAACTATTATTACCTTAAACTGTTGCGTGAGTATTATTATAAGGTCATTTTGTGTTCTACATTGTTGTTATTTAAATGACTTTAATATTTCTGATAAGTACAGCAATTACCACAATAAAACGTGATGTGTCTTAAATATCCGTTCATTCTTCTATCTTGTCAAATATTTAACCAATCAATCGTCACATTACACATCTAGTAGGAGATGGTGTAAACACAAATCGGAACTTCCTCCCCTAATCATTTCCGTCAGGTTAGGTTTAATTGAAAGTTATGCAAATCTCTCAATTCGACTCCTTCACAATAGTACCAAGATTACGAATGAGTTAATCCGTGTTTATGCTCCTAATCGGCCCCTTACTGAAGCCTTGTTACCGGTTTAGCTCACTGTTAAATTTATACAATGCCTTTTGTATACAATGAACCATTTATTTAACTTTAAACGTCGTTTATGCCAACATTTTCTTTCATTGGATATAACTTATTGAACTTTATGATATTGATTCTGATTAAACGAATTCTTTGGTTAATTACGTTGTATTCAAAAAAATATCTCTTAATTGTGATTTAACAATGAATGTTATTGTTACAGCTGAACTAAAAATGGATGTGTTGAGGGAACGAGAAGTGAAAGACAACCTCGAAAGGCAACTTCTCGACGAGCAGAAAATGCGAGGTGAGTGCTATTCAATTAGATGCAACATCTGAATCTAGCCGAGGATAATGGTACCACATTTTCGGTCTTCACTAAAATATGTGAAAACCCGTCGATAACAAGCAGAGGACTCAGTAAAGAACAAATAGGGCTTAATTCGAACACGTTCATAAATCACGGGTGAATGGTCCGCACCGCATTGGCCACAATTAACAGGAGATCTTGTTACGGGACCATTGTCTTCCTCCTCGCCGAGTTATTTATTTCCAACATTAAAACTATTATTTTCTCATATTACACGGCGTGCCTTATGTTGCCAATTTTCTTTCCGTGCCACCGACCCATCGGCGCCTCTTCCATAATTGTTTATGCTACAATGTGTTGTGGGTGTTCAATTAATTCCATTTTTATACGTATTTTCACACGTTATAACCTCGCACCGTCTCTTATTGTTAATGTTATCTATTTGTTTCTGTACTTTCCCAAGCCCGGTGCTCGCATGTTCCAACGTTTTCTTCGATTTATAGGTTCATTGATAGTTTTATGGGTTCCTTTGACGTCTACGTAATCACCATAATTATGCTATTTATTAAGACAATTTTGCTTCGCTACAATGAAGGTTTAAATTTGTTTGTGGTATAAACGACGTACATTTATTGCTGTGGGTCAAAGCTACCATAATTGGAAAATGTCTATAGCCATAACTCGTAATCTGTGAAATTAAAATAACTTTGCATACAAGTGTCGACATAGGGTTCGTCTTAATTGAATCTATAAATGAAATGAATTATAGTGCGAGTGCGTATCATTGCTCAGTTCTAGTCCAAACAAACATAAAGGTTAATTCGAACAACACAATACCACCCTTTCTTCGGCTACAACGTGATGTCAGCCAGTAAAAAGAAAACCGACAGAATGGAGGTAACCTTTATACAAATGTCAGGCGACACGGTAACGGTGAACTGACGCCTTGAGACAAAGGGTTTAATTCTATTGAAGACAGTAACTCGAGCCATATTGAGCTCTACACTTTAAATAATAACGCATTAATTCGCGTCATGTCAAAGCTGAGAACGATTTCACATGTCACAAACGACATAAAGGTAGTGTGGATACTTTATCAAGGTAGACATTTCTCTTGTGTTAATGTAATATAAATTTGAATGTTAATAAAGGGACGACAGGCTGCGAGCTTGCCGTTGCGTTTAATGAAAATAATTATTGCTTCTGAAACATGCATTATAATTATATGACCGCTAACTACACACTACAAAATTGTGACTAACAATCTGTAATAATGTTCATAAAACTGGGTGCTTAGTGCTTAGCCAGTGTAAATTGTACAGTGTTTATAGTAGCCGTGAAATCGCTGCTAATGGGTTTCCTAGACTATTTGGCGATCTTCGATCTAATTTAAAAGCTTTTTGACAACTTATCTACTCGTGCTAACACCTTTACCGACGGCTCTTCCGTTTTATAATCCGGCTTTATTATGAACTGTATTTGCAGCTAAACACTGTCCTCCTGCTATTCTACGATTAACTGGATCTATCTATCATTCTTCCAGCACAATAGTGTAAAGGGTCGTCTGCAGCTCGCTTGCCAACAGGTGTCGAGCACGCAACCTGTCACTTCTTATAATTACTATCTTCTATTGTAATAATGTTCAGTGAACCGTAATCTAGAAGAATCCCGCAATTTTATGCAAAATATGATCTAAAAACGTTAGCGTTTATAAACTTGCACGCACACACCGCGTGGGATACAACCGCATGAACAAGATTTAATATTTCGGGTGCGGTATAGGTGTAAGTAAGTAGAACGGGGCAACAAAGAGGGAAATGGAGGCTCCATACATAATTCACACGGTGAATGAACTCGATTGCGACGTGAGCAATACTGTTAATTGCCAAAAACCAATCATCAGATAGCGGTATACGCGTCGACGCTGTGAAATACCACTTTAGTTACAAAAGCTCGCGCAACCAATAGTGTTTCACGAACCTGAGATGAATAGTCACCGTTCCACCGGAATTTACCACTCTTTATTACGTTCTGTTAAATTTTTGACATATTTTAACTCAAAATTCCTAAAATATGAAACCAAAACTACAGGTATTTGATCCATTTGCCATCTCTACTAAAAATCAACGAAGATGTAAAACTGTTGCGATCGAGTTTGGAAGTATCGCCTGAGGATTATTAAAATGACTGAACAGTGTAAAATTGATCGATAATAACAGTGAAATGACCGATCTCTGATGAAGATAAGGTTAAATTGATCTTAAGATTCTTATGCGGCTAATTTCTATCGACATAATAAATATAATACACATTCCAACGCGATATTATTTAAGTATAGTAGATGCTAATACAAGTGCATGGTAAATAAATAGATGAAATTACACAAATTATTCATCTGAAAACAAAAAATTAGAAGAATAATAAAAATATTATTCGAAACTTACAAGCGATTCTAGAGCAAGTGGAATACGCTGGCTACTGCGATGCAATAACAATCAATCAGGCCGTGGATCGCAGTACACCATGAAAATTGGAATAGAACCGACGAGCCTAATCAACCTTCGCGGACCGCGTTCATTCATAATAGAATTGTATTGAATAGTCCAGTATCGCATGGGCATCTAGCGCTTTCGTAATGCACCGTGGTTCTATTTAAATGGCGTACTATGCTGTAATCTCTGTAATTAATTTACTATTGAAAATTAGAACTCTTTGGCTAGCAGCCGTTTGTGAAGATTTTTTCATTAGATTCTGATATCTCTAGGTTAAACCATTTAAGAGCATCCATCTATTTTTAATATGTAGTTGAATTTAATTAACGTCAAGACAATTCGTTTTCTTAATTTGGGTTGATTAATCTTGTATCGAGTTCTCAGGTAATGGTACGGTTCCGTCTAAATCTTACTCAGTCATTTTGATATATTCGTTTATAATTGAGTCGGACTGTGCACCCTCAGTAAGGGACACCCTTGAGGGTACTCCTTCATTACCGAGGATGTTATGAGCTTGAAGGGAAATCGGAAGACTTTCATAGTTCTCGCCCTATGATTTTGAGGCGTTCCGGTCATGGCTTTAACCTTTTGAAGGCAGGGATGCAATTAGAAATATCATTTGGTTTAATCATGCTTTGTTCCCGTTTGCTTGTAGTTCTTTTGTGAAACTTGATAAATTACTATAACAAAAATGTTCCTTAAAAATTGCTCCGAAAATTAATAGCCTTATGCAAGATCAACAAACAGCTCATTTGCCAGATAATATCATGTAGGTAAATAAACCGTCAAACCGACTCTTACAATATCACCTAATAGTACTTAGCCATCATAACTGTTTCCCTTCCCTCTATCCAAATACGGCTCTGTCCCCCCCTCCATGCATTCGAGACGTAAAGGAGTTGGTATAATTCTCATTGTGCTCGAGATTGCGTAATTAAATAACATGTAGGCCTCAACATTACAGGCGTCTTGAAAGGGTTCGCAATGGAAATGTTACGCCAATTATGTGTACATTATGTCCGGAATGGAGGGTTATCGATGCCTGTTAAAGATATACCTCGGAATTGAGGAATTTGATATTATGCCTTCCGTCTTCGTATGTTGTATATGTTGAACAAGTAAACGTTCCTTTGATTTCGTGGATTTTAGATATATTACAAAATATTATTTCATATCATCGGGCACATTGTGTTTGCCGTTGAAGTAAAATATTCTGCTGGGATTTCGTATAATTTTGTCTTCAATTGTTGGCCTAACACTTTGCAAACAATAAACAATGAAACTAAAGAATGTAAGTTGTGTTACTAACAGAATAACAATAATTAGGAAGACTCATCTTACAATTATGTGATAAATAAGAATGGAATGACACAAAAGATTTATAAGTCGATTGCAAATGATTGAGTGGCGTCTAATAATTGCGAGCTATTACTACTGATTACTGACGATGATTGCGGCCATGCTGAGTATAAACCTATATAATTTATAGGATTTTAAAGAAACAATTTAATAGTATTTAATGCATTGTTGTGAAAATCGTCATTAATTGTTTTCCCTTAATTATTTCAAAGAAAGTGGCTCTTTGAAATAGTTGATCAAAAACCTCTAAACAACATGAAACACAATCTAAATAAAACCATAGATCGTGTAGGTACAATGGAAAATATGCATTTGCATATGCATTTGAATGTACATCAAACTGTTAGCAAACGGACATTTGACGTGAGCAACCCCTGCAAACATTATCACTGGCGGACAGTCGAGTGATCAAATTCAAATGAAATCGTTTAACAGGCGGACAATCGTATCAACATACGTCAGTAGTCAGTGCGATATATCGCTGACTGGGCTCCCCTACGATAATTGTATTAGTTCATACACATTTGAAATGCGATGACTGGACTATCATTTATGTATGAACTTGTGTATGTGTGGAGTGGATTCAGCGTATGAAATGTACGGATCATTTTGTCCAACATGTTTGCTCTTGTGGTTTTTCTGCTTCAATTATAAGTATGTTGGTTATTTTACCTAATACGTCGTGTTCTATCTGCTCTGCCTCGTTGGCCTAGTGGTCGCAAGCATGACTGCTGAGCATAATGTCCTGGGTTCGATTCCTAGGTCGAGCAAATTGTTGTTGAGGTTTTGCATCAGGATTTTTTCAGTAGCAGCAACGGAGTTCGGACTTGTGCCCGGTTGATGGCAATAGACTCGCCCCCTATTACATGGGACTGAAACATTACGGGCAAAATGTGGGTGTGTGGGTGTATTAGGTACGCCTCTGCCTAACCATTCGGGGAACTGTAATCCCAATGATGTTATGTTATGTAAAATAACATCTACAGCTTTATTATAACTAAACAATATTCTAACAGCAACCAATCAGTATAGCAATTTGACGTCCTTCAATTGGGCTACACTGTGCCCCAATAGATACGATCTGTCGAATGCTCATTGGACGTTGGTGCTATTGTGCGACGCAGACGGAAGCTTCCTATTACAGGCAGGCAGTCCGTTTGTGTAGCCTAACTACGAGTATGTTACCAGCCATTTCGATTGTTGATAAATCGCGTTAGATGAATGGGAATTGGATCTTGTGTGTTGGGATTGATAGGAATTTAATTTAGGTTTTCGTTGATGTTGGCAGGTTTAGCATGCTGGTGGCAGGGCAAGACCTAACTTTTATGTGTGCAAGCCACATTTTACTAGGCCTTTTGTTCCTGCAAGAAGATGGATGAAACATTATGAAAGAAAAGAAACATTTGGCATTATGTTTTGTCCTACTGCTGAGCAAAGGCTTTCCCTACCAGACTTGTTTATCCTTTACAATAACAAATAGGCTGATGCCTATCCATTCCCCGCAAACAAAATCAGATTGTTACACCACCTTGGTGGTGGTTTCAAGTTTTCGGTTATTGGATTGATTCCAGATCATACCTTTTCAGTACTGAAATTTTCTCTACTTTCCGAATAATAGTCATCACTAATCTCACTTCAATCCCAGCAAACCTCGACAACAAGACGAGAACGGTGTCAGCCCCTATTAACATGTAAGCAACGGAAAAGAATCCGCAAATGAAGTCGGAGTTCTCATAAAAATACCTGCGATATCTCACGCGAAGAGTGGGAAAATGAAAAAATATTCCGAGTACACGGTAAATCCTGACCGCGAGACGACGTGCGACCCCGCGTTCTGGCGGAGAGGACCAGATACGAACCGTGCATGGAATTCAATTACCGAAAACACTTACAGACTTTTTAGGGTTCAGTTTCTCCAATTCCTAGTAGAATCCGCCAGAAATATGATGGTAATGTGTGTAGAGCAGAAACAATCATTGTTGTGAGAGTTGTGTTTTGTAATAGGGATCAACTATTTGATCACAATTTTTAACGATGAAATAGTTTTTAAGTCAAAGCATTTATTACAATTATTTCAATTAATTAAACCATTACTGGTACTTGCTTGTACATGCTTTAATCTAACATATTTAATAAATATCTCGTGTCTCTGTGTTTGTGGTCGCACTCCTCCGAAACGGCTTGACCGATTTTTATGGTTTTTTTTTTATACCTGAATAGTATGAAAATAGGCTCTAACTCAGCTAGATAAAAGTGCATTACAACGCAGGTAGAGGTCTCTAGTTTTTTTTTTGAGAAAATTCTACGTACCTACTTAGTTTTTATTAGAACTATTCATAATGTCATCACAACCTGTAGCTATTTTACACTACTCTCAAGCAAGCAAGCAATTAATTTCTCTGTAGACAGAAACATTCAATTGTCTCTCCTATCATTAAGCTTAGGTACACCGTTAAACATAGGTTATGTACGGAACCATAATAATAGAGTTCGTCCGAGCCAGACCGGTTTCAGCTCATTACGATATTTTGCCATCTTTACTATAATGTTTTATTTAACGTACCGTAGATACTGTAGGTAGATACGTTCATCACGTCTTTCGACTACTGACTTTACTGTAGGATTTGTGTAAATATATGAGAAATGGAGACTGAAAAAGATAACAGAAGGATATGAAATGTCACCGAAAAATTACACAACATTTATAACTTATGTTACAGAATGATGTAATTAAAACAAATAATTAAAGTATAACATTACATTGTATCACGCCTGTAATCCCCGAAGGGTTAGGCAAAGGTGTACCCATTAGTGCACCTACCCATTAGTGTACTTATGCCCATCTTAATCAAAGTATACTGAATCATCAACCAAAGTCCAGTTCACGCCTGGCAGGTATTTTTTTGCAAGTGTGAGGCCTGGTAGAAGTTACCGGCGGCGCTTCAAAGTTTTCGTGGGCGACGCCGGGTAAATATTTACACTGGAACGTTGCTTCGGTGGTTTCATTCAGTTTTTTTCTTGAGGTTCGACTGTGGCCGTGGAAAAATTGTTTCAATCTGTTTTAGCTTTTGTGCTCATTATCCATTTTCTTCGGTCTTGGCTTTAATTCGACCGTTAACAGGGTAATTTTCATTGAAAAGGATTTCCTTGTCAAACTCATCGTTCCTTTTGCTGTCGAAATAATCACACAATCCTGTCTCTCATGAAATAAGGTCTGATCACGGCGACATTTTGGCCTTTCTTAATAAAAACTTCTTCACCGCCACATATGGGTTGACAAGATCGTATAATTTCTTCATCAGTCCTATTTAATTCTCCGCCATACTTCTCAGTTCTTATTACAGGCGCGGTATCCACTACGTGACATTTTTCCCGATACGCGACTACGCGTGTCCTCCGGAATGCGGGACACGCTCCCCCTTCTACACGATCGTATCTGTAGTGGCACACTGAACATTCCAATGTATCTAATTCAAGGATACAGAGGGAAGATATCTTATACTGATAGTATATACTGTCAATGATGATGTTTTTCCCGTGCATTCACATGTCATCTATTACTTATTTAAAAATACCCACTGGCTGATAGCACATCAGATGAGTTTTACAACATCGCTAAGTCTGGGTTTGAAATTTTACAATCGTCAGTAACCACAAACTGTCAAATTTTCTAATTCGATTTTGAACTTAACCATCAACATTTTATGGTGTATAATCATTTGGAGATATTTGAAAGCTTGTAAGTTGTAAGCTTGTAAGGTAAGTGAGCACTTTGGAAGGATACGGAACGAAAGTTTGTAATAATATATTTTCAATTATTTGGTAACTTTTCCGGTTTCTGGAAATTACAAATTTTCAGCATATTTTCATCTAAGACCGGAACACAGAAATCATTTAATAAAGAACCGTACAAATATACACAAAATGTGATTAGTTAAGTCCCGCGGCTGCTCTCGTGAAATGAAGCGCAGTATGAGATCAGAGTGCGGAAGTAATGGAAATGATTAGATTCCACCGACTGGTCAGCTCCCAGTCCGATCCAATCCATCCACCTAATTCTATTATGCATTTGAGAAATCTTTTCTATTTCAATTTGTATTTTTCAAACATTTTCATTTATTTGTATTTCATCATGTTTGTGTTACAAGCCCTTTTTATGATTTAATGAAAGGGTTGAATCAAAATACAATTTCTAATTGTAGTTTCTGCCTACACCCTATTCTTTGGATTTAACAAATCGTAACGTATAAAAGTACCCCATAAGTTAGTTACTTGTTGGCAAACAACAAGTCGCGAAATGGTAGGTAACACCAAAGGGCGGCGAGAAGACATTGAAACGAAACGCATAGCATACACATTTCACGGCTAAGTAGAATACGATGTTGGGCCCGTGCCGTTGTTCCGATGGACACACCAATTGACTACCTTTTAAGAACTAGTGCTATGTCGTTTCCTTATCGGGATGCTGCGGGTTGTTCTGCGTTCAACTTCTTTAATTTATCTTGTTCGTTTTCCTGGTAGTAATATTGTTTGAGTCTTCTTCGGTTCTCTTTGTATCTGTTAAACGTTTAAAGGCAACTAGAATGTTTAGTTTAACTTGCCTCGGTTTTGTTCGAGTTTTATAGAGTCAAAGTTGCATGACTTAAATTAAATTATTCAAGAGCTTTCAATTGTAAATGGAGCGTACCTTTACAACATAACTATAAAAAATATTTATGACGTATTTTCCCGTCCAGGTGATCAAGAAGGTAGCCGATTACGTACAAATTAAAACACTGCGAACTATCCAAAGATAGGCGTTTTATAATCAAGAAAATAGCAGTCCACTGCATGACGTTTAATTTAACAAACCATCAACATTCGTAGTGAGGTAACAAAATGGAAAGCCGACGAAGGTTTCACAATGTAAGCAACCTTGTTATTACCACTAGTGTAATTATAATCTTGCAGCCAACACATTCATACAGTAACGACTAATCAAGACCCTATTCAGATTCATTACACCTAAGAGTAAAGCAATAAATATAACGCCCTAATAAAATCTCGCACAACATAGGAAATAATAATAAAATATTACAAGAGCCCGAGATTTTGTCTAATTAATTTTGTATATATACGTACTGTGGGGCTGGGATGTCTTGGGAGTAACATACAAAGAGACCGGAAAACTGAAGGCGAGGTGGTAACAAGATCCACCAACGAGCTAAATTAGAATTTATGATTGTATGTGAAATTGTTAGAACGGGTTTCAATGTATATTATAATGTTCCGTGTAATAAGATGGAGTTGAAACGAAGTTTAGCGGCAAATTGGTGAAATACCTAATGAACTTTGTAATTTGTGTATTGTCTTCATTATGAATAACGAAACTCATTCGCATTCCACATGAGTTTCAGTTTCAGTGTGATGTTGAATAGTCAATTTACGTATGGTGGCAGCTTATGTAACTTTACGTTTTTATTTTTCTTATCCGTGACGGATATAGGTCAGGAATAAGAAAAAAATAACGAAGCAAACCAGTTCATAGATCATACAAGTGCCGAACACCTAATCGCGAGCAACAACAAAACGTAATTCAATCGAGCACTCAGTCAAAACTTAACCAAACATGGCTGACCAAAATCACGACAATGTTTCTTAAAGCCTCTCCCCAGTAGTGTGACGGCGCGGAGCCAACACGGCAAGAAGTGTCCGGGCCGTGTCCGCGCCGCGTCCGGTCACCGCGAGCTGTCGATTATACAACTGAGTGCACGCGCCGTGAGCCAGCTTGCCGTGTCCGTAACATGATACTAAACTTGTCGCTTTTAACTGTAATTATAATTCTCTATGTTTGAATAAGATTAGCAGAAAGTTTTTGACGCGGCTCTCTATTTCGCTTCAGTGATCTGATCGCGAAATTGTGGGTTTGCTTTCTCAATATTCTATTTGATAGAGGTCACAATTAATGTTGAATATTAATACTTACTGAGTAATGAACATGGGGGGAAGACAAGGTAACTCTGTCCATGAATTCGTTGTTTGTGATAATAATGAAGCGGGTGTATATACTGTACGTGCTTCCACGTGAGTGTTCCGGTGAGAGAGGAGCACCCGCACCGCGATCAACAATTAATTAATAACCAAAACTATTTCTGTATTTAGGCGAGTTGAGTACAAATGAACAAATTTAGCAAAATTTAAGCTACAATTTCCAAATTGCCCACCGGAGCGTATGAACTACTGAGGCGGAGTTGCGTGTTAGCGCCAGACCACTGGGAGTTAGAACTCTGTTCAAAACTGGCGGTCGGCGACACTGGAATGAGTCAGCCGGCCACCAGGCGAAGGTAATGTGAACACTGCCCACCCGTGCGCCGGCCGCGCTGCGAAATACTGCTCACGAAATACTAGTGCGATGTGTTAACGTTACACTTCGTCACGACGACGCCACGGTGACACATTAGCGGGAGCAATTGGACCAAATCTTGTCAAAAATAAGTTAATGAAATCGAAAATCATCGAACAGGAAGGGCAAGTTATCCCGACAATGTTGATTAAATCCGACACCGCAAAGATAAAACGTGACTTGATAAAATCCAGTCCAAATATTACACTGAAACAATACTAATCGAAGAAAATTGGCCCAAAACATCCCCTCGTAAATCCGATTCACTGCAATAACAACATCAAGTAGATTTATAATTATCGGAGGAGCGTTTAAGTCGCGTTTTAATTATAGAAACAAACAAAAACAGGAATCTCCAATGTCTTAGTGAAGTTTCGGAGTGAGTCGGGACTTTAATTCAAAACTCTTTGTTGTGGAAATAATTTTCTTCAATAGGGGTGAACTCGGTAGAGATCGGAAGTCATAGCAACAATCCGCGTAAATCATGACGATTGTGCACTTAAAACGTAATTCACCGTTGCCCTCTTAAATCAAATTTGATTTAATAGAAGGGTGTTTTTTGCTGCAACACAGTAGCAATCTGATTTTCTTATAGCTAAGACAGTAATGGGAAGATTTATAAACAATTCATTCCATAGCTTATTTCCATCTGACGACTTGTGTCCAAAAATCCTTTGACCATTAGATACTGTATCAAAGACAGGTCAATTATTTCACGAAAGTTAAAAAGGAATTGCCTCACCCCTAGTTGTCGGTACGGCACTCACCCCGGACATAGGAAATTCAATAATAATTGAACTTGGTGGACGGCGGACCGCATCCGGTGTCTCGAGGAAATCGCTTATTGATCACAAATTTTACACCATAGTAAACGTTCATATTCTTAAAATGGCCAAGAAATCTTGTTAACATGTGTTATGATTCTTACTTCCATATAGTATGATGATTGAATCGAGTTTATTGGCACTATCAATAAACACAATGAAAGAGTTAACCGAATTATAAGACATGATTATAGAAGAACAATCAAAGAATCAACAATAAAACTTGAGACATATTCGAAAACAAGTAAAGAACGTGTTTACGTAATTACACGTAGTGATGCAATTAAAATCGACACGTCTGCAAACGGAGAAGTGGTTCGATTCAAGGAACATATATCAATGCATCGAATGCACGAGCCGATTGTAACGATTGTCGATTGCGGGCTAATAAATTGTTTACGTTGGCCGTGTGCGATCATTAAGATCTTTGTTTACGGCTCGACCACACACGGGTAGCAGACGTCGATGAAGCCATACGCTGATTTGATTGCAGGATATCGTATTAAACTTGCTGCTAATATCATATTTACTGCTGCCACTGTTAAGTTAGTGACAAAAATAGACTTCCGGTATGGTTCAGTTGCAGTGCTTTGTTTTATTGCAGTTTTATTACTGTAGTTAGCATGTTTGTGAGAGCTGTTTTCAATTTGCAATTAAACCATAAACGTTTAATGAGACTTATTTAGAGCTTCGTATTTGCTAAGATTTTTAAAATAGGCACTTGTATTTTGCTTAACATCAATTCCAATTAAGCATAATTATCTCGGATACAGAAAATCACAATAATATAAAACTGGAAAATTAAACTTATTGCAGATTTCAACAATAAAATCGATTATGTTTTCGTGTGCGTCCGTCGGCGCGAGAAAGACGATTCCATTTTCACATTCTCATTTAATTCGCGAACAAACACAAGGTTTATACGCTCAGTTCAGCTTAGCTCAACTCGTTTTATCGACTTATTGCTTTTTATCGCGGACTCATTTGCTTGTTTATCTTCTACAATTTGTTATTGCTCTTCCAATACTGACTGAACTGTTTGTTTGATTTCGGTGTTACTGTTAGCAGACTAATCAAAGGCAATAGTAATATTTAGACGTTTATTTACAGCTTTATCTATATGCTGAAATGTTAATAGTTTTTCAACTCTTATTTGCCTAGAAAACTTTTATCAGGTATTCTACATTATTGACTTCAGTAGTATCGAAAACTTTTTAAAAACTAAAGTGCCTCATCAATTCAAACAGTAGCACATTAAAATTGAACACAAATTCCGAACTAATCCATCATATTACAAACAGCGACTCGCAAAATGATACAAGCGTGTAATTTAATTTTTTCGGGCACCAGACAATATTTCGACGAAAATGAATTATCTCCTGCCCTTTCGATGTAAGTACTACGTGTACACGACTGGGATAATCAAATGATGTGAGCCGAAATTGATTCGTGAAAACCTTTCCCCAACGTTTATTGCTGACCAGTTCAGTCATATTTAGTGCATACTAAATAATATGACCTTTATTGACTGTTGTTAGGTCATATTTTATGATTGTGATTATTAATTTTCTTAATTTATAATGCCAAAAGGAAGGTTTTCCTGCAAGAAGATACAATTGGTGAAAAGAGTCCATTAAAACTTCAGTTTTGTAAATATTCATTATTGTGCACAAATTTGTTTTAAATGAGAGCCGGAGTAAATTATCATAAAGCCTAAAAGTAGCAGTGTTCATCGATTTCAGTCGCTGACTGTACCTTCATTTGGGTATGTTTTTGTAGGAAGGTACATGAATACACTTTCGTTCAGTAAAGTAAGTAATTGGTTTAAACGAAAAAATAAGCCTTTTAAAATTCAGCGTTGGTTACTTTGGTTTCAGAATTAAATTGATTGTTAAAAACTGTAAACAGACAACAGAATGCTCTTTGTATAATTGCTTGTGACGATGAAAACCATTAAATGTCATATTTCGTGATTGCGTCGCGGGTTGCTGATGGAATATTTATGTAAATTATTTCGGAAATCAAGTTAGTGCCATTTGTAATTAACTTGCAGATGGAAAATTACTTTCAGTAATGTTTGTATTCACTTTTAAAGTAAAGTGTTTTTAACACCCCACGTAAAAAAACTATCTAGATTAGATTCATTTAAGTTTATCCATATTTAACTCTGTAGGTACAAACATAACAAATCAATCAGAGCTGTAACACAAATTGATTACATCTCGCAGTAAACTTCATTCATCACCTCACTCCCACGCGTTTTCTTCACAATCAACTCGCTCACAAACAATCGCCGATACAATTTAATTTAATAAACTGTCATAAAGCTGCCAGAACCTGTTAGTGTTTACAAATGGACCGGACATACGTTTTCCGCCTTGGTTTCCCAACAGGGGGCGCCGCGGCCGGTTCGCACCCCATGATGAATTCACCTTTTATTTTGTCCCACTTGACTCAATTGAGAGTGATTTTTGAGCGTGAATGGGCAGCCTGCGTAATTTGCCACTGACAGGCCGAAATGTGCATTGAAAGCTATAAAAGGTTCAGACCAAACTCAATCAAGACCGCTTTCCCGTTTTACTGTTTGATGTATAAAATGAAATTGTTCGTTCGCGTTTCGACTGTGAAACAATCTCGTAGCAAAAGGTTAAAATATGTACGTCTTCATCGTATCGCTGTGCGAATCCATTTAAGTTTCATAGACAAAGTTTACGCCAGCAATATTCCATAACAAGACTTTGCGAAATCTTAGCGGACCATTTGAGCAGTGCCCTCACGAATAGTTAGTAGACAATAAATTATTTAATAACCCCTCGGTTCCGAGTGCGGGTCGTGCACTTAATCTGGGCGTACATATGAAATCACCTCTTTAGAAACAATTAATATGGCCGTGATTAAGCTTGGTGACGTTTGCGAGATGTCGTTTTGTTCTGCGGATGGAGGCTAATTGGAAAGTTAGTCGGGGTTACAAAGTAATTGGTTGTAATGTTAATCATTCTGACGATTGATGACACATTAGACTGAAATCTCAAATCAGAAGAAACAAAAAGGAAGGATTCAAATTAATTAAACCTAGTAAGTAGGTAAATTAAAAGGCCTTTTATTATTTTTTTGGCGGGTGGAAAATCATCAAAAAACCCGTCCTGCTCTTGGGCAGAGCGGAAGGGAGTGTCAGTCTTCTACTGACTAAAAGCCACCCGTGTTCCTTCTTAGCCCTTGGGCCGAGGCCGTGGTATCTCTTTCGAACAACCCGCAGCCCCGACGGGAGGCCTTTAAATTCAAAACACCACTACCTACGAGAAGTACCTACGTTTATTTAGTTCCTCAAAGGTTTTGTGTTTCAAAGCGTGGAAGTGTCATCTGTAATTATTGTCCCCGAGTGACTGCTCTGACCGGTGTCAGGTGAACACTAAGCAGTTTGTCACTCATTCCTAAGATGTAGGGTTGCACCTTTCCTATGCTCGTAAAACTTAATGTGCCCAGTAACGTTGCTCTCAATTATTTTTAATTAAGGAACTTCAAAGTTACACTTAATTGTTATTATCATGTTTATTTTTTCATCGATCTTTAAAGTTAGATATGATGCATCAATTACGATAATCGTTGCTGTTTGCTTTATGAATTAATTTTAAAGAGTCCATTTCCGTTTTTATGGACTAAAGTTATCATAATTTATTGTGATATCATGTCTATCTATAAAATGTTCAAAGGGCAATTAAATATACGTAAGTACACTCTCCTATTCACTCAGAGGGAAAACTTGTTCCAGATACAATGATGAACACGAGACACTTCAGTTCTGGAGGCAAGTTGTGCACCGTTTAAAGCTCTTGGTAACTAAGAGCTAGTTTGTAGGACTTCTACAGGCATCGCTCTGCTCAGAACTTGTCTGGTACTCAGAATCATATCCGTATCGATCATTTTACGAGGGAATAGAACTAGGTTCGAAGCCAAACACAAGCTAATACGAATATAAAGCTACATGCAGTCACTCATCAATTTAGCATCTCAGAAGTTTTAATTTCCCCCGTACAAAATGCGAGAAGGGGTGTCCCATTTGATGTCCAGGGTCGATGAAGTTCGAACGCTTTATTACTGTGTCCGGCTTTAAGTGGGTGTAAAGTTTCAACACCCTTTGATTTACTTGCAGCGCGGGGAATAGGTGCGCGACGGATCGGACCGAATTTGTTTGAGCTTTGTCTTTTTCCATTGTAACTCGATTTTATTGCCCACTTGTTTTGTTTTTGTTTTGTCGCACTCGTCTGTCCAATCTGTCCCTCATTTTATTGGTTTCCCGTTCCGCTCACCAACATATGTATACACAGAATATGTGATGATCTTAAATTACCCTTAACAGCGTTACAAGGGAATATCGGGGACAATGCTAACCGCATAATGGGCCGAGCAATTATTACACTAATACCTTAAAGGACCACTTTAATCCCCTAATCGGAAGCCAAACTAACGTGGTGCCGTCCCGCATAGAAATATCTTAAATTGGCAACACGGTCCGGCGGGCCGACCATAAAACATCTTAATGAGTACAGCCAGCAGCTGCGGACCCCTATATTGCCGCTCTCATATCCATGCAAACTACCCACCGACGACGTCTTAGCGGCCTTACTTTCCTCCTCCTTGTTTACAAGTCGACAACTAATTTGCTGCAATATGTGCATAGGACAACATTACGGCGCTATCTCCTCCGTGCGTGGCTTGCATACATTTGCTCCTTCCTCGCCACAACACGGTTGTTCCTCGACCTGACCCTTCACTCAACCCTCCTATATTCAAATTCAGCCCGGACCGGCCATTTGGACGCGGATTTGTTATAAGATTAAAGGAAGATTTCACTTGTGAAACAATATGGCAGCCGATTTACATATTTCGTTTCCTTATTAGTTTCGGGATATTTGTTTTGGGGCCAGCGAATTTACATCCACTGACCGATTAAATGGCCCTTAGGCGTCTTTAATGGGGGTGCCGCGTGGTCGTTGTTGGCCTTAGCAAATGTGTGCTTATGCGTAATTGAATATTTTATAGGCTGGACCAAATTTAGTGCGGAAACTTTATTGATTTCTCATAGCTGTAAACGTTTCGTCGCGGGAATCTAATTTTATTCTAATCGCAAAGTATGTTTATCCAGAGCAGAGAAAAATAAACATTCCCTTCTCACATTCTGCCTTTTCAGTTTGCGAGCGTGTTTATCGTTTGCATTTATCTGTTGACTGTTTTTATTCCGCGGTTGACATTTACCCTCTGTTTCAACAAGCGGGCAATTCCGAGCTCGTTTCTTTCATTCGCGGACGAGTGCTCGCGTTGCATTACCTCTATTCACGTCGAGATAGCTTCACTTAGTTTCCTCTTTTTCAGTGTGGACGGGTTAATTTCTGCATCTTTATTATTCGAGTGGCCGGTGTATGGGAGTAGTGTAGTCTGTCTGGTAGCGTAGATTGTGTGGTGGAAAGCAAACTTGAATTGTTGGGTCGTCGCCGCGTGGAGGTAATGAACGCACGGGTGGGACATACAGGCTGCTGGAGGCGTCTGGTTCGAGCGAGAGGTGTAGCTGTGAGGTGGCGCGGGGGGGAGCTCGGTTTGCTGGTACTGTGCTGGCTGGGTGGAGGGGTGGTGGAGGGGGGCGAGGGTGCAACGCGTCCTGTATGCACAGCGCCGCTTCCGCATTCGTTAATGCAAAAGCGAGCACAGACTTCAGGTGTACATTTTCAGCGCTTGTGTGCTTTATACTCGATGTTAAGGCGTGCGTCTTTGTGCAATGCTGAACCTTAATTATTATTACATTTTATCTTGTCTACGCTTCAATACACTCTCCACACTTTAAGCTCGGGTAATAATATATCTATTTAATCTTCAAGAGCTTCGACATACTGAAGCAACTTTTACCAAGCTTATTTAAAACGCTACCTACATAGAATCTGTACCTATACCTAGGTATACGTTGGTTGGTTTTGTTTCTCTCGTTTCCATTCCTCTCCCTTTTAACGCAAAACGAATAACCGGCGGCTTAACAATTCATTACTGCATTCGTTCATTTCAGCTTCATTAAAATCGCATTAGGATTAATTTTTCTCGTCCTCATTTTAATTCGCAGTTTGCTAAGGGGATCTCTGGCTGGACGTAGTGCAATCATCCAGTGTCAATATTTGTTGTGTTTTGTCTACCTGCGCCCGTGTGTTTTACGTTATTGCTTGGAAATTCCTAGTGGCCACTTATAAACCAGCTACAACGTTTCACAGCTTTATATTTTTTTATACGAACAAAGAGGTTCCCAGCACCACTCTTTTTTATGAATTATCATTAATTAATGCGAAAAGTTTCGTGTTTCATTGGTCCCTTTTTGTATATCTGCCGCTGATTTGAATACATAATAATAATTTCTTTATCGATAACTGTCGGCTCATATTAGTCCTGTTAATTAGGTCTTATTAATGAGTCGGGAGACTAATTGCTTACTTTAATTGATTTAAGTAAAAAAACAAGTAGATAAATTAAAGCTTACATGTCGTGTCATCATGAACGTTGCCTGCTGATATTATTCGATGTAATTCGTATTTTCAATTAATATCTTACCTACTAAATGGTAAGTCGTAAATAGTGATTAAATAAAATTTATGATGTATTAATCATGTACAAATATGACCACAGTCACATAATAATAAAATATCACCACAAAAGTTAACAATGACTGAGTAATCGTAGGTACTCGTTTGATAGTTTGTTTATATGTAATAATTAAGTCGTATTTCATGTAAAACAAACACAGCCATGACCGAACCCTCGTGGTGCATACACATGCGCATAATATCTTACGTCGGAACTGGTTACTAGAACCTTTAGATATTGTAAATCGATATTTCATTTTCAAATCGATGCACTGAAGCCTCACGATACATTCGCACGCGATACTCACGACCCCTGCCAACGAATATCTACAATATTATTAATTCAGGCATATTAATATAAGGTGTCACGTTACGACCACACTGATGTCGCAGGAAGCATGGCCCGATGAGCCATTCCAACGAAAATAAATACATTATTCGATCCCAAACTGCATCGATTTTTTACTAAGAATCGATTACTTTTTATTTCATCTGTCTAACCTAATTTTTACCGGCGCGTTTGATAAGTATTATGTTACTAATGTTGTGACCCGGTTTCAAAAATACAATATTTTATATAGAAACATAAATAAACACAGGGTGATCAATGTTTTTATATGCAATAAAAGTTTGTATGGCGGATGACAACTCGTGCGAAGTGCCGACTATTTTCCGGAGACAATCATCGTTAAGTCGACACGACTAGTCGGCATATTTTTATGGACAATTACTTGAAATCTACGTCAGTAATATTCGCGTTAATATTAAATTGACTTTATTAACAATCATAAACAGCTAATGTTAAAAACGTGATGCCTGTTTAGAAACTATCTTCTGAAGAAGACTGAGGCTTTTAAATGTTGATAATGGTTTACGAGTTACTACAAATATTTTACTACCTTTTTGTTACTAGTAATTACGTAAATATCCATGAAGCGTTTTATCCATAATAAATACCACTTTTTTTGTGTAAATTCTTTATTTTTAAAGCGTCCGAAATTACTGTAGTAGTGCCGGGGGCAGGCAATATCGAGAATCGAGCATTTCACGGTCGGTAAGTTCAGCCGTATCGATACGGATATAATAACCAGTGGAATGGTAACTATAAAGAGAGATTGTATTTTTTACTAACGTCGTAAGAAGTCGGAATGTCCGACCGGCCCTTTGATCGGTTTGATAAAAGTGCTTGCGATCTTCTTTTCTTCTTTTTTTTCATAAAAATTTCCTCCGTACCTTTATTGATATTTTCTAAGTTTGAAATGTACAATGGAATGTCATGAAATATGGAAGCACTCTGCGTATGTCTGTATATTTATATTATCCATAAAGTCATGTCCGATCTTGGGAAAGGAAAATATAAGGTTTTTATCAGCGGAGGTCATTGCCTACTCATAACTTAGATCCCCACTTGTCTGACAAAAACAATAATCCGTACAGTTTTGAGGAAAATGTTTATCTATCGCGACACCCGCCCCATAAATATCGCGCTTACCGAAATAAAACAGTGGAAATAGATAAAAAGCTAAACTGCTGTTAGCGACTGTACGAGGCGGTGGTGCGGACAGTTTGACAAATGTTCTTATAGAACAACGTGGTGGACTTACTTTTTATTGCACCTTCGATCGGTTTTATATTACTATAAAACAATAATTGAACTTTATGAAAAAATTTACTTAAGCCCTTATTTTAATTGCAAATATGATTATAATCATTAGATAGGTGGTGGACTTTGTAATTTACAATTACACTTTGTTGCTTCTTTTTTGCATAATACTGTTTTTGTAGTTGCAAGCAATTTTTTTTGTGTATAAACCGTAAAACCATGAAACATGTTTCATCTCTTATGGAGCTCAAAGAAAATCAATATCAAGTCATAAATCAACTAAAAAAATCATTAACATTAGTTATCAAAAGTCAACGAAACACGTCGACTTAATAATCTGCTCATCATAGTATCATAACCCAATATAACATACGTCGGCTCGATAACGACACATCTTATCTAAAAGACATTATTTCATACACATCTATCGGAAAGCCATTCGAACTGTGTCTGATTTTATTCTAGGCAATTTATTTTCAATAAAGAACTATAAAAAGACTTATCTAAATCGTTCGGCTGCGACTGGTAGGGGAGCAACTGTCATAAACGTCGATGCTTATTTACGTCGTATTGCACCGGTGGGAAAACTATTGGCTCCTTTCTATCGATATTTAATAATTATATATTTTTGGCGATTTTATTTATCGTATCATAACACATTGGAAAATTTTAAGCAATTATGGTTTTCAAATTTTCTTTGCTTGGAAAGTCTTTCTAATCCAAATCGAACAATTAAATGATATTTTGTAGGTGTTCGATTTTGTTGTTAATGTGTATGTGTGTGTGACTTGGAGAACGTAAAGCGTGCTTTATTTTTATTACATGCGTGCTAAAAATAAAGTACATGTTGAACATAGTTTCTTAACGAACAGACGGTATAAGATAAGTAGTGCAATTAAGATCAACTGATCAAAGTTCTCATTTGTTTTTATTATGCAATGCGCTTTCTTTGCCCTCTTGTTAGTGTCCCTGTTTTGATTTGAATGCAATAACTTCAGAACAGACAGATAAATGTTTTCACGTGTTCGTTGCCCAAAGGTTTTATTGCCTCTGTCTTTAATAATTAAGACTATATTTATTTAAAAAAGAGCTAGAAATTAAACACCCACGATCATTTTGGCAGGTGTAGGTATTATAGAAGAAAATCTAACAAAACTTTCTTTTTCACCACTTTTTCGTGTAGGTTCCACCATTTAACGAAAAAGTTTTTCCACATATTATTTTCTTTCAAAAAATAAAGTATCAGTGTTGTATTGAGTGGGGTAGGTGTACCATAAAGCAATAAGTACATCCGTATCCGTGACCCGGTCCCATTGTGCACCATAGATAAGGCGACACGGCGCGGGCGCCTCCACCAATTTTACTTACTAAGACGACACGTATATCTTGTACTAGTGATATTAGTGGAGAAAGATTACCTTTGGAAAATCGTTTGAAGTTTAAAACAACGTTAAGTATTAAATAAGAAATCATAAAAGGGCTTTTCCACAATCTACTGACTTATTTTAAAGTTTAATCCCTTATGTAATCTTACAATAACAACAACAACAATTATAAAAAAAACTTGAACATTTCAAATAATGTGCCTCTGTTTATGTTCGTAAATTAACAAGCTAATTTAAATACATTATAACAATCATCATAATGAAAAACTAAACCTAAGTACCACATTAAATAAATTAAAATGTTCCAAAAATTATACAAATTACGCATTTTTCGATTAAAACACAACGATCGCTATAGACGATAAACAACTAAACAACGAAATAACAGAGGAACCCATTTAAATTTGTACTCGAGCACCGACTCATTTACATGTTATTCGGGCAACAAACCCTAGGGGACCGTATCAGCCATTTATGAGTTAAAAAGTATTAAAGAAAAGAAAACTCGATAGATATAAAAAGATACGTATAATAACAAGAGAAAGAAGCCGCTTGCAAGGAAACTGCTTGCGGCGAATTAGCCTCGCGGAAAGCGGTATTGTTCCGCGACTTTTAAAACGGAACAAAATGAACGGAGGGGAAGGAAATCGGATGAAAATATGAAAAGAATACACGTTATATACGTAAAAGTGAAACGAAACGTCGGAGATCGGGTCTCAGCCGCGGCGGTCCGCAAATATAATTTGCATAGTCAAGTAGCCCAACTTTTGTCTGCAGCGG
The DNA here is from genome assembly GCA_949774965.1 of Diarsia brunnea. Classification (NCBI taxonomy): domain Eukaryota; kingdom Metazoa; phylum Arthropoda; class Insecta; order Lepidoptera; family Noctuidae; genus Diarsia; species Diarsia brunnea. The sequence goes on along the minus strand of OX458999.1, from coordinate 9,157,665 downwards.
ATGTTCGCAACCATATTCGTTCGTTGCTTTTTAACCACACTCTCGTTCTGTATCGGGCTGGGTTTTTTATTGCATTTTTCCCCTTTGAACGGATTCCTTCAATATTTTGGTGGTTCGTTTTTATTCATACGCTCGGTCATCGAATTGTTTCGCTTCATATCACAGCTTTGTTGTGTTCTCTTAATACTTGTCTTGTTATTGTCCTGTTTTGAATGCATAATACCGCGATTTAACGCCAACTCTGCCGATGCCGATTTATTACATACTAGCTGACCCATGCAACTTCGTCTGCGTCACATAATAAAGCTTATAACAAATCATGTCAACATAAACTGAGTTAAATCGTAACAAACAAAAAATGTTATCTGTACTCTTTATAATATTAGTTTAGATTATATTAAAGTGAATGACTATAGGTAATAACTACTAATTACTATAGGTATCTCTTACTGTTAACCATACAGTAACACCTTGTACCTAGTAAACATTATGGTGCAGTAAATATTTTGAATTTGAATTTCTCCGGAGCCCCCGCAGGCCAGAATCCCCACTAACATACCGCACCGGACCAAATGACTGCCGCGCGTGTAATTATTTTGTCGCGCGATATTTTTACATTGCGATATCTTCTAAGATATTTGTTTAAACTTTATAGAGTAAAGAGCACAAATATTCTATATTAAATTTCTGTGCTAACTAACACATTTATTTAGATATAGATTAATACCATATGGGTTAAATAAGCTTCGCAAAATATCATTCTCTTTAACCTAACATTTTAATAGTAAAAAATGGTTACAGTGAGTCAATCTTAAAAGATAGACATATGCTGTCGCGGACTTTTTTCTAGAACATTTAAAGAGGAACAATTCCTTAATACATGATATTTGCGTAACTTAAACCGTTTTCGCAGCGCACGCAACGGAAGCTCTCAAAAAGGAATATCTTTTCCCGTTTTTGCAACATTTTTCATTTATGCTCTGCTCCTATTGGTCGTAGCGTGATGTTATATACCCTAAAGCCTTCCTCGATAAACGGACTATCCAACACAAAAAGAGTTTTTCTATTCCAACCAGTAGTCCCTGAGTTTACCGCGTTCAAACAAACAAACAAACAAACAAACTCTTCAGCTTTATAATATTAGTATAGATGCATACATAAACATTAGAACCTACCTACTCGTACTATGGAACGACTAAAAAGAGTTTGATTAAGGCAACTTTAAGGATCAATCGAGCTCTCAATACGTCTTCATAAATTGAATTCGAATTCAATTGGAACAAAAGGAGTATTAACATAATAATAATATCATCGGTCGGTGAATACATCCCTACTATTTGAAATTGGTCCCATCATCGACTACAAAGGCGGCCACAAAAGATTAAAACTTTTTGTTTAACCAGCGTCAAATGAAATAATCGATTGAAGAATTATTACGATTCATCGTTCCAAACTGGCAAGAGGAAGCAATAGGCCGGATTATGGAGCACAAAGCGGTGCCGACGAGCTATAGACAAATATTGACTTGTAGAAACAATGAACGCAGACGGCGCTTCTGCCGCTGGATTATGCGTAGGAAGAACTTGATTGACGGTTTAGTTCGGCTGCTCATATCACTGATCAACTTTGAAAAAGGGAATGACTAAATATAGACACGACAAAGTAAGGAAAAGGTTTGGCCGGTGGCTAATTAATAAAACGTTTACGCGTTAATAGACACAAAAAGTGAGATGAAAAGATCCTAAAATAAGCTTCAGTCGAGTGCAAAGCTGTTTTTCAGAGGTGTTAAAGAGAATCGATACTCGGACTCGATGGTCCGACGAATTTTCCACTGAACGGATCTTTGGACGTAGACCTTTGTATTGACGAGAAATTAACGTACGGACCTTTCCATCCTAATTTTGTTAACAAAGTAATTATGTACGGTCGTGTAAATAATATACCTTTTGACATTGTGGGTAACGGTGCAGACCTTAATGAAGTTGCTAAACAAACTTCGGTAGAAGGTGCAAAAAACGTATTGCGAAATATCAGGCAAAATAATATGTATGATTCTCTTGCAAAAAATGCGACTCGAAATAAAAACGAACTTTCCAATCCGTACGTTATTACTGGCTCGTGTCGAAGGTCGTACGATGACAAATGATGCGTAGGAGTCGATCGCTAGTGAACCTCGCCCGTTTCATTAGCAACAACATTAATTACTAGCAAATCTTTAATGAGAAAACGAGCTTTCATTTTATTTTCATTCCACATTGCTCTAGAGTTGTTAATTTTGTGTTAATTCTTTTTGTTTGTTTAACTCCAATGGATGGTAATTAACGATAAAGATTTGATAATATTAGACATAATACACCACTATCTACATTTCTTGGTATAACGTTTTCAATATTACACATAATTATAACTTTATAGTTACTTTTAATTCTTCTCACTCCATTAAATAAATTTTTTGCTCCCACCGAAATTAAACGGCCACAATATTCAAATTTGCGGTACTCAAATCTCGTTCCAACACTCCAGCATCGCAACGACAAGAGGGCGTGTCTTATTTTTATTAGTTTATTATTCATACTGTTTCCATAACACGAGTTATTCGCATCTTGGTCGCCGCTCGACTCCATCAAAACTCTATCTTTTGCCATCTCGAGACTGTTACCCGACTTACCTGATGGTACAAGTAATAGGCTTTAGATATTCAGATTTGTTTACAAACACTTTCAATGAGAGTGGAATTTCATTCCAACTGATATAAAAGTGCAAAAATTTAAAAGAGATCTGCGCTCAGGATTTGGTGGCCAAGGGTTAAAGAAAAAGAAGCTGTTGTCTTTATCTCGATGTTCAGCTTAGGCACATATTAAATGGCCTCATTTGATCTGTTCTGTCCTTCAGTAATATTACTATTGTCGTAATTTTTGTATTTAATTACTTAATTTCAGGATGCAAATCATGATCAAAATTAATATTTTCTTTGGATTAAAAATTGTAATCATCCAGCGATCGGTTTATCGTTTGGTCCCTTGTCCGCGCCGCCCATCTGCCCTGTCGGAGGCTGGGCCTCCAGCGTCTATCAACACGTGTACCGACTCAATCATTCGTCAATCGAACTTCAGAGTAAAGAAGACGTAAATATCATTACTGTATAAGTAAGAAAGAGAGACCTTATCGATGCGTGGCCGATCGCGCGATTATTGACGAAGAAATGGCCCAAACGTAAGGTGGTTATTGCAGGTGAATTAAGGAATCCTTAAGTTTTCTGATAAAGATCGGTATGTAGTGTCGTAAGAGAGAAAGAGACAGATGTAATGTAAGTCGAGGTTGATTTATACGTAGCTATGTGGGTGCAGGTGGAGAGAAGTATGGCGCACGACGCATACGCAAAACCGTTTATTTAGTCGCAGTTTTGTTTTGCTCCGCGTGCGGTATTTCAAGTAATTGTTGTTTCGATACGGTACAACTGGGCTGGATAGTACAATGTTACATTAATATTTATGTACAATTTTATTCAAATAAGTTTTCATGTACCTAAATAAAATAAAACATTTTCCCTCCACCTTGATGAAAACGTACAAACGATTCTAACGAAAGTGTTTTTTTTAACAGTGATGTACCAAAAACGGCTAAAGAAGGAGAGAAAACAGCGGCAAATGATCCAGGAGCAGCTTGAACTAGAACTCAAGAGACGACAGAAAGTAGAAGAGGCTCTCAAACAGTCAGGAGCACCCTCCGAAATTCTCAGAATCGTAACTGGTGAGTAACATCAAAATATACTTGTGCCTTCTGAAATACTGATTGGAAACAACCAATCATCCTACGTACCTGTAATGAAACCTTTCAGATGTTAGTGATGTTACCTACATGAAACATGTCAAATTGTCAATACCATCTCTATCAACAAGTTTCAACATGTGTTAGTGCCCCTGACATGTTAACTTGCCGTCTGTCAAACTATCTGTGTGTAGCGAAAATTTCACCTAATAACATACTAATGTTCCAAGCAGCACCCATAGAACATTGAGCTTTACGTACCGTTGTTAAGATTAACTTTTGATTGCTGATGGGGGTGATTTGTGACGTATTGGCGTTGGATGCGTGTCGAGTGCGTGACGTAAGAAGGGTGGGTGAACGCTGGTGATGGCTTGTACTAATCTCCGTGTCAGGAAATCGTTTCGCAGACCATTTGAAACGAGGGTTCTGAACTAACACGCATTCGAGTTGATTCTGTTGCTTAATCGCTGTTTGCTACGTTATTGGCTGTGTTGACTTGATTGATAGGAGTACTGCTAATCTATTGTGAGTTTGAAAAGTATATTCAACTATTTTTACCTTCAACAAATATTGTTCTGCTGCATTTGTCCTTGACCTTATTCAAACGCGACCTCATTCCACAGAGAACCTAGCCCCGTCATCACAAGAGACGCCGCGTTCGGAACGGGAGAACGGTTCGGAGCGGGAGAGCAAGCCCCCCAGTGCTGAGCCCCCGTCAGCTTCACCTCCCTTCCAGCGGGACCCCCCGCGCACCCCCGACAAGCCCCAGTGGAACTACCCGCCGCCACCAGTCGACATCATGAGCGGAGGAGCTGCCTTCTGGCAGAATTACTCTGGTGAGCATCAAAATATTTGGTACTCTCGATTTCTGCCGAAGACTCTAGGTGAGTTCAAAAGAATGACGGCAATCACTAAGTACCTATCAATTTAAAACATTCTCGTAAGAAAAAAGCTGAGCATGATATCTAATGGTTCGAAATAAACAATCTTCATCTCCGGAATCGTCCCCATCTCATTCCATTCCAAAAATGTTTAATCTTTATTTTTCTTCTATTCAAATATGTCAGTCCAGTTAATTAGAAACGTCCCTCATCTTTTCTACTCCTCCTTTTAATTTTCAACTTCGGGTTATAATTGCGACGTTAATTTCCCAATGACCAGACATTATCCAAACGAAATGTTAATAAGACCACGTTATTGAATTCTCCGGAACAAACTCGTATGGTCGAGGATATGTATGGTTTTCGATTGTAAAAGGGTCGGAGATGAACATTTTTCCAACGAAATGAAATTTATACTCATCATATTGCATAGCTTTCGTATCGGGAATGTCAAGTATTTAAAAGTACAACGATATGCGAGCTCTCGGTTTCTATTGTGATTTTTGGGGGCGCGTTTTTATGAACGAAATCTAATATAACATGTTGCTTTATCTGATTATGCATGCATAATACATGGTTGGGGAAAAATGAGTGATTTTAAATATACTTTATATTGAAGATTTCGTTATTAAAGTTGTATTTCGTTAGTCTTTTCTTATACTACTCAGGGTTCATAGTAAAGTCACTAACCATCTTAGACTGGATATCATCTTATCACAATTCAGGAAAACTTAGATAATATAATCTTACAACAAAGGTTGTGTCATTCTCAATTGAAGTATAGTGAACCCGAATATTTCGACACTGTTGCAAGCGCCATGATCGCGGGATCATGCAGGAACAGCGAAATATCGGGAGCTCACAATATTGAAGGACGGAAGAAATCATGAAATCCTGTAGGCGACAGTTTAAGGTTAGTTATAAACCGTGAATGCTTAAAACAGCGTTTGAATAATAGTGTGTCAGTATTAGGTTCAAAAAGTGGCACAACTTGTCCACCTTGTATCAACTCTCATCGCGTTCAAGACCTGAAATACCGGTAACCTCATAAACTTGAACTGATTATAACTCCAATTCATTAATATTTTTCGAAACAAAAAACAGTAATCCCACAAAAACCACTTTTATTTGAATCACAAAAAATGCAACGCGCTCAACTTTGGTGAAACAAGAAGCAAAAATCTGATGTTCGTATCGGTGAATCAAACCGTGGTTTTTTTTTTCATTTACATCCGCTTTGTGGAAAGCCCAGAAATTTCATTATAAATGCACCGACGTACTGCTGCATGCCTAAAGTAGTGGCCCACCCTTGCTGGAACTTGACTGATCCTAAAAATGCTTTTCCGTTAAATACTCTTTAAAATCAACTGTACGTTTATTGTAGTCAGATTTATTTCGTGTATTTTTTTGTTGAATAATGTGCCAAGTTCATCATGCAAGACAACCATGAATGCAATTTAGTCATCTTTCAAAACTCAAGATTTATTATTAAAACCGAAATATAAAACACAAGACACACTTAATAAATTCGCAATTGCAGCCAATTTTTCATTATTACTTCCCCCAAGTACTAAATTAACTTGAGGGGGCGAATAGGTGTTTACAATTCGCAAAACATTGATACGGATTTAACCATTTCCCTTGTTCGGACGAGTGCCTTTTGCCGACAGTCTGTTCAAGTAGAAATTGCTACTAATTTAAGTGTATCGCTACCCCGAGTGTTCAGACGCACGCGAACACGCAATACCAATTGTTTGAATCGGAATCGCTTTACTATATTTGAATTTGCATGGTCAACTATTTTATACGGGCAAATTTTATTACTTTCAAATTTTGTTTCTGTTTTAAACTTTCTTGTTACTCGTGCTAACCTAACCAAACGTTAAATTAAAAGTAGGTTACATAAATAAACTTTTCTTAGAAATACATGCATCTAAGAAGAGGTAAAAAGCTATAACGCTGAAACAGAAAAATACAAGAGGGTTGTAAATATAAAAAGGTTGGTAACAGAAAAACAAAAATTAAAACTTGGAGCCTTTCATCAACTTTCTTCAGTGCCTTCGGTAAAAGAAAAAAACATATTTTATTATTCGTAAATTAGAAAACTTTTTTCTACGTGCTTTTCATAAGAAACGGGACGAGTCCGAGTAAGTGTAAAGTGTTCCGAGTAATTACTGTTTACTTATATAATATACTTTAATATCGGCGAAATGAAGAATATTAAAATTACGAAAATGACAACAATTCTTACGTAGAAACGTGAACGGGTAATCAATCATGATAATGTTTCGATCCAATACATCATTATATTGATTGATACAAAGCTAAGGTAGCTAGAGAAGACGGTCATAAATTCTCATTAGATACACACAATGCTAATTTATCATGTAAAACAATATTATTGATTATAATTCTAATATAACAAGGGGCATCAGGATATATTTTAATAAAACATTGTTGATGCCGTTATTAGAGCTGTGCTTGTAAAATGGATAAACCATCCGATGTTACATAAGTAATATAAAGTTGAAAAATTAATAAAGAGGAAACTTCTCCATGCTACTTTTTAGGTGAGCTTGTAAAATGAATGGAAATAAAATTGTACCGCACAGGTGCGCTCGAAACCTTTGACGATATTAACTTTTTTATTTATTCTTAGTAATCACCCGCATCATTGTGTTCAGCGTTTTATGTAGACAACTTATTGTGCATTATCATAACATTGACCGAACACAAATAGGTACATACAGTATTACCGACAATGATAGAGATTTAAACCGAACTGAATCCGAGTCACGATGGAATTGATTCTGTGGATAAAAAAGTCAAAAGAATGTCTTTAATAGAAAATCAATCCAATCAGTATAATTCGTCGCGCTCCAATAGAGTCAGCAACAGTAGCACTTCATCCCGACTGCGGCCATGCGTTCGACTTGTGTAGTGGTGACGAACAGTTGGCTCCGTTGTTGCCCACCTATAGTTCCCTTCACAATCATCCGTTTAAACCGACCCTTTGTTCACAACCTTCTCAAATTTCCAACGAAGAATTAATCAACTCACTTTTTTCTCTGTGTTTTTACGGCAGTAATTAATTTCGCTTTAACAACGAGCCGAGGTGTCGATTGCGTTAAAAAATGTTAAAAATAATGAGCAGATGTACTTTCTATTATTTCTACAAAGATATTAGATGTCATGAAAATACATCGTTTAAAAAAATATTAAGCACATTTTTTGTTTTTTATTAAAAAGACTTTTAAAACGTTTTAAAATAACATCAACTTTTTAATGATTTCACAAACATTACTTTTCAAATAGCACCAAACTAATTTCTTGCTTGAGCTTCTAATAAGGAAATCGATTCGTCACTTCAAAAATAATCGATGACTTTGTATCGATCTGTATTTTTTTTCGTTCCTATTTGGCAGATCAACAATCACATGAAATTGTTAGCATGAAATCTAACGATCCGTGGCTGAATAAGCAATCAACGAGTTGTATTTTGTCCAAACATAGTTATTTATTTGGTGCTGCAGAGTTTTTGCACGAAATAGTTTAGTTAGTAATCACCTACAGTTCGATTTTTTTTTCGACAGTTACATCAAGACTAATTCGGATACGTATTCAACGGTTATTAATTTAACATCTAATTGGTTTTCAGATACCTACGTACATATGTAGCAACTATTAACTAATTTAAATGCAAATAACTATAGCAAAAATTGACACAGTTATGCAAAGATCCCAGACACAACGTGGCATCTAATAATAAATGCTTGAGTGAAACTGTTCCACATAAAGTTTATTGCTTTACTTACAATTGTCGTAACAAAAAACTATTTATTCTCACTATCGATCAGTGTCCACTATCGTTTTATTTCTGTTACTTTTCAAATAGATCGGTTCACGTCCACCTTGTGAAGTCCCTTTTTGTCATTCCTTGACCATTCGATCAAAACGAAATAAGATCTGTTTCTTTTACAAGTTTTTGTCTATTAACTAGTTTCCGTGAAAGTTAATGTCACTGTTGATTGGAAATATAAAACATTTCACAACTCGAACTGCTTCAGGTTGAACATTTTGAGACAGAAGAAAGAAAAACAAACATTAAAGGATAACTTTTATTAAGCTAAGCGCTCAACCATTACAGTTGTTTCAAAGAACAAATAGATTATAGCTCTCAAAGGAACCGGCAATTCTGTTTTAGAAGCGGCAAATGCAAAAATATTACGTATTCAAACAGACCTAATGGGACATTTAGGGGTGGCAGCGAAGTGAAACGGCAAAGGCCGAAGCTTTTAAGTGTATAATATTTAATTGTGACGCCCTAGGCGTATAATCTCGCCCGAGATAATAGGTTTCTGTTTCGGGACAACCCTCGATGGTGACACTTGTGAGTGTGATGCCCTCCGGCAGCACAACACTCAAACAAATCGGATCATAATCGAGTTTTTCCAACTGACGAATGTTTTCAAATAGTTTCTTTGATTCGAATTTCACAGCGGTGCAAACACAATTTAAATTCAAATTATTTTTCGCTTTAGAGATGTTTTAAACATTTTTTGGAAGTGCAAAAATTGGTGTAGGTTATAAATTCGGGACTCACAGCATAAATTGTAAACGAATGTCGGGAAGAGAAATTCAATTCCCCGTTGAGAAAATGCTCCATCAAAGTAAGCAAAAAACGCGATTCCGTTTATATCTTTTATATCTCGTAAATTGCAGGAGGCGGCAAGCGTTGCATGAAATTGAATAAGCATATTTCGTAAAACGTCGACGTTTTCGGAGACAATTGCCTTACCTCACCTACTCTTTGCCTCTTCACGAACTTTGTCAATTTTCGTGAAATCTTATTAGAGGATGTCCTGTGCTTGAGACGTGTTTCATTTTTTATGCCTTAATTTGTTGTGTCGTTTTGATACAGGGCTGCTTTGACCCGGAAATTCATCTTTTAACATGCAATTTTTGTGAAACTGTTTGTGAAAATATTTATAAAATCCCTAACTTCAATAACAGCGTCCGTTTAGATTGTTAGTTGATATTATGAAACGCAAAAATACACATTTAAAAATCACTCATACTCATTTAATGCATGTCTTTAAAAAAATGTAAAATATCGTTCACAACCAATTTTAAAAACAAAATCAACTTTTCCGGAAATCCATCATACATCATTCACACAAAACAGAGACTCAAGAGACAGATTCATAATTTCCATTTAGTAACATTAGTAACACAACGAATATTACCCCGAACAGAGCGCGGCGTTCGAATAAACCCTTGTACGAGAAATTTAATAACACTGAACGTGAGTGCTACGTTTTTAACAAAGGCAATATCGAATATTAAATTAGAATGTGCCATACGGATGTGAAGTCCGTTTGATGTGAGTCGGCTTTCCCCGAAACACTTAATGACATTTTCCGGAGCTACACACGTGGAACTACATGTTGTATGTGTTTCCTCTGTGCGAAATTGTTCCCCTTTGCCCGAATACTACCTTTTTGTTATGTTGTTTCTGTGTTTTATATTCGTTTTGCAAGTTTATTTTTATCGAGGTCAATTATAATTCTGTCCTGCACTTTATGTTTTAATATTACTATTTAATTGAACTCCTGTTTCTTTTTCCCACCAGAAACTCTGGCGCAAGAGTTAGAGATGGAGCGTAAGTCCCGCCAGCAGGCCATGGAGCGCGACGTGAAGAGCCCCCTGTCGGACCGCGCCGGCTACTACAAGAACTCAGTGTTGTTCAGTTCGGCCACTTAGCTGAAGCATTCCGGGGCCAGCGACTACCCCGACCAACAAGATTACGACAAAGAAATCGACGAATCGAGAAAACCAATGATCAGCGTCAAACCCGAATTCAGGGAAAAGTGAATCCAAAGATTCGAGATTGGTGAATAAACTTATCAGTGGTCTCAACGTTCCGGTCGATAACACAACTCTCAATATGAACTCAAACAAAAATACTTCCAAAAATATCTTCGAATCCCATCAAAACTGTTCATCTGATTGTTTATTCAACTCTAGTTTTGGCATAAACGATCTCAATGAAGTAAATACTTCTCATTGTTGAGATTACTCTGTAAATATTGTTATTGAATTCGAAGTAAGATTTAGATTTCGTGGTGTTAATACGAAGTCTTAAGAACTCTTCTTCCATAGAAAAATTTGTAAATATCCCTTTATATTATTATTAGAGTAAGTCAGAACGGTTTTATCGACGATCCGAGTAATTTATTCGTCAATATTTTAATCTTTTATGAAGAGTACCTTTAACTTGTTAAATGCCATATTTATATATTAAGTATCCATTGTTATTTGCCTTTATAAATCTGGATTTATTTTCGAATCATTCTGTACCTACATACATATCATAAGCTATCACATTCAAATGTTCAGTGATCGATTGAGACAAAAGTTGGAATTGATCTAAGACTGCTTTTCGAGAGTTTTTCTAAAATGTTTGTCACTAGTCTCGCAATTTATGTAAACGATAGGTGTTTAAGTTCCTAAGATGTTTGTTTAAAAGACCGTTACGATATGTTCAGTGAAACTTCTATAAGTAGGTACACGTTTCTTTACCCCATGATGTTTTACTTTCAATAGTAAATAATTGTGATCTTCACTCTCGTGTAATTTATTCAATTTTAGTGCAATGATTAGATTTAACTGATACTAGTGTATTTCATAAATCATAAAAGTGTACGATAGATACGTTAAGTTAGTGGTTTTAAAAGGATACATTTTTACAATTCAATATTATTGACTGAAAACAGAAGAGACAGTTTATTGCGTACAATATAACCTAAGTGTTTTCTTTAAAACTTCATAAACTAGAAGATGTATAAATAATTATAATCGCTATATCTCATATCCATAACGCAGAGATCGATGTATATGGGTAGTTAACCTAACAATAAGTTCAGTAGTTTAACATTATACATAAAGTATGAAATGATAGTGTTATTTATATTGATGCTTAGTTTACGAGACTTTGGATGTCTTCATAGCTTAAAGTAAGATTTTAGAGATTGTATCGGGCGTACAATTGGCGCTTGGCTATTGGGCAACTAAGTACTGCTAGTTGAGACACCTACTGTTATTATGTGGAACCACTCACTGTTGAAATATTCCACCGCTCCCGGGATTGTGGTAAAAGAAAAGTATTCGAGGAAATCGGTGAATAGTCAAGCGCCGATGCAAACGATCGCTTAATACAAGTAATTACATATTATCTGTAACGGATAATAAGACGTAATGAATAAAACTTAGTTGTTATTATAAATGTTTAGCTGAGCATGTGTGACTGTGTAAAGAGCGTGAATGTGGTACTTTTGTATCAGTTACTTTCATTTCGTTACAATAGACCGACAATTCTAAGAGGCGACGACTTGTGTACGTGCGACGACTAACCATGCTATACAAAATCAGTTCATGCCAATTTGTCAGTGTACGGGAAACCTATACTAAGCAAGGCCTCGTTATACTGGTAATGCATAGCTTGATATGTCGCCGTGTGTACTCCGTACGTAGTGTACGTGCCCTCCCGGGCCGGCTCCAGTATTGTCGTAGGAATAGGTTTTTCTTTGTCAATTAGATGTTGAGGCTTCTCAATGTACCTATTTTGTATTTCGGTAATAGTATGCAGTTCTGAAAGCAAGTGTAACTATTTATTATTTCTATTATAATTATTATGATTAATTTACTTAAAATTGTGTGTGTGCCTTGTATCGTAGATGAAAATATCAAGATTAAAAGGGAAAATTATCAGTTTGTGTTTTGTTTCGTACAACCCCACTAAACTACCCATCAAAAATATAAGATTTTTTCAAAAATAAAAGTGTACGATTCAGAATTAACAGTCTAATGTTACCTGTGTGTGTAATCTAAGACGAACTAAAAATTGGAAAGTCTAAGGAGAAACTTAACTAAATCAATATCTGCGCAAGCCAGAGCAGCATTAATGAATAGTGAGTACCTACACTGAAAACAGTGTCAGTAACAGACACCGATGACTCAAAAACTTTGTTAATCTGAACTACCAGCCATATCTCTTTTCTATCACCCCATGAAGTGTGCACCAGGCCAGCTCTAACAGTAGCTCAACCTAAAATACGACATAATTAACCAATAGCACAAAAGCAATTGAACAACGTCATCGTAAACATGAAAAGTCATAAGAAGATTTTATATTAAAGTTCAGTCGCCCATCGCCATTTTAAATCCTGTGAAATCGGAAAAGTTCATATTTATTGCTAATAGATTTTCGGCCGATGAACACCGGGTTATTTGGGATGCAATTTTATTTTGTCCATATGAATGATTTTTATATTTGCCCGGGGGCCCCGCGTGGCGAACCAAGGGCCCCATTCCGATTTCGATTTCGGACATCATGCAATCGTTGGCCCCTGTCTGCTATTTGGGAAAATATTTTCGAAATCAACTTCGTTGGTTGGTTTCACTTTGGAAAGTGCATTTTAAAGCGAATGAGATAGATTTTTAGTGACATTTGTTTCAAAATTACTTTGATACACAGACCAAGTTAAATTTGCTGTTTTATTTCAAAGATTTTAGTATACATACATCGGAAATCGTTTTACCGACGATACGAAAGATGATATAGATCGAAACGTAATGACACACAGAGATGTCGGCGAAGCACGGAAGAAAAATAAACTTAAGCAGAATATTCTGATGACAAATACAATTTTGTTCAGAATTTAAAGTTGAAATAATTGTGGTTTTCACTCAACAATATTTTTTGTACAGAACCCACTGTATTTTCCTGATGTTCTAACGAAAGTTGTTTATGTGACACGATTATCGAAGTACTACATTATATACTAAGTGTAATTTATGTAAATAGACTTCATAATAATAGTGATAAACATATGACACTGACACTATTAATCGGAGCAAATTGGATAGCATTTGATAGTGCCAAGATAAGTTACGTAAGACATAGATACTTGAAGTAGTATAGTAGTTCAAGAGATAATTTAATGGTCTAAAGGTGGAAACGACATCTGCAGAAACACGACAGATATCAGAAATATGGTGTCATTAAATCCACCTTATATGGTCAATTCTATAACGCTGCAGGAGCGACTACAACTTGAAACATAAAGCTTATGAAGAATCACGAACGGTTATCTGTACACAAGTAGCAACTTTTTAAATATGATGCCTTTTTTTTTTGGTTGTGGAAAATCATCAAATAACCCCTCCTGCTCTTGGGTAGAGCGAAAGGGAGTGTCGGACTTCTACTGACTAAAAACCACCCGTGTTCCTTCTTAGCCCTTCATGTCGAGACCGCGGTATCTCTTGCGAACAACCCGCAGCCCCGACGGGTAAATATGATGCCTCCGGCTGTATTGACGTAACGTTTTACGTTTTCACGAAGTTAGTATTTTGGAGGCCATACTAGTACGAAATAGGTATTAGTTTAAAGTGGAAACCGTCAGTTTACGGGAAAATCGGTTATGAATTTGTCAGCGGCCAGTTCAGTTCAGTCAAATTACTCAAAATCATCAAGTCTGCTAGTGTTGTATATAGGGTGTCCAGATTTTAATCAAATAATTTGAATACCCGACGGCGAGCTTTCAACGATACGTATAGGTTCATCATAATCTTATTCCTATAATGTTCCTACTGCAGGGACTCAGGTCTCCTCTCTAGGAGACGGATGGGCTATAATCCACCACGCGGTCCCAGTGCGGGTTGGTAGATGACACATGTCTTCGAATATTTTAGTTCTAGGACATACCGATTTCCTCACGATGTTTTCCTTCGTCGATTCAAGAGCAGCGGTGCGTATAGGTTGGTAGGTCCAATGAGAAATCAATAACTTATTCTCCCTTCCCGCATTTTTTTATACTCGTAAAGTAAAAGTTCATAATGAAACTGACATAAATGACTAAAGTCCACTTTGTATGTTCAATACTCATTCATCGGTACCGTTACCACTCAGCATAAATATTTCATTTCACTACTTGATATTCGATATTCGCAATAAAAGGGATAATAGATAATAAGATGATGATGATGATGGTTAGATGTAATTATATGATAGTAAGTTTATTGTCAAAGACTCAGCGATCTCACACTTAAACTGCGCAAGCAGTTTTGTGGGGCAATGTACTTAGTTTTAAGACCTTTTTTAAGTAAATAAATCATTCATTCAAAACGGAAGAAAAAATACGCATTATTTCTCTAAAATGTCGGTCTTGACGACATACAATACAAATGACAAAAAAAAAACAAGTTTTACTCGTCACTGTTGCGTAGCAATAAATTGTCTCCACTTTGAAAGTATTTTGTATGTAATGTATGATTACTTACATACATAAACATGATATAATTACGCTTCTAGGTGGCGTCTATGTTATTAATTCTTTAAACTATTATTACATTATCATAATGTAATGTTATATGGAGGTCAGTAGTGTTTATTTATTAGAAATTAGACTGATGGACTCAGGTGAATAAACAGCAGCATTCACTATTATTAAACAAACTAAATAAACTTTACATAAGTCAAGAATGCTGATGAAGTTATTTGAAATAGTAGGCCAAACGGTTGGTGCTACGAAATGCTACGAGATTGCTACGAAAATCTTAAAAGCTACGAATACAATATTGTAGATTTAATTATTATTTTCATAAAAGAAATCTAAGTTTACTTTAAGAATAAATTAAGTAAAACTATTCATAAAGGCCATGTTGGTCTAGTTAGAGATCATAGTTACGAATGGTGAGCATGAGTTTCTGGGTTCAATTCCCGGGTCGAGCAAATTGTTGTTGAAATTTCCATAGCACAGATGAATTTGTGCCTGGTTCTTAGCAAAAGGCTCACCCCATATTACATGGAACTTAAACATACCTGGTGAAATGTGGGTGTACTATTAGGTGCTCCTATATCTAACCCTTCGGGGCTTAACAGGCGTGATGTTATGTTACTTCATATAAGTTGTCTGCAGAGCTGGTACTATAACCACATAAAACACCGAATGGAATATTAAGAGCACGGAAAATACCACTGGGAAATCAAAAACTACAATACTTACTACTACACAGATACTGAATAATGAATAGGATTATATAAGTATTATAAATAGTTAAACGGTAACTGTATTTCGTTTTACGCGATATTGTCTTATTATCTCATACAGTAAAGTAGTGTTGGCGATATATGCCCTGTCATATGTCTCGAATGTGAACTCAAAACACGCACCATTGATTTTTCGAATTCATGTGCATATTTTATAATTATCAGTGGTTTCAGTGAAGGAAAATATCGTGAAGGAAGCAAAGACTAGTCAAAGGCCCACGGGCGGTCCCGTCGGGGCTGTGGGTTGTTCCCATTGAGGCTGCGGGTTGTTCGCAAGAGATACCGCGGCCTCGACATGAAGGGCTAAGAAGAAACATGGATGGTTTTTAGTTCGTAGAAGTCTGACACTCTCTTTCGCTCTGTCCAAGAGCGGGAGGGGTTATTTGATGATTTTCCAACCGCCAAAAAAAAAAAGCCTATGGGCGGCGTCAAAACTCGGACACCAGGTTTTAGGCACTAACCACACAACAAAGAAAATCCCATATACTAAAAATTACGTTCAAGTATCACGCTGCCACCAAACAATATATAATAATATAATTAGACAACATATACGTTGTAAGTTGAGAAACGTTTTCCAGTTAATACTGTGGAGCACAGTTAATATCGTGCGCATAAATATTGTCGCACAAGACAGCTCCTTGCCGCTTCTAGTCTCTATTGAAGTATGGCCAGTGGGTACAGGATGAGCCTGTTTTGAGTGTGTGTAAAATATAATGCTTTTGATTTTGAGTTGCATGAATTTATGTTATAATACGCTCTTGTCTGATTCGCTGTTAAGTCGCATTTGTGTGTTTCACTTAATGAAAAACGTAGCGTAACATATATGTTGGATTGTCAGAATTTAATCCGTCAGACTCGAGCATTATGTGGGCAGAAGAGAAAATACACTGAGTAAGATAACACTTGTTATTAAACAAACAAATTACATGAAATTACAACTTAGAACAAAAACACGACACAATGAATCGGGTACAGTTCCAGCACGTCTAAATTTCACTGCGATCAGACTCTAAAAGGTGTGGGTCTGGGTATACTGGTAAGTAGGTCACGTGATGTCATCAATTACCGGATTTGACATATTATATGTAACTTTTTTATACATAACATTTTTAACATAGCATTATGTAACGAAATTGAAACCATGCTATTAACAGGTCTTCTCTGAAAATATAGAAAACGCGCCACCCTGTATCGCAACGCAGCGACACACGCACCTGACATAGCGGACTTGGAGAGCAATTTTCGCTCTCTGAAGCGCCACGGATTAGTTTTTCCTTACGATAATTAAATAACTTTGAGCTATGTTGTTGCGTGATGTACGACCGTGTTTATTGTCTTGTTCGCGTCGCGAGGGTGTGAATACGGCTTTATATTATTGCGCTTGTTCTGTATGCTTTTAATTAAAGCGTGTAAACTTTCAGGTTATCAAAATATTGAGTAAGTATCTCTTGTTACGTGTAAGGTTTTGTTTACGGCTTTTAAAATGGGGCTTCCACGTGCTTTCCAAAGCGTCTTGTATTTCCACTAGACGTTCAAGAGAATTTACCTGAGCTTTCTTGTAGTTATGACGTCAATTCAAAACCTTTTTATTCTCTACTAGGAGTACCACTTTATTTTTGGCCCTCTGGTTCAACAATGGCTAACTAACATAGATAAATAGGTTATCATTAATAAAGGATGCACCTTTAGCCACTAAACCCAAAATAATGAAAGCTAAAATAATACAGCGTCGACTTTAACCGCAACTCGAAAACCAACAGGTTTTTCAATAAATACCAATTATTGGGGCCAGCACTGTGTGGACAGGTGAACTTGTTTTAAATACAATTAAAATTAAAAAAAACATGCGTATTTATACGTTGACGTGTCCAATTATAAACATAATAGCTAGAAATGATATGTTCTAATTCAATGCAATTTTATATCGGAAACGATCATCAATAATAGACCATGTATGATTGTCAAGAACTAAAGTTATCGATAGATCTCCAGATCTCATGTAATGCGACCGTTTTTTGTCACACTTACATTTCAAATATGCATCTAGATAGCATTCAATGTAAAGGTTCCTATTACCATTTTACATTACGTATTTTTGTATGACGCTTGAAAGATAGCTTGAAAATTGGTTGAATTGGTGAAGTGCTGTAACACTTGTAATCTTTATTCATTTCAATTATAAGGGCAGCGGAAAGGCGATTGAACAACTGCGAGGGCGACACTCAGTTATGAAAACATCTTAACCCTTCCCTACCAAGGGGCCGTTGGAGCAATTTGCATTACATCTGAATTTGAAATACTTATTTCGCTTTCAAAGACTTACTTTTGTACCACTAAGAGGTCGTGAAAAATCTTATTACGAATCTGGTTATTTCTGTTAGTTAATTGACACTGAATATTTAAATTAGCTATCAAATGGTATCGGAGTTGGAAACAGGAATGTACTATATTTAAAATGTGAATAGATATTATTTATGCTTTATTGTACACCAATATTTTAACCAATATTGATTGTACATACAAAAGATATTTTGAACACAATGCATACCAGATTCTTAAATCTAAAACGAGTTATATTATTACATACCCTACCCATAAAGCTATATACAACTATCATACATACCCTATAAGAACAAAACATAAGTTTCTCAACAAATCTAAACCAATATAACTCAGATGGATCACCAAAGTGAAGCTAAATTATAAGATAAGATGTACAAACAAATTAAATCTGAACAAAGTATTAACTAGGGCTGACAGGAGCGACCATCACGTCTTCAACTCTCACAAATTCGCATTAAGAAAGGCACCTAGATGAACTTACTTCGCTTTTAAGCCGGAGACCTCTTGCCGTTTATAAATCCAATTGGATTTAGTTATGGGACACACCGGGATATAGAAGCTGCGAAGAAAGTGATGAAAAGGAAAAGCTTTAAAATGTTTTCAGGGTACAAGAATGAACATCATGAGAAACTGACAAGTCCTAGAACCAAAAATATGAAGACATGTGACATCTATCAACCCGCATTGCCCGTTCCTTCTTACAGAAAGGATGCCTGTGTACCAGTAGTGAGAATATTATAAGCTGATTATGCTTATACTCGTACATGGAATGTTTGCTATAAAAAGTATCTTATTGAGAACTTTATTTTTACATAGGTAATTTTTAATTCTATTGATTTTTTCACAACACCTACTATCAATATTAGATGATGCACAGCCAAAAAAAACTTCGTGGCTGTAATTAAAAAAAAAAGGTTTTGTCACTGCAGGTCTTCGTACTAGCTTCTTTAAATACTAGCGTTAACAATTCGATTTGATTCAGACACAAAAGATACATAACTTTGTTAGTAATTATATTTAAAATGATGTTAGTAGACAAATAAATTAATCAATTTTAGAATTGATGAATTTATCTGTTTTATTTTGTTTTGTTTTTTATGTTAAATTTAGATTAAACATCAAAATACAATATAAAAATTAAATGATACAAATGAATTTATTACAAGTTAACTATCATGGAAAAATCGGGTCTGATATTCAGCTGCATCAGGTTAGACTAGAATTCAAGGTTAGACTAGAAGCCAAACTCAATAAAGGTGGGAAACGCAAAAAATAAATGAAATGCACTGAAAATTATTACTAACACATGTCTACACCTTCATGACAGGGGGTTTAAAATGGCCGCAAATCACAAAAGAAACTTAATATGAAACGTTAAAATTCCTAACATGGTCACAAACACAGTTAATGCTATGAATTATCACTTTGTGACAATTTTACGAATTGTAAAGTAATTATTTATTTCGTCCTATTACGATTCTGCTAAAACGACCATTTTAAGAACACAAAACTAAATGAATCAACTGCGAATGTCAATCTTTTGAAAGTACAAAGAAGATTTTGTCTCTGTGTACACCTTGCCTAGTGGCGGATAATTGTCTGGCACAAGGAGTTTGTCTCTACGAGGGTCCGCCTGTTTGATGCTCGATTGTTTAACTCACAGACGTCACAAGTAATCTTTGAGGACTCACCGCTCAGAAGGTCACAATGTCACATTCCTTAACTTCTGCTAAGAGCTAGGTCTTGTGGTTGTTAAACTAAAACACGTGCGACATTTTGAAACAGGTTGTGACTTTATTCAGTTTTATGACTTTCAGGTCGTTAAATAACAGTGTTTGGTTTACAAACTCCGTTTTTTACTGAGAAATCCGGAATAACCAGGCGAACTGCAGTGAATTGGCTATGGTACACTTTGAACGAATTGTGTTATCATCTTTATAGACTACAAATTCCTAAAGATGTTGAAAAATGAAGTACCTCTGGCTCTTTAGAACTTATTTCAGAAATAATTTTGGAAGATGAGTATCTAACAGTAGTGTATTAAAATACTCATGGTAATCTTCAACTAAACCAAGCATCAGAGTGTGAAAAAAATCAGGGCAGACAAACAATAACTCTATCGACACCACAAACAAATAATGAAATCATCAGACACATCACTAAACCTCCTCTCGATTCGGAATTCGAAACATTCAAATATAACCGTAATCGATAAAATGGCGTCGGGCTATGAAGGCGGCACAGAGACAATAATAAATTGTAATTACAATTTAAAATGAGCAGGCGTTGCCGTGGGAGTGGCCTGCCCCCACGGCACGCCACCTTGCCTTCACGTGTGTGCACTTTTTACATTCGTACTGCAGGCAATTAGTGTCGTGTGCGTGCTTGGAAACTTTGTGAATAATATGTTGTATCGGAAAATGGAGACCGATGGACAACACAAGGCATTACGATTGGGGATAGAATGTTATCGAACCTTCGCTTCGCTGACGACATTGTTCTTTTTGCGTCCGAAGCAAGTCAACTAGAACAAATTCTCCAAGACCTGAGCACTGCAAGCCTTGAGGTTGGACTGACGATGAATCGGTCGAAGACTAAAGCCATGAGCAATGCCGCTAAATATAGGGTCGAGGTTGATGGGCAGGAAATACACTATGTCGACGAATATATCTACCTGGGCCAGCTAGTTTCTTTCAATAACCGACAGGACAAAGAAATCGACCGTCGAGTCGAAAATGCCTGGAGGAGCTACTGGTCCATGAAGGCATTTATGAAGGGCAACCTTCCTATTTCACTGAAGCGCAAGCTTGTCGATATGTGTATCCTGCCTATCCTAACCTATGGCGCTCAGACTTGGTCTTTGACCGAAGCTCAGAAGTCCAAACTCACCGTTTGCCAAAGAGCGATGGAACGTAGCATTCTCAAGATTAGACTCTCCGATCGAATGCGCAACACCTTAATACGATCTAAGACAGGCATCGCCGATGTTGGTCTTAAATCTGCCAGGTTAAAATGGGACTGGGCGGGTCACGTTTCTAGGATGGAGCCGGACAGGTGGGCGAAAATAGTAACACAGTGGGTACCTGAAGACGGCCGACGTAACAGAGGCAGGCCCAAGAAACGCTGGCGTGACGATCTGGACTCATTCTCAACGGATCGGACGGAGAAGGCAGATTGTAAAAAGACTTGGAAAGCCATGGGGGAGGCCTTTGCCCAGCAGTGGGACAGTGTAGGCTGAAGAAAAAAAAAAAAAAAAAAAAAAATCGGAAAATGGAGGTACAAGGTAATGGAAAATCTCTTACTTTATAATCTCTAGCTACTACTTGTCCATCTATCGTAATTTCATAATTATTTCAGGATAAACATTTTTCTGTAAACGTATATAAATCAAACACCCATAACATTAATCATAAGCCAATAATATTAATTTACAAAACATGATCATATTTATCCGTGTATATTATCCAGAAAAAACATAATCGAAAGCTACAACTAAATCCGACGAAATAGATAGAGAACTGAAAGAGCACATTTAATACATAATAATTTCCAGACACATTACCATGTTTTGTTCCCAAAAATGATTTGATACGTATCGAATAGCTATTTACCAAAATTACACGTTACAGAACATCTACTTGGTTTATTTTCCATTCCCTCGCATTCAAGTATGATTTTTATTACAAAAAGACAATCAAGCATGTTTAGTTTGAATTTTCAAGGAATTCCGTATGTTTTCTTGAAGAACTTAAAATGAAACTGCAAAACGAGTGTGTCCAAAACGACAATATGGACTAAATTGATCGACTTATACTATTAGTCCGGCTAATTTACATGACATAAATAAAATTTATAACCCCCCAAATATTATACGATATTTATTTATTTATTTAAACTTCATGTACAAGAGTGGTACATTGGCGGACTTAATGCCACAAGGCATTCTCTACCAGTAAACCTTTGAGTCGATATTATGTTTCTTTCTTATAATGTACCTTTCGGATATCTTTCTATCAGTGAAAAAAAAATTTATTGGATCATTAGTTCTTGACATTCAAACTTACAAACTTTTCATTCAAACTTACAAACTTTTACCTCCTTATAATATTATAGATATCAATACTTACAAGTTAAATTTATGGAATTACATTCACCCAACAAGACAATTTAATATCTTAGCTTATCTAACATGCTGAACTTGAAATAGAAGTCGGAAAGAAGAAACATTGGTGAGCTTATTATGTGCAGGCGCCAATCAAGAAATTAATTCAAAATTACTATAATTAGTAGAACATGCTACAAAATCTATTATCTACAAACACTGGCTTCCAATTCAGTTATACCAACTTGCAGAAAATTGTAGCAGATAAATCAGAATTAAAGTCCGTAAGAATTTCAATTTAGGATGTTCTTGTAATCATTTTACTTTAGAAAGAAAATAAGGTATTTTGGAATGGTTAAGGTATTTTCTAAAAGTTTCATTTCAAAAGATTCATGCCATACAAGATAAAGAAGAAAGCTCTTCTTCGTTGTCTCATCCATACGTGTACTGTGATCATTTGTTAAGTTAATCATCATCATCATCCTATAATGTTCCCACTGTAGGGACTCAGGCCTCCTCTTTAGGAGAGGGATGGGCTATATCCACCACGCGGGCCCAGTGTGGGTTGGTCGATGTCACATGTCTTCGAATTTTTTTGGTTCCAAGACATGCCGGTTTCCTCACGATGTTTTCCTTCACCCTTTTGAGCGCAGCGTTGATGAAATATATTCCACAAAGTAATTCGCCAGCCATACTGGGTTCGAACCGACGACCTATTGCTCGCGCTAAGTTGATATTATATTCTAGAAAATATTTTTAGGTTTTTGAGGGGTATTAGGAGCAGGGTGTAAAGTGATAGTGGCCTTTTGGCCTCGTACGGGACTTATTTTTAATACAGTTTTATTTTTTAAGTGTTCCTCTTGTTTTTTTTTTTGTTAATCTTTTATTATTGATTTCTTGTCCTGTGTGAGACCAATAAATACTTTTGCTTTCTTGCTTTCTTTCTTTCTTTAAAGTTCCTCATCCCCCATAGAAAAGGGAGGATCCTCCGACCAGACGGGTGTTGTGTCTGGTGGGCTAACTGCCCGACATATGTAAGTCGGGATTTTCTATATACGCTAATGTCGCGGATAAAGGTGATAGCGCGATGTAGGATTTGCCAAATTAATTCGCATGTGTTGCGATAGATGTCGCGGTCACCACAGGTTATTCCTGATTCAGGGAATTCAGATAGTATCGCTTGTAAACGTCTGGTACTTTCCTACCTTGTAATGGGTGAAATTTTTTGTGTGAACCTGGCGTGACTTCAGCTCTTGCAATTTGTTGTCATTCCTATATTCTTCTTCAAGAATTTTACATTATTAACGTTTGCAGAAAATGAAGGTCTTAATCGCACACACACACTTCAAACACTTATTTGACACTTAGTAGTTCAGGGTTTCTATTCATATTTTGGTTCAAACGCTAAGTCCTTAGTAACCATGCAGCCTACGGAACCCTAATAAAAGGATAGAGATCATAATCTCGGAGGTTCGAGTTCGGGCCCGAATAAAATGGAAATACATTTTAATGATTATTATGCCCGTAAACGTTTAGCCGTGGACGTTATACCATTCAATCGGTCTAATCATTAATTCCAACACTTTTCACCTACTTTTTGTTTAAAGTTTTGAGTAAAGCTATTGATCTATCTAATGTTCAATCAGTAAATTCGTTTCCAAAGTTTTTATTGGTTGGTTACACATACCTAACTGTTAGGTGAATTACACAGAGCAGCTGTATAATAATTCGTCGTATGTGTTGTAGCTGTAAAATGTAATTATTGTTTTTCATAAATGAGTCTCAAAAACTGCAAGTGCTGTTTGTTTTAGGTAGATTTAGCGGTTAAAAGACATAAACTAAAGAAAGATCTATTACTTATACTTCTATTATACCCATATAATAAGATCCCTACTCCATGTTTTAATCAACTCAAGCAGCAATTAGAACGACCCTGATTGACGACGTGCGATAACTAGATTATCACATAATTGCGAGACAAAACTAGAATAAATTGCGGTGCCAAAAACACAGTGTTTAAGTCAATAACCTAACCGCCTATGTGGCTTTATAACGATGATTCGGCGCCAGCCAATGATTGATCGCCGTCGTAAACGTCAAAATTTTTGGTAACAAAAATAAAAGATCGCACGGTGATCAAAACACCATATCAGAATCTCAGTTCCGAATAAACGTAATAATACGTTAATTTCGACGGTTTCAAACGATCGAATTAGTTTTTTAATTCGTTCGTAAATGGGTTATCTCCTTGTGTTTAATTTTATGGCGATTTAATTATATTTCTTAGCTAACGTTTTACTTATTTTTTATATTGTATGATGTGTTATTTATTAATTGTTTTTTCCTTTCAATGTAGACGTACGTTTTAGGTACCTACTAACTTTTTGTGGCAAAAAACATTGCCAGTTTTTTCAGTAACAACGTCAATGCCTTACTGCGCTATATCGAACAAAAGATAAATAACTGTTTTAAAAATCTGCTGGCCACTATCTATTGTTTAAAATTGGTTACCTTTTGTATGCAGCCTCACATCACTACATTTTAAATCCGATGACTCGGATCAAAAATCGGATAAATCGGATCGGTCATCGGATTTAAAATAAAATAAAAGAATCATCAATATCTTGTCTTTCATAGATTTCACAGACAAAACTACCTTTGTCAATTTAATTTTTTTTATTGATATTTTCTGCACATTAGTTACATTATTAATTAATATTTTTTTTAAATAAATTTTGAAAAATGTAAAAAAATAGTGGTCCGCTGGTGTAGAGTAATCTCTCTATACCATCACCTGCCTAGCCTTTTCTCAATTATGTTGGGGTCGGCTTCCAGTCTAACCGGATGCAGCTGAATACCGGTATTTTACATGGAGCGACCGCCTATCTGACCTCCACGACCCTGTTAATACTGGATAATATACGATACCCTTTGGTAAGACTGGTCGTAAGACTTGCAGGTCACTGACCACCTGTAACGACTGCCAAAGATCTATATATGACAGCTTAACGTGCTTTCCATGGCACGGAGGTAACTCGGTATGTAATAGGCGGTCACCCATCCACAGACCAACTAAGGCAAGCGCGGCTTAACCTAAAGATCCACCCGAGTGGCAGTTATTATTAAGCCACGAGCTCCTCTCTTTAGTACTCTCTCTACACCACCACACCACGATTTTTTATTCTTCTGGATCCAAGCTACCGACTGTTATGGCTCTAGAGACCAACAACTTTGTTACAATGCGGGCCGTATCGAGAAGTACAGCCTTCTGAATCCAACCCGCGTCTATGGAAAGTCTCGACCGATGTCAATTTAATCTTCATTAAGACAGACCCTTATCAACAACATTTTTTTTTATCAGTATCCAAATTTGATTTATTATAGTTTTATAAATGTAACTGGGTAATCTCGTCTCACCTTTCCAACTGAAAATAATGCAGCTACACTGATTTCAACCATGGTAAAGACAACAATTTCCAACACAAAGTTATCACACAAACCAAAATATGTTTTAGATGAAGCAGAGTTCCCGAGTGCCAGCTCCATCAGGTACTCTTCGAAGCACACAATGCGCGCATGTTTGTCCTCTCTGTTTGTCGTACTTGCAGCAATGGCGGCGAAATACACAAATTATAACTGAATTTTGTACGGCGATTTCAAAGGCATGCGCTCACAAATTCGTTCTAACTAGTATACTCGTACGTTGATTTAATTTAGAATTTTGCCGGTAACAATGGCTGTGTTGCTGTCGCGTTGTGTTTTGTTCCGAATTTTATTGTTTAGCTTAGTTTCGTGCATTGTTTTCTGAGGTGAGTGTTTGTGTTAGAAGTTGTAATGTGTGTTGTGTTATATATTATAACCATTAATTTGAAATTTGAATATTCTATTAGTAGGTACTTTGTATCAGAGCAACTGTTTACACGGTGGAACAATTACTGGCTTTCTTACCGTCTTACTAAAGACGATCAATTACGATTTTTCAGAAACATGTTAAAAAATCTAAAAAAAAGCATTTATTTCAAGTTGGCCACACACACTTTTGTACAAAAGAAAAATAAAGTTACAGTCCCAGTTATAAATTTAAGGCATAATACCTACTATGAAAGAACTATAGTTACCATTAGAAAGCGTAGATCTCTCTATGGAGAGTAATGTACTGAAACTTTAATAACAGAAAAAAATAGCAGGTGCAATATTTTATTTTTCATCTGTTATTTATTTCTGAAAAATAGTTTTAATTTAATTACATTAGCATAGTTATGATCTTTGAACAAAAAGCAAGCACTTTTTATAAAGCATTTTTTATATTGATTAATTAACTAGTATCGTATTTGCAATCTTGCTGTCTTATAAAATAATATTAATACAGGTTGTAAGGTTAGAACTAAATTACGTTAAATAGATATTGGAATTTATTGCCGCACTGATTGATATTTTAACAAAAAAACGAAATTACTCATAAATAATATGGATGAACTCTGTCGGATACTCGACGGAGCTAGTAATTCTAAAAATCGTATTACATTTGCAAATTATAATGTTACTAGTAAACTATCAATCAATCAATTGATTACTTTACGTTTTGTATCTATATTATAATACAATATAGATAACGAAATTAAATTAAAATTGTGTTTACTTATAGGTAACATGATGTAGTAATATATTATGTAGACATAAGACATTGTTACTTACGTTTATTTGTTTGAGCCGTCTGAGGTAGAAACACTGGGTTTTACAATCGGCTGACTCTACCCTTGACCGAGAGCTTGTATATTTTTTTGCTGAAAATTCAGTCAGCCTCTTGGACACCAGTCGAATGTTTTGACGCAATTCATTTTTTTTTTACATCAGTCACGAACGCTAATTAATATGTAATACACACGTAGCAACTTTTCTTATAATGTTTAATTTTAATTGTATGTAGTTACGAACATACTATTTTAGAGAATAATTATGAAATAGGTATTTTATCAAAAATGCAATAGTTATTCCACGAGAAAAATGCTCTCGAATCTCGATGCTCGTGACTATACTTATTTTTACTATTAATTTAAGTTTATAAATAATTATTTAAATATTCTAGGTGTGGTGGCTTCACAACAGTACCTACTTTACTTGATGGAGTCTTATTTCATTATAGTGACCCTTCTGTTTCAATCACGTGTAACTTCTACAATGTAAACCGAAACTCGGTCCTTTGGAAAATTTACATGAGAGCATACCTAGGTAGGTCTTGTGAAATACTAGTCAATTTGAAAATGTTTATACAGATGAATAATTAACCTGGGCACCCATAAAATATAATAAGAGGTCAGTCTCTTATATCTATTTTATAAGGATGGATATCTTAAGAAACATGATTGAGTGAATGTTAGTTTGTCAACATTATAGAAAGAAAAGGAAAAAGAGATATGTCTTTTCGTGACATTATGCCTGTGGCTGGTGGCCAAGGTTAGGCTGAAGAAACCAGGGTTGTCCTAAAGCTTGGTGGGTTAACAATGTCGTCAAAGTCGCGACAAACACCTGTATAAGAGACGCACAGGACCGGGAAGTGTGACGGAGAAGAGGGTGATAATTATGATCATGATGCTGATGCCTCTGGCTGGACTGTGGGTAGCTATATTAGCTATATATCTTGTTTTTGATTGTTGCACCTATAATGGGTCTATTTGAAATAAATGCTTTCAGTTTGACTCCAGATTACTTTATTGGTGTTTAAAATATTTTAATTATTTTGCAAAAATTATGTATACTTTGTGTCCACCGTCTGCTGCCACCATGACTTTTAGCTTAAAAAAAAAAAATTAAGAGAAGAAAAAAAAAACAAGTTGGGCAGTCGATGGCCAATTGCATTTTGTAGCAGTGAGTGCGAGTCGCGTGCTTGCTGCCATTAGCCCGCCCTCCTGGGCTGTTTGCCAGAAAATATCACCTATTCCGTGTCGAAAGGCTATTGCTATACTAACGTCGGTTGTTTTCTCTGGGAAAAGTCCCGTAAGAACAGTGATTCGGATTTTTATAAAGTAAAAAAAAAATGGGTCCTAAATACTTAGAAGAAATCGTAAAAAAAATCTCAACGCTCGTCGTAATTTTTGTTTTAGGTTTTTCCAAAAGTCTGTTGCATTGGGGATATCGTCAAAATTGCAAGGAAGCAGATGGATAAGGGGCGTCTAGAACAGAGAATGGAGGGAAGAAAAATTTCTACACGTCCCATATCCATCTGCTTCCTTGCAATTATCCCCAATAATGGATGAATCCAGGCTGCAGTGATTTTTGGGCTCTACACGTGTATTTTACGAATAGATACCACAGAAAAAATCTGTATTTATAACCAACATATCTAAGATAAGAGATAAGGGCAAGAGAATGATGATATATCCAGTAGGTCAAGGACGAACATAATAATTGCGTACATGAAATGAGTTTTTTCTTGAGAATGTAGTTTGTTCAAAGCGTCATCAAAATTTTTGAGAATGTATCAAAAGTATTGAAATAAGTATAATTACAGAATAAAGCAAATCAAGAGTTCCACTTAACAAATTATGTTTTTAATGAATCATGAGGTCGATTCGAGAGTTAGGTTTATGAATTATTTTCCTGCATGAGACCAGGCAGCTGCTAGTCATTTTAACAAAAACAGCATTGCTTAAACATAATCAGCCTGTAACGTCCCCACAGGTGGGACACAGGTTTCCTCTCTATGAAAGAAAATGGGCTATAATCTACCATTTTAACCCGGTGCGGGTTGGTTCCTAACAAAGGCAAATAGCCTTCAGTCTCCTTGACACGTAATAAGTGAGCACGGTCAGTACGGAGTGGCGACACGTCGTCTTATCTAGAAACCTATTTATTATGTCTAATGATTTTTATTATTCGGGTTGCGTGGGTGAAACAGCTAAACCTTTAACTGAAAACTTTGAAAAGGTTGATTTTGTTATATAATTTTCTGTCCCTGAAGTTTGTGTCAAATTCTATGAACTGTAATGAGGCGGGATAACACGGGGTTATTCCCAATGATGGTCGATCGAGCTTACATGTAAGTTCGTTAATAAAGACGGAAGATCCGAAAACAGTTACCTACAACAGTAAAGATATGACTGCTATTAATGAATACATAAATAAAATGCATATTATGTAACTTTTGAGACTCAATAAACATTTTATTATTATTAATGAAGACAATATCGATCCATTTCATCGATCATCTACCATATCATACATAGGTTTAGGCAGATCAAACAGAAAACTGGCAGATTTCATACTGTTACTGTTTTGTTCCAGGGTGGAAAATCCTCACGGATGTCCTCTGCCCTGAGGCAAGCGGAGGGGTCAGTCAGACTTACTAGAACCATCCCGGTGTTCCTCCTGAATAACCAAACTAAACTTACAAACACACCCAACAGAACCCTTCCACTGTCAAACACAACTTACCCCTGTCCAGTTGCACCGTGCAAATAAATTTGGTTTTCATTAGTACTAGCACAACACATTCCTCAAACAGCTGATTGTTATTAAACAAAGAAATTGCATCGTAGTTGATTTTAACAGTGATTCCCGGTCACGACATTGTTCAGTACTAATGAAATATTAGTTACGCCTTTTTAGCAAGACTTTTTTTTTTCTTTGATTTTGTTATGACTTTTTGCTTATCTTACAGTAACTACGAATATTGTGGAATATTACGAGTCTTGACTGCCTCGTTGGTCCAGTGGTCGCAAGCAATGCTGATCGTGAGGTCCTGGGTTCGATTCCAGGGTTGGTATATATTATATATTGGTTTTTTCCATCACAAATTCAGTAACAGGCACGGATTCTGGTTTTGTGCCCGGTTGATGACAATATACTCGCCCCCTATTACATGGGGCTCTCTGCCTATCCTTTCGGGAATTACAAGCGTGATATTATGTTTATTACGTGACTTGTTTAAGATTAAAAAAAATAAGTGGTGTAAAAGACCTGTAATTAGTATTTATTTTAAGAGTAATTAGACTTAACTTCTGTCTGACCTTAAGGCTAACTGTCCTCATAATTCCATCTTAAAAATAATATTTATTTACTCTGAAATAAGAATCCTAAATTTACCTACTAAAAATGCTCTAAAATAGTTATTTATTTATTAGAACCAAATCGTCATCATCTTCTGCCAAGCCTTTTCCTAACTATGTTGGGGTCGGTTTCCAGTTTAACCGGATGCAGCTGAATCCTAGTATTTTACATGGAACAACTGCCTATCTGACCTCCAGAATCCAATTAGTATTGGGTTATATGATACCCCTTGGTGAGACACGTTGTGAAATTTACCAATTACCCGGGACGGGAACTCGTGGAAAAATGGACCAAAGCTAAAAAATAACAAGAATATTAGTAAAATATCAATACTCTTATTACTTTGTAAGTATGTACGAAACTTATTCAGTTTAACTCATCATTCTCATTCTCCTGCCCTTATCCCAATTTATTTCCATACTTCTCTATTTCTCGTAATGTCAGAAGTCACCTCCTTTCTAGCCATATCATCCTTCACACAGTCCATCCATCGTTTCTTTGGTCTTCCTCTACTCTTATAGCCATCTACATTCATACTCAACATTTTCTTCACTTATTCAGTTTAATTGTCTACATAAAATCGATGGCTGACTCGATCGTCGCAATTTCTCAGCGATTAAGTCCCGATACCTCCGGAGAGTTCCCGGTAAATCGCATAAATAATACGCAAATAACCCATCAAGCAGTTCTTATTTAATTTTATAAACGTTAGCTCCGAGAAAATTCAATTACTTCACGATTCAAATTAATTCAACAGTTCTTGACATAATTAATTAGTTACGGCTAAAAATACTGTAAAATTGTATTCAATTAGATATTTTTTCCTCGCATAGTTGTAGATGGCATTTGGACGGCCTACAGATAGTCAATTATTTTTAATTTTATGGGATAACAGTTATAATGGCTACTTAACGCAATGGGCCATGCTGGATACACTTCAGCGTGCATTGATGAATTAAGGGTCACCGTCTAAACTAATGGGCCAATCTCCTTCTGAGCGTGTCGATGGCAAACTAAATGTTTGAAAATCATTGTGGAACAAACCCTAACAATGTTTTTTTTCATTATTTTGGTTGATACTGTTACGTTTTATAGCTTACAACTAACCTTAAATTAGTCAGGCTGCGTATAATTGCATTCGGATTCTCAAAGGATTTCAAATAAAATTAATTTAGGAAAATAGCACTAAGTAAAATACAGCTCTCATATTCATATTTTACTGTACGGGCCAAGAACATATAAGTTGGTTCAAAATTTTAAAACTACTTTGAATCCATAAAACATAATTGCTACCGTAAACCACCGTACTGCAAGGCTTGTAGATATCAACATCCATATTCATCAACCAAATATTGTCTCCAAAAACTGAGATGTCATTAAAAGGGGACTCGTAAGACATGAGATGCTGGCAATAACTCGATTACAAGGGGGTTGTAGAGGGGGTGAAGCAACGGGGGAGGTGTTGAGGATTATAAGAACTTCGTTAGTCTCTCGAAGGTGTCTAACTCAGGTCTGGGACGGGAGAGATTATCGCTTTTGCCTTTAGCGGCGCATTTTGTCGTCAGTTTAGAATATTTGATGTGATAAGATATACGTTACATGGGGATGCGCGGCTTTACGTTCGTGTAAGTACTAGGATTATTTTGTTGCTTTTGCTGTGGTAGCTTTGTTGAACAGCTCTTGTAGTGTTTGTTAGAGAATAGTTCCTTTATAAATCTTTTGTATTACCTTTTCGTGTATTAAAGATAGTGAGAATGGTTTGATGAACATTTTTGATAGTATTATGTTTATTTTAGCTGCTAAGTACAATATGGGTAACAAACCTTACCCATATGGGTAACAGTTTGTCGGCAGGATTATTATATTAAAAGGCGTTATTATAATACCTAACACTACGTTGACAACTACAATCTCTGTTAAAACCACCAACCAACTCCACCCATCCATTTTTCCTCCACAACCATAATGAAAATACCTTATACCGAGAAAACGTCATCAAATTTTCAGTTTGAGCGACGGGTACACCGGCAGGCGAGTGTAAAGCAAACGTACGTATCACTCGACAGGCCACAAAGGCACACCCGCAAACACAAAAGGTATCTAGTGAACGTAGCTTAAACTTACCGAGGATGCAATCACAAGTTGCGCTGCTATAACGTATCCGACTTAATGTGTAATCGCCTTAAAATTTGGTACATGGTAAAACTTTGATATCACTTCGGATGATAGTTGGGATATTTATTGCTTAGGTGGGTTAAGCTGGTTGTAGGTTTGATTACTCGAATGGGTGGGTGTAGCCTATTCAATTTCTTTTTCACCTTGTATAATTTTTCTATAAGTAAACAGTTTTTCTACTTCTACGCTATTATTTTCTGATTAATTTCGTTGCGGAATCCAAGACAGTTAAATTGTTTCTCTAGGACTTAGTCGAGCTTCATTGTCTCGGCGCTTTTCTGGTGGTCCCCACGGTTGATTCTTCCTTTCAGGAGTAGCAGTGGTTTAGGAATAGTGAGCGGGTTTATTAAAAATAATGTAAACAGAATTATTTTATGAGATGGGATTTAAAGAAAAACAAAATAGATCATTCGTAGCTGATAAAGAGAAAATGTGTGAAACTTTTCTCTATACTTTTTTGCTTTCGGATCATACCTTAATATTTCTTGAATAGTATACAAACGTAAAATAAAGTCATGAACATGAAGAGATCTTAAGTAGGCAGCTTGATGTCTGTGTTTAAAAGTCCCGCCTATCAAAGATCTCGATAAACAGGGTGCAGACAGATACGAAGCCAATCAAATGATTGATACAGCTAGATATCCTGGAAACCGGAAAACTAAACTGGTTTTGTTAAATTATTGGTTTACTATTCTCGGGATCAGTCATCACATCTCATTAGACAGATACTTTCTAGTTACAGGTTAGTAAACAGAACACGATGATGGCCTATTAGATGGAATGTGACTACCGCTGCTAATTTAGGCAGTAGGCACACCAAAGGGATTGTTAATTGCGGACCTCGTAGAAGGTGGCTCGTGAAAGTTGGAATGACTTCCACCTTCCAACTTTCGCGTTGCTGAGCAAAGATCTCCAGCAGTGGGATGACGCAGCTTATCATTATCAGCACAAGTATTGTCCCCGGGTATCGGTAATATTAAATACGCCCTGTTCCCGACCGCAGGCAACGCGACGAAACTTACATCACGGAATACTTGCGGTTGTCACTTGTTTCCTTCGTGCAAGTACCGTCACTTCATAAGTGTAGTAGCAATGACTATCATTCATTTTTCCGCTGTCGACTGTGACTTCGACACACGTATCGCTCAAGCGTGTAGGTCGTGGTCAAGCTGTTAGATTCTAAATGAAACCTATGTTTGTTAAAGGACACTCGTAATTTCCCCAAATACTATTATAGTCTTCTACGTATCACAGAACTACGGTTTTACGTCGGAAACGGTAACGTGAAAACAAAAAGCGCTTCGGAAACTTTAAATTGCAATTTTTATAGTAACGGAGTCTGGCTGTTCATTTCCATTAACATCTGCTGGAGTCCAATTTAACTTTTGCGTAAAAAAGTAGTTCTACGAACAAAACTGTTCACGTATGATAGTTGCAATTAAATTCAAATGGGTTGGGTTAAGCATAACTGCTTCTGGGAGTAAACTATTTATGCAAAGGTCGGAAAAAAAACTAAAAAGTAGCTTCTGAAACACCCATTTATTGAATCGCAGTAACTAGTGCAACACACTAGATTTTATAAGTACCTACTCACAAAAACACACACGTAACTTAACATCACGCCTGTGATCCCCGAAGGGTAAGCCAGAGGTATATCCATTGGTACACCCACAGTTTATTACATGGGACGAGCTTATTGCTGCTACTGAGAAATTCCTGATGGACAAAACTCAATAACACTTTGCCTGACCTGGGAATCGAATCCAGGATGGGCACAGCAGCGCTTGCGACCACTAAACCAACGAATTAATTTTGATTCGATTTTATTAGTAGGTAGGTACCTACTTACAAAAAGACATAAAACAACGAACATTTTTTTCAGGAACCAACTGTTCTAACAACCTCCTTACATAAACGCTAATGAAAATTGTACGTAAATATCTGAGGTACCGTTAGCAGTGGACCAGTAAACACCGCACAAACCTTTCGGATACATCTCCGGACCACATCCTGTTTAAAGATGTTTCTAGAATTATTAACTAAGATTTGACGTAACAAATACCAAGTTTCACTTATAAGGGATTAGGGTTACATGTTCCGGTCCGAAGCCCAAGGGATATGTTATTGTTTTGCCGCGTGGCTTCGCAAATTTTAACTAGGAGGGAGTTTGAGATTAAACTTGTATCACACAAAATGGGATACGATCTTTGAGATTGAACAAAGGCTTCCGGTTGGAAGTTTATACGTGGGTGTATTGTATCAATCTTGTGAATTATTTTTATACAGAAAAGGTAGTTTTGCAACTCCTACTAGGTTTACCAAAATCTTGACCTTGCCTACTTCTATTCTCCTGGTACTTTGTGCCGTAGTTGTACCCTTAACTGTGTGATGCAACGAATGAGAGACTTGAGTCTCGCAGGTTGTACGATTTTGTAACACCCCTAAATTATATCGTAGAACTAGTGGGAATTTTCGTTCCCACTAGTTCTACGATTTCGTACCACCTTGAATCGTAGAACTAGTGGGAAAAAAAAAAAAATCCCATTAGTTCTATCGTAGGACTGTGCAGTAGAACTAGTGGGAATGATCCGTTTTTTTTGGCAGAGCGAAAGGGAGTGTCGGACTTCTACTGACTAAAAACCACCCATGTTCCTTCTTAGCCCTTCATGTCGAGTTCGCGGTATCTCTTGCGAACAACCCGCAGCCCAACTTTCAGTAAACCTCAATGTAAAACTTTATTTACAGATTTTTAAGACTCAATGCAGAATACTAGGAAACAAAACTGACTAAATTGTCGGATTGTCGGTATTATTAAATAGGCTCATGGTCATCTTCAGTATTAAAAATTAAGCAGTTTCTGTTCAGTTTTTCGAGAAAATACATATAATATGGACTAATAACTTTATACGAAAAATATTTATATATTTTACAACAAAACTCAATGCTACTGAAAATAACAACAACGCTACTACAATTATCTCCAACAAAGATATTCATGTAAGTACAGCAAAGCGGGAACGTAAGCCCAACAAAACACAAGAAAGCGATAACATCAGCTCAGTACAGACTTTACATAAAGCAATATCCGATAATACACTACACATACGAGCAGTGTGGAAGTAAATACAGTTTTAATAAATAAAAATAGAAATTGATTCGAAGTTTCGAAGTCTTAACCCTTCACGGGTGCGGCGCTTCCGTGCGCCAGTTTTAATGTTTCATCCACTCATACTATATTAAAGATCAGTATCACAGGAAGGTGAACTATTAGTTTAGCTTCGTTCTCATTAAACCCTTTCGATATTGTCTACGCTATCACACACAGATTTTTCGTTTATCAATTTTGTTTAGTTTTTATTGCGATCATTTATTTTCATTTATAATGGTTGGCGGTTATAAATATTATACGGATTAGGATTTAATTTTTCTTTTGATAAACCTAATTTTTGTACATTGAAATACAGTGCGTAAATATAAAAATGCGTTTATATTTTTTATTGAATAAAAATGACCTCGGGTGAAAACTTTCGTAGCCATTTTCGTAGGCTTTTCGTAGACCCCCAACTAAGTCCATGGACAATATTATAATTACATGCTTAATTGAAAATAGGAACGTTTCAGTGATTGCTATATTTCTTCCTAATAAGTTGACATGTTCAAGAAATAGTACTTATTATCATTATGATATCTTAGTGTAACAGAAATAGGGTAGTTAACTAAAAAAATCTAATTAGTCCGTCAGATAGATTTCCAAAAAATATAAACATATTATTTATTTTTTCACGTAAACAAACAGTGAAGACGATACAGTGCTTTGAAAACTCGTGTGACGTCATATTCTAAGACAGTATGACATTTTTACCGGTGAGTGACGTCACAACCCCCCACTCAAATCTTTGACGCGTTTTATCTTCGTAAATTTTTATTGATTTGAAAAAACAAAAAATACGGATCCAATATTTTTCGATAATCTAACAGACGGACTAATTAAAATCATATTTTTTTTAGTCGGTAAACATCCCTATTGAGGTTGTAATAAACTGTAACAAACAACTGAAAGGTAGTTTCCATTTTCAGTTTTCCATTCATATGCTGATGTTTGTCCATGTCACATAGTAGGCAGGTTTACAACAACAGCAGATAATATTGGTCTCGTTCCTTCTAGTTACGGAATTAAGGAAGCTGAAAGTTCCAACTTTTTTATAAGTTGAAAAGGAAATACATTTTTATTAATGATATAAATTTTCTTTATTCAATGCAGCACAATGTTTTGATTACGTAACATTGAGTTCTACCGCAAAACGAAATTTTTTACCCAAAAAAAAAGACAGGAACGTGTTTTTTTTTGGGCGCAAAATCGTTTCGGTGAAAATCGGTGAAAAAACTTTTGAGTATAGTACTTAGTTTCATGTACAGAATGCTTGGTTGACGACTCCGTGAAGGTTCCGTTTGCACGATGTATTGGGAATATAATTTTTAATTAAGTTTTATCCCCTGATGGGAAACTAATACAACATGATCGATGAGGCGATAGTAGAAATACATCATGCTAATCCTAAACCCATGTTCAAACTTTTTTAGCAATTAGATTTAATTGAGCTAATTATAAAGTGTGCTAACATTAGCATTCAACATTGGAGTTAATCACGATCATGCATTCATATACTTAAGTAGGTACCAACTTATGTATTGTACTATTATTAGATTAGCTACGCTCAGTTGCATTTTATTGTTCACCTAACATTGTAGACGTAGTTCAAAGTAGTTGAAAGCTTTTTTAATTAGTTGAAAAATTTAAATAATTGAATTCCCAGTTTTTTTATAATCGTGTGCTTAGAGCTCAAAAAGTTGACATGTTACGGATATAAATCGCATAATTATTTGAATCAGCGCCTTGTTAAGGATTACCATCAAGTTTATCGAATCGTTCGTAGAATTAATAATGGTCAATACATCATACACATAAGAACTACTAATGCGAAATACCTATTAACTGTTGTCCTAATTAATACACATCTAACTATTGTAAAAATAATAACTTTACATACGAGTAAACAATAATTTTGATTAGGTACACTGATACCCATCATGTTCGGCCTCATTTTTTTGCCAGGTAGATCAGATGTATTTCTTTCAGACAACATTGAAAATTCCATGATTTTCTTGCATTCCTCTTATTTACTTTCATAGAAAATTATTTAAAAAACACGCCTGTAATACTCGAAGGGTTAGGCAGAGGTGTACCTAATCGTACAAACCCACGAATGATCACCGATACATTGATTAGTGCAAGGGTCGGATGCACTTTAAGTACAATTATTACATTAAAAACTTGTATTTTTTTTAAAAACACGTGCCACATTTTCTGCGAGCTATCGCAAATAAATACGACATCGCACAAAATTAAACAACATAAACTAGTTGCTCAGCTAATACAGTAAGGACAGCGTACCAGTATATCGTCCAGCGACTTTTTGCCCCGAGCATAGCATCCGCGCTCAATCGAATTATCGAGCTGCCACCATCCAAGCAGTAAATTAAGAATTAACACGAAAGCTGATTATTTTAAAACATGCATCGGGATACCCTTTCTAACGAGGTTTCCTTGCCGACGGCCTCACCCTGATGGATTGGAACCTATGCTGCGATGTGCTAGGCAATTAAATACTCTAATTGTTTATTATGGGAACTCGTGTGGTTTCGACGTAACGGCTGTTATTATAGAGCGTTGAATGGAAGAACATGTCTAATTATCATTTACTTGAATTGGTATTATTATGTTTTTTAATTTCGGTTTTATTAAAAACTTTTGAAGTGAAAAAGTAAACCCATGTGGACTGAAAGGAATAGATGAGTATGAAATAGCTTTCTCTTGTCTAGTGGTCGAAAGCGCAACCACTGAGCATGAGGTCCTTTTTTTTTGGCGGGCGGGTGGAAAATCATCAAATAACCCCTCCCGCTCTTGGGCAGAGCGAAAGGGAATGTCAGACTTCTACTGACTAAAAACTACCCATGTTCCTTCTTAGCCCTTCATGTCGAGGCCGCGGTATCTCTTGCGAACAACCCGCAGTCCCGGCGGAGAGCATGAGGTCCTGGGTTCGATTCCCAGAGCGGGCAAAGTGCATTAGCAGCCACTGAGTCTGGATTTGTGCTCGGTGATGGCAATAGGTTCGTCCCCTATTACATGAGACTTAAACATAACTGGTGAAATGTGGGCGTACCCTTTCGGGGATAACAGGCGTGATGTTATATTTTGTTGGGGGAACAGAGCACACCTTTGTAACATGAAAGGTGACTAGATGATAATAAACTTGCAGAAAGGCGAGAAGAACAGCTCCCAAGTCAGGTAAATCCTCCCTAAAGGACTCGCCCGTGATCTGCTTGCCTGGCTGCAGGATTGACCTGTCCTGGGAGCTGTTCTTCTCGCCTTTCTGCAGAGCTGACCTACCTCGGATCCTCTAGTCTTCTTAATACTAGTAGGTAGGTACAACAGTGGAAATCGCAGTCCATTACCATGATGATAAAAAATACCTACTGACTTTTGATGTCATGTACAAATATAATTACATTGATTTTAAAACTCATAAATAAAAGCATATTTAACCGACTTCCCAAAAAGGAGCAGGTTCTCAATTCGATTGGTGTGTTTTATTTTCTATGTATGTACACCGATTACGCTGAGATTTATGATCCGATTTTTTTTTTTAGTTTGTTGCGGAATATGTAGTTGCCATTCGGTCCCATAAAAATTTGATTTAATTTGGCCCAGTACTTTTCATTTTATGAATGGTAAAAATGTTCTTAAATGGTATGAATTTGGTCGAATTATTATTTATACATAATGATTGTAATACACGTTTTAGTGATGATCATTTGCCCGGAGCGGGCCGCCATATTAGTTTAATTCGCGTTCGCCGAGTAAAATTCGCTTATGTTATCGTTTGCGAATGTGAAGTGGATTAAGAGGAAGCTATGTCTATAGACTAATCACCGAAGATCAGCAAATTACGAAGAAACCTCTTAACACCTCAAAATTTTTCTACCTTTATGTAGTTTTTGACACAAATGACACGAAAATCTCGACGATTTTCGTGACTAAAAGTTTTAAATATAGGTCATATTGCAGCGTACTTAGATATTTAAATTAAAACTAATAATTATAAAAAAGCATTTCTCCTATATTTTTTATGTTCAAGAAATGGTACTTATTATCATTATGATATCGTAGTGTTATAGGAATTGAGGTTGTAATAAACTGTAACAAACAACTGAAAGGTAGTTTCCATTTTCAGTTTTTCATTCATATGCTGATGTTTGTCCATGTCACATAGTAGCCAGGTTTACAACAACAGCAGATATCTCCTATATTTTTTCGATTGTGTATTTTTTTATACCATTATTATTATTTATTTAAACCGATCCCAGATGATTAATATTGTAGTTTTATATAATTATAAAATTATGTTAGTAACACTTCTTACTACAGTAAATAAAATAAAACTAATTAAGTAAGCACTAAAGAACGAAACAGTTCATCTTCCAAAACAACATTCTCCTTAAAGCATTGTTATCTCAAACAACTGACTGTGCCGAGCAAATAACACGAAAAAAGATGAAAAATCGCTTCTATATAAAGGAGCTAAGTAGTTTTTGATACCGGACGCTCGATGGGAATTAGGAAGACGAGTCCAACAAGAAATAAAACGAATAAATGATTGCAAATTAAACTCGCCGTGAAAGGCTTAGGTACATACTTTAGTACTGTAGTGATGTAACCTTTGTGGTAATTTATGAGGAATGTCTGGCACGTTATGAATAAGCAAGCAGAGTTAAACACAATTTATTTATTTATTTAACACTTCAAGCATAAAGTACCGTGGCGGACTTAATGCCATAGTATTATATTAATAAAATCCTTGAAATAGGTAACAGAATCCGAAACATGGAAGTAATTTTAATGAAGGTCACGGCCGGGCTAAGAAGGAACGTGGGTGGTTTTTAGTCAGTAGAAGTCTGACACTCCCTACCACTCTGCCCAGAGCGGGAGGAGTCATTTGACGATTTTCCCACCCACCAAAAAAAAAAGGTGGGCAACAGCTAGTATGAAAATATACCTAATTCTTTACATGAACAAAAAAAAATCTTTACATAAAATATTGATCTGGATGTATGACCCAATACGCCTTTTATTTACGGTACCGTACCGGGTAATGGTACCGTTCATGGCTACTTAATACAAAGAAAGTTATATAATTAACTAGCTGTGCCCGCGACTTCGTTCGCGTGCTTGTCGGAAACTAAAATGCGTCGCTTAGATAAAAGTACATTTAATCATTGCCCTGCGTTAACTTACTGCCGCTGTAGAAAATAAGAAGAGAGTAATGCAAAGTACTGACTATGTCTAATACTAAAGTTTAGATGGATGGGTGTTTGTTAATCAACCACGTCAGAACGGCCGAACGGATCTTGAAGAAATTTGAAACAGGTACATTAGTCGACGGGCAGACAGATTGTCGTTGGCGCGTTCGTGTTCCACGCGCGCCTCAAAGATATGTCAGCAACAATTTAGGGGCCCCAAAGGGACGTCTGCCGGGGCTGAGGGTTGTCCGCAACCGCGGGAGGCGCTCCGGGCGTCGGGGGCCACGTGATGGCTTCCGGCCACCGTAGACGCGGGCCTGTGGACGGTGAGTGATGGGTAAGCTCGCCGTCCGTCCGTCTTATGACGACAACAGGCCGTGTCGACGGCGCGTTCGTGTTCCACGCGCGCCTCAAAGAGATGTCAGCAACACGGAAGGGGCCCACAAGGGCCGACGCCTGTCGAGGCTGCGGGATGTCCGCAAGGGATACCGAGGCCTCGACATGAAGGGCGAAGAAGGAACATGGGTGGTTTTTAGTCAGTAGAAGTCTGACACTCCCTTTCGCTCTGCCCAAGAGCGGGAGGGGTTATTTGATGATTTCCCACCCCCCAAAAAAAAAAAAAAAAAGGGTTGTCCGCAAGAGATACCATGGCCCCGAAACTCAAAGGGCTAAGAAGGAACGTGGGTGGTTTTTAGTCAGTAGAAGTCTGACACTTTCTTCCGCTCCGCCCAGAGCGGGATGAGTCATTTGATAATTTACGAACCACAAAAAAAGGGGGGATTAGAGGGTGTTTCGAGAGGGTACCTGTACCGAATCTGGGACATCGAATCTGAAATGGCCGCCACCTCCTTCTGCGAAGCAGTAATGCTAGCGAAAGAGGTGGCGGAACGTGAGATGAGACAACCTCTCGTCCCAGCCGCCGCGGGAGACGCTCCGGGCATCGGGGGCCACGTGATGGCTTCCGGCCACCGTAGGCGCGGGCCTGTGAACGGTGAGTAACGGGCTAGTTAATCGTTCGTCCGTCCTATGACGATGGAGGCGCGTTCGTGTTCCACGCGCGTCTCAAAGAGATGTCAGCAACATTAAAGGGGCCCCCAAGGACCGACGCCCGTTGGGGCTGCGGGTTGTTCGAAAGAGATACCGCGGCCTCGACACATAGGGCTAACAACACACCACATCTATATGACGACATGGATGGCGCAATGGCTGGACGATTAACAGTAGCACTGCGTGTCGCAGGTTCGATTCCCACACGGTACAAAAAAAAATATGTCTTGGGTTTTATCTAATTTTAATTTAGTTTAAAAAAAATAGTATTTTAATACTGTGTAATTGGTAAATTTTTATTTGTTGACTATTCACGAAACATAATGTGTGTATATTTACTATCACCGCGGTTCAGAAAATGACATCAAATGAATAACGCCATCTGTCGAAGACGAAGATAAACTGCTAAAAAAGAGCGATCAAACACTATAAGGTTTAGGCTATGTAGATTTTGAAAGCAGCGTCATTTAGACTTATATCTACGTACCTGTTGCTATCATAACTTTTTTAAAGTTATCTTGTGAAGGCATTTAGTAATAAGTACCATATCGTTCAATAGATGTCGTTGCTTGTCTCATTCTTGACCATAACGATAAGTTCTTCTTGAAAACTATAAATTCATATATCTTTTGATAGAGAGCACCGATTACGATGAAACAAAGACTAAGTAATAGCCCAAGTTACGCACAATATTTATGTATAAAAGTTACCTACATTTGTTTCGTAAATTTGACGTGATGCTTAGTCATCGAAACAGACAAACAGATAAACAGACAAACAGATAAACAGACAAACAGATAAACAGACAAACAGATAAACAGACAAACAGACAAAAATTCCAAAAATGCTGGAAATGTGTTCTGTTGGTTATACTTTAATACCCTGACAATTTTTTTTTTAAATATTTTCGATGTACAAAAACGATTTCTCCACAGATTTATTATATGTATAGATTGTTGGTAAGTAAACACTAGGTATTAATGACTCATAACTATAAATCAAAACAAAAATTATACATGAAAACTAACTTGCCAAGGAAATGAAAAATACGGGAAAAAACATTTTTGATGTAGGGCAAATAATAATCGTGGCGGCGAAATGGTCTCGTGACAAGCATCCATGCGTCACAGCGGCTCGGTAAATCAGCGCGCCAATGAAATCCAATTACTTACACAAAAA
Source organism: Diarsia brunnea (assembly GCA_949774965.1). Taxonomy (NCBI): domain Eukaryota; kingdom Metazoa; phylum Arthropoda; class Insecta; order Lepidoptera; family Noctuidae; genus Diarsia; species Diarsia brunnea. The sequence continues at coordinate 9,114,653 of OX458999.1, read as the reverse complement.
ACTATTAGTTTTCTGCAACATATATAAATGTTGGTACGTCATACGAGTATGTTGCAAAAATGTTACTATTTTGATTTATTTTAAGAAACAAGGAAATGTGAAAATAGAACGAGTATAAAACAATTCTATTTTCTCTTTAAATTATTACAATAGGTACTCATTTTTAAGACAATCTAAAGAATCAAATAAGCGATATTCTATTTCATGAACGGTATAAAATTGCATAGTAAACATAAAAAACAAAGCCCACGCAGAAGGAAAAAAAAGCTGTTCGATTTTACTCCCCAAAATTGTCAACAAACTGTATCTATATTTCAGTCTGTATAATTTAATACACATTATACTGAAACCATTAAAAACTACAGTCATATAATAAAATTATTGAATTTTGCAATTTAATATTGGCTCGGCCGCTCACCGTTGGCCATAATTACCAATGCGTATCCAATTCATCATTCTTTATTACAAGCACAAAATTCCATGTAAATTTCATGCACGCCCGATATACGGAGCGAATGAGTTTCGATATATCGTACAAATCTCCATTTTTTGTGTTTTTGTTGCACTGTAACAATCTCTTTAATGACATTAAAATTTGCACCTAAATAAGAAGAAAATTGGTCGTCTGGAAACGTTTTACCGACTGGTTTCTGTAAAACATAATCTACATAATTACGATAAGAGCAGTACAATTCATTACAAATTACTTATTTTCTGTTTGCATGTTCCGTTAATTGTTGAGCTTTTAACAGACAAGGAAAAGGACAAAAGATGATGATGATGATGTTAAAGGATATTCAAAGTTTTAATATATATTTTAGAAAACTAATTCGCACTACCGTACCCGTACCGTACCGTACTACCGTATTCGTACTAATTTACACTAGTCATACTCGTAATTGTATCTACAAATTCTTCAGAATCATGTTTACGTTTAGATATGTAATATTTACTGAAACAAGAAACATTATAGCAAATAATAAATGAAACAAAAAGAATGACACAACCCATGACGAAACCAACCAAAAATAAATATGTACAATACTATACATATATTATACGATATTTGTACGTGTATTTTTCCTCAACAAAATGACTTTTCAAAACGATTGTCTTAACATAAACAAGGCCTCCCCCGCTTTGCCACAGAAAATGTCATTAATGTCTGAGTGAAATTCTAGGGTCTAATCTCGTCACTGCAAAGCTTATTACATTTATACAACGGAGTAATCTTCGAATAAAGTTTTCAATGGAAAGTGTTGAATCATTGAGGATTGCGAACCCTTGCTCCCTGAAAGAACTCGGCCTATGGTTGCGCACGACTGGGGTGTACTGTTTCACGAAATTATTTATTTTATCTAAATTGTACGGGTAGGCAAGTTTGTTTTTTAAATTTTCGATTTTTTTGTATGAAATGTATCTCTACAGCCTACATTGTCAATAATTTCCGGCAAATTCTAAGAACTTATTTGCCAAAATCGCAAATGTGCGTTAAACGTGTGTTTTAACATAATGATGTAAACATTCAAAATATCTTAAAAATTATTGGTGGTAAAATCCAATAGTAAATTATCTTTGAAATAAACTAAGCAAATTTCAGTGGCCAATTTATTTTCTGAGTCAAGTTCCCGCGGTACGCCTATAGCGTTCGCAACCATTTTAATGTCTTCAAGAATTCTGTTGCGCGATGACTCGACATCGCGACTGAAATCTCGCGTTTCTGTTTACTATTAATCAAATTTCAAGCTTTCACTTTAAATCAAAACTAAACCACTTATCTTCTAAGTCATGTTTTAAAATGTTTATTTTGGTCAGAGTAAGTAATTAACGAAGTAATCACGAAACTTAACTGAAAGGAAAATGAGGTTTTTATTTTAATAAAGCGGGTCAAATATTTATTGTTATAAGAACTCGATCCACTACCGACTGGCCTAAAAAAAATAGCTCGTTAGTCGAATAACAGTAGGTATCCAATTTTTTTTCTTGATAACAATACCCTCTTGAAAACCATAAGAAATATATAAATCCGAACGTGATTGTTACGAATGACATCACTGGACAGCAACAAAAACTTGTTATTATTGGTGACACAATCGGCCAAAACTATTGACAGTCGTTTAAAAATATCAGCAATCCAGCATAGTCCAAAAAGCGTGTGTAAAAAATTGGCGAACCTTTCGCTGGAGCTGTCATCATTGCTGGGCAAACCGCAGAGTCATTGCAGCGCAATAACCAATTGTGAGCGTATTACGTGTCCTATCACAAAGCCTCGAGCTCTTTTTACGAGGAGTTAGGGATACTGGAATGTGTTGGCCGAAAACTATCATTTGTAGTTAGATTAGAAGCGATTCATAAAATACTTTAAGTAAAAGTAACTATTGACTTATTTTTACATGTTGAAAGGCATTAAAATGAACCACAAAAAATTTGATTATTATGCAATAAACAGTATTTTTACAATTTGTTTAGAGAAACTTTTCTTAACTATCTAAACCAGCATATTCCATATTTCCATTAATTTAATTCTCCTTTGATTATATACTATCAAAATCAAAATATTTTATTTCACACAGGCTTACATGGGCACTTTAAAACGAACGGTTGCCTAACTTAATTTAAATGGGTAATTATAAATAACAAAGCTGTGTCGATTCATAAAAATAACTGTTCTGCATCAGTTACCCTAGATTAGAAGACGACAAAATTTAATCAATAATTTGATGTTGAAATCTATGGGAATCACTAAAAACCATTGAAGATCCAAATGACAGCACAAAACGCCACCATAAAGCCATTTAAACAAAAACTATTAATATTCCATGAAATTACAATGCGCAAAATGGATAACTTTCGTAAGTTTCATCTGAACCGTAACGAATAATCAAATGGACCGATTTTCAATGGGACCTATCGTTCATGGTTTAATTCTTATTTAGATTGGAAATATTAGAATTGATTTTGGATCAGAATGAATGAGGATCTAAACAATGAATGAAGTTTGTTTTTATGAATGAAACTTTTTAACACGTTTTTTTCCTTACTAGATTTTCTCAAAAAAAAAATAATTTGAGGTAAAATGTTCTGTTTTTATACTGATAGTAAGTACCTACTATCAAATGTACATATTGTTCTATTTTCACTTCAAGTAAGCAAACTGCGCTTGCAATTATTGAAACATGTATAGAGCCTCAAACATTGTCGTGTTCGTATCGTTTCCAGCAAGTACAATGTCTCTGTATAGGTTTTTTATTACTTTGACTGTGATGCGACAAAGTCGTTTTTGCGCAAACATATCGGCGACAATGGGAAACGGGGCTTTTGTATTTTTTAGTTTGATTGATGATTTTAATTTCCTTTTTGGTTCGTTGATTTTTCATTGTGAATAACTGGATACACTCCTCGGTTTTGACTTTAAATGCATCAAGTGTAATGGGAATATGGGATGCCTATATACCATATGATCCCTATAGAAGAATATTATATACTTTATGTGTTCTTTCTAAACGTCTGGCAAACAATTTACTTTTCAGTTCTTTGCAAGATCGTTTTGGCAACAGTTCTAATCCTCAGAAATATTCATGAAAAAAGAATACAATTTTATTGCAAATTGACCACCAAAAAATTATCCAAGCTTCTGATTTTTCAAGTTAATTTTCCTTACCTTTGATAGATAGATACCTAATCTGAGACAAACATGTTAATCATAACTTCAACAAACACCCTAAAAAAAGCTAGCCAGCAACGCCCCAGCATATTAACCACCACCACCTATGCGATATGCGGATGTGACAGGAGCGATTTAAATATGGCGGCGCCGTCATCCCGCCAGTGACGCTGCGGTCGTTCATTTATCACTCTTGTAAGCCTCCGTCGATATTATGATCAATGCCATTCGCCCGCCCAAACTCTCCTATCCCGTGTACGGAAGGCAACGGGTTTCTATCACGGAGTTAGGTTGCTATTGTTATAAACATAACAGTTTAACAGTGGAAACCTGTAATTGGCCTTCAAATGCTTATTGTTTAAGTACATTGTCTGTATTAGCCGTAAGTTTCCCAAAAATAATAAAATTAAATTTAAAAAAACATTGTAAAATTGCAATGAAAGAAACCTCTCTCTCTCTACCTTCTCTGTCTCTTTATTTATATTCAAACGAAGGCAAACAAAGGGCAAACGAAAACATTTTTTTTTGTAGTAAAATGCTTTCTCACATTCATTGGAAAAACTCCGTAAGATATGTGGTGGTTACTACACTGGTTACTTTTATAAAAAAAAAGCTTTTGCAAAGGTAATAAATAGTAGCTATCAATCAAACCCTAATCCAATGTCCAACTAGGCCATATTTCGACTATATCGTTCTCTACTGACCCAAGTATCTTAATCGTCATATCGATATGTAACAGGGTCGGTCTAGAAGGCGGATCGCCTGCACACTTTGTATTCACCAAGTCGCCACTTGGGGGTAGTGGCTTTTAAAAAATTCTTTCACATTTCACTTGCTGCGAGTACTGTTACATAGACCTTATTATATAAGTTATTTAAGCTACTAAAGTTACTTAGATGTTTCTGAAACGTTTTGTTTCTGAAATGTTGGGTAATGCTTTGACACTGCTGCCCAAGAAAGGCTTATTGTGTTCATCTTGCTTTTGGTCTTAGTCCCAAGGTTGTATGCAAATGCACTGAAATAATTATACATTTACGCTGCTCTATAAGAACTTCTAATTACAAACATAAGCATATTAGGTACTTTTAATGATTAGCTTCTCCAAATTATGAGTTCAATCAAATACAATTTTCTGCAAATAGGCTCTGTTTACCCGACTGCGGCGAAGCCCAAAAGGAGGGTTATGTATTAGTGTACTTAGCTTCCATTACCGATGTAACGTCAAAACTTAACAAAAGCCAATTTTATTAGAAACACAACTAATTCTCCGCCCCTTCTATCAAAGCGACATTATAACAAAGACATCCTCGGGTATCGAGTGGCGACACCGACCGAGTGCTGCCAACAAAAGAATGAGAACCGGAAAGCTAGACGAGTGGTACTCGAATAGATCCCTCCGAGATTGTGTGAATGGTATCGAGTAGCGGGTATCGAGTAGTATCGAGGACGATCTGCGTGATCAATTGATACCAGCACGAATCGCTCCTTGCTGATACCGCGCGATACAAATGCTCTTGGCTTTTTAATTTTAATGCTTATCAATAAAACCGTGTTGTTTTTTGTTAAAATATACTTACTATAAATCTACTTTTTTTTGGGGTGGGAAATCATCAAATAACCCCCCCCCCCCTCCCACTCTAGGCAGAGCGAAAGGGAGTGTCAGACTTCTACTGCCTAAAAACCACTCATGTTCCTTCTTAGCCCTTTGTGTCGAGGCCGCGGTATCTCTTTCGAACAACCCGCAGCCAGCTATAACTTTACTCTCACCAACATTCCGATTACCGAAAATTAAGCTCCTAGAAGTTTGGTTATAGCAATAAAGTTTACCTACACTGACGACCAAATTATTAGGCGTTTTGAGGAACTTGAATTAGAATTACGATACCGTAAAACAAAATTAAAAAGTAGGAAGTAGCCCAAATGGTGATTTGAATTAAAATTAGAAATTGAAGTAATCATTCATCTGGAATTTAATTCGAAAACCATTTTTTGTTCGCTAAAACTAAATCGCACTCAATTATTCACCGACCCCTTAGAACCACTTGAAAAAATCCAATCAGCATAACTCGTCACTTTAATATCGATCCCCAATTTGCCAGCACTTATCAAATCGCTTTATGCATAGATATAAAATAAAAAGCAAACCGTCGTTTACCGATCTAATGCACAACTCTCAACCTTATTGCATGCGAAATAGTAATAGATTTTCTTTCATTGGCGTGTGAATATCTTTGTGGAAGTACAAAGCCGAGTGGTTTACTTAGAGTTTAAAATATTCATAGCTTGTACTGGATCGTATTTAAATATTTACATAAGTGTCACGCAGCGTCACTGACGTTTGTCGATAAAATGTATTGATTGAAATGGCTGAGTCGGGACTTACTTATGCTGGCTGGGGTGACTAGACGCTGAGAAACGTAACTGATTAGGCGGTTTTTCGGGTCACTTACTTAACTTATGACTAAACATATTTTTTTAAATAATTCCTAAACAGGTCCTGTCCTTTTCGTTCACTGAAAATTGATAAAAATAACTAGCAAATTGTGCAACCAGAAACCAATACATTAGAAAGTAAACAAAACTTTCCAGTGCATATTTTACTAATGGGTTTGCTAGACTTCATGTTTATTGACTCAGGAAAGCGCTGTCTATTTCTTCCTAAGTTGAAAGTGTTGATAAATATTTTAACATGCCGTAAAAGTATCATATTTTTCAAATTGTCTAGCAACTACTTAAACAATTTTATATCTAACTCTTATAATGCTGTCACATTATTTAAATTGCACCTTCTTATCTACCTATTTATTGCCAGCTGCACTTTTGTATTCACACAACTTATGCACAAGTTCAGATTGTTCATAACGAACGCGTAACTCGAAGTAAATATTAGCATTTTTTCAGCGTAAGTTCATTGTCACCCCCTAACCGAAGTGTACCGAGACGTTAACACTCGGTAGGCAGGGGCGATACTCCTACTAAGCATCGTGTACTCCAGTCATAAAAAATAATGGATCTGCGAATCGTCGAGATATGCACGGAAATATGGAGTGAGGTGAGCGCTCGAAAAATCGTAATGGCATCGAGAAAATGGGGATTAGAAAGCGATCGAGTCGAAATCGATGCGAGAGTGTTCAAACATTGGCGTTTATACTGTGTGTATCTTAAGGGCTGCTCGGTTGTTTAAAAAAACAAGGAGTAATGGAAAAGAATCGCAATTTATCAGGTGATTCAATGAGCTTTTTCGCACCAACAAATGCAAAACGAAACGGGAATATGCCTTGTGGAAATGGATTTTATATCTTCAATAAAGAGTATTCACAATGTATAATTGTGTTAATTAGTGAGAACAGTGTTTTAACAAGATTTTTAGTGAGGTATACTCATGGTAGTACACTAGCATAAGTACATGGAAATCAAAAAATAAATATTGGCTATTACTCACACCACCAGCCTCGTTGGTCTAGTCGTCGCCAGCGCGATTATTGTGCATGGTCCTGGGTTTAATTCCCAGATTGGGCAAAATGTTATTGAATTCCATCAGAAATTTCTCAGTAGCAGCTTCGGAGTCTGGATTTGTGCCCCGTTGATAGCAATAGGCTCGTCCCCTATTACATGGGCAAAATGTGGATGTATTATTATTTACACCTCTGCCTAACCCTTTGAGGATTACAAGGCGTGATATTACGTTATAAATAATGTTACAAATAAACTAAACCCCACTTTATTTATAAAGTCAATTAGGTAACTAACTCGCAACAACCATATTAAAACCTGTAATAATAATTTAAAATGAGCGAAAACCTAGGGACGCTCATGATACGAGTAGTGTAAATAACATAAAACGTACTAACCTAATTTCAGGTAATCGTGTTTGCGCGCCGTGTACAAACATATGAGACGCAAATGACGGCGTTACCCACACACCAGTCTCGAAGCAACTTAGACGAAATACAATTACCGAGCTTTATGGTAATAGCCTATAACATAGGTTTATTTACAACATATATTTGGTGGAAATCGTAAAAAAATGAAAATTGCACTTATACCTTTACATTCAGTGAATTGAAATATTTCTGAAAATAATTATCTTAGTTCTTACAAATACATCCCCTAAAAATAAAATAAAACATCGAATGAATGAACAAATTATTCAAATAATATTTTCAGTAACTCTAACTATAGCAGTGACAGGTGTCAAACACAATAGATCTACTCCGACCAATCACTTTGATCCTCGCGAACCTCCCTTTACCAAAATTATAAACAGATGGTAACGTCCATTTCGGCTAACGACTGCCTAACCTATATGACGTAGGTAGGTTAATGTTCAAGAAATTCGTCTCAAGTTATCGACGAACAAACAAAGTTGCGGCCGATGGGGAGCGAACCCAATTATCTCTAATGAAGACAATGATATAAGCGCGGTTATTGATCTAGATTTAAATTTCATGACGGGTCAGTCCCTACGATGTGCGAGCCCTTAATGCTTCTTGCCAAGTTTCGTGTACGACGACTGACGTGGTTGATACTTTGAAATGATCTCACACAGTGATGGGCCTCAATTCTGCAGAGTAAAGTTACACTATTAGTATGTTTTAATCCAAACATTCATTATTCGAGACTTTAACTGTGTTCCTGGTTTATTATGTTGTACGTTTGTAAGACTTTATACCACTGCACCAATTTAGTTTATCAATTGAGACCTATTTATTATATAGCTAGAAAGAGGTAGTTAATATAATAAGGTCAACTAAAAATAAACATAGCTGCGGTATTGATGACATTCCACCAATTTTATTAAAGCAATGTGCAATAGAACTTTCCATTCCTTTAATGTTCTTGGTCAATCAAAGCTTCCAAGACGGCCAATTTCCAGACGCACTTAAAGTAGCTTTAGTAAAACCAGTACATAAAAAAGGTGACAAGCATATCGCAAGCAATTACAGACCCATTGCACTGCTACCAACTTTTTCCAAAATATTTGAAAAAGCTATGTGCAATCAGCTATATATGTTTTTGGAAAAGTTCAATATTCTTGACGACGCACAAAATGGATTCAGAAAATGTAGATCAACAACATTGGCAGTATATAAATATGTTCAACAAGCGCTAAAACATATAAATGACAAACAACATGTAATTGGGCTACTACTAGACATGACGAAAGCATACGACAAGGTCCTTTATGACATCTTACTTACTAAACTATATGGTTGTGGCGTACGAGGACCTGCTTATTCGTGGTTCAAATCATATTTACATAATAGGACACAAATAGTACAAATTGAAAATTACGACCATAATAAAAATGAAATAAAAACAATTAGATCACAAGAAAAAAAAATTACTTGCTCAATCCCACAGGGAAGCGTGTTAGGATGTCCATTATTTTTAATATATATAAATGACCTTCCCAAAATATTAGATAAAGAAAACGCTTTACCAGTACTGTTTGCAGACGATATTTCAATATTAATTAAGTGTGGAAACGTAAATAACCCTAGTCTTCAAGTACAAGATGTACTCCAAACAGTAGATACTTGGCTCCAGACCCACAACCTGGAAATAAATAGTGACAAAACAAAAATGATACAATTTAGATCATACAAAAAACCACCTCTCAATCTAAAAACAACCTTCAGAAACACGCAAATTGAAGAAGTTAATACATTTAGCCTACTTGGCATAAAAATTGACACACACATTAACTGGAAGTCACATATAGAATTAGTAAAAACAAAACTCTCCAGATTTACTTACGCTCTTTTCCAAATAAAACAAAGCACTAACACACAAACAGCTATGGCTGCTTACTACGCATACGCATACTCATGGCTACAATATGGCGTCATGTTATGGGGAAATAGTGTTAACGTAGAGGAACTATTCATTATGCAAAAGAAATGTATAAGAATTTTAGCTCAAATAGATAATACGGACACCTGCAAACCTCACTTCATAAAGTTTCAGATTCTAACTCTGCCGTCTATATACATACTTGACATTTGCGTATTTGTTTTCAAGAATATCAACCAGTTTACTAAAGTTGAAGATACACACAACATCAACACTCGCCATAAAAAGAGGTTATGCGCTCCACCCTCAAGAATCAAAATGTTAAGCGATAGCCCATATTATATGGCAATAAAAATATATAATAAGCTACCCAACACGTTTAAAACGGAAAAATCAGTAGCAATATTCCAAAGAAGGCTAAAACTATATCTCATCCAAAAATGCTTCTACTCAGTTAAAGAATATTTAGAATCTAGTTTAAAATAACGACTATCTCTTATGTACAAAAGTGGCGATCTGACCTATAATATAAACAATAACATTGACCCTCATAATTGACTCTGTATAAAATAAAAACTGTAGGACCTGAGAAAATGACATTAAAATTGCTGAATAATTGTATTATATCCACTATCATTGACATTTAATTTTGTCATAACTTTATTTTCTTTATTTAATTTAATTGTACTACATAATAAAAATAAATAAATAACTCAGTAATGTTTAATGCATGCTAAATTAGGATGATAAGGACAGGCGAATGTTTGCAATGCTTGTAAAAGGCTGCTAAGTTATAAGTTCTGACCAATAATACCTAACACCACCATGTACACTTGGTTCGCAATAAATGTTTTGACTTTGACTTTGACTTTGAAAATATATTTTACGAGCCTAGAGAATAAATAAAATTATTATTACTACCTCGGACTTGATTCGTTTTGATAGCTTTGGTGATTTTTTTTCATGCGGGCCCGTCCTAGGTAATTGATAAGTCTGACCCTATTCGTATTGGTTAATATGATACATGGAGGTATATTTTCTATGGTGGAGGTCAGATGCGGATGCAGATGGAGGGCAGTCGACATGGCTGCGGGTTGTTCGAAACAAACGACCTCGGCACAAAGGGCTAAGAAGGAACATGAGTGGTTTTAGTCAGCAGAAATCTGCCATTCCCTATTGCTCTGCCCAGAACGATCATTCGATGATTTCCAACAACAAGGAAGTCGCAGTAAAATAATGGTATTCAGGTACATCCGGTTAGACTGGAAGCTGACCTCAACGTACTTAGGAAAAGGCTAGGCAGATGATCATGGAGCCCATCCTGGGGGTAACAGAAGTAAATTTCTCAACACATTTTTTCAGGCTTATAAGAGGCTGTACGAAAGTTCATAAAAGCCAGTATCAAGACCATTTCACCGAACTATAACCAAGTTTAATGTCCACTAACTAATTTCTTATCCCCAAAACATAATAATATGAACCAACATACACACGAACAAACATGCGAAATTATGATTAACGAGCGTACTCACACATGGACAGGAGACCTTTGTACACATGCTCGTACTTTATGAAATAGATCACTGTGATCGCTCGCGTCAGCGATATCAATCGATACTTCTTGTGTTACTGATATTTTGCTGTAAACTTCATCTTGCAAGGCTTTGTCTAATAAATAATTTTCTCTAGTTTTCGCAGCTAGCTTATATTTTAGTAGTGACTGAGTAGTGGGAGAGTTACGACATATGTGGAGGTGCATTTTGTGAGTTTGATTTTTTTTTCTATTTAAGTCGAAAATGTGTCAGGTGGCTCAGAAATAAAAGAACATGGAATAGTTTGAAGAGGCCTTTGACCAGTTGCAGGAAAGTTTTGACTAATTTAAAAATAGGTTCTTTTATTTTCAATACAACAATAATTAATTTAAAAATACGATAAATGGTCACTTTTTGCAGTTGCTGTTGGCGTTTAACATAAAATAAAATCTCGCCTCGAATTCGCGAAGGGTTAGGCAGAGGTGTAGGTACCGAATAGTACACCTACATTTTGCCAGATAAGTTAAAGTAATGGGGTAGAGAGCGAGCCTAGAATTTCCTCGACCCGGGAATCAAACTCAGCAGTCGTAATTGATAAACAAGTTAAAGACTAATTTCAATACAGTACAAGTCTATAGTATTTAAATATGAATGAATCTGAATTCTGAAGTTTTTGCTGTTAGTTTCTCAATGTTGCAGACTGTTAATTGCCTCATGAATAGAACATAGAGTAACGGGAACCTTTAAAGCTTTTACAGGAATAGTCCATTCAGAACATATTCCAAGAAAATGTTCCTTTTACAGTCAACATATCTGTATCAACCTAAGTTCCTATAACAAGAAGAATAAGGCTAATGATTCGCTGAAATTCTTACATTCTCAGAATTATTTTCCAACGTTAGACTATTTCCAAGCGTTTCTTGGGGCTGCCTCGGTGACGGCTACCGTCTTCAGGCATCCACTGTGTGACGATTCTAGAACTGTCAAATAGATAAAAATAAAAATTCATCGTAAATACCATTAGTAGAAGAGGGACCACCTTTGTTACCTGATATCTGCCAAAGCCACCACGAATGACTTTCATCATCTCCAAATGGTCTTACCTGTGGTGATCTACTTCCACAGAAAAAAAAACAACTTTAAACAATAATTTAGGTCTGGTGTTCATGGGATCTTGGTCCATAGGAAATGTGTATATCTGATCACAACATGAATGATGTAACCAAGATTTTGTAACAATATTTTTATTAAAGACAGTGTCCCTGGAGTTTCTAGCATTTTTCTCGATAGGGATCTATGCTTGGGCAACTATAGAACTTTCACAAGTTATTTTACTTTGGGACTAAAGACAAAGACAAAGACAAAGACATTTATTCGACTGTAACTATGACTGTAACTTCGCTTTTTTTGTTTTTCTGACATTCAAAAATTCCTGCAATGGTCTAAATGAAATAAATGCTTTGAGTTTGAGTTTATGCGATGTCGAGTATATTCCAGGGTAGTACATCGGTATACTGTTCGGTATCGGTTGGTGCCGATATCGATCTGTAGAGCTGTCGGTTCGAACACTTCCACTTGTTAAGATGTTAATCGTTTTGCATAATAATTGCATCCAGAGGAAAGTTCGCTCGCGGCTCTCCTCAGATCGCTCTCGCGATGTCAACATTAACTATAGGAAAATATTAATGTTTTCATTACATACCAAGTTTCCACCGTGCCTAGGAAAGCACGTTAAGCTGTTGGTACCGGCTATCAAATGAACATATTTGACCGGTGGCCGGAAAGTCTGACAAACAGTCTTACCAAGGCGTAAATAATCACACACATGACAATCGGAAATAGTTATTTATTAAATAAAAGCAGACAAATCACAATATTAATACTTACCACAGAAAAAAAGGTATTTCTAGATAAGATTTATAACTTAGAATATTTATCTAATGAGTTTAAAATGATGAAATGCGGGCGTGCTTAAATAACAACCTGATACAGGGTGCGCCTCATTTGCGTGCCGTTACTAAATACAAGATAACGTGCGATGTTCATTATCTTAAAGCTTTAAACTCACTCGAGATTCTCTTGAAGTAAATACGTATTTGTCTGCGTGTATCGTTACTTTTTTTTAATCAAATCAAATCAAAATATTTAATTTCACATAGACCTACATGGGCACTTATAAGCGTCGACCAAAATGTGCGATTTGATTTGAAATAGTTAGTTAACTACTTATATTTTTGAAATAGTTTTTTTTTAAACTTAATACGTTAACCTATAGGCGTGAATCTACACTAATATTATAAAGAGGAAAAAATTGTTTGTTTGTAACGAATAGGCTCCGAAACTACCGATTTCAAAAATTCTTTCACCTTTGGGAAGCTATACTATCCGCGGGTGACATAGGCTACTTTTTATCTCTGTATTCCCACGGGAACGGAAACTACGCGGGTGAAACCGCGTGACGTCCGCTAGTAAATAAATAAAAGTATTGGACTCGACTTTTCTTCCATTTCCTCACTTATTTCCCCAACTTTTTGAAACTTTGTTAGTAAACCGTTAAATAGTACTTTTTGCCGACCCAACTCAACCCAGGACCCCACGCTCAGCCGTCATGCTTCCAAGCACGAGACCAACGGGGCAGTCGGGGCAGTGTTAAATAGACGTAGTTTGAAGCCAATGTAGGTTGTCTTTAAATCATAAACTGGGAAGGAATTACAAACTACTAGTGAGTACGCAGCCTTTCTACTCCAGTGTGTCGACTAGGTTTATCTCTCCGATACAAGAATTAGGTGTTTTGAACTGCCAAGACATCATAAGTAATCTACGTAAATCTCAACACTTACATTACGCCACGTTTGACTAAGTAGTACACTTACTATATTCGAATATATTATGACATTTTAGTGTCACACCGCGCACTCGTGTTATAGGGCTTCTGGATGCAGCCGAATACCAGTCATCATCATCATCATCATCATTTCAGCCGAAAGACTTCGACTGCTGGACATAGGCCTCCCCCAAGTGTCGCCACATTGACCAGTCCCGTGCGTCTCGCATCCAGCGGATCCCCGCAACTTTCACCGGGTCTTTGGTCCACCTAGTGGGAGGCCTTCCAACGCAATGTCTTCTGGTTCGCGGTCGCCACTCCAGAACTTTTCAGCCCCGTCGGCCATCCATTCTGCGAGGAATGTGCCAATACCAGTATTATCACTGTAATAAAACTGATATAGAAATATGAAAATCAATATCTGTTGGTCTGTACGCTTGTTCGATCACCTTACACAAATTAAAAAAAAACTTAAAAATCCTTACACAAACACCATCGCTACAATTTTGACAATACTTAAAAAAAATTGCTTCGTTTGTTTGAAAAACACGACTCGTTTTTCTTCTTCTTTTTCTTCTTTCATATCGCTGTGCGCTGGTAAGAATCATAACATTTCTTGGGCCCAGGTGGCTACGTTAATCGCGGCATCTGTGGTGTTTTTAAGCCCTCTAATCTAATGTGCAGGTATAGGGACACATAGGATAATCCAGCATGTGGGTCATGGTCGGGAGCAACGCATTAATAATACTGATTAACGTAGGATAGTCATGTCTCCTCATCAGCTAGAATAACGCTAGCATGAACGAAATCAGCCTGTAATCTTCCCACAGCTGGGGCACAGCCCTCCTCTCTATAAGAGGGAGCGGGCTGGAAATGACACGTGTCGTTATATTTTGGTTCTAGGACATGCCGATTTCCTCACGATGTTTTCCTTCACCGTTTTTTAGAGCAGTGGTGATGAAAAAGATTAAACAAAGTAACGCGCCTGCCTGAGTTTGAACCCATGACTTAGATACTGCTCGTTAGTCAGGGACGCCGCTGCTGGGCCACCGCTGCTCGCTAACTCTAAATCCTAATCTCCGAATAAATCTATGTATGTAGCAAATTTTATCAAAATGGCAGCGATCGGAACAAAAACATGTGTTTCATTACCAAGGTCTAGGTTAGATTAAATTTGATCTGTTTTACGGTACTAACTTCAATTACAATGTAAGTAGGTATTGTTTCTTTGTTATATATAATAAGTGTGAATTTAATTTTATGTTGATTTACTTTTCCATTGCATCGCTGCTGTTGCAATCAGTGCTTGCATTTAATGTTAATAAGCATATCAACCAAATGCTTATGTAAATATTTATTATTAGAAATGTTGGATTTTTTTCTTCTTCTAAGTGAAATTCCACAATTTAATTATTATTTCACCTAAACATTCTAGGTAGGTATCTAACGTTGATAAGTTATGTAGGTACTTACAGTCACGGGCTTAAATATGTAAAACTTAGTAACGTTTAAAGCGTTCATTTTGTTCTATATATTGATTGCAATTTTACGCCGCGCTGTTACGCAACATTTAAAAAAAAAATAGTACAGTAAAACTAATATTATTATGGAGTTTTTAGGGTTCCGTACATCAAAAGGAAAAAACGGAACCCTCATAGGATCACTCGTGTGTCTGTCTGTCTGTCCGCCTATCATAGCCAATTTGCTCCGAATCTAATGGACTAATTAAGTTGGGTACACATTTGTAGGTATTTCTGTGACCCAAACACGGACGTATAACGTTTATAAATGCATTTTGATTATTATTTGGGGAGCTTAACAGTTTTTTTTTTAAGTTTTGTAATCTGTACTGTGTGACACATTAAATGAGAAGGCTTATTGTGAGGATCTCAAAAATATTATTTTAATAATTTTAAGATAAAAACTTTTAAAGATATTTAAGAAAATAGATGAAAATTAACCATTCCCCCCCCCCCTCCTTGTCTCCGAAACTACGGAGACTTAAATTTTAAACTAAATACAGAAAATAGTTCAACACTTATAGATTACAGGGAAACCTATAAGAAGTCTATGGTGCTAAAATTACATGGAAAATCTCTCAAACTACAATGGTACGGAACCCTTTTTTTTTTTTTTTGGGGTTTGGGAAATCATCAAATAACCCCTCCCGCTCTTGGGCAGAGCGAAAGGGAGTGTCAGACTTCTACTGACTAAAAACCACCCATATTCCTTCTTAGCCCTTCATGTCGAGGCCGCGGTATCTGCGAACGACCCGCAGCCCCGACGGGAACCCTTCATGTGTAACTCCGACTTGCACTTGGCTAGTTTTTTTATAACGAAGAGAAGTCATCAAATGATGGGATCCCACCCTGGGCCGAGCAGCAGGGAGTGTCGGACTCTTACTGACTAAAACCCATCGTTTGTATGGCCTTTGCGTTTCTGGGCCACGGTAACTCAATAAATTCCGCAACCCTGGCAACCACTGGTCCTAGTGAGCCCCACATTATGGTCTGATCCCAAAGTTGTGATGCCACGGACTTGACTTGATTGTAGGTCAGTTTATACATATTGCTCGTGACTTCGCGTGACGTGAGTACTCAGCCTCTCTCTGGAAAACAACAAATAATACCTTTTTGCTTTTGACTGTATTATCCCACTGCTGGGCAAAAACCTTCCCTACAACCTTCAAAAGTACTTATGACTAAGTGTCTTAGGTACTTTTTGAATCACCAATGGTCGAAATCGGGCTCCTGAACAATTTTTCCACAGGACAACAAGATACATTCAGAAGTTCCTTTTTATTAAAAGGCCCTGACACTTTCGTCTTTCCCGGAAATGTAGATTTATGAAAATGGAAAACCTCCAGAACAAAAAATTAACAAAACTAATAGTTCTGAGCATTGAAGTATACATAATTATATTATACATACAACGAAACTGACACGAGCGCTTCGAGCGGCATGAAATAAATATTTTGACACTTATATGAACAACTCACACTTGACCAAAAACATATTTACATAGAGAAAGAACACAGAGTAAAGTTAAGTGTCCTGTATACTCAAGTCCTAACTTACATTAATTATTTTATTCCATAGAAATATGTAAATCTTTGCAAACAAAATGATCTGAAGCTTTATCGCAGTTGAAGTATTGCAGCAACAATTACTAGCGATGCATTATTGCCATCGATAAACTTAACACGTTAATGCTTCGGATAGAATTACAAGCAGAGCGGAACGATACACACCTGCGTTGTGATAAAAGCAGGTTTTCTACTCTATGCTAATCTTGCTTTTAGCGTCCAGTTTTGTTCAAAGAAGGTTGTCACTGGTTAACCATTATTAATTACGTGTATGAACATTTTGCTTTGTCCGTTATGGGATAAAATTCTCTTGGCTGCTCTTCGATCTTACTGAATCTAGGTAGATACAGTCCGTTCTGTGTTTATTGCAAAATGATAATGTCAGTTTTTTTTTCTCTCTACGCTAATCTTTTAGTTTCGGATATATTTTATTTATTTTTCGATTTTGTGCGTGTGTTATAGAACACACGGAAGCACAGGAATGCACAATTACACAGGAAACACTATAGGGAAATAATCAAAAATTTTGTTTGTAAAAAATCCCCAAAAAGCTTATCCGAGTTCTTCTATAAGCAAAATAGTTTCCGGAATATCTGATAAAACTTGCTATATCTAAAACTTTCTCGTAGTTAGTGTCTACTGCCATTTAAGTCACTGGGGTCGCCCATTTGATTCTAAGAAAAATACTTCTTAAATAGGTAAGATGTATGAACGTAGACAAGGTAAAAGGAGTATGTAATTAAGCTCGTTCCAGAGGTGGCTGTCTGACTGTCTGTAGTGTCTGCCTACTCTTTTGGAAATAGGCGTGAGTTTATGAGGGTATGTATGCAAAAATCTCTCTTCTTTCAACTTCTACAAAAGGGATACATTGTACATTCATAATTTCTACTCATTCTTAAACAGATGCAAAGAATTCTCAGTTCAATGTAAAGAAAACCTAAAAAGGCGTTATTTGTGTGTGAGGCATGAGTATCATAGCCTGTCTGGGGGGGTCTGGGGAAGCTAGAAACGTATCGTATCCGCGGCGACCCCCGACCTCCGGCCGCTTCCTCAAATGATCCCATCTCGCGTGATCCCCGTATTTCTTTATAAATACTAGCTTTTATTTGGAGTAATGTTGTGGTTAGTGTAATCTTTATGAGAGATCTTGATCGTGTGAAATAAGGTTGTGTCATATATGAGAACTTAATGTCCACACTGTTAAGGGTGATTTTCAAATGCGAATTTTGATTTCATCGTATTTTCATTGAGTATTTTAGCAAGTGATTCCTATATAGGTAATTAAAAATGTAAATGTTAATGTAGCTACCCTCGTCATTTCATTAATATCAAACCATAATGTAGTAAGACCACGATAAAAAAAGATCAGTTCCATAAATAACGTACCTACTGAGAAAACTCAACACGCAATTAAAATTATTTTTAGATAGAAAATTTCCCTTGACTAGAAAAAGCTTACAAGGATATAAAAGAAAAAATAATAAGGATACCTCCAAGTAAAACCTATTACGGGGTGCAATCTCTCAGTTTCTAGAACCACTTTCTCTTCTGAATAAAAGATATTATAAAAAGGTTATAAGTAGAAAAAAGGTATATTTTTTTTTATATTTCTTTACCACTACATATACGAACGATAAACTCCAAAAACTACTGCACCGATTTTCATGCTGTTTTAACCAACGGATAGAGTGGTTTTCGAGAAAGGTTTATATAGTTATGTACGTATATATATAATTTGTTGCAATAACCAACATCCAAGCCGCGGGCATCACTTAGTTTCTTTTAGAATAAATCTGGATACTATTTAGATATTTTGTGGAAAAGTCTATATCGAAAAGTGGCAGTACTTCCATACAGGACTTACTGCGGTACTCAGAGATATTTAATGATTACTTAAGCCGTCACTTAGTAAAGGTTTGACATACTTTTGTATGACAAAACTGTCAAAACCTTTACTAAGTGATGGCCTAAGTAACCATTAAAGCTCTCTGAGGTGGCAGTTAGAGGTTGACTTTCTTCTATAACCTACTACTATTTATGGTATAAGGGTTTCTGAACTGCTACTTCTGCTTGCCATAAGAGCCAGTCGTATTGTTGGCCCCTGGGCTAGCCACTGAAATCCAGCTGATTTTAATTTGTTCAACGGTACGTCGAGAATCCTGACCAACTCATCCATGCTGTGAATATCTATTTGTCGAACATCGCAGGTTTGAACTACGAACTAAACATAAATATAGTTAGTTTATTTTATTAAATAAATAATATTGGAAATAAAAACAAAAAACATGAATAGTTTCAGATATAACACTTATAACGCTTAAAAGCAACTCTCGCATACAAATGAGTGAGAAAATTATGAGATCTTCTTTTTCTCGGTGGCTAGGTGGCGGTCTGCCCCGTCGGGGCTGCGGGTTGTTCGAAAGAGATACCGCGGCGTCGGCACAAGGGCTAAAAAGGAACATGGGTGGTTTTAATCAGTATATAGAAGTCTGACACTCCCTACCGCTCTGCCCGGAACGGAAGGAGTCATTTGATAAATTCTCACCCTCCAAAAAAAAAAAACATGCTAGTTTCCTCACGATGTTTTCCTTCACCGAAGCAATTATAATTATACATAACATAACATCACGCCTGTAATCCCCGAAGGGTTAGGCAGAGGTGTACCTAATAGTACACCCACGTTTCGCCAGTTATGTTTAAGTCCCATGCAATAGGGGTTGATGGCAATAGGCCCGCCTATTGCCATCAACCTGGCACAAATCCAGACTCCGTAGCTGTTACTGATAAATTCCTGATGGAAAATGTCAATAACACTTTGCCCGACCCGGAAATCGAACCCAGGACCTCATGCTCAGCAGTCGCTCTTGCGACCACTAGACCAACGAGGCAGTCCATAAACCCGAAAAATCGGAGGTGCGTGTCTTGGGTTTTTAACTCCACAGACTTGGAAAAAAAGCAATGATAGCTTAGTGTGACCGGCGCAATTATGAGATAATAAACAAATAATAAGTACTTATTCCAAAGCACAAATATAATAACATAACACTGTACTCACATTAGTGTGTTATTTTAGTTTATGTTCGAACTAATTCTCGGCAAAATGAGTGGCTGTATCGAGGGGCTGAAACATTTATCGTCAAGAAAATAAATAGATCCCTCGACAATGCATATGGATTGTACACTTACGTGATACCCGTGGCACACGTGAATACTGTGCGAAGACGAATCTGAAGATACCTGAAAATAAACATGAAAATATATTACATAAAAATGTTGTAAATGGGCTTGAGACTACCTCGTTGGCCTAGGGGCACAAGCGCGTCTGTCGCTGAGCATGAAGTCCTGAGTTCCATTTCCACATCGGACAAAGTTTAATCAGATTTATCCATTAGTAGGTACCGGTCAATAGCAGCCACATCTACATAGTCTGGTTTTGTACTTGCTCGATATCAATAAGCTCACCCACTATAATATACTTAAACATAATTAGCACAATCATAGAAGTGGGTGTGAAGTTGTCATAAATGCACCAGGAGGCAACACTGGAAACAGATAAAATAGTAACAAACGCCATTCAGAGCAGTTCAAAAGTCGTCGACAGGACACTGGCACATTGCCTGCAAATGCTATAAACTGCAGTTGACTGTTACTACTTTCGCGACATGGTCAGAACTTTGTAGTTAGTCCACTATACTCTAACTGGATTAGTGGGTGAAGTAAATGACAAGTAACAAAGTATTTATAAAGTAAACAGATCGTACCTGCTATATCGTTTAAAATATGTTTATAAAAGGACATTCAATGATAATGAAGAGGCAATAAAACGCTTGAAAAGAGCATAGGTACATAGTTTTCTATGTATGCTTTTTTCAAGCGTTTAAAACACGACATATTTTAATTTCATAAAAGAAAAGAAAACTTCGCACACGTCGTCGTCCAACAAGAACCTCATGTGTACCACCAACAGAAGGAAACAAAACAGGCTCAATCTATTGCAATAGAGCTTGGTCCCGCGGGACGGCCGGTGGGGGCGCACCGGACGTCCGCGGGTCCGCGAGGGTGTGTCCGGGGTGCAGGCAGGGGGGGCGGCTCATCAATCTGCGAACCTCCTCATGTCGATATATTACGAGTGGCCTACATACTGGTCCGGTTTCATACGCAGATGTGACCTAAAAGCTTCCACGAAATGAGGCCCACGCTAGTTGGAAAACTAATCAAATATACTTATTGGTAACGTTATTTAATATTCATTTGTGATAAGTTTATCATTGCTGAGAACACAGTCTACCGATTTGTAGATGAAGATAAGATACTTATTATGTCAGTTTATCAAAGTAATAACCGATCACTTGGCAGTTTAATTTGTAATTCTTGACTCATTGCTTAAATTCTCAGTAAAAATCACTTTTAATTAAGCAGTACAAAACAACTCTAACAATCTTAATATAAAAGCTATAAAAAGAGCTTAAACATATTTTAAAACGTCCAAGAATTAACTTGTAATATTGTCAACTTTTCATAAATAAATTCTCAAAATCGTTTTATTTATACAGTTTCTTAATCGAAATCATAATTGGTAAAGTCAATGAATAGGGCCTCTAGAATATCAAAGAAAACAAATTCTTTGCCACAAAATAATTAATTAAAGATGAACAAGTTATCTCAGAACGACACCTAACGGCCACCATTCTCTTTTGTATAGCCATCTTTTCATCGTCAAAACTCATTTCAATTAATTTTCGTAAAAGTAAGTAAATGATGTGCCCTTTAAAAGCGAGATATCATTAACACTGGTGTGAGGGTGGGGTCTGAGACACCCCCGCGCCCGCCAGACGAATATTGTTACAAAATAAAATCAGATTATATTTATTTTATGGAAGGTATAGAAGGCTACTAACTTTATATGTTTGTGTGATTTATTCCGAGAAGACAAGGCTTGTATGAATACGAGGCTCTGAAATTACAGGATGTGTTATATTCGATACATTGATATGCAAGTAACTTATTAAGTCCTTATGAAAAACTTGTATCTTAAATCCAAGTTCAGTGCCTACAACGAGAACAGCATCTTAAAGAAAATATGAAATTATAGAAAAAATAAAACTCCCCTATTCCCGGTTGCCACCCACCATCTCCCACGGGGGAATCATTAGGAAAAAATCGTGTTGATGGATTTAATTACAAAAAATAATTATTCTAAAGAAAGTTGCCTGAATAAACTCGGACGGAGCGGGTTCTTCGATTCCCCCCTTAATCGGATTAATTTACTTTTAAAAAGCAGGGGGGTGGATGTTGTAATTAATGGAATGATAACATTACCCACCTCGTGGTCGGACGCCTTTGGAATTAATAGAGACGTAAACAAAGGTACGCCGCAATTAAATACAGGTTTTATTGTGGCGAATACCGAAATTGAATATTGAAATGAAAATTGCCATTTTCATTTCGTACTTTACTCTACATTTCTTTGTGAATCGTATGTCGAGACGTTTTAACTAGTGTGGGGGTAAATAAAAATAATTTCTAAATGTTTTAGTAGAGCTTAAAAAAAACAATCAATAATTTGGTATTCCTCGGCGCACCCATTTGTTCTGAGCGTAGCTCGCCGACGACGCCACTCGAATTCTTACGATCTCCAGTAACGGCCCCGATGAGAAGCGCTTTTTCCACTCGGTTACCGGCCGGTGATCTGTTCTGAACGCATCTCCACGGACGCAAATCATATTGCGAGGAAGGGTTCGGTATTAGGAACGTAACGTGTAATCGTCTAGTCATTGCCGCTGATTTTTATCGATCTCTCCGACCCTTTGACGTAAATGTATCGCAATGTCACGAGCGTTTTGCGGGTTAGCATGACTGGTTTATTTAAATAAATGAATTGAAAAAATACTAGAATTACTTGTGTTGCGCAGTGGTTGTGGAAGTTGGATTTTGATCCTTCATGCACCTACCTAGATCATAAATATCTCGAAAGACAAAGAAGTAAATTAAAGGTTTTACAATAAAAAAGTATAGGTAATTCCGTTTCATATAATACATAATATTTAGTTTATATTTGTCTAATTAACGCAAATAAAAACATTAATTGCCATTGTCAACAATTAGTTTATTTAACATAAATTGTAATATAATTAGTCATGAATACGTAATATAATAAATAAGAATGACAAAAATTTTTTTTCTGTCACAATACGAGACGGCGGAAAATGTAACTTACATGGAGAACGCGAGCTCAGATTGTTTTGCCAAGCAATCCAACCCTAAATTGCTAAAGTTATTCTGTGTCGGTGCCGCGAGAGAATGGGCGTTATTTTTCTCGCATGTGCTGTCTCATGTCGTGATCATTCTTTACGTTTCGTCTATCTATGTCCAATGCGGTGGGGGTGCTCTGGATTCTCGCTCCTTGAACAACACATGTTACTGGGATTTTTCTCAGAACACTTTACTGAAATCTCTCTGCTTTGAGAGACGAAGACATGAAGTGGAAATTTTGTAGGGTATTTCTGGGTTTTGTGGCACTTGAGAAAAAGCGTTGCAAGTGATTTATTTTCAATGTTAATACTTCAATATTATAGTAATTACCAACTATACGTAAAAATGAAACGAGAGGACTGGGAACATGATTGTAAGATATATACTGATTATCTAACTAAACAGTCAGCACACAAGCTCTTTTCACAGAAAAAGACCGTCATTGAAAACACTGAGTCAGTAATTATAGAAAATTCAACGTAAATTCAGTAGTAAGTGTAATTATCACGTATTATTTAATTAAAGATATTTGCTCACTCTGCCAGAGACACAGCATGATGGTATTTCATATAGATGTTAACGACATACCGTGACGCTTCGGCATTCGACATTCCTCTAGCAACTTGTTGTACCAAAGATTTCCAATTAATTAGTTTCCTTCGACAGTTCACAACAAGTCTCAGGTATTTGTCTCACGAACTTATAAAACAAAACTGGTATTTAACTTCAATTAATAACAAGTCTTCGCAATCGAGATTTTATTACTTACGGTTTATTAGGGTTGTCATCACGCGAACTGACGATGCCGGACAAAAACTGAAAAATCCCCGGGAGTTTTGAACATAGTCATATTTCCGGACAACTCGGAAAACTAAATGGACTTCAAAATGATGAAAAATTCTTAAGAGATGCATTCTGTTTTAAGATATATATAAGAAAATAACCCTCTTTTTGGGCTTCACCGCAGTCGGGTAAATGGATTACCTGCATACAAATTAGGTTTTGTAATCAGTATCAAAAAAAAGTGCTGCATGAAATCGCTTAAGTTTGCACTCCTTGTTGCGGGCGCTCTGATATGCCGCACCCTTTACATTGACCCCGTCCTGGAGGCTGGTTTCCTCTGATACAAAAATTGCATGGGTTTTAACTGGACAGTTTTTAAAATCCTTCCCAAACTCCTTACTTACTTCCCAATCCGAGGAAACCCGGACGGATGGCAACCCTGCCTACGATTGGCCTTCGTTACTTTATATCGTAGTGAGCATATTATAAATTGTATGCTATGCTGTCTCACCATTATAGTTTAGATTCGTATGAAAGAAGGATTACTATTTTTACAATTCAAGAAAAATCAAGTCATTGATATCAAAAATCAAGTTTAAAATTAACAAAAAAACAGCTAGACACTCTGGCATAAAAACGATTAATAACTGTATCACTGTAGTTGCCCATTACAAAGCGTAGATCTCTACGGAGAAGAACAGGCAAGAAACTCCATGGACACTCTTTTCAATCATAATATTGAAACAGAAACCTTGGATACATCGTTAATGTTTTATAACGATT
This sequence comes from Diarsia brunnea, assembly GCA_949774965.1. Taxonomy (NCBI): domain Eukaryota; kingdom Metazoa; phylum Arthropoda; class Insecta; order Lepidoptera; family Noctuidae; genus Diarsia; species Diarsia brunnea. The sequence continues at coordinate 9,089,934 of OX458999.1, read as the reverse complement.
TTAAATGCAAACATGATATAGGTACTGGTGATATTCCGTTCCTAACTTTCCAATAAATTCTAGTTGAATGGCTGTTCAAAGGTAAGTGTTTTATGGTCAATTTATTATCTGTGATATCACCAGATGGTTGTTTCCAAGTGCAACCGGTACTCGCTGCAAACAAAGGTGTTTTTATCGCTTTACTAATGAAACTGACGTTATTAACTTTTTCAAGAAATCAAAATCAATTAGCTTATATCTCATACCTAACTGTATGTTTTTTACCCGACTGCGGCAGAGCATAGAATGAAGGTGACGTTATGACCCAAACAAACATAACATCACGCCTGTAATCCCTGAAGGGATAGGCAGAGGTGTACCCATAAGAACAAAAAGTATTGATTGGTCTCACACAGGACAAGAAATTAATAATGACTTTTTTTTTTGATTAATTTGTTATGTTCGAAGTTTGATACAGAGACTGCCTCATTGGCCACCCAAAGCTTCGTAGAGTCGTTTGCCTCGTCTAGTGACTGCTGTGCATGAGAACCTGGGTACGATTCCCAAAGGCAGGTAAAATGTTATTGGGTTTTTCCATCAGAAATTTCTCTGTGGCAGCCATAAGCTCACTCTCCTGTTACATGGAACTTAGACCGAAATATACTCGTATAATATCAATGGTACTCATTCAGTACAAGAATAATCAGGAGTAGATAACTTTCAGGATCGGTTAAAATGCTGACACACTGAACTAACAATGTTAAAAAAGCGATAACCGTGATGACAACAACATAAGAAATGGTCGTATATGAGATTTCTTCATTTCATTTTCAAACAGAACCCTAAAACTCATACTGCCGCACTCAGAGACGTAATTTTAACACTTTTGTATGTCAAATCTTTACGAAGGAAATCATTAAATATATCTGAGTACGTCAGATAGACGTCATACTTACATAAATCAAAATGACTTGCAATTAAACGCTATTCCTATCGAATTATCTCTTTCAAATCATAGGGAATGTGACATCGACAGAAAAGTCATCATGGGTCAGGCGTAATAGCAAGATCACGATAATTATAACATCTCTTATATTAATCGGCTAACACTTATAGTTAACATGTTATTAGTGAGATAATTTATCACGCAATCGGAAAAAACAACGGTTATACATATGTAAATATATAACGAGACAATTAAATACATAATAGCAAGATTACGTAGCATTTATCATGTATATAATCACCAATACAACCGTCCCGGTTCTCAAGAATGCCGTTTTCATCAAATAGTCACTCAAGAGACCTTCATGAACTGAGACGGTTGTATTGGTGATTTTAATAATTATTACTCAGTAAATAAGCATTTGAATCCCATTTTATTTAACATACGAATTGAAACTGACCGGAAAATAGCAAAAAACGTAAAAAAAATCGAATTCCGCGGGCTACCTTGTCGCATCAACCTTAACATTACTGCTGACTTGTCAACTTAGGCCCTTAGCACACGGCGTATTTTAAACGCGACGCGGCGACGCGCGTTCCAGGAACGTGTGTCGGCTGCCCCGTGGATGCCGATTTTTGCGTTTTTATAGATTCAAACGCGCGTAAAATGCGATGGAACGAGCGTGTGAAGCGCATTTCAAACTCGTTTGAAGCGCGAACAAAGGGTCGGCTTGGGATTGCAGTATCTGCGACGATTCACGATCGCCCCGTGTGCTTACGTTACAAGGTTGCGTTCAAGTCTCGTCTAAAGCGCGTCGTCTTCGCGTTTAAAATACACCGTGTGCTAGGGGCCTTAGAAAGTTAACACCGTTACAGTCCTTCACCAACTATTTTACCTGTACCTGTAACTTAATCTTTATGAGAAGGGGAATAAAGGTCGCTATGTTGAAAAATGACAATGAAAGGACAGTAGTAGTGACTTGTTTTGGATAACATTTTTAACCGACTTCTAAAAAAGGAGGCGGTCATTTATTCGACTAGCATCTTATTTTCTTTTCATGTACGTATCAGCAACAGAAGTAGCTAAACATTAAAAAAAAAAATTATTTGATGTACAGGGTTCCAGCTATTATTTTTAATGTTTCAGAAGATTATTCTTTAAAATATTCCTTACTCTTCAATAATTTGTAAGTTACGAGTAAAATGTAATAAGTTTTTATTAAGAAACCTGCTTTGAAACTTTGAATAGTGTTAAGCTACTTTTGTTGCTGACCGTACACCGATTTCTTAGTGGTTAAATGGTTCTTTTTTATCTGGTAAAGGAAATTTGCGCTTGAAACTTGTGGTCCCATATTAATTTTATTAACATTGCTTTGGTACTTTACGAGTTATCCTTCATAATATTCGTTTTTTTTCATCTTCGTTTATGTGGATTTGTGACAGATACCAAAATAATTTTACTTTCGTTGAATTTTGCTTGTTTCATTGCCTTTTTTGCCACCGACTTCCGAAAGTAAAGCTATTTTCTACATTTTTGTTGTACTACTTTTTAAAATAAAGATACACCAAGGACAATTTTTTCTGAATACAATGCAGAAAATAGCATAAATAAAATATATCATAAAAAATCAACCGCAGCAAATCGTGATCCGCTTCGCTCAAGCAATATATTAGTAGCTCTAGTAATTACAAATGCATATCACATGCAGTACCGTTGATGCTATGAAATAGTTGTAACTGACCTACGAACCGTGGCGCACACAAGCTTTCATGTGCACTCCGCGATTTATTATATGTATTTGTGAAACAACACGAGGTCTTGTTCTTGTTGATAACCGTTTACACATTTAATCATTTACAAACTAAGAAGAGGACAAAGCATCAGTATTTAACGTAAGTGTTATGTGTTTTATTTTATTTGCTAAAGCAACTTCGGCATAAATGGGTTTTGAATTTTGAATTTAGTATCGATTAGAAGTAATTGTTATTGCCTTTAAGTAAGTCATCTTTGAATGAAAGGAGTATTGTAGTGTATTAGTAGTAATAAACTTCGAATCTCGTCTGTCTGTCCGTCCGCACTATATCTCAAAGACTCTTAGTACCTACTAGAAAGCTGTAATTTAGTATGAATATACAAATAAGTTACGCCGACAAAGTGCTAAAGAAATAATTAAAATTCTTTTTTTATGGTATGGTACACATTAAAGTGGGGATGATTTTTCTCGCGAAGTTCATTGTGTGGGATGTCGCTGGATAGGCGTCTAAAAAATATTGCGAGTTTGCTGAAACAGATTTTCGATTAAGGGATTCGTTTTTGAAATATTAAGCTTTAAACTGCAAATTTTTGGTAGACTCAAGTATGCCAACCTAAACCACCTATACGGGTTGTGTTTGGGCGTGTGAAAAAATTCATGGTAGTAGCATATATAACGAAAATAAAAGGAAAACTATCACAGCTAAGTAGGCTTTACTAGTTTACGAGTAATAGTCGACCAACTTATGAAATGTATTTGTTTGAAATATTTTCCTATACATAATGTATGGGAGCGCAGGTCTTAAAAATGCAAATGTAAGTTTTATTGTGGTCGATGATTATTAGGATGGTTAATCAGTTTAGTAAGTTCACATAATATTTTGATGGGCAAAATATACATTGTGCGTAGTCCGACATGCACTTGGCTGTTTTTTTTCTGCATATGGACTAGATAATTTATTTTCATTTTTATTAATTACTTTTTCACAAATAAGGTGTTTTAAGTCCCTGATTGTCCTAAATCTATCACTGATTACCGCCGGCACTGATTTGCTCCGTGGTAGATATTACTTAATAGGTTATAGGAGAATACAGCACAAACTAGTTTTATATAAAAAGTGACAACAGTACTTCAATAATCATTTAAATGTAGCACAGTTACAATCATATTCCGAGGGATTTTGAGGGAAATTCATAAACAATTGCGTCACTTATTTGAAAATTACGTCTGCAACGTAAATACAACATACTCGTAGATAATAAAAATTAATAACGATGAACCTTCAAATGAACAAATGAAACCTTGAGATTGTGTTGCGCATAAAACTTACAGTTCTGTAGATTTATTGCGCGACATAAAAAGATAAACATTCAAGTAACTATTTCTGTTGCATGCCTTCAGGAAGGCTTTAATTACTAAGCGTATTTATATAGATTATTCACAACCAGTGTAGCAGAAGAAAATCGAAAAAAAAATAGTCAAAATCATTTTAAGATTTTTATCACAGTAACTTATCTATACATACAAACAAATAAAACTGAAATAGGTATCTGTATGAAATTGGTATGGTGCAGGGGTGTGGTGGTACTCATCTTCAAAATGGGTGACAATGCCCGGCTGAAGAACTATAGGCACATCTCACTTCTAAGCCATGTCTACAAGTTGTTTTCAAGCGGCATCACGAGTCGTCTCGCGCGCAGGTTTGACGATTTCCAGCCTCCCAAACAAACCAGATTCCGTAAACCACATTCATACGCTGCGGCAGGTTATACAGAGAAAGTCTTCAATTCGATCGAGACTTGGGCTTTACTGCAGTCTCTCCAAAGGTGCCAAATCGACTACCGGTACATCGAGGTGTTGAAGTGTTTGTACAAAAACGCCACCATGTCAGTCTTACTTCAGAACCAGATCTCGGAACCCATCCTTCTGCAGCGCGGTGTGAGACAGGGAGACGTCATATTATCTCCGAAACTGTTTACCGCTGCACTGGAGGATGTCTTCAAGGATTGGATTGGAGAGGACTTGGCATCAACGTCAATGGCGAGTACATCACTCACCTTCGGTATTCCGACGATATAGTGGTCATGGCTGAAACCATGGAGGACCTCAGTACAAAGAGTGGATCTTAAAATGAACATGGACAAAACCAAGGTTATGTTGAACGTGGGTCTCCTTGCGGGATCGCATCAAAAATGAAGACATCAAGAGAACCAAGGTTACCGACATAGCCCGAAGAATTGCCGATGGGGCCGAAAAGTCCTGGAATGGCGACCGCGAACCGGAAGACGTTGCGTTGGACGTTGGAATCCCCCCCCCCCTTTGGTGGATTGATGACCTGGTGAAGGTTGAGAGGACCCGCTGGATGCGAGACCGGTCATTGTGGCGACACCTGGGGGAGGTCAATGTCCAGCAGTGGACGTCTTTTGGCTGAAATAACGATGATGATGATATTATCATAAGTACTACAATGATTTTACGAGAACGAAGGCGGCCAACAGTTAGTTTATCTAATAAAATCCCTTATTGTAAATGAAACTCCATCCCATCTCTAAACCTTACTCAACATGACGCCATTCTTCTCACTCGGTACTCGTATGGTTTAGATTTCACTGCACAGTGCACTACTGATAGTGCCAACCTAGGCGTTATTTGATAACCTGTGGGAAAAACGCATCGCTTTGTCTGACCTTCTGAAAGCTCTAGGAATATGATGACAACAGAACTGGCTATCAGAAAAAGAACGGATTAGTTTGTTTTTTTGGTAAATCATACTTACTTAACTTAAAATAGTGGTATATTATGCACTTGACAAAATTCAAACTATTTATATTCATGAAATAAATATAAAAGATAACAATAAAATATCCTAAGCACCGAGAAATCCTTCAGAATCGCTATCGACTGCTAACGTACTGACAAGGCTATCCCTCTAGGTAAAGAGCCAGCCCAGTTACGGGAACTGTAAAAAAAATGTTTTATTGCAAATATAGGAAAACAATCTGTCTGCTAAGTCCAGTTATAATACTCACTATCTGTTCATAATTTAGCCACATCTGTTACAAAAGACCCGAATACAGAAGTGAATGGCCAACATGGTAACCGCATCATCATTATCTGCCTACTCTATGTTGGGTTCGGGTTCCAGTCGAACCTGATGCATCTGATTACCATTATTTTACATAGAAGGACTGCCTATCTGACCTCCACAACCCAAGTAGTATTAGGTGATATGATACCCTTTGATAAGACCGGTTGACAGACTTTCAGACCACATGGTGACCTCATAAAATACTCAAATATATATCCGGACATACTTCGCGAACCCCAATGTTTTGCCAAAACATTTCAAAACTCCAAAGCTAAGTTACGTTAAGTACAACAATCACTTTTAATCGTAGCAGCACTTTTAGTTATAGTAACAGCTTTTAATAATATTCAACAATACGCATCGATAAGACTTGCCACAAACATCAAACTATTGCTTTTAACTTTCTTGTACTTTACTCGTGATGTTTTCTTTACCGCTTGCCAACAGAAATATGAGCACATGTTGTATTAGGCTTCACTCGTTTTTTCATAATCAATCAATCAACTTTACCTTTTGTTGACAAGTGTTGTGGATTTCTGGATATACAAAAGAGTGATGTTAATTAATCGTTTTTCACTATTGCACTTTTAAGATGGCTGCCTTGCTTGACAACTGGGAAAATTCTAATAAGTTTCCTGAGAATAAAGGAGGTGGCAAATGGCGAAATAAATAAATCGACTTTTGGGTAACTAGCTGAATTTTTATCGTTTACAGTTCAACCCGTTTTGGGTTTTACTATATGGGTGTCGGTCATTGCATGGTTCTGATTCTTCTGTATAATCGTCTTGTTCTACACACGCATGATTTCACTTTGGGCGGCCAGAAAGAGTTCTCTAGAGAACTTAATTCAATAGATACCCTGTATGGGTACATTTAAAGCTATCATCATTATCGCTAGCATCATTCTCGCTTTGTCTTCTTCTCCATGCTTCTCCATTCGTCGTCAACTCAGTAGTCGCCCCTTCATTCATTTCATCTTTGACACAGTCAAATTAAACTCTCTCAGAAATTTGGCTGTATAAGAAACGTAATCTTCTAGAATGCATTATGTTTGACTAAGTACATGCGTACAAAATTTTGATGTCGCTGCCAGTACCTACTTGCAAAGCGAATCGTGCAACGTCAATTCTATATTTCGTTTCCATCATTATATCACAGTCTTGTTACGACTCATAACCAAGGACATTAGTAGCTGCACGTCATCGTGAAACATACGTACGTAGATGGTGCTTATATAATTTTACGAAATCAAATTTTATTTATCTCGTGATCTCATGGGATTTACACGTCCTTATTTTAATTGCGTTGTGTAACTTACAAGAAATACTATGAAATATAACTAGAAATACTAAGAAAAGATGGATGGATTGTGTGGGGAATGATATGAAGGAGTAAATGATAACGTGACCACTGACGGGGAGAATGAAAAAAAAAACGTTTGCGTCGACCCCAAATAACATGGGACAAGGGCAAGAAGATGATGATGCTGCGTTACTAGAAATCAAAGTAATAGGCGAGACGAGAAACAAAATCTAATTAGTCCGTCACATAGATTTCCAAAAAATATTGGACACATAGTGTTTTTTCACGTATACAGAAAATGATGACGATACAGTGCTTCGAAAACTCGTATGACGTCACCATTCAGTACATTTTTTACTATAAAGTGACATCACAAGCCCCCACTCTCAAGCTCACACATCTATAACGCGTTTTATCTTCGTAATTTCTTTTATTTTTTATCTTCGTATTAATTCGATAAAACAAAAAACGCTCATCCAATATTTTTCGATAATCTAACTGACGGACTAAACAGAATCATATTTTGGTTTAGTCATTCGTTATTCCTACTGTATTATATTAGAATAGAATATTAGTTTTTAGTACTACTAAATAAATATAGATGGTCGATGCTTTCCACATTAGAAAAGTGAAACGCAAAGCTCGCAAAATTCCCACAAACGCGAGTTAATTGAATGATTGTTCATGAATCAATAATATTCAATTAGATTATTGGAGGTTAATGCGATTTGTCGTACTCTGCGAATATGCGACATAATACACCGCGCCATGCGAGGATATACATGTGACTATAGCCCATGTGACTGGCCGCCTACAAATGCGTAGTTCACAGTTACAGTAGACGCTGTACCAAATTATAAACTTTTATTGCATTACGTTCGTTTGTTTTCACGTATAAATACGTACCGGTATATGAACAGTTCATTCAATCAATTCAGTTTACATCAATAGTAGTGCACTTTGAATTTATTAAAGTTCAGTGTCGAAGGAAATAAAATGTGAGTGTTTATATTCGATATTTTAATTTAAACTAAGTGATAATTTATTGAGTGTGATGGAAATTTATTGGACTTTATTTTTTTCGCCATTATTTAATTGTTGTTGCTGTGGTTTTGCATATAAATATGGTGATTTTAAAGCGGGAATATATTCAAACGTGTGATTTGTTTGTAGCTTTGTGCAATAGTTTTAGTATCACATCAATCAATTGTTTATTGCTCAATAGAATATTAATCGCGATGTTTAATAACAGCAGTCTAACAGGTAATGTTCAAGAACTCTGTATATAAATACGTTGCGATTTATTTATTGGTCATTAGAAGTTAATTTGTAACATAAGTACCTTTATTTAGAATTAAGTAATGCGCAGCTTTTATCATCACCATTCTCCTGCCGTTATCTCAGTTAAAAATTATATTTTTGTCTCTTTTCTTCATGCATCTTCATACGGTTGGATTTTTCATTCATAGTATTTCAGTTACAATCATAATTTAATGTTCATCGACGTGATTTCAATTTGAAAATCAACACAAAAGAAAGTATCAAAATACCAGAATACAAAATCGACCTCTTATATTCCAAATACATATTTTCTTAGTCATCAGATAGAAGAGTACGGTTCAAAACTTATATGAAAACCTCCTACGTCGTTTTCAATCGGCCGGCCTAGATTTTCTATGAGCGAAGAAAATCCTTATCGCCGACCTTGTCGTCTAGTAATAAATTCATGATAATGCAAATTTACGTGTACACGTAAACGTGCTGAATGCGTATATACGCGTTACGAGTAGTTAGCACCGTAACATCGATTTCCGTATTGCCATGTGCTTTGTTGTACCCTGGCACTTTGAATTTTACCAAGATACTTTTCGGTACTGGATTTTGAGGCTGAAACTTTTTTTAGTCTGACTTTTTAGCTTTTTTTTTGGACGGTGGGAAATCATCAAATGACTCCTCCCGCTCTGGGCGGAGCGTTAGGGACTTCTACTGACTGAAAACCACCCATGTTCCTTCTTAGCCCTTTGTGTCCGAGGCCGCGGTATCTCTTTCGAACAACTCGCAGCACCGACAAGCCCCTGCAATGTTGCTGACATCTCTTAGAGGCGCGCGTGGAACACGAACGCGTGCGTCGTCGACACCGTTTAGTCCACTCTCCGCCCCTTGACCCCCACACGGCCTGTCATCGTCATAGGACGGACGGACGGTGAGCTAGTGACTTTTTAGCCTTAGTTCTTGCTTAATCGTGAAACATTGTTGATGTTTCTTAACATTACAACTGGGCAGCACAACTGATAGAGGTGGGAATGGACCAATCATTGCGCTGAATTTTGTCTGCCGTTCCTATGTACGCGATGGACACTTTACTGCGTGCTACTGAAAATCAATGACTGGGAAAGACGCTAGTTCTCTTTATCGCAGAAATATAAAACATAATTATCGATAACCGTTCAATGGCTAGAAGTATACATATAAACAACCCGCAGTGCATCGAGAAAACAATAAGCAAAATTCTAAAGAATACATGGCTTTTACGCCGCAGTCAGAATCAAACCAGGTGCTCTAAAAACTATTAAAATGAAGAACATTTTAATAGTTTTTTAGAGCTGGTATTAGAGCCGGTCTGCACCTGTTCTAATACAAAGAACATTTTCAAAGCACTTAAATTATAGTAAAATCGAAGAAGACTTAATAATCTAAAAAGACAAGCAATTTTGTTTTTCCTTATTTTTATTGAATGGCTTGGATTGGCTTTTGGCGCCTTGATTATCAATTGCGGTATTATCTAGAAAATATTAACTATAACAGGTATTACTCTTGGCAAAACCGAAAGGCATTTGTTTTATGTGTCACTGCGATATATTTTTTTAGACCATTCCTGGGAACCTTATGGTTACAGAGATATTGGGAGTCAAAGTTCAAACTTTGGCACAAGTTTTTTTTAAATACATGTTTTACCGTTGTAGAACATAACATAACATCACGCCTGTAATACCTGAAGTATTAGACAGAGGTGTACCTAATAGTACACCCCCTCAATTTTTATGTTGTAACTATCGATCACTTAGTCGATGGTTGTAATATTACTATAAATACCGCCACGACCTACGATTAAATGCATCCACCTACACATTTTTTCAGTAAGTCATATTGAGTCGTTAGAAACGTATATTCTCTTATAGATCACAAATAGGACTTACATACAAACCACTACTTACGCTCAACCCTTTCACCATCAATTCTACTTCTTTTCATTTTAGTTAAAATAAATCACCTATTTCATTCTGGTACATTTTTTTTTACACTTAAATAACTAAACATCGTCAATAACTACATTGTTAAAAAAAATGCGGGTTCTGTGAAACCTTGATGTCTAGCATTTCCAAGGTCAGGTCAAACATCCGGGCGTTTCCTCCCGCCTGATTCGGTACAGGTACCCTCCGAACAACCTGTGTCCTGTGAGGACCTGCGTCAGACGAAGGTGAGGGCGCCGTGGTGCCTGTCAAGCCACTCCTCAAACAGGGGACTTACCGCCACTATCGTGGCATGTCCTATGCCCGAACCCCTTTGGTTATAATTTCAACAAAAACATATTTTTTCCTAAAAATTACTGATGAATACTAGAGCTATCATGAGAAATTTAGATTTTTTTATGTTAAAGATCATCATTCATCATCATCATCATTTCAGCCATAAGACGTCCACTGCTGGACATAGGCTTCCTCCAGATATCTGGTGGTTTTCTGATGTTAAAGATCATTTGAGGAAAAAGTTGGTTCTTCTCTATTTTAACCCTAATTTTTAACATACCGTCTAAATTCAAGAGCGATTTTTGCAAGAAAAACCTACTACACGGTCAGTGCCCATTCATTAAATAATATGCCTACTAAATACCGATTAGAAAATGGTATCACTATAGCAGATTCTATTATTAAACAACAAGACATTCAATTTTATTTGAAGAAAAAAAATCATTAAATTACTTTTTAAACTTTGTTGCGACTTACTAACTATTCCCTTTGAAATCCTTTTATTTCAATTCCTAAAAACTTCTGATTTTAGGAATTGATTGAAAAATTATTTAATCACTTTCCAACACAAAAGTAATCTATTAAAACACAAAAGTAATCTATAACAACACAAAAGTAATAAGTTTACGTTACAAAGTTAATGATGAGAACAGAATAACAAAATAACAGAATCAAAGGGAATAGTGTGGGTAGTACATCAGAGTTTAGACCCCACAAATTATAAACATATTTCAGTACTGCCTACTTTTAGTAAAGTTTTTGAGAAATTAATTCTAGATCAATTGCAAAAATTTTTAATAAACATAAATTATTACATAGTAAACAGTTCGGTTTTACGATATAATTTACAGTGCATGGGAAGATAAGTGCGATGCTTTGGGCATTTTTTGCGATTTGTCCAAGGCATTTGATTGCGTTCTTCATGACACGTTAATCAAGAAACTCCGCCACTACGGAATCCGGAACGGCGATACCTGAGTAATAGGATCCAAAGAGTTGACGTGAACGGGAAAATATTTCCCAAATCTATTGTAACAATGAGAGTCCCGCGGGGCTTGATTCTTGGTCCTTTTCTTATTTATATTAATGATTTCCGGATGACACTTCGCATTTGTTTCAACTTAAACGCCAGCAGCTAGTTATTGACGATATAAATAGCGCGATTTTGAAAGTAGTGCATTGGTTTAACGCTAATAATTTACTTCATAATGAAAAACAACCAAATTTATTAAGTTTACACTACCTAACGTTAGGCAGCTGAAAACTTGTGTGTGGGTAAGTGGCAAAGAGTTGAATCCTGATGATAGCACGGTGCTCTTGGGCTTAACTTTAGACACTATGTTTCAGTGGGGGTAGTGATCAGGTAGTGGTCCTCATATAGATAAATTGACGAAAAAGCTGAGTTCCGCAACATACGCAGTTAGAAAAATTCGTAACTTAACCGATGTAGTGACAGCCCGATTAGTGTACTCCAGTTATTTTCATAGCGTAATGTCGTACGCCATTTTGTTGTGGGGGAATGCCGCCATTCAGACCATCTTTGTTTTGCAGAAACGGGCGGTTAGATCAATTAATAAATTGAGTCCGAGACAATCTCTCAGAGAAAAGTTTAAGGAAATAAATGTAATGACTGTTCCATCCCAGTATATTTATGAAAATCTTAGGTATGCTCACAAAAATATAAAGATGTTTAAGAAATATAGTGATATTCATTAATGTAAATACAAGAAATTTGCATTTATTGTACCCACAATAGGGCTCAAGAGAATAGGTGGATCATTTAGATGCCAATGTATTCGTTTTATAATAAACTACCAAGCCACATTAAAAATTGAAGTAAGGCTTCAATTTTTAAATTCAAATCTTTTATAAAACGTAAGCTTTACCAGAAAGCTTTATGCTGTTAAAGATTATATAGAGGACAAAAAAGCTTGGGATTGAACTGCTCCAATTTGAATTGAAATTGAATTGACTTTATACCTATTTTATTTTCTTTTTCCTTTTATAATTTAACATTTTATGAATTTTCTTTTATTATACACAACTAGCTGACCCATGCAACTTCGTCTGCGTCACATAATACCTATAGCTTATAACAAAATGTCAACATAAATTGAGTTAAATCGTAACAAACAAAAAATCGTATCTTTCCTCTATAAAATATTAGTTTAGATTATAATAAAGTGTGATTTACTATTGGTATCTCTTACTGTTAAATATACAGTAACACCTTGTAAACATTATGGTGCAGTAAATATTTTGAATATGAATTTCTCCGGAGTCCCCGGAGGCCAGAATCCCCACTAACCTACCGCACCGGACCGAATGACTGCCGCGCGCTTAATTATTTTGTCGCGCGGATATTTTTACATTGCGATATCTTCTAAGATATTTGTTTAAACTGTATAGAGTAAAGGGCACAAATATTCTATATTAAATTTCTGTGCTAACAAACACATTTATTTAGATATAGATTAATACCATATGGGTTAAATAAGCTTCGCAAAATATCATTCTTTTTAACCTAACATTTTAATAGTAAAAAATGGTTACAGTGAGTCAATCTTAAAAGATAGACATATGCTGTCGCGGACTTTTTTTTAGAACTTTTAAAGAGGAACAATTCTTTCATACATGGTATTTGCGTAACTTAAACCGTTTTCGCAGCGCACGCAACGGAAGCTCTCAAAAAGGAATATCTTTTCCCGTTTTTGCAACATTTTTCATTTATGCTCCGCTCCTATTGGTCGTAGCGTGATGTTATATAGCCTAAAGCCTTCCTCGATAAATGGACTATCCGACTCAAAAAGAGTTTTTCTATTCCAACCAGTAGTCCCAGAGTTTACCGCGTTCAAACAAACAAACAAACAAACAAACAAACAAACAAACTCTTCAGCTTTATAATATTAGTATAGATAGTATAGATGACATTATTTACTTTTTCGTTTTTTTTTCTTTAGCCTACACTGTCCCACTGCTGGGCTTAGCCCCCTTCCCCCATGACTTTCCAAGCTTTTTTACAATTTGCTTTCTCCGTCCAATCCGTTGAGATTGAATCCAGATCGTCATGCCAGCGTTTCTTGGGCCTGACTCGGTTACGTCGGCCGTCTTCAGGCACCCACTGTGTTACTATCTTCGCCCATCTATCCGGCTCCATCCTAAAAAAGTGACCAGCCCAGTCCCATTTTAACCTGGAAGAGTTAAGGCCAACATCAACGATGCCTATCTTGAGAATGCTACGTTCCATCGTTCTTTGGCAAACGTTGAATTTGGACTTCTGAGCTTCGGTCAAAGACCAAGTCTGAGTGCCATAGGTTTTTCATGTATGATATTATTTTTTATTTTTTGATGAATATTTACCTCGTTAAATGTTTTATATTATTTTTGTTTTTTATTTAGTTTTGTGTATTTAGATTTTTTTTTTTTTTTATTTTGATTGTGAATGTGAGGACCATGCGTGTCGTTCTTTAGTTTTAACGATTGTCTGGCAGTTTGAGTACTATAAGCGACCCACCCAAATGTCCTTTCTTAGGTATTGTTCGTCGTGACGTTGAGCTCCTTGAGTTACAAGTCGAGCTCCACAATAACTGACAAATGCTTGCAGTGACTGGACGGCTTCACTAAAATCTGTGTGGTGCTTTCTTCAAAAGACCATCTCAGACACTAATCTGCATAGTCTTCATGTGTATACCAAGATTATGTATTGTCTGGACCTTAAAAGACACTATGACCTCTGAGTTTGTTTTGGATGTTTCTTCTCAGAGTAGTGAGGTACGAAACACCGGCCCCATCTAGGTTTAAAAAAAGTGACTTGTAAAAGGGTTTGTAGAAACCTGTTTGCAAAATAAACATCATAATGTATTATTTAGTCCTCAAAAACTACGAGTAAAAAACACTACTCTTTATTTTTTTAATGTTATTGCAAGACTTTATCACAAATCTTCATTGGATTGAAGTCTACTTTAACTTACTTTACAGTTTCATCATAATAAAATCAGCGGCATCATCGTTAAAAAACCATATTTGCTTGATAAAAAAAACCGACTTCAAAAACACAAAAAAGTTCAATTCGATCCAGCCATCTTCGAGTAATCGAGGAAAATACATAATAAAGGTTCCAACGAATTGAGAACCTCCTCCTTTTTGAAGTCGGTTAATGAGCCATCATCTCCGTAGCCTTATACCAACTATTTTGGGGTCTGCTTTCAGCTGAATACCAATGTTTTACATGGAGCGACTACCTATCTGACCTCCACAACCCAAGTGGGTTGTGGTACTAATAAGACTGGTTGTCAGACTTTACTCAATACTCAAACTTTATTTGCATTCCACAATGTGTACCAGGTCAGGGCACCGACTACCTGGAACGACTGTCATAGATTTATAGACGTTACCAACGGCTTTACGTGCTTTCCGAGGCACGGATGACATTCGATATGTCACTTAACCTGAACATCGACCCAATCGGCATCGGCAGTAGTTATTTATCTCCTCCTTGTCTACACTAATAATATTTTAGAGAGGAAAGATTTGTTTGTTTGTTTGTAACGAATAGGCTCCGAAACTACTGGACCGATTTCAAAAATTCTTTCACGGTTGGAAGCTACACTATCCCCGAGTGACATAGGCTACTTTTTATCCCTGTATTCCCACGGGAACGGGAACTACGCGGGTGAAACCGCGTGACGTCCGCTAGTCGTTAATATAAGTAGTAACAATAAAACGATGTGTAAGAAAGAAACCAACAGAAAATCTTCCTAAGTAGGTACTTTAAAAAGTCTCCATTTCCATATAAACAAAACATAAAAAAGACTCGAGCTATACGTTACAAAAAACGCCATAAAACGAACATACATAAACGTAAAGCGAGCTTTTCTCATTCTCAGATTGTTACCGGCGTGGGCGATACATAACTTTAACTTCCGAAGCACACGCTCTGAAATATTTATTCCTGAAACGTAAAGATCGGGTAGGGGGGGTTGTGGGGGGGTGGTTTATCCCGCGGTTTCCTTCCCACCGTGTTTTACTTCGAGAATGGGAAGTCGCCGCCGCCGGGTCGATATCGCCAAAGATTATGTTATGTGTGTTTTCAGTGCGAGTCTGAAGTTTTCCTGTGTGGTAGCTGGTTTAGTAAGAATTAGTTAAAATATCATTCTGCATTGAGAAAGCCAAGGTAATTGCAACGTCTGTATCGAAACCCATCAATTGCACGGCAATAAGTTTTGACTCTGCCTGTAAATATTGCCTGAAACTTTCTTCTTTTCTGAGCTTTGAGTCTAGAGTTGGCTTTATCAAAGCTTCCTTTAGGTTCCTGTTTTTCTTAAAAAGGACAACAATCAGTTACTTGACATAGTCTGCCGAATCTGTAACTTTGCAATCTTTTGAATTTCTTTAAATATTTAAATTATCATGTTCAATTCAATTATATTTACTCCGAAACAGTAGCTGAAATACACAGCGAAGAAGACACGGTCGTTTTTCACTTCCTAAACCGAAAACACAGACTAGAATGTTTCAACCTACGTAGCCGTCTTCCAGCACAATCATCGCGCATATAATCTGTGGCAGTTCCCCGACCTCCAGTGGGGGCCCCCCCCACCGTTCGATTGTCTGCGGAGGCTGCCCGCCGGTGCCATCTGATGTGCCGAGAGCACTCCAGATCTGCATAGATCGTTGCCTTCGTTTTTTCCCTATCGAAAAATCAATACTCACAGTTTCATAAAGTCGGAGACACTCCTTGATTTCATTACAGGTTAATTCTTGCGAGTTGCTTTTAAAGACTTTGTTTCTGGGCCATTTTTTATTAGAAGTCTATATTTTTATTAATATTGTCTTTGTTGTTAACTTGACCTGAAAGAAAGAGATTTGTTCAGGTGTAATTTAGAGTATTTTCAGGAAACTTTTCCTGTAAATCTCTTATCTACAAAGCCATTACAATAAGACAAACCCATCACAAAATAGTATATGTAGGTCACCGATCCGTAGGCTGCAAACGACTACGGTACATAATGTGAAGAGCCTCATCCCAAATCCATACCGAGCTTTCCGCCGCTACCACCCTCAAGGGGAAAGAGGCTCAAACACCATGCAATAAAGCCTTCGGATCCGGCAAAACAAATACAACGAACATTCCAATGCTAGATATCACTCGCTCCGCCCACACAGTTGGCATTACGACTGTGAGCGCTCCCATTGGTCGCCGCGAAGCCTTCTCCATTTCGAATTGGTTATTTTTTTTCTACAATTCAAATTGGAATTGTCCATTTGTTCTGTACGAGTGCGGTGCGCATGCGTTTCGGGGAGGCGTCTACGTCACGTAGACGTAGATACGTTTGGAGAGCTTCGAATGTTTTATTGGATTCCTTTCTCTGTTCCCATTCGCATTTCAGTTTCAGATGTGGATTCGTTCTCGGATTGCGTTCAGCAGTGCGCAGTCGTGAGTGTTTGTATATGTTTGTGGATTTGTTAGAAATTATGTGAGTTTATTTGATTGGATATCAAGTTCTTGTGACTTTTTATTTCTTGATATTAAGTGTAGATAACATAGTATCAACTTGAATCAAATAATTATTACTTGATACCTAGTAGGTAATGAAAGGTACAATAATAGGTAATATTTCTTCGAATGTCGGGTCAAAATGATACATAATCTCCAAAACATAAAACTTAAAAGTCCAAAATATAATTGAGTTACACTTACAAGCCATTAAAACTAGTACAAGTTCGACATCACCGAAACAATGGACAGCAACAACTTTAGGCAAACATATCTAAACAGTCCCAACAAAGCATCGATCAAACGTTTTAAAACCGCGTGAAGCCACTAAAAGCATTCCGTGAGAATTTCATCAAAACACGATACCACATCGTATGCAATAATGCGTCCACAACTCTGCCCGTACTTCTAGAGTCGCTCAAACCGACGAGTGACACCTTAGTACTAGGTTTTACAGTTCAGAATGTGGCGGCATGTTGCAGCGACAAGTGTAACACGGCGTTGGCATCCGCAGCTAGCTCTGTCCGGAACAATTTCATTTGCGACTGGGCGAGGATAGCGCTGTAATTACAACAACAATCGATAGAGGCGCCACCGTCTGCCGCACGTTTAATCTCGCCAGAATCAAAGGACCGTCGCCTCACACCCACCCCTGCACCCAAAACAAACGTATGACATCACATACCTCGCTCCTACCGCTTTGTGCGACATTCATTGCGTACTTCCCGCCGACAGGGATTCCTCCCCCGGCAACCAAACGGCAATGTTTATCGTCAAACAGGTAGAAATTGTTCGAAACTCCCAGCTTGGTACATACTTTGTCTCCAAGCCTATATCTCCAAAGGTATGTTTAGATGTCCCCGGAGTAGATAGTTGCATTTCCAGTCTGCTATACATAACTATTTCTAGAGTTTTATTAAAGCATAACATTGTAGCTATTTGCCACAGACGAACATCTGCATAACTGGGCTGCCTCTGTTTTTGTCGAGTCGTCGCGGATGGTTCTTGATTAGTAATGCATTACTGCGTCCTGTTCTAGTGGCGCCTATGTGTATAGCCTTTGTAAATTATTATTATTTATTTTCACAAAGCTGACTTAAAGCTAATGTGGAGAAAAATACCTCAGCTGTATTCCACCGTTCTGAGAGACTGGCGCCGGATGTATATTATGTTATTGGGAAAACTTGTGCTACGGCTAGAATGAACTTTTACAGATATAGTGTCAGAGATATCTGATAAAAGCTTGTATATATATATTATTGGGTCATATTGTTTGGTGATCTAAACTTGTAAGAAAGTTATGTAGGTATGTCTCGAATTCAGAGGTTCCCTATAAAACAAATTTACCTATCGACGTAGTTTGTATTCGACTACGGTCTAGCCACGTAGCGACGGTCCTAGCAAACCACATTAATGAATTCTGCCCAACTCGTGTAAATCATATTGCTTATAACAACAGCACCAAATTATAATTAAGGAATCGATTTGAGCGGCATCGATACGTCGAACTCTATCGAATTAAACGTGCATGGATGCGTGTAGTACTTAAATATCGATTGTCAATAATTTGTATGCGCTCGGCGTCGGCTGCGGTGTTCAGACTTAGCTCATTGTTTTGCTAAAATTATGGCCTGCACCGGTATTTGTGAGGTTTACGACATTATCTAGCTTATTTCGTTGTTTTAATCTAGTTGTCACCGTCTTGAAGACAAGTTATAAGTTTCGTTAAAAAGCTACTGTACCAGTTTATTGTCTTATTATTGTTTTTCAACTTAAGCACCCAACTTTTATTTATTAGTTTCCTCGTCTGTAAAGTTTGAAAGGTCAAAAACTGTAACGTAGATGAGCTCAATAAAAAACTTACGCGTCATAATTCTCAATCTAGATACGTATAGTCCGTTCGCCTGCTCCCAGTCTAAGTGCGCGTCTAGGTATACATTAACTATTTTTAATACCCCTAGAGTTGTTCCCATTAAAATCCCAATGAGCAAATCCAGTGAGATACTTCATACCACCAGTTCAAGACATCTCAATCCACAAACTTCAACTAGAACTTATCCCACCAAAATAGCAACCGCAAAAGCAAATCCTAGAATATATTGTAATAAATTCTATGCTATTTATTTCTCACGTAAGCGGTACGTAGCGGTATGTATGCCGTACTGCGTTGTACCGCGCAGTACCGCGCAGTCGGAACAGTGCAACACATATAAAGGAACCTCGCTCCACGGAGCGCTAGCACTCGAAATCCTACAGATTTAGCACGTAACTCTGCGAAATCCGGGGCTAGGGATAAATTGTATTATTTTATACTTTACAACCGTGTTCATTGTTGGTAGGAAAGGATTATAGCGACAAGGATAACAGTACCTACAGATAAACGCTTTCCCAAAAAAAAAATGGAATCCGCAACCGACAATTTTAAAATCATTTAATACATAGATTTCCTGAACACCGAAAGTAAAATAAACTTTCAGCTTTTTGAGCAAAAAGTTTTACAATAATTCGTAAATAGTCATTGTGCTTCAGTTTATGGCAGGTTTTCAGGACCTAAATTAACAAAAGTAGATCATATTAAATAGTAAGAGTTCACTGTATCCTTAATAAAGTTTCAAATAGTCAATAGGGTAGTAATCTGGATCTAAATGACAGAGTTTTCGAAAGGTTATTCAGTGGTCATCACCCATTTATTCCATTAACTAGCTAATGGAAGATTTAACAGCTAGGGCTGCAACAGAATGGCTGTGACCGCATGAACGATTAATCACATTAAGCTGTATAACGCTATTTAGGCATCTAAACTGACTGTGAGAGCGATTAAGCTAAAAACATCTCGAGGAATTTCATCCCCTTCAAAAGTAGTTGAATATTAATATTTCTGCTCGAGTAGGCAGCTCCTGATATTGATACCAAACCGACTGTAAATAGATTGTTAATGAAACGAGGTCAAGGGCTCCCGAACTCGCGAATCGATACTAAAGTTGTGTAATCGATTCGATTACAACATGAGTGGTTGTCCGCCTACCTCCGCGACGTGCCGTACCGAGTAACTTGGAACTTCCTACGTTACGTCCTAGAGGCCACGCTACTTATAGAATAGGAAGCGAGTGTAGGTAATGGCGCAAAATAGTGACGCAGTATTATTGCAGGGGGCGGAGGAGACCCCACACTCCGGCGCCGCGGCTCCTACCCACCCTAGAGCGACTGAAACGTCCACGAGAAAAATAAGATCCGTACTCCGTCCCGCTTATTCTTGGGAAAAAAGCTTTTTGTGTATTTTTTAGGTATTCTTTAGGTTGATAGGTAGCTCCGTGGCTGTGTGAGTCAGTAAATAATGCTGTATGTACGAATGTCCGCTGTATGTGTTGCGAGTCGAGTTCAGACATTTTTTCTTCTTCTCTTTCAGACGTTGTAGGGAAATAAGTTTATTATTTGTGAGGACCTTCTTGACGTCAGAGTTTCTTATTTCTTTTGTGAAGTGGTACCTACTTATGTAGATTTGCTTTCTTTAGTTTGTTTTGCGGATCATGTACTTCCACAATATGGTGGATATTGGACTTGTTTTCGGCAATATTTCTAGTCGCACTAAATGTAGTGTGTTGTTTACCCAATGTTTATTAACTTATACTATAAATTACTCTATTTTAAATAATTTTCTGAAAATTATTTCTCTTGTTTTGTTTCTGTCGTTTATCATTATTACTCACATCTCCAGTTAACTACGTAATTCTTCAATAACTTTGCAACTTTGATATTTATAATCGGCCCATAAATATGTAGGTAGTTAGGTAGGTACCTAATATTTATATTATATTTTCGTGATTGTTTGTTTACCATAAAATTAAATTTTTGACCATAAAATTCGAAGACATGTGACATCTACTCTACCAATCCGCACTGGGTCCGCGTGGTGGATCATAGCCCATCCCTCTTCTAGAGAGGAGGCTTGTGACCCTGCAGTGAGAAACATTATAGGCTGATGATGATGATGATGATTGTTTGTTTAATAATTCACATTTCTAAAAAAATGTAATTTTCTGCATTCAATTTTTTTGGTTTATTGTGCGAATGAACTTGCTGCCTATGTTGAGAATCACTTCCGGAATACTGCAATAGTTTCTAGCAACGTGTTAGTAATATTTATCAGTACTTACGCATATTGAATCCAGCGTACTGAGATAGGAAATAGCTTGAAGCAATACCATGCGTCCATGGTAGTATCGCACCTACCTGTTGCTACGACATGGAGCCTGTACTCTCTAGGGGAAGCTGTAATCCTATAGTAGGTACCTATATTTACTAAAATTTACTATAAGTACATAGGGATTAATCATTTGCAGGGATGTAACATAACATCACGCCTGCAATCCCCGAAGGGTTAGGCAGAGGTGTACCAATTAGTACAGCGAAATTTTAGCAGTTAGGTTTAAGTCCTATGTTATAGGGGTCGAGCCCATAGCCATCAACCGAGCACATATCCCAGCTCGGTGGCTGCTACTGAGAAATTCCTAATGAAAACCAAATAACACTTTCCTAGACCTGGGATTCGAACGCGACTGTAGTAGTCGAAAGCGAGATTGCTCTGCATACTTTTGCAGAGCAATCTCGCTTTCGCTCAACGAGGATGTACCATTGTAATTTAATTTGTAAAACATTGTGCAGCTAAATATCATACTGTCCATTGTAAAATCAGTCAATGTTCCCATTTCTGGGAACCAGGACTCGACTCTGTGAGAGGGAGCGGGCTGTTATCCACCACGTTGGCCCGTGGTTATTAGTCATAGAGCAATGAGCTATTTATTTGTTTTAAGGTATTGGTTGGTTGGTTGGCCGTCGGGGCTGCGGGCTGTTCGCAAGATATCGCGGCCTCGACATGAAGGGCTAAGAAGGAACATGGGTGGTTTTTAGTCAGTAGAAGTCTGACACTCCCTTTCGCTCTGCCCAAGAGCGGGAGGGGTTA
This sequence comes from Diarsia brunnea, assembly GCA_949774965.1. Classification (NCBI taxonomy): domain Eukaryota; kingdom Metazoa; phylum Arthropoda; class Insecta; order Lepidoptera; family Noctuidae; genus Diarsia; species Diarsia brunnea. The sequence continues at coordinate 9,067,883 of OX458999.1, read as the reverse complement.
TTTGAAAAAAAAAAAAAAAGGTATTGGTACGTGGGGCTGCGGGTTGTTCGCAAGAGATACCGCGGCCTCGACATGAAGGGCTAAGGAGGAACATGGGTGGTTTTTAGTCAGTAGAAGTCTGACACTCCCATTCGCTCTGCCCAAGAGCGGGAGGGGTTATTTGATGATTTTCCACCCGCCAAAAAAAAAATAGGTATTAGTACGTGGACGGCCTGGCGGGACTGCCGAGCATAAGGTCCTTAGTTCGATTCCCGGGTCGGGCAACATGTTATTGGGTTATCGATCAGGAATTTCTCAGTAGCAACCACGTAGTGTGGATTTGGAGAGCAGTGGTTGCGGCCCCGACTTACGAACAGTGACTGGTGGGATCGAACCCAAGCAGGCACATTACTTTGTGTAATTTATTTAATTACCACTGCTCTCAAAACGGTGAAGGAAAGCATCGTGAGGAAATCGGCATGTCTTAGAACCAAAAAATTCGAAGATATGTGACATCCGCCAATCCGCACTGGGCACGCGAGGTGTATTATAGCCCATCCCTCTCCTAAAGAGGAGGCCTGAGTTCCTGCAGTGGGAACATTATAGGCCGATGATGATGATGATGAGTCTGGATTTGTGCCCGGTATTAGGCTGGCCCCGCTATTAAGTCCAATGGGACTTAAACATAACTGGCGAAATGTAGGTGTACTATTAGCCACAGCTCTACCTATCCCTCCACGGACTATCAGGCATGATGTTATACTATGTGGCTGCAGATTTTTGAGTCCAGGACCGGCCGGTATTTTTTCGATGTTTTTTTTCAACGCTTTGAGAGCAATGGCGATGAAATAAATTACGCAAATTAACGTTTGCCCTTTTAACCTTTCCTATGCGATCCACACGAGACACAATGGCTTTTTAATTGTGTCTAATTACACGGCATACGAAAGGTTAATAAATATTTACGTTAAGCAGTATAGTAACTACCAAAGGTCACAAATGTGAGCAGCTAATTCACACAAATGCGCACGCGCCGCACATTATCAATACTCAAAACTTATAACGTGAGCGCTTAGAACACTGCCAGACAAATGGCTAACATCCCTTTTAGTCTGTAAAACAGTCAACGTGACAAAAAGCCAGCCAACCTTCGGAATGTGAGTTAACCAAGATGGAGTCTGACCTGTCACCGAATGGCGTCCAAGAACTGGAAAAAGAAGTGTGGGTCGTCCAGCGGCGAGATGGGCAGACGACATAGTTACCATTCGGGGGAAAAACCTGGATGAAGCTGGCACAGGAGCGTGGAAATTGGCACAAGAAAAGGGAGGCCTATAGCCAGCAGTGGGTGAATTCAGGCTCTGGATAATGATGATGAGGTCTGGACCTTAAAATAGACTATGGCTTCTGAGTTTGTTTCGGCTGTTTCTTCTCAGAGTAGTCAGGTACGAAACAAAGGCCACATCTAGCTTTAAAAATGGTATGTAAAAGTGTTTGTTAAATATTATTTGTAAAATAAACATCAATTATCATCAAACATAAAAATACCAAAATAATAAAAGTTCCCATAGTGTCGCAACCGTAGCAAACCAATGTCCAAAAAAGTAATTTAAAAATTTACGTCCGTAAACTTGACCTCTATTCTGCTCCACTAGCAAAATTTACATCGAATACAAAAATCTTCCTAAACACACAAAATTGACCTCACAGAGTCACAGTAACAGCTTCATAGTTCCAGAGTACCTGAAGTATTTCCCCGGGTACAGCGCCATCTATTCGAAGTTAGTGAAACTTTGTGGGTACTGAACAGCCTTCGGCCCGAAATGTACTCCTGTACTTTGAACTCCGTGTACGTTTCAAGATATTTCTCTGTGGGAATGGTAGATGGCACTCGAGTAAGCAACGCTTGACGATAGCTTGAGGGTGTAGGCAGAGGTATAGAATACCTAGTCGAATGAAATAGTTTGGTCATATGGTATTGAAAAAAAATTACTTGCTATAATTTTATAGGTTTTTATGTTACAGTTAAAAGTAAACTTTACCTAATTTTATTTAACAAACATGACTCGAAGTTTAGTAAAAACTTGCTGTCGAACTAGTTCAGCTGTTAACATCATCATCACATCACGCCTTTAACCTCCAAAGGGTAAGGCAGAGGTGTAGCTAATGGTACACCCTATTTCGCCAGTGATGTTTAAGTCCCATGTAAAAGCTGTTCTATTCTGCAACATGTTCACTGAAAACAATTTTTACTAAACATGATACTTAATGGAATAAAAGCCTTAGTTATGTATAGGTTAGAAACTAAGTAGGTACATGTATATAATTATTTGCATAGAATGTGGTATATCAGGATGTTATAAAAAAGTTATAGAGCAGGACACGACATTCCACCATAATAATAGCATGTAAATAATATAGACTTTGGTTTTCATCTTTTATCTCTATTTCTGTGGTAACAGAAATACCTAAGTAGGTACCTATAGTTAACCATTTATACTGTAGTGTAGACATGGAAGTTTCTCAACATGTAGTTGATCTATTAAATTAATTGACTAGGCTGTGAGGAGGTCGTGGCTAAATATTGACAGCCGCTCGGGTCGATCTTCAGGTAAAACCATGCTAGCCTAGGTTGGTCCGTGGATGGGTGACTACCCATTGCATGCTGAGTTTCTTCCAAACACAATATGCCGTTAGTCCCGGCTGTCATTTCTAGATTTTTGGCAGTCGTTACAAGATGGCCCGAAATTCTGACGAATAGTCTTACCAATTGACATCGTAACCAGTACTAAACTGGGTTGTGGAGGTCAGATAGACAGTCATTTCATGTAAAACACAGACATTCAACATCCGATTAGACTGATAATATCAGTTGTTGTTGTTGTTGTGTTGGATCTGTGTAAAAGACGACCCCAACATAATGTCGTCTATGTTTGAGTTTCTGTGAGAGGATGAACGAAAGATGATTTTTCTTGAACTTGTTTTGACTGATGATACACGGAAAGCAACTATTTTTTTGATTTGCTATTTTTTTCCTGTACAATATCTATGTAGATATAGCTATAGTTTAATTTAATTTTACTTTTAATTTATTTGTTCTTTTTCTGTGTTTCATAGCATCGTATTGGATGATTCCGTAATGTTGCTATAATTAATATTAAATAAATAAATAGTTGGGAAAAGGCTAGGCAGGTGATAAAATAATGATTTGACTAAGCTTTAGTTAATTACACTCTAATTTTCCTCAAATGAAGACGTTTTTATCTTGACTTTGGAAATTAGAGCAACATGCAAACTGTAGTTAACAGTGGAAACAATAATGACGCAAACTATTTTATTACAACCTGGAATCGATAGCATATTGGTTTAGAAAATGTTAATTAATAATTCCTAGTCGTAATAAAAGACGACTGCGTAATATAATATACGCTAATTATTTATAAGTGACTAATTTAGAGTCAGCTAGGTAATCAATGAACAAATCGTTCAAGGGACATTAATATTAATCACACAATGCCATTCCTCGGCCAAGGAAAAGGAAAATAGTATACATTGTTAATAATAATGGTATATTTATAACATTTTCAATGACCATTACAATATCTAAGCCTACGACAACTTCTCCTTTTATGACCTTAGTCATAACCTGCCTTAAGGCCCGAAACATTGGGACGTCAATAAGAGACGAATTTAACCGTCGCGATGACTAAACGACGTACTTCCATCTCCTTCTAACACACCAATAAGTGCAACTGAAAAAGAGACAAGAAATAATTTAAAAATTTCGGCAGTAAATTCGTGGGGCATTGCACTCACTGACTGGATGTGAGAGGACGAAAGTACGAATTTTTTTTCAATAATAAGAGAAAGATTGTGCAGGCACGCATTGCGATGCGTTTAGTGTTCGCTTAATGTATAGGTCACATGCGGGCGAAACTTTGCAATAACAATTATTACATCACAAACCCATTAAAAGTAATAAAACCCTGAACAACATGACAATAAATCATCCTCCAATTCTTAGTGATCAACTGGTCAATGATGGCCATTGTAGGGTTTACATTAGTATGAACTTGAACGCCGAAACAGTAGTGTAACAATCATTTAAATTATCTAGGTATCTACTAATTTCACAACAAAGTCTACAAATATGAAATACCTACGTTCTCGCAGGGCTCTTCAGTATTCTACATACTCGTACAATCAACCATTCATTAACACAAGACATTATCATTCTGATAAACAAGTACCATCAAACCAACCTTAGGTAATAAAATGTTGAGTAAGGTCTCAACTTTCTCCCATGACAGTGATGGTAATCTATTGACCAAATGACGACATAGGCATCACAATTTTTTTCTAAACTTTCACTTGCCTGTTGCGTCACGGGGCTTAGAGCAGTCGGGACCAGTAAGGTCGATGATCTGGACATCCAACATGGTAATGAATTTTATCAGGCTTGAGACTTTTTAGTGGTTCCGCATGATATACAACTTGGAACTGCAGGTATTGAAATTAAAAGTAGGTAAGGTAGGTAAAGGTCGTGCAACAGTCCCTGAAGGGCAAAGGTGTACCTGATCGGATATCCACATTTCACTAGTTATGTTTAAACACAAATCCAGACTCTGTGACTGCGCCTGTGACTGAGAAATTCCTGATGAAAAAACCCAATAACGCTTTGCCCCACCTGGGAATAGAACCCAAAACCTCATTCACACAGACCACTAGACCAAGTAGGCAGTGCGGGGCTACAAAAAAACACCCAAAATAAACGTAAGGTACTTACTTATAATTAAAATTACCTATGATGCAATGTTTCCAAAAAGACTTTACCCTAATAACGATTAAGATAGCTTACAAAATAGCCTGTTTTAGTGTAATGGCTACTTAAAGAAATATTTATTACGAAGAAAGTGATTTCGTAAAGATGAGTATGAACACCATGAACCCAGAACTGGTTATATTTAGTTAATACTTGAGGTAGTTTGTATTTGACAAACCCAGGCGCCCGTATACGTTCAAGTATTTATTATGAAACAAAAGTATGTTTAAATTAAACAATGAATTTTAAGCAGGCCATGTTTAAGAAGAAAAACTAACTAATTTAATTAACCTGATTTAAATGAATCCACTGGTCGAATTTTTTATAGCTTGTTTGTTGTGGATTCTCTGATGGCCCCAATTTTGAGTTCTGCCACGGTAAACTAACGTGCTGATCCTAATCCTTAATTCTTCGGAAAGCATAACCGTGGCATCACTTGCGTGATCCTCTTTTTTATCTCTTTACAGTCAGTAAATAGATTACAAGATTATTAGGAGTTTACTATTGTATTTAATTTCTAGAGCCATACGTTCTAATTTTTTATTTTCTTGGTTACTTTTTTAAATTTCTGGTTGACCAGTAATTGGCGATTGTGTAAGTCCAGACTGTAAAACCTATATATCTAAGGTATTTTGTACACAGAAGCTGTTGGTGAAGCTATACCCATCTTGTATATATAAAAGGCAAATCTGGCTGAGGATCAACACACAGGCCAAACCCTTAGTTCTAGAAACTTTAAATCTCGCACACGTATTCCTCATATGACGTAGGCATCCACCAAGAAAGGATTTTTCAAACTTCAAACCACAAGGGAGTGAAATAGAGGATGAAAGTTTGTATGGAAAATTTCCGACATCGACACGGGCGAAGCCGCGGGCAAAAACTAGTTAATAAATAAATAAAAACAAAATAAGCGAAAGGAAAATAAAATTGAACGTGATTGTGTCTCTCAGAAATATCTGTATTTCCAAATAAAATATATCCTTTTTTGTTAATTTTTAAATACAATTTTGGTTTACATTCTGTCTAAGTAAACCAACATATTTTGAAAAAATCTCTCTGTAATTGGAGTAAGTTAAGTGCGTAGCTGGTACAATAAAGATCCCTAAATATGAGCCCTTTTTCCTGCTCTCGCACGTTCGGTGGTTGAACCCACTCGGGGTGACATTGCTGGTGGCTACCACAACCGCATTGTCGATAGTTTTGATACTTGCAGGAAGTAAAGACGGTGTACAAATTTGTTTTTTTTTTTCATTTACCTTGCAAATAATGTGCAGTGTTACGTTATTACAACCACAGTTTCACAGACTATACCATACAATGCAAAGAATTAAATGGGTTGATAAAAGATTCTGAGAGTTTGACGTTATAATAACACACTAAGATTAAGGAAACTCCTTAATTTATCTAATGTGTCTCGAAACACTGAAAATTATATCTTTCAAGACCTAAAAGAAGCATAGAGCGCATACTTGAAGTTACTCCTTGTAAAATACTAGCATTCAGCTACATCCAATTAGAATGAAACCCGACCCCAAGAGAGTTATAAAAAGGCTATGATGATGTAGAAGAAGCGTCGAACTAATGCATTATTAAATTTCACAAATGATCAAGATGGTTGGGTCCCTCGATCAATGTTTGGTGCACTTGCATTACGGGGTATCGCGTATGGACGCACTGATGCACCAACTTGAATTTTTTTCGCCAGTTTTTAACTTTGTCCTTGAAATACGAGTTTAGATTACGGAGCGCATATTTTTTGGTTTAATGCATACTTACATTATTCTTACTTCAGTGCATGTATGTAAATGGGAATTCGGGTAACCTGTTTGAGCCGAAATAAAATCCAAGGCTTTTTAGGCAGTTAACGATGTAATGTATGTGCGTGGTACATCGAGGGATATCAATAGAACTTTTCACTTTACGTAAAGTAGACGATACCGTCTACTTTAGTGGGGCAGTATTTTAATTAGATTCTCCCTAACTATATTATATGGCCACACTTGACTTTTATTAGAGAGGACTATAACTGTTAACCTAACGTTAATTTGAACGGGCACTTAAGACTTCATTTCGTATGAAAGATAAGAGTTTCTGTAAATATTGAAATCTATAACAAAACTTCTCTTTAACATTGCCATCGACTGTCAATTTATAATTAGGTATAGTCGAACAGGCTAATAAATATACAGGTAGAGTTCTTAATCATTCTAGAACACTGAAAATATTGATTGCAATTTTGTTTTTTATAAACGCTGTATCGTTTGATATCAGTCTCTAAATGTATCTGTATAATCTTAAAAGTAAATACAAGTTAGGTGGCTATACTTATTAGCTTGTTCGACTTTACTAAGAATTTTACATTTTCAATTGCTCAATATAAAGGGTGTAAAAGTACCCTTAACGCAAACGAAGGGCACTTGTTCTCCCCACCACTGAGATCATTTTTTTGTTCTAGACTATACCTGGGAACCTCCTAGTTACGGATATTGGGGATCAAAGTTCCAAATTTTTCACAGCTGTTTTTCTACACACTAGTTTTTCAGGTTATAACTTTAACGGTCTTGTAACGTTACATTTAACAGGGGGAGCCTGATAAATGTAAGGCCACAATAAACACTTTCCTACCTAGGAGGAGAGCACAGTTTAAGAGAAAAAGGGAAAAGGTAAACAGTTATTTAATTTTAAGACTTTAAATTACCTCCAAGACCCTTTTACTATTCAAAACATCCACTAGCACAATGTTTTAAGAGTGGTACATTGAATTTTACCGTAACATGTGATTTTTTACCCCAAAAAAAAAAGACGTTTCCCAGCAAAAATGTTTACGTAGGGGTAGGTACTTAGTTAGATGTACAGTATACTTGGTTGACGGCTGTGTGAAGGGTTAATTTACACCCTATATTACTTACATTCTGCTTTTTAAGTGGGTGTGTGTAGTAGGTAAATTATAAAACACTAGCTGTTCCCGGCATGCGTTGCAATGCCCTTTTTCCTACCTACTACCTGCCTGTGTACCAACTACCTACCTACCTACTACCTCCTACCCTACCTACCTACTACTCTACCTACCTACTACCCTACCTACCTACTACCCTACCTACCTACTACCCTACCTACCTACTACCTTACCTACCTACTACCCTACCTACCTACTACCCTACCTACCTACTACCCTACCTACCTACTACCGTACCTACCTACCTACTACCCTACCTACCTACTACCCTACCTACCTACCTACCTACTACCCTACCTACCTACTACCCGACCTACCTACTACCCTACCTACTTACTACCCTACTTACTACCCTACCTACTACCCTGCCTACCTACCTTCCACTTTCTCACCTTTTAAACCTTCCCTGGACTTCCACGAATAATTCAACACTATAATTAGCCAAATCGGTCCAGCCGTTCTCGAGTTAACTAACGAACAGCTATTCATTTTTATATAATATAGCTGTACCCCGCGTGCGTTGCAATGCCCTTTTACCTGCCTACGTACCAACTACCTACCACCTACCTATTACCTACCTACCTACATACTACTAATTTCTCACCTTCTCTGGACTGCCACAAATGTTTCAAAACCAAAATTAGACAAATCGGTCTAGCCGTTCTCTAGTTTTAGCGCGACTAACTAACAGCAATTAATTTTTATATTATACGCAAACACCATTTGAAAAATCATTTTTCTATTGGGAAAGAAACAGTAATTATTTGTGATTATTGTGATAATGTCGTATGGTCTGTTTGAAGTTGTCATTCGTTGACTGAACAACTGAACGTCACTCAATTGTTTTGCCTTCCCGGAACCTCTCCACTAACACTTGAACTTTATAGTACGGTATTAAAGCTCAAATTGATTTGACGTTTTAGTTAGAAAACGTTTGTATGGGAAAAAGAAAAGGGCTGTTTTTAGGGCTTTTCCGGCCTTCGAATTTTTCTCGCCGTCAGCCAAAATCAGCCAAATCGGTCAAGCCGTTTTCATGCCAAGTCGTGACAACGAAAAACGGGTTTCATTTTTATATATATAGATTTATCAAAAATTCAAGAATTTCAATTCCAAAAAAATATGTAAAAATATACACAGTTCAATAGTGACATAACAACGAACCAACGGGAAATACGTCATCTAATGCAAGCGTTCCGTCATCAATATAAATCACATTATGTTAGGTCAGGCATCCTAACCCAATCGAGTAGAAACAGCCGAGCGACGCAGAAACCTAAATAAAAAAAAAGTACAACAAAACCGGCGCAGGCGCAGGGCAATGCACTTTTTCGTGGATGGTCGCGACGATCGTCGCCGCGCAACGATGGTACTCGTGAACTGAATGTCAATTATATAGTTTTTATTATATAAATGTTTCAAATGAAAACTTTTACTTTAAAATTCTAACATGAAACCTAATGTATATAACTAGTTTTTGCCCGCGGCTTTGCCCGCGTGAAAATGTCGACTTTCCATACAAACTTTCATCCCTTATTTAACTCCTTCAAAGGTTGAATTTCGAAAAATCCTTCACTATTTCAGCTTGCTTAAAGATTTTTTTTAAGAAATGCCCCTGGTAGATCCATTATGTACAGAAAGCTGCACATCAAGGTATACATTTCCAGTATAACATGGCCCCGGTTTGTATAGGTTTCCCGTGCAATAAGAGATACGCATAAACTGTTTTTGTATAGCTTGATTGGTGGTTGTCTTCAAAAGAACAAACAGACTCTTCACCTTTATTGATAGGCTAGCACTTCGTCCTCAAAAAGATCTATTCCCATCCAATACCAAGAGCTAATACCATTTGGTATTAGTTTATTTCCGAATTAATTTTCTATTCCCAACGAGTACCACATTTTTTAAAATAAAAAATCTATTACTAACGAATACCAAAACGTGACTTTTTGTACACTCAGCTACACAAATTACATACTATACTATCGTAATTGAAAAGTCTAAAACTTTCCAAACTAACAAATAAGTAGTTCAAATAAATCATTTCTCTTTACCTGCGAAAAAGGGTCGATTTTTGTCTATTGTTTTGAAATTCGAAGCAACCAATCAGAGTTGAGTGCCATATAAGTCTTGCTATCAGACAGACAACTCAGTTCAGTACATTTCCGTGCTTGCGGCGGGTAGTGTGCATACTCAGTGATCAATATGTGATTTATATTCCAACCCTAATCTTGATTAAACATTACTTAAAATCACTCAAAGCATTTTAATTTTAGTGAACCTGACTGTACCTAATTTCTTCAAACTTGTTTTGGTATTGGTTTCAAAATGTGGTACTCGTTGGGAATAGAAAATAAATTCGGAAATAAACTAATACCAAATGGTATTAGCTCTTGGTATTGGATGGGAATAGATCCTCAAAAATTGTGATAGCTTGGCTAATATGGATGATTTAATTATAGCCTACAGCACCGACGAATAATGTATTTTTCTATCAGTGAAAAAATGTTTAGAATTGAATAGTTTGTTCCGGAGATTAACTCCTCTTTTATTTATTTTTTTGGAGAGTAGGAAATTTTCAAATGACTCCTCCTGCTCTGGGCGGAGCGGAAGGGAGTGTCAGACTTCTACTGACTAAAAACCACCCATGTTCCTTCTTAGCCCTTCATGCCGAGGCCGCGGTATCTTTTGCGAACAACCCGCAGCCCCGACGGGCACCCCTTACGTACAAACTTACAATCAATGTTTACCTCTTTATAATATTAAATATCGATAGTAGCTACCTGAAACTAATATTGGGCCCATAATAAGTGTGTTTTATGGGTTTAAAACTCGGAATCTCATAAAACACACTTATGATGACTTAATATCAAAAGCACTTAGCCTTAATTAAGCCAAAATGTAAATTCTGATATCAATGATAAATTATTGCTACAACTTAATTGATTTTAATAAGGACGGTAAAATTAAGCTATATAAAGTATCACTGTATTTATTGTGTTTTCAAACATTTCATGGCAAATTTCTTCTTTCAAGGCATTGCAATCACCAGTTTTTGATATTATCTTATCCAAAATATTACATAATCACAAATTCCTATAGCTCCCATATACTCATAACATCCAGTGATACCTGAGTATTTTAATCATGCTATTGGTGAATGTATCCAAATATTATAAAGAGACAAAATAGTTTGTGGGTTTGTATGTAAGGGGTAATCTCCGGAAATAATTATATTCTACAAAATATTTCACTGGCAGAAAGCTACATTGTTCGTGAGGGCTATAAATTATATAATTATGTATAATGCATATTAGCCGACCTATCACAATTTTTGCAGACAAAGTAGCGATTGTAGTACTAGTCGTGTCTTATACGAGGTTTATTCGGATGCCCGTCGGGGCTGCGGGTTGTTCGAAAGGGTTACCGCGACCTCGCCCCAAGGGCTAAGAAGGAACATGGGTGGTTTTTAGTCAGTAGAAATCTGACACTCCCTTCCGCTCTGCCCAAGAGCGGGAAAAAGAAAAAGTTTGTTCGGATCCAAGCCCATATCGAAGGTAACTCAAACCTGACTGATAGAAAATTCTCTGTAGTACTTATAGACGTACAAGACTTTTAAAGAAATAAACATAACATCACGCATGTAATCCCTGGAGGGTTTGTCAGAAGTGTACCTTATATTACCCCCACGTAATAGGGGGAGAACCGGGGCTAGCATTAACCGGGGACAGATTCAGCTTACTACCGAGAAATTCCGGATGGAAAACCCAATTTAAGGAAAGAGGATGTTTAATAATTTTTATTTATACATTGTTTTCATGGGCAATCTTACCATCTTGGTTTTCCCGGAACATAACTTATGACCTTTCTATTATCAATGACGTCAAAAAGACATTTCAAATAGAATGGCATTGTATGTTCCTAACATTTGCGCAACATTTTCCACCCACGAGGGACTAGAAAAACAAAGTTATATTAAAACGACCAAGATGGAGGCCACTGATTGAAAAAAAACTCATATCACAAAAGAGTATTGACAAAAAGACAGACGTTGTTGATGCCGTACCGATAATGATGGTCTATTTTCGGTTACCTTAGTATGAAATCGCCTTGTTACATTGTCACATTACTCAAGAAGGAAAACGTTGCGATTTAAGATGTGAATGAATAGAAGATCATATCTCGAACGACAATCATTCATGCAACACTGTAGCTATTTCCTATAAATAAATAAAATAAAAATATTTATATTTCTTGAAATAAATTGTTTTTGATATTCTACTTACTAGACTATTTTCTAGTAATGTATTAAAATAGTTTTTGTATCTTAATCTGCAAGAACCCCTCCGCAGGTGAAAGCCTCCTCCAAAGAATTCTATTTGGTTCTGTGCTGGTCCATTGGCATCCAGTATAGGCCAGCTTATATCGTCTTCCTACCTCACGTGCGGTCTTTCTCTGTGGCGTTTCCCTTCCGGACCTTTCCACAATGTGACTCTTTTGTTGACCCATCTGTCGTTTACTAGTCGCGCTACATCTCCCGCCTATTTATACTTTAACTTTTGATGTTCTGAACTACTCCCTGTATTCAGGAGCGGATCCACCGTCGTGTGCACGAAGGGCATGTCCACAACCATAATAGACTTATTGTGACGTCACATTTTCGCGGTCACAGGGGTTATGACCCCCCCAAGATCTTCAGAAAATAATTTTTTTTTGGAAATTTGATAAATTATTAACTTACCTACTGCACAACAGAAACTAATCATTCCAACTAAGCATTCCGCTCGGTATTGCATTTTGCCATTTTTAGGGTTCCGTAGCCAATATGGAACCCTTATAGTTTCGCCATATCCGTCTGTCTGTCTGTCTGTCTGTCCGTCCGTCCGCACTATATCTCAAAAACTCTTAGTACTAGAAAGCTGTAATTTGGCATAAATATATAAATGAGTTACGCCGACAAAGTGGTAAAGTAAAATAATGTTTTTTTTATAGGGTAGCTCGTATTCTCGCGAAGTCCATTGTGTGTGATGTCGTTGGATAGGTCTTTAGAAAGTATTGCGAGTTTGCTCAAAAAGTTTTTCGATTAAGGGATTTGTTTGTGAAATATTAAGCTTTAAAGTGTAATTTTTTGTTAGACTCAAGTGTGCCAACCTAAACCACCTATACGGGTTGTGTTTGGGCATGTGAAAAAAATCATGGAAGTAACATATATAACTAAAATAAAAGTAAAACTATCACAGCTAAGTAGGCTTTACTTGTTTACGAGTAATAGTCGACCAACTTATAAAATGTACTTGTATGAAATGTTTTCCTACACATATCATATAATATAATATTTGTTTTCGTATGGGAGTGCAGGTCTCAAAACTGCAAATGTAAGTTTGTTTTATTTTTCGAATAAAAATCATCGTTCGGAGGCAGGTAGGCAGGGTGGGTAATCAGTTTAGTAAGTTCACATGTTTTGATGGGCAACTACGGAACCCTACGTTGTGCGTGGTCCGACATGCACTTGTCCGGTTTTTTATTAAGGTCTTTAAGTTGACGTTTACTTTTGTTGTACATCTCTGTATGAATAAACAAAAAAACCCGACTGAAAAAACTGAAAAGCAAAAAACAAGCACATTAAATTAAACAAAACTTGGAAGCAGGCGGGGTCCATTCTATTTTCATTTCATTTCATAATTTAATATTCAAATGCTGGCCTGCTTTTCAGTTGAGTTTTTTAGTTTTTTAACTACTTTTTTTAGTTCTTTTGTGTTTGTTCTTTCCTTGGTCGCGTAAAATTCTTCGCAGATGATTTAACTTTTGTGTTTGTTTATAGGATTTGTCACTTTGAATTTCTTTTAAACATATAAGTGTCATATATTTTTGTAATCTCCTTTAAAAACCCTTCATTTTGATACCCTACTCGATGGTAAAAAATTTAACTCCGCGATATGGCCCCCAAAATCCGCAATTTTTCTTTGTTTTTTAATTTTAATGTAACCAGTGACATTAGATTTAATTATAGATTTGTTTCGATGGCGCGAGGCCATCAAAAAAAATCTAACGACGTATATTTCATTAAAATCCCTTTATCCGTTTAGGAGTTATGAGGGAACAAAGAAACGGGCATACATACATACACGTTAAACACATAACCCACCCTTTGGGCTTCGCCGGAGTCGGGTAAAAAGAACCCAATATATTATGGGTCGGAGGCGGGATACTTAAATTTTGAAGCTCTCTTCTCTCGCTCCTGCATATTATCAAAATTGGTTTTAGAGGCTTCCGCCTTGCCGTCGGGGCTGCGGGTTGTTCGAAAGAGATACCGCGGCCTCGACAAAGGGCTAAGAAGGAACAAGACTGGTTTTTAGTCAGTAGAAGTCTGGTACTCCCTACCGCTCTGCCTAGAGCGGGTGGAGTCATTTGATAATTTCCCACCCTCCAAAAAAAAAAGACTTCCGCCTTAGAACCTAATCCTTTCATCCTTTCGAGGGCCGGCTTGCTCCACTCGCTCTTGTGTTGTCGTAATCTTGACATTTGAAATTCTAACTCATCTTGGAGAACCTCCTTACCTTCCCCCGAAATCGAAGCGATCAACCTATGCGAGGCCTATTTTCGAGCTCGCTCCGCTCGCTCTAGCAATTTTTCCGCATTAGCTGTCTTAGTAACTCCTGACAAGACACAATTTCAGACAGTAAGAAAACCTTCAGGAAACTAATGATGCACCCCCCGCCCTCCCTCTTCCAAATAAACCTGTCGACGCCCATGCACGTTTTGATTCAGAAAACTATCATTTTTCAAAAGTAGTTCCTAATAGTGGTTAATAACTCATCCCCTCCATCCCTTCTAACCACATTCCTGGCTACGGTGCTAGTGCCTATGTGACCTCCCTCCAAAATCGTCGGCTAGGACCGCGCCTGATTGAGGTCGATAGGTCGATGACATTATATCACTCGCCTGAGTGTTTCGGAACGCAGAGATGTACTTCTCATCATCATAGATGATATTATTATACACGTTATCAGGAGCAAGTTTATACTCCAACTCGCGCTTGGCCGATTTTCAGGTGACTGTGCCCACAACCTTTTTTGAAGGCTAGATCCGCACCTGCCTATATTCCTCCTCAATTCCCCATTTATAACTATTTTTTTTCTATAACACCGTAGTTTGCTTATTGTTGAAATGTTCTATTTATTTTCAATTTCACAGAATCAAAATGAACGATCCAGAACTGTATAGCGTTGCAAACTCCTTACAGAAGAAAGCAGCAGTCCAATGCCTTAACGAATATGCAAAGAAAATTAACTGGAAGAACATAGGAGACAGTGCTATCGACGTGGGATGCGGCGACGGGAGCGTCACCGTCATATTAAAGAAATACATGCCCAGGAACTATAAGAAACTAGTGGCTTGTGATATCAGTGAGAAAGCTGTTAAGTTTGCAAATGAACATTACAGTGATGCAGCCACTATGTTCAGGGTAATGGACATCCAGGGAGACTTGCCAGAAGAAATGAATTCAGCATTCCATCATGTCTTCTCTTTTTACGCTTTACATTGGATACGAAATCAAGAGTAAGTTGAATGTTCTTATCGTAAAATAAAAACAGAAGTAGCGAGTTATCATGGGTCTACTTATGCTACGTTTGGCAGCGTTATGTCTTATATTTACTTACATTTTAGATTAATCTCATTAAAAAATGGTCTCATTAAGAAACCTCAATTTCATTTTAAAAGACCTATCAATAGACACCCCACACTAGTAGATTTGATTAAAAAAATATATAGTTTCCATCTTTGTCTGTGAATAACTTTTTTCCCCAATTATTCACAAATTTACTGCCATACAATAAAATGATGATTTTTTTTTTCATTTGATATAATTATAGAAGAACGTTGTACAAGGTTGGGGACGCTTTTCCCCATTGTTCTTTCAGCTTATAATAATCAATAAAAACATTTTAAAACAGCAGGAGTTTTACTGACTCCTAACATCACGCCATGATTCCCTGAAGGGTTAGGCAGAGGTGTACCGAACAAGTCTAGTAAATTTCTCCTGTAGTTATGTTTAAGTTTCATGTAATAGGCGGCACGCGGCGGCCCAATTGCCATCAACCGGGCACAAAATCTGAATCCTTAGGTGCAAGAGATCCCTAATGAAAAAACCCAATAACACTTTACCCGGCCCAGGAATCTAACTCAGGCCCTCATGCTCAGGAGTCGACCACTAGCCCAACAAGGCAGTTATGTTAACTGACACGTGCTTTGTCTTCCAGGAAAGCCTTTAGGAATATCTACAACCTCCTTGACGAAGGCGGGGACTGTCTCTTAACGTTCCTGGGATACACACCAGTCTACAGTGTATACAGCGTCCTGGCACAATGCTCGAAGTGGAAGTCATGGCTCAAAGACGTCAAGACGTTTATCTCACCTTACCACGATATGCAGGTACCTACTTACACATACTTTGTCTACAAAGTTTTCAAACGTACCTTGAAAATAATAAGCTAAGTCAGAGGCCCATTGGCGGCTTAAAAACTCTGCAACAGGTTAGGCACTATCCACACATAAAAAAATGTTATTAATACGTCGTTGGAATCAAAAGATTAGAGTCTTGCCAAGGGGGTTCGTGTTACCCATTACTGGCTTATACTGGAATAGTATACAGCTCCATCTTGCTAGATTTAGAGCCCACTCCAAGACTGTAGAGAAAATGCTAGGCAGATGTATAATGAGTTTCCGATGCAATTTGTTTACCCGTGCCATCGACTGGTTTCCTCACAATGTCAGGTTACTTAACGAAAACATCAGACCAGATTTTAAGACATGCTTATTCAATTTGGTAGTGTGTCAAACCCCACTTCAATATTCCATTGAATAATAAATAAGTAGTATCTTTGCATTATTTATTTGTTTCGTTACATTGTCAAGGCCAGATGGGAAGTGTGGGCAACAAAACATCAACACTTTTTGTAATTGTTCTACAACTTCCTACTCTTACTTCGGCTAATATTGATCACCATGAGCACATATCCTAAAATCTCATCCACGTGAACTTATGTATTTACCTCTTAA
Organism: Diarsia brunnea; assembly: GCA_949774965.1. Classification (NCBI taxonomy): domain Eukaryota; kingdom Metazoa; phylum Arthropoda; class Insecta; order Lepidoptera; family Noctuidae; genus Diarsia; species Diarsia brunnea. The sequence continues at coordinate 9,051,069 of OX458999.1, read as the reverse complement.
ATTAGATTTATACGAGGTGGTATTTTTATATCCCATAACTCAAGGGTATGAATGAGACCATTATCAAAGAATCAACTGGCAATATGAATTATTTTTCTATACTTATTCTTTTTTTTTTATTTCATTTTTGATACTTACCAAAATAATTCGACTAACTGCCGTACTCAGAGAGCCTTAATGATTACTTAGGCCATCACTTAGAAAAGGTTTTGACAGTTATGTCATACAAAAGTATGTCAAATCTTTACTAAGTGACGGCTTAAGTAATCATTAAATATTTCTGAGTACCGCAGTTAGTCACGATTATTGATGTAAAACCCTAACATAAAATACGACGACGTCGCATTCTCTTAGCTTTAAATATGAATGAAAATTAAATTCTCGTATTAGGTAGTTAACAAGAAAAAATGAATTAGTCCGTCAGATAGACTTCCAAAAAATATATTGGACATAATATAATATTGAACACACATTTTTTCTTCTTTCGCGTAAACAGAAAATTAAGACGATACAGTGTTTTGAAAACTCGTGTGACGTCACATTGCAGTATATTTTTACCGGAAAGTGACGTCACAAGCCCCCACTCATGATCTTTGACGCGTTTTGTTTTCGTCAATTTTAATTAATTTGATAAATCAAAAAACACGTATCAAATATTTTTCTAAAATCTAACTGACGGACTAGTCTGAATCACTTTTTTTTATCAGGAAACATCCCTTTTGTCAATAAAACGTAGATACCTACTACTCAATGAATTATAAATAATTGATGTAATATAGTAGTGTGGGGCAACGTTTTTTTACAAAAAAAAAAATATATTTTTGGACCACTTATTCTAAGACTTATTGCATTATTTAATTTTAGTTATGGGATATAAAAAACGTTGCATATATTATTTTATATTATTTTGCACTCTTTTTTTCTCTATTTTTCATGACATTCGAAAAACATTTACCAAGCTAGTTAGCCTGCCTGGTGGATAAAAATATTGCCCGTTCCCTCAGAGCTCCCACAGAGCTTTCCCAGCAGTGGAAACCTTAAAGCCGGCTGATTATGCTAATTTTCATTTTATGAGTTTTCAATAAATGTTTCTACTTATAGGAACCCGAAAAGAATGTCACAAAAATGATGGAAGAAATAGGCTTCAGAAATATTGATGTTAAAGTTAAAGATATGTTATTTGTGTTCGACAGCGTGGAAGCAATGAAAAGTGAGTTTTACTTTGCCTAACATATTATGGAATATTCCACAATAGTACTTATATCAAAGAAAGGAAGAAAAAGTATTTATTATATTTATTTTCTGTAGTATCTAGTATATGGATCAAGCCTTGTTGCCAAGTAGATGAGCAATAATGATAATGCAATGCCAGCATCAGCGTCAGTTACTGATAGCATCATACTTCAGCTGTAGTCACTAATCATTCGTTTGTCGGCGTAGTAATAAGCCAATATGTACCCACAGCAGATCACAGGTGACCTGTTCTGTGTTGAACACTTCATCACCAGTAATAAGACTTTGTTGGTAACGGAGTTGGGGTTTTCCGTTGGCGGTATCTCAACAATATCCAAGTTGCGCATGACGTTGGCAATACGTTTTTTGTTTACTTTAAAAACATCCATTTCTGTCGATTTCACTTACATTTTGTCTTTGTGTTTTGAATTTGTGAACTTCCCAAAAGATTCAAAAAGTTGTGCAGGATGGGCTGGAAAGGACGTGGGAAAAATCCTGTACAATCGCTGTCTGGGTGTAGGATGAGTTTTCGAAAATCCGTTTTTATGCTGTAGGTGCTTTGCCTGTCAGTCTACCAATATTTACCAGTTAGAGATTCAATCCCGAAGTAAAGGATGCAATCGAATAACAAAGATATATCTCAAAGTGAAACTATATGTTTTTCAGACACAGTAAAAGCAGTCGAGCCGTTTGACATGCCTAAAGACGTTTACGAAGAATTCATGCAGGATTACTACACAGTAGCACAAGAAATCGGCGTCATAGAAATAAACAATAACAACATTAGAGAGCCCTCAATAAACTGCAAGTATTGCCTCCTCGTCGTATGTGCAAGCAAATGACCGGGATGACCAAAATTGCTCTCGAAACCATGATGAAATTATATGCGCTAATCCGCCTCAGATCTGATTTAATGTGTCCCGCCTATTTTTATACTTGCCTCCTAGTTAGATAATTATTAATGTTACTTAAGCTCGTATCTTGTATTTCTTAATTATCATCGTTTTATTACTTGTGTTAACAAGCTTGCGAAATTCAAATTTTATTTTGTTGTAGTAAATTAATATTGTTTTACGTCATCGATTCATGTATTTACAAATAATCAACTTCTCATATTTGTAAGATGACTAACCAATTTTCTTCATGAAGTAGTCATATTTCATGATGCGGTAAACATTGTACAGTTACTCTTGACCAAAATACGTCATAACTAAATGTAAAGACGATATTTTTAATACTAATCGATGCAATTTGTAAAAAAAAACAATATGAAAATAAGAATTTCGCGGGTTTGCTTAAAATCAAAATAACGCAGCATTTAATTTGGTATTAAATGAACAAAACCTATTTTTGTATGTCTTCAGTTGCATTAAATTACAGATGTTGCATCAAAACATCATTGTTTCAAGTGTTTTCTGGGATCTAGAGATCATTTGTATTCTCAATATTATTATGTAACTCAACACTGTGTACTTAGTAAACCAGTGATATATTTAAAAAATATGTAAATGGTAGGTACTAACAATTATGAAAAAATTTACGTTCTGTCCATAGACAGAAGGCACATTTTCTCAACTAATCATTTTTATATAATTAGATGTCTCATAAGATGGCGAGAAACAGAGAAGTATGGAAGAAGAAGACATGCTGCGCCGACCCCAAATGAATTGGGATAAGGGCAAGAGAATGATGAGATGTAGAACAAGAGGTTACCTTTTACGAATGTGGTTAACCTCCTAGTTTAGTATCAAACTGAAGAAGAAAGTAATGTTTTTGCTGGACCATGTTTAACTATATCATTGTAGATACAAGTAACAATTTGTACTTACTTGTTCAGAAATTTTAATTGATAACGTTATTTTATTTTACTGCCTTATTATTTTATTAACTTATTTATTTTGTGTGGCTACTTAATTTATTATAATTTTTTCAGAAAGATTTATATTAAAAAGTACCTAAACGATCCAGTGGATCAAAAATATTGGCCTCGGATATTGAAATCTATGAGACAGATACAACTGTATAACTTCGTAGATAGCTTATCAGTATCCTTTGACTAAAAGGAGTAGATATCTCTCAAACTAAAGTCTGTTTTTTAATCTCGGAGACTAAAATGACATTACGAGGGTTGTCAGTTTTTTGCAATTCTTAAATAGTGATGTGCCACCACCGTAAATTGCCGTTGTTGGAATCAATTAATATCGGTTTTTTATAATAAGTTTTCCTGAGTAAAAGGTGTAGGTAGTTATTTAAAACGAAATAATACACAAGTAATAAGGTGAAGATGTATTTAACGTGAAACATTTTTAAATAATTAATTACAGGAATTCATTAATCATGCATGCATGTCATTTTACTTTAAATCTATGTATATTTTAAACTATTAATGGATGAAATAAAAAGCATTTTAATTTTATATATCAGATTCCGAAAATGACTCCATGTCTGAATCATCAGAGTCGCTGGCTACTTCTATTATAAATCGATCAGTAATGTCTTCGACTATATGGCCCAGATGACACATTTCATCCTCAATTTTAATAACGTGAGCCACACAGTCTTTCCACCGCTGCGGGGTCACTTGACGAAGTCCTTCTTCAAAAAGGCTTCGTACTTCATTTAATTTGAAGGTTTTATTATTTTTAGCAAGCGTGATTCGTTTCTATAAAAAAAGTTTACGGCACGGTTGGCGCAGTGGCTGAGGGATTGGACTGCTGAGCTGCGTGTCGCGGGTTCGATCCCAGCACGGAACAATTATTTGTATGGCCTACAGATAGTAATTGTTTCGGGTCTGGGTATGTTAGTGTTGTTCCTGTTAAATGAGGGTTGGGGTTGGGGTGGGGGGTTGGTGGTCAAAATCACACATTAACTGACGTATTATCATATTTATTTTTAGAATTGCAATTGTTTGTATGGTGTCAAGTTCCAATAATTGCCGTATTTTTCAAAAGTGCTGCCGTTTTATAAGAAAACGGTTCATATATCCGTTTTATCGTGTACGGGAACAACACTGATAGCATCTGTAATTTTTTTCTAATCGTCTATTAAATATAAATAGTTACGATTTAACAAACCGGTATCGTAGGTACAACACTAAACAAAAGAGCTGGCAGCATTATTTGTAAGTTTGACATTTGCTTGTGTCAATTTAGTCTCAGGGATTAAAAAACAGACTTTAAGTAGTTTCTTTAACAGGCTGGCTTCTCAAATAAAAGTTAATACTTGACTAGTGTAGGAACTGCTACTTATAATTTATGTTTGTGCCGGACGGAAAAATTGGACGTATAATGTTCCAGGTGTAAGGGTCCGTGCACACAGACCGGCTCGGAGAGAAGAGCAGATTTGTTATCACGTTTAAAACAGAGTTTTGAATTATTGTAGTAAGATTTATTTTTACACGTCACTTCTTTTGCTCTTGAGAGCAATTTGTTCTTTTGTTCTTGAGCGCAGTGAACGTGATAAATAGCTGCTCTGTTCTCCGAGCCGGTCTGTGTGAACGGACTATTAACGGCCCCTTCCCGAAACCATCAACCATGCATTCTGTACATCAAACTAAGTATATCTATAGAAAACTTATTGGTGGGAAACGAGTTTTGGGGTGAAAAACTACGTCTAGGGTATGGCTCAATAAAGCGCTCAAAATCAAAATTTCACATAGGCCTACATAGGCAGTTATATAACATCGACGAGCACGGTTTGGGTTGGTCGTTTCCCATGGAGAAGAACCAGCAAGTAACTCTATGGTTACTCTTTTAATAAAAGCCAAACCGTTTTACAATATTTTCATAGCATTAAAATTCATGTTACGCTCGACCCATTGCTGATGGATGCATTGAATACGCACAACGACCAATCAATCAAGCTATACAAAGCCAATTAATGCGGATCTCTCATTGCATGGGAAACGTATACAAAGCGAAGCCTGGATGTTATACTGGAAATATACAGCTTGACGTCTCGTCACATGTACTGTCTGTACTTTAAATACCGTCATTACCCAATGACGATATTTAAAGTTAATAACATTAAAAACTTGTTTTTTTTACATCTGCAAAACTTGGACCGTATCTATAGATATCTCTGAAGATTTATTGGAAAGTTTTAGAAAAAAACGATCGCAATGTTGGAGAGAATACTTATTGTCTCCGTCATTGGGATTATTTTTTTGGCCACGTTAAGTGTGTTTTTACACGAATTATTTTACAGAACAACCGGTAGCATGTTTTACTTATTAATTTAATGCCAGCGTCAATGGGCTGTCTAAACATTGTACCAACTTAGACGGTTTTATCGTAACTACTATTTTTAAAATTATCCTATTACATAAGTTACTTAATGTAAGTCTTTTATATTGTTATTTTTCACGATGAATAAACATTTTCCGAATAATTTATTCGTATCTACTACTTTCCTTTTTGTTTACAAGTTAAGCCTTTACACGTGTTTGGTATGATATAATAATATAATTTATTACTAAACTAGCTGTGCCCCACGACCTCCGTTCGCGAGAAATTATTGTAAAAATAATGCTTCTTTTTTTCTTACTTAGTTAAAATATTTCTTCAGTGTCAAGCATACGTAGCCTTAAGTAGGATAAAATCATTAGAAGTTCTCCTTATTGAAGAGCAGGACTATTCGAAATTAACCGGCAAACGACCTTGCAGCAAGGATGCATTGAATGAGATCAACAGACTGAGAAACCTGTCCAGCAATAACTCATCATCACCTTCCTGCCCTTATCCCATTCTATTTGGGGTCGGCGCAACACGTCCTCTTTTTCCACTCTTCCCTTTTAGACGTCACAGTCTAAAGTCTCTCAGTCTCACACCTATCCAGCGACAACTAAAAAGTAAAAAATAAATTTAAAATAAAAAACTTTTTAAAAACAAGCTTTTATTTAAAAGCTCTAAAAAGAATAAAATAAACTTTTCCTTTCAAACTTTTACTATCAACGTATAACGTCAACACACAACCTATATAAAGCTTGTCGAGAGATTTACCTAAGTAGATAAACAAGAAAATGTATAAACTACTTGTCGGATTGATTTTAATTTATCAATTTTTCAATCTTAGTACAAGTACCTCCTTACTTAAATCTCGCAACAAGGTTTTTGTTTATCATATTAATTGTGTTATGACGTTTAGTTAATTTTATTCTTTTTAGCGCTTTTAAATAAAAGCTTGTTTTTAAAAAAGTTTTTCCTTTAAATCTATTTGTATGGATGTATAGAAGATTACAATTAAAAATCATGTAATATGATGCTGATATACTAAGGAGACATAAGTCTATTAGCATCATAATAAATGATTTTTTTAACACCCTATTTACGCCCGTCATCAAAAGGGATTTGTAGAATATTAATCACATACTTCAGATTAAAAGTACAACACAGGGAATTACATATGTAGTAATTTTATTACGCAAAACAATAAAATTATGAATGTATGACAAAACAAAGATAGAATTGGTAAACAGGTTAGGCACATGGCAATACATAAAGATATACATAACTACTATAACCTGACGTCGCTTTGTATGAGCTTTCCGTACAATTAGAGATTTTAATTTTGGTTTTGCGTAGCTTGATTGGTAGTCGTGCTTACGTATATTTCTTATATCTCGGACAAAGCTGTTAGCAACAGGTTTTTTGAAACCTAAGACGAAGATTGGAATACGCACTGCAGTCTTCAGGCGAATGAAAAAAAATTGTATTCTCTTACTTAGCGTGTCGATAATCTACAACCGCCTATCTCGGTCCATAACTTACGAGTAGCTACAGGCAGAATCTCTAGTGAAGCTATACAACTCCAAAAGTATGCGGAGATCTCATTGTACGGGATCTTATTTTCAAACCGATGCCAAGTTACACTGAAAATGTTTAGCTTGATGTGTCACTGTCTGTACAATAATAACGATACGTACAAGACACGATATCATGTGGCGCATTATTTGTAGAACAGCACCACATTTGCACTCCACGCTCTGAAATTCTTCACCGTCTTTCCTTACGTCGAAAAACCTGTGACCGGAGTTTTTTAGGAGACTTTCAGGCTACACAAGGTAACTCATGCCTAGCCTGAAATAAATTATTCAGAAATCCCTGTCACTAGGATATTTACACAAATAAATACAATTGATGTATCTGATTGTTATTCAAAAATAACAGCTTTTTACTAAATGCAAATTGAAAGTACATATTAACCGTATATACTTGAAACGGCTACACCGATCTTGACGGGACTTTCACTGGCAGATTGCTGATGTTATAGGGAGTTGCTTAGGCTAGAAAACTTAAAAATCCTTGATATTGTTAACCGCTAAATCCGATTTAAATAATAATAGTAATATTTTCATAATAATCAAGCGGACGAAGGTCGCGGGCAACAGCTACTTTGAATAGATAATTAATGTTTGGCGGTTGAGTGAGTAGGTCTTTGACTCGTACAAGTATACATTTTATTTATTAGATTGATTGTTATTTTTGCAATGACGTAGATAGTTGTATAATTTACTAGCCTATTCACAAAACAAAATTGAGCAGTATTTTCTCCAGTAACGTCGCATATGATTATCAGCCTATAATGTTCCCTGAGGGATGGGCTATAATCCACCACACGCAGGCCCAGTGCGGGTTGGTAGATGTCATAATTATGTCTTCGAGTATTTTGGTTCTAAGCCACGCCGGTTTCTTCACGATGTTTTTCTTCGCCGTTTTGAGAGCAGTGGCAGCATTTGATTAATTAATTAATATGACTAAATTATGAAATACTTATCGCTCTGTGTTGTAACAGATTAAGATACAACTAAATATTCGCTGTCATGATAATCAATATTCTAGTAGCAAACGGAGCAATATTTTATGCTACAAATTTCTTGATATTGATATTTATTTATTTATTTATTTATGTACACACAAAATACAAAAAAAGGAAAAAACAAAACATAAAAAAATAGAAGAGCACAAAGGTACTGCTTATTTCATAAGAATTTTCTTCCAGCAGACCTGCGAGAGGAAAGTTGGATAAGAAATATAGACACAGTGTGTAGAAAAGACTAACAGGAAAAATTTAATTAGAATTTAGAACAAAATATAAAAATAAATACTAGTATTATAAATATATACCTATAATGTATAAACATATATATACACAATACACATATACATATACAGAATATTACAATATAGAGGAGAGGTAATGTTCTCTGACTTGTTTTTTGAAAATATACAAAGATTTGAAGTCTAGAATTAATTTTAGGCGGAAGTGAGTTCCACAAACGTACTGCGTTCAGTTTTATGGGATGGGAAATTAAGATGATGCCTAAGGTGGGATCTACACAGAGCATCAGAGGGACGGGTAAAGGAAAAACGATCGCGTAGGTAGCTGGGAAATGCAGGGTTGTAAAGGATGTTATAATTATTTATTGCATCTAAACTGTGATATATTAATATATCACAGTTAATTACGTCGTTTACCACTTTCAGATCACTCACAGGTGCATTCTTGAATCTGGAACAGCACAAAATACTGATAACTCCTGTAAATAAATTATTGTTATTCTACTAATCGTAATATCTATCCCACCAAAAACATTCTGTAAAAAACTAGCAAAGTCGAGATAGAGCTGTTTGTTTATCTCTAAAAAGTAATGAAATCTAGACAAAGTCGTGCCAAGTCTAAGGTTCCTTACTGCGATTTCTTTATTATTATAGTTAATGTTGTGTGACTTGGCCGTTGAACATTCTTTATACGTTAGTGGGTACAAGTCAATTTTGTTTACACGTAATGTTATATCTGTTGTAACTACCTATGTTTGTTAAGCGAGATAATAACCCATACTGGTATTGTTATTGGACGCTAGTGTCTTATTTTAGTCTGTTGTTGATTGTGCAACACATGCATTCAGCATTGACAATGCTGACTTCTGCTCTCTTCTTTTCGGAGCGTCAAATCGACCACCGATCTAACATAAAATAAACGTACAGACGGACTTCTATCAATGATTAGATGTCCGTCTGTACTGGAAATAATTTTTTATACTGTTTGTTTCAGGCTCGCCTACACATAAGTATTATTGAAATACGCAGCTTTATCAAGCCTACAATTGACTGGTTATTAAATCAACGTTTTCCAAGTGGCAATTTTCCATCGTCAATGGGTAGCGGTTCTGGCAATGGTGTCATGGAGCACCTGGTTTTGTACCCTTGTGTACCCTTCAACGGCCTTCAACATTAACTATAATAATAAAGAAATCGCAGTAAGGAACCTTAGACTTGGCACGACTTTGTCTAGATTTCATTACTTTTTAGAGATAAACAAACAGCTCTATCTCGACTTGGCTAGTTTTTTTACAGAATGTTTTTGGTGGGATTTCACTTCTTTTTGTAGAAACGTGGGGCATATTGATTTATTTTATTAGATTTTCTTATTTGACACATTTTTTTTGCTTTTTAGGAGTAGTTTTTTTATTATTACTAATCTTTTTTTTCTTTTTTTCCGGTTCTGATTCTTGTACAGTAGCAACAGTTTTCAAAGAAAATATTATACTCAGCCTACTTAATCTATACAAACTATAAACAAAACGTTAACTCTTAATAATTAGACAAGTTTCAATATAATTAATTATCAATGAACTTTGTACCAAAGGTATTACCTACCTAGTACTGAAATACAGCTAAATTAATGATATTTTTAAACGAAACGAAGTAATATCTACCTAAATAAACTAGACCTAGAATACTAGAAAAGTACTTACATATAAACACGAACGCGATTCGAAGTACTGCCTAACTGTAAATTAAACCTAGAAAACTAAGAGTACTAAATAACTAACAATTAAATAAAGTAAAACAAGCTGAGGGTTCTTCATCAGATACTTCAGACCTTCGATTTTTGACATCAAATGTAGAGGCAAACAAACTTGAATATTTTTTGTAAAGACGGTATGTCGAACTTTAATAGTTTGGTTTGGCCTGAAAATGCGACGAAATGGTTCCAGTAAAGGATGGTACGGCAGTGTTTGCTTCGCGCTCGACTTGGCGGGGGCACTGCCGTGCCCCCCCAATTACATGAATTACCTACATCATATTTCTACTAAAAGGTGGAGACAGAAGCCTTCGCTAATTACAGTGACATTTTGTCAGTTATATAACTTGTTTTATAACTCCAAGGTTAGATTAAATAATAAAGTAAAAATAAAACAATATAGTACTTGAATGGACAAGGACTGGAAACAGGTCATCTTCAGTTCGAATTGAAAACGTCTGGAGGTCCAAAAATGCATAGTTTCGAAGATATCATCAGAACTGTCGATGAGTGTAGGTTTCTAAGTTTTATTGATAAATATGAATTATTCATTTTCATTCAAACTAATCATTTGTATGTAAAAACTAAGAAAATGCGACATTGTCATATTTCACGTAAGGGTGTTTTACATGGTGCGGGTTGTTCGAAAGAGATACCGCGGCCTCGGCACAAAGGGCTTAGAAGGAACATGAGTAGTTTTTAGGTCAGTAGAGTCTGACACTCCCGACCGCTCCACCCAGAGCGGGAGGAGTCATTTAACGATTTCAAACCCTCCAAAAAAAAAGGGTGTTTTACATTAAAAATCGTGACTTTGTTGAATGATTTTGTTAATGTTAGACCGTACCTAATTGAAATATAATTTACATGCCAGTTGATTCTTTGATTGAGTCTCATTCATATCGCAGAGTTATGGGATATCAAAAAAACTTTTTTTTTGATTATATATATATTTCGCAGTATCTAATTACGATTATTTATAGATATGTGTCATTTTAGCGAAAATTTGTGTGAAAAATGAATCATTGTTTGCCTGTTTTATTTTTTTTTGCTTCACTGAGGTACTTGACAAGGAATTACTCTAATGAAATAGGTAATTTACTTTTGAAACGCTGTTTTAATCGTTTGAGCGAGCTCAAATTGTCCATAAAATGTCTATATGCACTTTTTCACATTTACAATTATTTATTTAAAATAAATTGTCTAATAAAAACACCCCATTGGTCTAGTGGCCGTTGTTGCGAATGTCGATGTCACGGTATAGACTTCAATAAGAAGTGTTATTACTGCAGCAGTTGAACATTTATTTAAGTATTTCTCGTGGCTTAATAATAACTGCCACTCGATCTTTAGGTTAAGCCGCGCTTGCCTAGGTTGGTCTGTGGATGGGTGCCCGCCCGTTACACACCGAGTTTCCTCCGTGCCTCGGAAAGCACGTTGAGCTGTTGGTCCCGGCTGCCATACATACATCTTTGGCAGTCGTCACAGATAATCAGTGACCTGAAAGTCTGACAACCAATTTTACCAAAGGGTATCGTTCTACCCAGTATTAACTGGGTTGTGGAGGTCAAATAGGCAGTCGCTCCATATTAAATACTGGTATTCGGCTGCATTCGGTTAGACTGGAAGCCGACCCCAACATAGTTGGGAAAATGCTAGGCAGAAGATGATAAGAAAACTGAAAATAATAAAAAAATAGGAAAATATTTTTTTTAATAATAATAATTTATTTCAAAACAACTTAGTACTATTTTACAATGGAATGTGGCAACAATTTCAGTTAGAGCAAAGGGATTATCGTCTGTAGCGGAACTAGGCATAGCCTGTATGTCGGCTATCAGCGCCATTCCCCTCGAGTATTTATAATACAAGAAAGGTGCCAAGCAATAGAGGCATAAATGTTATAATTAATCAGTTCTACAGAATAACAGTTTATAAGTACATTTTCAATAAGTAATTTGCAAATAGGAAAGCACATAATTTTAATCTAAATATTAAATGGACTGAGTATGTATACGTATGAGTATAAGTAGGACTGTGTTTGAGGCTAGTTATGAGGCAAATGTGTGGATGTGAGTATGCGGGAGTGTATAGAGTGGTAAGAGTACTTTTAATTTGCATTGTTTTTTAGTCAAGTGGTATATCTGAATAGTTTTGTTAAGCTTATTATAAAGGTAAGGGCCCAGATAACATACAAATCTTTTGCCAAAGGTTGTTTTGAAAGTAGTTAGATTGTCGCATACGTGATGCTTGCGACGCCTCTATAATAACATTGGATTGTAGGGCTGTTTACTATGTTCTAGCAGGATACTTTTAAGTATAAATAACTGTCTTTACTGTCAAAACTCCGCATAACTAGAACAGTGTTACAGTAGGAAAACGCATTGGTTTAAATGTGCTAACGTTCAGAATGGCCCTCTGGGCGACCTCAACTGCCTTTTTGCAGATACCTCCCCAGGATGAGATGCAGTTGGTAAGAAGCGACTGACACAGGGCCTGGTATATTCGTTTCAGCAGAGGAGGCTCCGCGACTGACGTTATTTTTAAATACATAAATTAACGTTCTTACTCTACTACACAAAATTTTATCATAGTTAAGGTTATTGTCTAACCTAATACCAAGGTACTTTAGAGTATTAACGCGTTCCAGAGGTGAGCATGTGCAACTATCCAAAGAATTGCACACATGTGATTCGTAGGTCGCCGCGAACAGTCACCGCCTGCCAAATGCTGAAACAAATATACTTTGTCTTATCTACATTTAACGTTAGTATGTTTTTTTTAGCAATCCCTTAGTAGTATCAAAGCACTCTGATCGATACTGAAGACTTCCTCCCAACTATCACCCACAAATATCAACGCGGTGTCATCCGCAAAAGAGATAATTGCACCTATAGTAAGGTTAAGGCAAGAAAGCTCATTTATATACACGAGGAATATGGTGGGCCCCAGTATACTTCCCTGAGGCACGCCGTGTGTAACTGGAAGATGTGAACTTTTATGTTTATCTACCCGGACACATTGAGTTCGCCCAGAGAGGTAGCTCTTAAAAAGTTTAAACTGGATGCTCCTGATACCCAATGCCTCTAATTTGTTGAGTAAGAGGGAGACAGAAATCGTATCAAATGCCTTTGCCAGGTCAAGAAAAATAGACAGACATTTTTTACATTTGTCCAGGTTAGTGCTAATAAATTCTACGAGTTTATTCGCTGTCTGTTCCGCCGATTTTCCATGTCTAAACCCATATTGGTTTACTGAGAGCAGTTTATTTTTTTCGAAATACTTCACAAGACGGACATTTTTTTTCCAGAATTTTGGATTGGGCGGGTAAAATGGATACCTATAGTTGTTTATACGATTTCTGTCTCCGTTCTCTTGGATTGGGCACACTTCTGATCGATTTAGCGAAGAGGGAAACACTCCAGCTTTCAAACAATCATTGTTTTTTTTTTCCAGTGGATGTACGAGAATATTTTTAAGTTTTTTTAGAAATCTACTGCTGATATTATCATATACCGGTGCACTATCTGTTTTAGACCCATGGTCTATGATAAGATGCCCAATCTCGTATTTATCTGTCTCAATTACAACGAAAGAATAAGGGACGTTACCTTATTTTGCGTATTACTTTACATGCCAGTTGATTCTTTTACCCTGGACTTATGGGATACCAAAAATACTTTGTACACGACGTTTACCACTCTCAGAATAATCTCTCTCTCTTGAAGCTAGAACTACACAAAATCCTACGAGAGCTCCTTCCTGTAAATAAACTATAATTCTATTTTTCGTAATATCACATCACATTTGTATTAAAAGGGGAATACAGAAGCGTTTGCTAATCACATCGACATTTGCCTTTTCTGATTACGGTATGCTTGAACGAGGGCTGAGGTTTGGAAGAAAACTAGGTTGCGTAAATTATATTAAAAATGCAAATGGCATGAATTAAATCAATATCTGTTTATTCCCTTTTTTCAAACAAAATATTTCAAAGTTAGACCAAAAATACTGAATTGGACACAAATTATGCACACTAAATAAATCAAATTAAATATACTCTTTAATGTTTTTTGCAGAACTGTTTTACTGAACTAATAACAACCAACCCTAACCAAAAAAAAAACAAATAATATGGACTCACATGTCTGCAAAAATGTACTCACGAAAAAAAAAACCTAACATAACCTTAGAGTGCAAGTTAGTATTTTTGATAAACAATTCTTATTTTTGTTTTATCTACACTAATATTATTAAGATGAAAGATTTGTTTGTTTGTAATGAATAGGCTTCTGCCGAAGAAAAGATGGTCTGATGACATAATAAACACACAGGAAAAAATTGGATGCAAATGACTAAGGACAGGGAAAGGTGGAAAGGAATGGAGGAGGCTTTTACCCATAGAGGGGCCACTTAGCAAAAATTGAACGGAAAGAAAATAATTATAATTCAATCTGATATTTGATTTAATTTGGAATTTGATTTAATTTGGAATTTGATTTAATTTGGAATTTGATTTAATTTGGAATTTAATTTAATGTATAATAAATAATATTTGTGTAATTTGTTAAATGGAAAATAAAGCTGTAATAATAATAATAATGAATAGGCTCCGAAACTACTGGACCGATTTCAAAAATTATTTCACCGTTGGGAAGCTACACTATCCCCGAGTCACATAGGCTACTTTTTATCCCTGTATTCCCACGGGAACGGGAACTACGCGGGTGAAACCGCGTGACGTCCGCTAGTAAATCATATATCCGATGCGCGATGTACGAATCACATTTTTGGTATGAATTCGATAAAAAAGGTCAACTCGATTTCTGTTATTTTTTTGTTTAATTAATTGGTTTTTTTGCACAGCATTCATTTTTCTGGTATGCATTCAGTTAATTAGTGGAGTTACCTAGTGTGCTGTAAAATTATACAGATGTGCATTTAAAAATATCCATAAAAAATAACACAACATCACGCCTGTAGGCCAAGGATAAGCAGAGGTAATACATAATAGTACACACACATTTCGCACGTTATGTTAAGTCCCATGTAATAGGAGGCGAGCCTATTGTAATCAACCGAGCATAAATCCAGACTCTGTGGCTGCAAATGAGAAATTGCTGATAAACCCAATGACACTTTGCCCGACCAGGAAATCGAACCCATGACCTCATTCTCAGCAGCGCTCGCGACTCCTAGACCATCGACAAAGCTAAAAAATAGAACTGCGAAAGGAACTAATAAGAAGAAAGGCAACTGAACTACGGAACTGGATTTTTCCAGAATGAACCCCTAAATAAATTCTATTTGTATGCTTATAGTTTTTCACACAAATAAATAGCTGTTATAATGACATTATACTCATTAATACTTATTAGTTTTTTAGGACTTCATAAAATATAAGCTACTTTATGTGTGTAGGATATTATCTTCTCTATTGTAATGTTAAAGCAGCATATTTATTGCTTTATTTGCATATTATTTAGTATTATATTTTAGACACTAAGATGTCGCAAAAAATATTTGGAACGTTACCCAATAAAACATATTTATGTCTTAATATTAGAAACATTCGATGCAATCGGTTACTAACCGCTTTGAAAAATTTAATGAAATCAATTCTTTCTGCACAAAGAATTGATTTCATCAAATTTTTTTGACAAAAGTCCGCTGCGCCTACGCATTGCTGCAATGCAACGTGTCGCTCCTGCTTTAGACGTCCTGCAAATGATAAGCGTGTACTTTAGGCCCACCTTTTCATAAAACATCAAGAACTATAGAATAATACTTACTTTTATTTGTGAAAACTTGTAAATGGCCTTCAAATTCATATTTTTAAGAATACTGTTTGTATTAGCTTTAAGTTTCCCAAATAGAATAAAATAAAATACAAAATTATCACTACCATGTTTTTTTTATTTCTCTATAAGGCCTCAGGATTATGTGATTTCATTAATTTCATTGGTATCCCTTCGAATGAAATCAATCACACAAAAATCTGCATATCAATAGCACATACATACACTGCTTCTATTGCTTGTAATTGGTTTATTCAATGAAAAACTACATAATGAGAGATGTTTAAAAAAACATAAAGATAGATACATTTTAATAACTGTATACTTAATACTTTTAGCCCCGTATTACAAAATGTAAGTCAATACTTAAAACTGAAATCAAGCCAATTGATTGGATGAAAATAGTTTTAAATTATGCTACGTTATGTATCACGGGGCTCAGTGTCATGTTTTTTCATTGTTGTCTGCTAAATATGCCATCGCTAAGAGTGAATTCATGGAAATTGTGAAACCGATGGTATTAAAACTCAGGTCTTTAAGCACACTGACCAACGCCTTAACCCTTGAGCTATTGTCACTTAAGTTTGTGCCTCATCCCCTGCCCAATCTTGTATGTTTCTCTATCTCCTACTTAGGAGCCATGACGGAGGAAAACGTAGCAAAGAGTACACAGCCCATTTCAGTCCCATAAGTTATATGTGTAATGTGGGTTGTGGGTGGGAGTCCGTGGGATGTCTGTAACATGAGTGTACCATTAGGGTACACCTCTGCCTATTCTTACGAGGATTACAGCCGTGATGTTATGTTATATTTTGTAAGTGCTCATATCTCTGTATAGAAAGAGGCTTACTTATGCTCTCTAGTGGTATCTGCAAGTACTCACTTATGTTATTATGCGTATTATACACATTCAAATGTTATTAACCGTAGGATAAAATAAATTTATGACACAATATGTTAAATTTATGCATCTAAGATATCGACAGAGAATATTATTTGATTGGGCCACCTTATAATATGAGCCGAACCAATGAAACACACTAAACTATTTATATCGATACGAATAAATTACATTTCGGTTTTTTTCTACAAAGGCACGATAGAAAAATCAGTCGCATTAAACGCTCATAAAAAAAAAAATTAAGATGACATCTGCCAAATCCGCTGCTGCTATGAACGTTAGAGGCGTGATCGTGGTATAAATGCGCAGGCCCTCGCTCCCGGCGTTACTGTCCGCCGAAACCGCGCTACTAAGCCACGCGCACGCGCACCCGAAAATACTAAACAAAAATCAAACACTCACGAAATTCAACAGCGGAAAATCTCTCAAATTTTTAAATAAATCATGAATAACGCCGACTTATACGAAAAATGCAACAGCTTGCAGAAAAGGGACGCTCTCTTGAATTTAGAAGAATACGCGTCGAAAATTAAGTGGAAGAAGAGTAGCAACAATATTTTAGACATAGGCTGCGGGGATGGAAGCGTCACGAATATGCTGAAGAAGTACATCCCTACTGACTTCAAGCTGCTGGGCTGTGATATCAGCGAGAAGATGGTGAACTTCGCCAATGATCATCACTGCAACGAGCAGACTTCCTTCACTGTCCTGGACATAGAGGGAGATGTTCCTGAAAGGATGAAGGGGAAATTCGATAACGTGTTTTCGTTCTATGCTCTACACTGGATTATAGACCAAGAGTGAGTACATTTCTGTTTGTTTTGAACTATATTTAGCGGCATCTTATTATTAACCGACATACTTATTTTTTTAATTTCTAAAATAAAATAGCGGAAATAAGTGTGAGAAACTGAATCATTGTTTGCCAGTCTGCTTTTGTTTTCTCTTTGGTTCACTGAGGAACTGACTCTGAATTACACTAACAGTATTATTTAAATTTTGAAACGCAGTTTTTATCGTTTTATTTATTTACTTTTTGTGGTTAGAACTTATTTACACAACACTAATTTCTTTTAAAAATAACTTGTGTAATAAAAACACCCCATTAGTCTAGTGGCCGTTGTTGCGATTGTCAAGCTCACGGTATTATATATTACATATATAAAAAAAGTGACAGTGCAAATCTAGTAACGAAAATGCACCATCGAATGCATTGCACCGGCGATTGCTATTCCCATAGTCACGTCTCCGGAAAAGTAGCCGGATCTACTTATAACTTACCTATAAAGTGACCGAATTCGCGCTTTGTTACTCACAACTAGACTCAACATTGGGCATCGAGCTTAGTATAGTTATACCAAACGTGGTTCATGAAGTTTTAGCACGCTTTATTGACTCGGTTCACGTGATTTAACGTGGTTACAAACGGAAATATAAATCTTTTATTTTTTTTTTTAAACTAGCGTTTGCCCGTGGCGTCGCTCGCGTGGATATTATCCCTCGGGATCGTTCTATGGTATAAAAAGTCATATCATAGGATAGGATAAGGGTTAGGGTATAGACCTTATCCCTTGTAGTATTCCCTTGTAGTTATTATGCCTTGTGACTGGGACTGTAGCTTAGTTTATTAGTTAATTTAGAATTTGTTTGACTATTCAAAAGTGCCTGTAACTGGCCTACTTGAAATAAATGTTTTGATTTTGATTCTCTTACACTAACATCTATCCGTATGTAAGACGTTTTGTCCGCTAACACAGGAAGCAGGAATTGTTTCCGCTTATCTCAACAAAGCGATGACTAGGTGATGGTCGAGGTTCTAGTAGTAGTACTCGTAGTAAGACCTTAACAACAGACTATCGACCAGCGCAATAGGGATGTTTACTGACTAATAAAAATATGATTCTAATTAGTCCGTCTGTTAGATATATTTAATATTTTTATTATGAATATTTTTTTGTTGTTTTATCAAATCAATAAAAATTGACGAAGATAAAACGCGTCAAAAATTTGAGTTTGATTTGAGGGGGGTTGTGACGTCACTCACCGGTAAAAATTGTCATACTAATGTCTTAGAATATGACGTCACACGAGTTTTCAAAGCACTGTATCGTCTTCATTGTTTGTATAAGTGAAAAAAGAAAAAATACGTGTCCAATATTTTTTGGAAATCTATCTGACGGACTAATTAGATTTTTTTAGTTAACTACCCTATAGTGGCAGAGTATGATAATTACTAGGTCGATCAACACTTCACTGAGACCTATAATATAGTGCGACTGCGAAACATGGGATTCTACGTTTCCAACAGAAAATTCTTATATTCCGGAATTTATGTGTATTTACTTCCGGTCAGTAACAATAGATTCCTACCGTATTATAACTGCAACTTGGGCGCAATGTAAACCACTACCTTAACCTTCAGAGAATACACATTGTTGGAGCTTGATGATGATGATGATGATGCCATCTAGCCGATTTCGACCACAGCGACTGCATTCGCTGACTTTCTATAGATTGTCAAGAGCTTTGTTGTGCTGTTCTTTCGTGTGCTCTTAAGTGGCTAGTATATCTAACTTTGGCCGAAAAACTACGAGCACAAATCGGACATGTCAGAACCTCCGTCCTTCCCTCTGCTGGGACACCGTCCAGCATTCCTCTCTATGAGAGGGAATAGGCTATATTCCACCATGCGGGCCTAGTTGGTAGATGTCACATGACGTTGAATTTTTGGTTCTAGGATGAGCCGGTTTCCTCAAGATGTTTTCTTTCAGAGTTTTGGAAGCAATGGTGATGAATTCTAAATGTAGTAAAAATGAAAATTACGATAATTTCAGACGAGCATTCACCAACATCTACAACCTGTTGAATGCGGATGGTGAGCTGTTCACGATATTCCTAGCGGGTGCGCCGGTGTTTGACGTGTATCGTGTGCTGGCGCGCAACAACAAGTGGAGCAGATGGCTGCAGAACGTCGATAGATACATCTCGCCTTATCACGACTCGAAGGTAAATAATTATATCTACCAATTTGCTTATAATGATAAGTGTCTCCGTTGACTATCTCGTTGGTCTAGTGCTCTTAAGTGCGACTGCTGAGCATGAGGTCTTGGGTTCGATTCTCGGGTTGAGGGGATCGGACAAAAAAAATCTAATTAGTCCGTCAGATAGATTTTCAAAAAATATTGAACACATATTTTTTCTTTTTTCAGTACATTTATTACCAACAAGTGACGTCACAAGCCCCGACTCATAATATTTGACGGGTTTTATCTTCGTCAATTTTTATTACTTTGATAAAACCAAAAACACGTTTCCAAAATTTTTCGATAAACTAATTGACGGACTAAACAGAATCATATTTTTTTGAGTCAGTCCGATACCCTATTCTCAGTTGCAGTCACTCAGACTGAATTTGTGCTTGCCCCTGTTACATGGGACTCAAACATAACTGGCGAAATGTGGTGTCGTATTATGTTTTTTTTTATGCATCTCTGTTCTAAAAAAAATTTTTTTCATCATAAGATGCCATATCTTATGATTAGACAAGCCTGTCGCGTCTGTGAAGTTTCAAATCAAAATATTATTTCAGGAAAGTCCGAAATATCTGAGTTTTTCCCAAGATACGAGAATGATAATTATGTATAACTCAACATACGATGGGACAAATAACCCCTCCCGCTCTTGGGCAGAGCGAAAGGGAGTGTCAGACTTCTACTGACTAAAAACCACCCATGTTCCTTCTTAGCCCTTCATGTCGAGGCCGCGGTATCCCTTGCGAACAACCCGCAGCCTCGACAGGATGGACCCTAGCCGTGAATATTGTTTTAGTGACTGATAGACGCAGACTTCTGGTAGGAGTCGTTAATTGCACTCCCAAAAGTGCAATTAACCCAAGAATACTCATAAGGTGAAACGTAATTAATAGTGGTCAGATTTTCATGAGATTTTTTTATTTAGTTTTTTCTATAGGTGGTTCTATAGGTGTGGAAGAGATTTTTTTTTTTATAATTTTGTATTTTATCTTGTGAATAACTTGGAATTCAACGAAGTTTTATTGCGACATAATAGTGAGACCGGTGTGCATCCATTAAACGCCAATTTGTTTTCTTTATTTGTTTATTGTTGTCAATAAAATGCAAATTTTTCAAAAACTTTAATTATTATAACTAAAATATCAAATAAACAGTTACAGACTCATCAATATTGTAGAAGAAACAAATTGAAAAAAACACTTTCTTCTCTACACCTCAAAAGGAAAAAGTAAAAAACCCATGACTAAAAGTCCCATGAAATTCGACCACTATTAACCTTATTCCACCTTTTTAGGGCTCCGTACCCAAAGGGTAAACCATCTGTTTGTCTATCCGTCTGCCACCAGGCGGTGTCTCATGAACCGTGATAGTTAGACAGTTGAAATTTTCACAGATGATGTATTTCTGTTGCCGCTATGTAAACAAATACTAAAAAAAGAGAATAAAATAAATATTTATAGGGGCTCCCATAGCTGCGGGTTATTCGAAAGAGATACCGCGGCCTCGACACAAAGAGCTAAGAAGGAACATGGGTGGTTTTATTCAGAATGTATGTAGAAGTCTGACCATCCCTACCGCTCTGCCCAGAGCGGGAGGAGTCATTTCATGTTTTATATTCCAACCTCCAAAAAAAAAAATGTGGCTCCCATACAACAAACGTGATTTTTGCCATTTTGATACGGATCCTTTCATGTGCGAGTCCGCCTCGCACTTTGTCAGTTTTGTCTAACTCTACTACTCGACTAGTGGAAGTCTGGAAGAACATTGAATTTCCTATTAAAAAAAATAATTGTTGATAATTATTATGTGTCTTACGTTAGAATAAATTACCCATAAATATCCGCAACTACTAACAAATTATTAAAATATTTTTCAGGACCCAGAAAAAGAAGTAAAGAAAATGTTACAAAAGATTGGTTTCGTGGACTATGACGTGAAATGTAAAAACTCCGTATTTGTATATGAAGACTTACATATCTTGAGACGTGAGTATAACTTTTATTTATTTACTGTCTCGGCCTCGTTGGTCTGGTGGTGGCAATCGCGACAGCTGAAAATGAGGTCCTGGGTTCGATTCCCGAGTCGGGCTAACCGTTATTGGGTTTTTCCACCAGGAATTTCTCTGTAGCAGCCACGTTGTCTGAATTGATGCCCGGGTGATGGCAATAGGCTCGCCCCCTATTACATGGAATTTTAACATAAGTGGCGAAATATGAGTGTTTATTAGGTGCACCTGTGATTAACTCTGCCGGGATTACAGACGCGATTTTATGATACGTGATATATCTATATAAATTAGATATTTTTCATAGCGCCTACAACATTTACAAATACTTACAGTAGCACACTTGAACTATAAAAGTACAGCTCCGAAAGGCGCTGTCAAAGTCAAATAAATGATTAAAATAATATTAACAACATCTTGTTTTTTTTCCTTAATTAATAATTATTTCATTTGTATTTGTATAAAAAATAATAAAACAGTTTATTGTCACAAATAAAC
This sequence comes from Diarsia brunnea, assembly GCA_949774965.1. Lineage (NCBI taxonomy): Eukaryota > Metazoa > Arthropoda > Insecta > Lepidoptera > Noctuidae > Diarsia > Diarsia brunnea. The sequence goes on along the minus strand of OX458999.1, from coordinate 9,028,800 downwards.
ATAAGTATATTAGTATTGATTAGCTGCAGAAGTCTGTTTATAGATATTGTGAGCCCTGCCTCTCAAACTAGGATAACTTGTATCAGAGACAGTGATCAGCTGTGAGGTTATGCAACTATATAACTGTATGTCTGATTTTTGCAACAATTAACGGTATATAATATGTACCAATCAATCTATAATTGAATTTCTACTCCTAATGTATAATGCTTGCCGTGGCAGCCTTTAATTAGGCTACACTATAAAATGTCATTGTAATTTCTTCAAACTTCACGATGTATTTTGGTGTATGCTTTGTTGGTTGTCTTTAAATAAATAAATAAATTACCATACGATTTAACCCAATGCAACTGAGTTAAATCAAAGAACTTACGTCAAACATTTTAAGAAACATTAATATAATTACCTTTAACAACGAGGCCAAACCATAATCTACCAAATGCATTTTCATCCTTAGTGGGTCCTTAGTGGTGGCCCTAGCAGGAGGCTTTACAATCAAGGCATCCCCAGGATTATCCGGTTAAACAAACAAAAGTCAGCCTCATAGGCTGATCTGCGAGATGGCACGCAGAAAAAAACTGGAAAGAAGCAACATCTTATTTCTAAAAAAATAAAACCCGTCACCAAAATCATCGAAGAAAAGCCTGCTATTATAGTAACTGCACCAATAGAACGGACAAAAAGACTCATGGAATTTCTTTTTTTGCAGGCGCCTTCACAGCGGTCAATCCTTTCAAAATCCCGCTAGAGAAATACGACGACTTCATGACAGACTACCTGAACATACTAAAAGAATTGCAGATTATGACAAAACACAACAATAACTATGAAACAAGCGTTCAGTTCCGATATCGTCTACTCGTTGTTTATGCCCGCAAGCCAGCACCTCAGGATAAATTGTTAGAAGAACTCAAGAAGCACTGACTGACTGAGCATATGAATTGGAATCTTAAACTCTATGATATTGGTTTTGGTTGCCCAGTTTGAGAAACCACTGTTCCCTTTGATAAATACTTAGAAAAATTGCCTTTACGAAACATCCAGCTAAACCAACAAACTGACATCATAGTCAGTTTTCGAGAAAACATGAAAACATGATGTACCATTGTGTGTACAAACATCGGTCCATGATGATCAGTAGGTACCTACCGCTTCCACACACTTGACAGTTCTTAGTTAAACGCGAATAGTTCAGAAAATCGTCTTTAATATTGCCATGACAGAAGATTTCAATCTCATTGTCAGTATTTTGATTTCATTAGCCTTTTATAATTTCTAAATATGATTCACGTATTCAGGCGTCACATTCAGTACAGTCCTTTCACAGTTATTTGAGCTATAATTTCACAGGTCTGTCAAAATCACAGAGATCATAGTTCTAAAATAAAATAAGGTTGCTTTTGGGTTGTTGCTATCAAGTATGGATGTAGTTGGCATTCAAGTAGGTACGTGGAGGTTCATAGGATTGGGAATCTTGGTTTTGATCACTGAATGGAATTAAAATGTATTTTCTTTGATTTAATAAGAATTTTATGGTGAGGGCAGTAATAGATTGTCGAGGGAGAGATTGTTAATAAATAGGTACCTACATACTTTTCATTTTATTTTTTACGGTAATCAGCCGTTCCCGGGACGTTGTACTGCACCATACTTACAGTAGAATGCTGGAAAACATGTCATCCCATAATCGGTCCTAAAAATGCCAAGTGCATGGATAGTTCCTTCTGATCCCTACACTTTGAGTTATAATGTACTACGTAGTACTAGTACATTATACATTACTTATAGTAAAATATTGTACAGTTCAACATCATGTGAACGTAGGCTTAGTCATCGTGTAAGCTTACATTTAAGTTATTATTTATTTACATTGTCTAGATTATAAGGTTGTTAGTTGTTAAGGGTTACGGCAATATAGAGTAACACAGCCTAAAGATGTATTTTTTTATTAAAATCATCAATAAACTTACCTGTCAATTTACTTATTCTGCAAACCCAACCCGAAACTACTTCATTTGGCTTCAAACAGACAACACTACTCACATTGTCTACAATTGGAGCCAAGACAGTAGACACGGGGAGTAGCGACCGGAGCAGAGTCGCAGCGGCACGGCATCTTGCATATTTAGGCGAAGTGGTCCGGCTCCCACGCCGCGGCATGGGAGCCGGAGCACTTCGCGCCGCACACACCCCGTATATGCTAACCGCGAGACAAGATGCAGAGGGAGAGTGTACCTATACGTTACGAGTTTGCGACACTCGTCTGTCAGCAACTCAGTTTAATCTTGGTGCAAGAACTACTGCCCATCACTTTTTGAAATGTAATGCAATAAAGGGGCTAATCTAATATTGTCGTGTGCTTCACACATGTCGACTTCAACGACACCCGTCTTTTCTGATCCATTTTATTGAACATACTGACGGTATTCAGAACCCATCATCGCACCGCCCCGACGCGTGAGTCGCCGCGTCATTACAATGCCGCCGCGAAGCCGCAACACACCGTGCGTGTGCAAAGGCTCTTACAGAGTAAGATACAGCCCAAAGCAAACCTAATTGTTCCCTTTACTCGAAATGATTGTAACCACAATTATTATTGTAACATTAAGGTTTCGTAGAAAAACTTTTTTTCCATAAACTCTGGAGTTAAACTTATGGAACTAACTGCCGCACTCGGAGAGCTTTAATGATTACTTAGGCCGTCACTTATAAAAGTTTTTGATAGTTTTGTCATACAAAAGGATATCAAATCTTTACGGCCTAAGTAATCATTAAATATCTCTGATTACCGCAGTAAGAATAACCGGCTAGGATTATTATTTTTCCGTAATTTATTGACAAACCTTTTTAGTAAATCCTACGTATGAGAAAGTAGCTTTTCAACTAATTGCGTATTTTAATCTCTTGGGTTTTATAAAGTTTGATTGTGATATTATGAATTTTTTGTATTCTCCGTATTTAATGCTTGGCACGGCTTGAAAATAAAGTTAAAATAAAATAAAGGAGTGGAACTCCCTGCCTGCGTCGGTTTTCCCGAGTTCATATAACCCCAATCTATTTAAGTCGCTAGTAAATAGGCTTCTTCTGGGTAAGCTCGTTCCATCGTCGACCTCATCTTTGCCCTTAGGGTAAGATTGAGGTCAAGAGCAAGCCCATTCCAAATAAAAAATAAAAAAGTTACATTCAATAAGATAAAAACTGTTTTGACTACTTATTTATTGATAAAAATATGACTTTCTGTCAAATCTGACAAATGGCAAAAAAAAAATTTTTTCTTTTACTGAATGGTAAAAAACGGGAAAGAAAATAATAACTTTTCACACAGAAATCGTTCCACACGTAAAACGAAAATGAGTAAGAAGAAACAGGTACGTCGTTCGTAAGGACCATCATCATCTGCCTAGCCTCTTCCCAACTTTTGTGGGGTTCGCTTCCAGTCTAACCTGATGTAGCTGAATACTAGTATTTTACATGGAGCGACTACCTACATCTATCGTGGTTATTGCTGGTCCTTACGTCGTCAATAATATTGGTATTGAAAATAAGTATTGTACTTACTAAGTAATATTTATTTTATTTGCAGATGCGATCCACGTTCAATGTTTTTAACCAATCAATGGCCGAAGTGGTGATACCTGAGACCGAATCAAACATCGACACATCAGACAAATTGATTTTGAAAATATTTAGTTTGCGAATCTCGGAACACGATCTCGGAAAGTTTGCAATATCCGTATCATTCCACGAGCAACTATTGGTCCATGATATAATCAAGCCAATAGGCGCAAGGGATGAGGAGCCAGACCAACCAATACTTAATGGCAGCATGAATTTTGAGCCATCAGATTACGAGAAAATGTGCATATTCGCTGATTATCCACTTATTGGTATGTCTACACAGAAAGGCCACCGACTATCTCCTATACATCGTTTTGCACACAATTTTATCAACCGTTACAAATTCCAAATTAGTGGCGAATGTTAGATAAAAACTGTAAAAACCTTTAAGCTGTTCTAGTTTCAGATTGATTGAAAATTGCATAGCGTAAAACGGGATGAATAGAAACGCAGGGGCGCATAGAAACAAAACTTTGAGAGGGATTTCAACGTTGAGTTAAAATTGTATGTTGCCAAAAACGTACCTTAATTACAAAGCAAAATTAAGCAAATAAAATAAAAGTACTTGTTTTTAACCTACCAAATTAATTCAATGTTAAAATCCCTTTCAAATTGTCTCTATTCACCGTTTGACTGTAATATAATTTAAGCATGAATCTTAACATCGTTGCCTGCAATCGAGAAACATGTCTCAGGCGGGCTGATTTCTTCACGATGTTTTCCTTCACCGAAGCAAGAGATAAATTTACAATAGGTACGCACATGAATCCGTAAATTCAGAGGGGCGTGTCTTGAGTTCGAACTGGAGACCTGCTATTACTTGGCAGACCGACGCGACGGTTACACCACTAGGCTATCACTTTTTAACCGACTTCCAAAAAGTAGGGTTCGGTTCTCTATTCGTATGTGTTTTTTTTTATTTTACTGTGTCTAGGGTATGTTTCTCTGACGCAGACGAACTCACTCGCAGAAACTAGTAATAAATAAACTAATTCGTTTACTTTTATTTCCGCGATCACAGCGGGAATTCAACGCCTTAGTGATGTACAAGACAGGCCATCTCTCAATCCTCCTTTAGGGGTATCCCTAGACCACGGCGACGCGATTACGAATAGCCCTACGCATATCAGCTGTTGCAATGTTGATATTCTGCCAATTTTTACTGATATGAAAGGTTTGACAATTCTATATTCTAATTAACTTACGTCACAACGTAAATAAGTATTGTGGGTAGCGTAGTGGGCATTATAGTGATACGAGTTGAAGGAGAGGCTGCCTCGTTTGTCTAGTAGTCGTGAGCGCGACTGCTGAGTATGAGTATATGTGTTCGATTCCCAGGTCTCGGGGACAGGATAAGTGTTATTGAGTTATGCCATCAGGAATTTCTCAGTAACAGCCACAGTGTCTGGATTTATTTCCGGGTAGTAGCAAAAGGCTCAGCCCCTATTACTATGGACTAAAACATAACTGGCGAAATTGTGGGTGCACTGTTAGTTACACTCTGCCTAACCCTTCGGGGATTACAAAGCGTGATGCTATGTAATGTTGAAGGAATCTGGTGCGTGCAATGTTTTCACATATTATGATCGCTCACCAGACGTAATGTAGGATTTTACCAAAATCTGCCTGAAGGTTTAATTATCGTCCCATCGGTGAACAACCCGCAGCCCCGACGCATCGGGGTCGCGAGTTGTTCACAAGAGATACCGCGGCCTCGACATAAAGGGCTAAGAAGGAACACAGGTGGTTTTTAGTCAGTAGAAGTCTGACACTCCCTTTCGCTCTGCCCAAGAGCGGGAGGGGTTAGTCGATGATTTTCAACCCGCCAAAAAAAAAAAAGGTTTAATTATCGTTACAGAAGATCAAAAAATATGTATAAAGAAACGCATGGAACCAATGACCAAGCCTCCGGCATTGAAGTGTAAGAGTTGGGACACGCTGCCTCTCCTCACGATGGAGCTGACTGTGGAACGAAATCCACTCAACGCAGATCACCACAAAGTTCTAAGGAAAGCTAACTGGATGAAAATGACCCTTGTAGCTGCATATAATATGCTCATACCGTTTGAACGAAACTACGTGTATACTGCTGCTTCGTACGCACCTTCTCAGGCCGAAAATGACGAAGTAATATCAAATTGAAAGTCTCACTCCACCTTTCTCTTCGTTTTTACATATTTACAACTCTCCTTAAAACGGCATGTTCCTAAAACATCATGAAAGAGGTTTGGTTATTTTTTAATTATTCTTCTTCGTCTTAGCGTGTCGATGGCAAATCAATAAATGAATTAGGTTCTAAATTCAGCTATTCGAACTCCGCTCGCTGATGCAGTCATAACATCGTCAAGTGTTCAGGTGTCAGGGCATGCGACACAAGATAAAAAGGTGCACCATTATCTGTGGAGACACGCTACATACACTCTTGAAATCTGAGCCGTCCATGAACCTCATCTGAAGAGATTGTCTTTGCTACACACACAGGAAACAGTTTGTTAAACTGAGATCTAGAAATAAACCTCCAAGACTACACGACTATTTCTACAAATGTGATTTCTTCTAATTACTTCTATAACATTTTCAGAATGTTGGCATAGTAACCTTTAGCGAAGGTTACAAAAAATCAGAAAGATTCGACAGTACTAGTTTCTTTCCGAAATGGGAGAGTTTAAGAGGTGCACAAAAACTATTTACAAACGGAGACCAAAAGCTTCAACTGCCACTAGAAGACTTTCAAAATGAAAATGAAATTGACCTTCCATTTTACTTGAATTCGGAAGTGCCTTTCCGTGAGTTCCAATAAAATATTAGATAGCACCAATACCTATTTCATACATATTTATACACTATGATAAGATGACTACTTACTTGCAAATTAGGTCTAGTACCTACGAGTATTATCACTGATTTTTTTTTTTTTGCGTTTGTTTCAGTCGGGTTTTTTAGTTTTTTAACTACTTTTTTATTGCCACTTTTTTCGTTAGTCACATAAAATACTGCGTAGACGATTTAACTTTTTCATAGGATTTGTCGTGTAGTAAGAAGTGTTGAAGTCGTTATTCCCCATAAGAGAGCTGTATTTCCTTTTTCGGGAACTTTTATTTCTTGAGTTCGAAATGACTGATGTCCTTTAAATATTATGTTTTGTAACAGATACTGTGGTTTGGGGCTCGTTCCATCGCACAATGATCCTAAACGGTGACAGGTGGTTGTGGAAACATCTCCGTCGATACAAATGGCCATTTGAACTTCAAATCCAAGGAACAGATGGAGGCTTCAGCTTCATGGCACATTTAAATCTGTTCCGGCTTCTTTATCCAGGAGGTTAAGTACCAGTAGTATTCAGAGCGAATTTTCCCAGTTAGTTCAGATTAACTGGGAATAGCTAATCGTCATCAATGATCAGCGTAACCAAACCGCAAACAAGCTGTCTATGTCAGTATTCTATACGTATGATGACACTATACTGCCAGCTCTTGAACGCAGTTTCAATGTGCTGTTCGCCTTGAAAATAAAAAATTTGGTGAAACTGACCGTTAGTGGTGTGGCTATAGAGAAGCTCATAGGAATAAAAATAAGCAAAGTAAAAATGTTTTTCAGAACAAACAATCCGCCTCGTCGTACCTTTGCAATGGATGGATGCGGAAGCCATGATCTGGGAGTGCGGGTGTGCGCCACTGCTCACTTCGTTTGAAAAATCTCCATCCACCATCACTAAACAACTGGCAACAGGATGTAGCAGGTAAGAACAGAATTTACTTACACTTTGAACTAATTATTACAAAAATATAAAATTGGTACCACCTAACGTCGTCCGCCATAAGGCACCAAAATGCTGCCATGGCAGCATTTTTATTACCTCGTTATTTACTGATACCGTTAGCCTGTGTTATACCGCTGTTAGGCAAAGGTCTCTTCCCATGACTTCCAGTTGTTCCGATCCAGGGCTAATGTGGATTACAGGTCGTTGGTTTTGTCTAACTCGTCCCGCCTATTCCATACATTAATTTTTAATAAACACGATTTTATATTCTTCAATAAAATCACAAGAGGCCACTACAAAATCAAGAAAGAATTTTTCCGCTAGTTTTTTATCAACAGCCTTTGAAACAATTTTACAGTGGCCACACATTTCATCTATAGAATTACAAATACTTTTTTTTTTCACAGGCCAGCAGAGTCCTACGCAACTACTGATAGCACCGTATCGAATGTGTATAGACCTACAGGCGCTGATGATAATGATGCATTTATTGTGCTCGAAGTTCAACTAGGACGTCCCCTAAAGCCTGTTTCTATACCACCAGCCGTTCTCACGTAAGTTCACAACGTATCTAAATGTGGACTTTAATTAATTAAGATTTCTTTAAACAGATGTAGATATTGGTTGTAAAAATACATGTTTTCTTCTTGTTTAGCAATGTGAGAGGAAACCAATTAGCAACAAAGAAACCAATTTGGGATGAAAGTTTATATTGGGATCTACAGCAAATATTTTTTTTTAGATTTTTAACTCTCTTAGTTTAAAAGTTTTTTTTTCACATTTTACCAATTTGGAAGTGTCAATCTTTCAAACGATTGGCTTTAAGAAAAAATGGTTTAAGAACCTCAATGTCATTTTTAAATACCTATATAGACACCCTACACAAAACTAACACTTTGATGAAAAAAGTTTTTTTAGTTTCAGTTCCATGTATGAGGACACTTTCTTCCTTAATCTTTTATTTTTGTATAAAAATCGTAAAGTCGTTCACAGAACCCATTTACCTACCAACTTTCAACTGTTCAGTCTTAATACTCTGTGAATAAAATTGCTGTGACATCCGGACGGACAGACAGACGGATGGACGGACGGACAGACAGACAGACTTGACGAATCTTATAAGGGTTCCGTTTTTTGCCATACGGCTACGGAACCCTAAAAAGGGAAGGCCTATACTCAACAGGGGGTGATTCCGGGCTAATATTATGATGATGATGATAACGTGGTTTGAATTACAGAGAAGATTTAGGTGCCATGCTTACAACTATGGAACTCGGAGCCCCAAAGAAACGAAATTGCACGGGTCGTGGACAATTGGAGCACGACTGGCAGAAAACTGTTCGGAGTGCTGCCAACTCTTTGCGAAAAGTTCCCTATTATGGTAACTACGAGTGCTTATTACAGATCCTACTAACTAAAGCTAAACCGTGTTTTTACCGGGAGCGTTCTTACGAATATAACTTACTTCCGACGATTGGTTGCATTCATTGATGTTTGGTTCGTTGATGTCACATTCACGCCCTGCAGGACAAAACAATTACATGTTAATTTGCATTATAAGAAGCCCTATGACAGGCGTCACATCCATGGTGTGATTTAGTACTAAAATATTGACACAATCCAACTTTGTGTTTGGGCGGTGGAGAACAGGATTAACCTATGTATCAGAAGTGATCGCTGAATATTTTTTGTTTCCTTAAATGTACCTTTTATGATACAAGCGTTATCCCGCGGCTTCGACCACATGTAGTTCGACAAATTACTATTTTCTTTCTCTCTTTCTTTTCTTTTTTTCTTCTTTTTCTTTCTTTTTTTTCTTATTTTCTGTTATAATTTTATTATTCCATTATTATGATTGCCCTAATAAAGTAAAACGTATCCCATGTCTGATGTCCTAACATGGCTCTGGTCTACTTATATCCCCTTGACCCGTGTTTATTTGATTTAAATGCGTTCAGCCGCTAACGCGTGAACACGCAACAGATGGACGATAGAATGAGTAAAATTTTCATTTATAATATTAATATGAAATTTTAGGACCCACAGAATTTTGCACATTCAATCGGCAGCTGAGTGAGACAAGGACTCGTGTGGAGCTGACCACGTCTTGCTGGCAAGATGCAGCAATATTCGTCAACAATCAGTTCGTGGTACAGCAGTATCAACACTCGGATGAAGTTTTTGAAGTAATGCCTTCTTGTCTGTACTCTTTTTATGTTATCGTATCGTATTTAGAGAATGAGAGTATCACACGAAAGTGCAGAATTAAATTACTAACTTACTTTTGCGCCCTCTATTCGGGGCTCCCAAATATGCCACAAGACTTCCACACACACACACACCTGATCTCCTCTGATATAAATGGTGCCCAGGTTTTAACTAGACACTTTTTGGAAAGCCCGGATGGCACTCGAACGCCCTCGCAAACTAAGACAAACCATGGGAACCCAGAATGTATGACAACCCTATTAGACACCATCATTTATCTAGTATCTACCGAGTCTCTGCGTCAATTGTTGTTCCTGTGACATTCAGCTTCTAGCTGCCACTTTGCATAAAATTTTAGAGAAACTGGTTCTCAAACAATGATGTGGGTGTTCGGTGATTTCAGGCGTGATATTTGGTTATTTTCCTTCAGGAATTGGTGATGATGGCTCACGCTTGCCTGATGAAGTCCGCTTCCAACACACTGCTCCGGACTGATCAGTCGATGCTCGTGGCGGAGCCGGCGTTACGAGCGGCTAGACACGCCCGCCAGATGCAGGATACGAGTCATGCTATGGAAATCTATTTACGGGTGAGCTTAGCATTAGCAACAACCTTTTTCCTTTTCTCGCCTGGATCTAGTTTTTCTTTTAATAAATACACTTCTTAAAAACACATGGAAAGTTAAATGTCAATAATTCACACGTAGATTGTGGAAATCGCAAATGTCGTAAGGTTCACATTTAAATCTAATGTCCCTTACGATATTTGCTTGGACCCAGCATAAGTACCACTTGCACTAGGAAAATCGTCCTTACTACCCCAGCTACGACGCAGGCGCGGGCAATGCACTGCCAATGTCAAATGTATAGCACCGATATACTGTTGACTGTACGTACGTGTACATGCTATAAAAATCTATGGCCTTTAATTAATTGTTCTTCAAAGTTACTTCGATAAATTGTATTACTTTGAACATATTCAGTTGGTTGTGGAAAATCCTCGTAATGCTGACTATTGGCGGGAGCTGTCGACTGTCGTGAAAGACGTCGACAAAGACTGCGCCCGGGTGTGCCTTGACCACGCTGTACTACTCGACCCCCGACACCCGCTAACGTGAGTACTTATGCTTCCGCTTACCTTTTACCTGCACGTCAATTTAAGATGAAATTCCAGTTCACGTTAACTTCAACATAATACTGGCTTTGCTTGTCATTATTGAAAATATAATAATAAAATTGTTTTGTGTAGTCTAGAATCTAGATATCAAAAGAACGAGCAGTATTTGCGTTTAGATGGGTCAAAAGATTTAACGAATATCATAGGTTTGTTCTGAAAAACTATTCTAAATGCAGCTTCAATTTGTTTCTCGCTAATTTAAACCACCGCTATCCATGTCCTATAGACTCGTATCTAAAGGCGCCATGCTGTTTGAAGAGGACCCCTTAATAGCGGAGCCGTTCTTCATCGCCCTGCTCACGTTGCACCCCACTTGGACCACCGTGTGGACCATCGCCAGCGTCTACTTCTCCGAACGAGAGCTGTTCTATCTGGCCACATTTACCATGAGAGTAGCTAAAAAGTACGTGTTAAACATGTTTTTTGTAATAATAACTAATATTTAACACAATCAGCCTGCAATGTTCCCACTACCACGAAGCGTCCTCTCTGTGGGAGGAAGTGAGCAGAAGAATTGATTCAACTCGGGTATGAAGCAAAAATAGAAAATGTGAGTTTTGATATAGAAACGTGATCGATCGACGTCAATGGTAATCCTCAAAATAATAAAATACCAATTCATAAATATCATGCATTACAAATGATACCCATAATAGGTCGCAGCTCGATCTCTCGCTGTATCGGTCTACCACCTCGTGTCCGCGCCTCGTTACACCTCCAGTACAGCGACGCGAGGACTCTGGCTTCTAGGTTCCAGGCTGGCGACCCAACCACTTCGACCAGAGCACAAGTCACCTCGGAGGAGATTGTGTGAAACTCCCTTTTTTTTGGAGGTTGGGAAATCATCATATGACTTCTCACGCTCTGGGCGGAGCGGTAGGGAGTGTCAGACTCTACTGACTAAAAACCACCCATGTTCCTTCTTAGCCCTTTGTGTCCGAGGCCGCGGTATCTTTTTCGAACAACGCACAGGCCCGACGGGCTTGTAGTGTGCCTTACTCAATAAATAAATTATCCGCCATCTGATCTAACTCTTAGAAAATCTTTTTGACATGTGTCAGGTGCAACGACTGGTGTGCAGAGGATAGCACATATCTACGCAGGTGGGAGAGGGAGCTGGGTGACTGGTGGGATGCTACGCCCATACTGCCCGGCATGAGTCTCTACTACGATGCTGCAGACCTGTTGATCAGGCTACGGGCTGTGTCTGTAAGTACTCCTTTAGAGATTTCAGACTTTTGAAACTTCGAAGTCTTCATTAAGGGTGTAGTCAAACCGTCTGGACAGATATAAGGAATCTATCAAAGTCTGGTGCTGTCACTTTGACGCGCCTTACATCATGTTCACGTACGCAATGTAGTCTGTTGATATTTACACTGATACTTGAATCAGGAACTGGTATTTACAACGTTTTTGTAGTGGAAAATACCTGACGCATAATGTCGTAAAAATATATGAACTTTATTACTTCAACATTTTGATCTTTGAACCTGAGACTTGTTGGTACTGGTTTTCGTCATGATCCTTTGACAACCAGTCTTACCAGCTGCCTTCGGTTAGACTGAAAGCCGACCCTAACATAGTTGGGAAAATGCTAAACAGATGATAATCATATTTTAACTATTTACGTATCACGCACTACGTTTACCCAGCTTATAATGAAGCTGCGTGAACGTGGTGCGTGGTGGATCCGGAAACTATCAGGTATTTTAATACTAATCATAATCTAGAATGAAGTCGATCACCCAAACTTCACTAAAAAAAAAAAAAAAAAATACATACACACGAACATATAACCTCCTCCTTTTTTGAAGTCGGTTAAATAGTAATTAACGCGCCTGATGATGTGTAAGCTTAACCATGCTTCTTCTCTATGTACCATGCCTGAGAATACGAATCGTAATTTTCAGAATTCTTGAAACTGACCCCTTGTCCTTTTCCTTACCATAGTTGGCAGAAGTGTGCGTAGCTCGAATTCTTTCGGTATCAGGAGAAACAGCTCAGTACTATCATCTGGTCGGTCTGTGCTGCCGCTTGCGGGGTGAGTTCGAGCAAGCCAAATGCCATATCGATCTTGGCCTGGAGAAGTTTGGCGAGGTGAGTAACGTTCCCTATACAAATTGTAGCTTGGTTACACTGCTATTATACAGTAGCCATGTGCCCCCTCAATTTTAGCCTCGAGAAGTTTTATATATTACTATGTTTACGTCTGGGTAATAAATGACGAGTAAAAGAGATATGGTACAAGAAGAGATACTGCAACGACCCCAAATAAATTTGGATAAAGCATGAGAGTTATAACGACACGGTTGGCGCAGTGGCTGAGCGATTGGACTGCTGTGCTTGTATCGAACCCGCGACACACAGTCGCGGGTTCGATACAAGCGCGGAACAGATATTTGTATGACCTACAGATAGTTATTTCGGGTCTGGGTGTGTTTGTGTATGTGAGTTTAAATGTTTGTGAACGCACCCACGATATAGGAGAATTTCCTAGTGTGGGACAACGTTTTTATAAAATAATAATAATAATGATCTAGGTTGGATGTGAAACAGGAATGTTTCATGAGGTCATATTGTGATTGAATTTCAGTTCAAGCCACTGTTATATAGTACTGCATTGTTCTTTTGGTGCTTGAATAACATTATTACAAATTTAATATGGACACGCAGCAAAATAACCACGACTTACTCGATTTGATGATGACAGTGGAGAAGGTGGGTCAACGCATTGTAGATGGCGTGAGGTCCAAATCCGACAAAGGCCAAGGCTATTTTTTGTATCAAATTACATGTTGGAATGGAAGGAGGCTCAGCAGAGGGACAATATGGGCCAGCAATAATATTAATAATAACCAGCCTCACCCGCATGGCAGTAAAGGATTAAACGTCGTATTGGTGGCAAATTATTCTACTTCAGGGAGGACAAGACTCGCCCTAGAGTGATGCGTTTTGTGAGGTGTACTTTCTCCGAGACTGTAGCAGGGCCATCTTTTCCTCTGGGCACACGGCACGTACTCAGTGCCCAGGGCCCCACGGTCCAAGGGCGTGTCGGTGTTTCTTTAATTTTAATTTAGTTTTTGTATTCAGTGAATTAACGTATTATAATTTTATTCATCATCTAGATCAATTATCTAAGAAGCCTAGAAGCTGAAATTCAACATAAACTCGGAAACTTTAAAGAAGCCATCGAGTCATTTAAGAAAGTCGGCAACTGCGTCTACCCCTACACGTAAGCAACGAGTCAACAACGACTAAAAGAGAAAAATAAAATAAAGTACTATACTTTATTTTATTTTTTAATTTTATTTTTTCCACTAAATGTTAGCACTTCATTAAGTTATTTTTTAAAAGCTGAATAGTACGGGGTTCGTGGAGGTATTTAAAGTACAGTTTCAACATACTTTGTACGCCCAATATGTCCGTGACTAGGAGGTCCCCAGGTATTATATAGAACAAAAAATAATCGCAATGACGATGCAAACAAGTGCTTTTCGGGTCCGGTAAGGGTGTTCTACAACCATGAATTAAAACTTGTTCAAAAAAAGTTTTCATTTTCATCAGAGGAGCTCGTGGCTTAATAAGTACTGCCACTCGGATCGATCTTTAGGTTAAGCTGCGCTTGTCTAAGTTGGTCTGTGGATGGGTGACCGCCCATTACATACCGAGTTTCCTCCGTGCCTGGGAAAGCACGTTAAGCTGTTGGTCCCGGCTGTCATAAATAGATCTTTTACAGTCGTTACAGGTAGTCAGTGACCTGAAAGCCTGACATCCAGTCTTCCAAAGGGTATCGTATTACCTAGCGTTAACTGGGTTGTGGAGGTCAGATAGGCAGTCGCTCCATGTGAAATACTGGTATTCAGCTGAATCCGGTTAGACTGGAAGCCGACCCCAACATAGTTGGGAAAAAGGCTAGGTAGATGATGATGATTTTGAAACTGGTGATTGCCAAAATGATATGCAGGTTCCACATACTCATAGTGTGAGCAAATCTTTACAATTATTATTACCGAACTTTTAAATTTTTCTTTCTAATACAGTTCACTGATGTCTTTGTCGTCTGGATCCACCGAGCACTCGCGCACTTACCTCTTGGACCTCGTCCGACGAAGCCCCAGTGCCTACGCATGGATGGCACTCGCTGAAGACTGGTTGGCTCACCCACCTCCACCAGAAATAACAAATAAAACAATTAAAGTAAGTACAATTCTTGTACAAAATCATAAGGCACTAGCTTTCGCCCGCGTTTTCGCCCGCGTGAAATATAGCCTAAAGCCTTCCGCGATAAATGGACTATCCAACACAAAAATAAATTTTGAATTAAGACGTTTTACCAAAAAAACAAACAATCCAACAAACTCTTTAGATTTATACTATTATATACTAGTAGGTATACCTAGATTACACAACATTACCCATAATTTGACAAACTTCATCGTTAACTTATCAAATTTTAACAAACCCCAAGAATCCGAAAGTACTCAACTGTTCTTATTTGATTCAAAGATCGCTGAAGAAGGGCAGATGGACGACGGAATGCGGAAGACCGCTAGGCTCTTGAAGGCGAAAGCTAGCGCCATAGCCTGTGCCATACAAGCGCTTAAGATCGACCGGCAGGCAGGTCGGGCCTGGGCCACTCTGGGGAAGTTCGTGAAACCCAAAGCCAAGCGCATATACTGCCTCAAAATGGCTGCTATTGTAAGTACTAAAACACAATTTACTTGTTCTTGTAAATACCGTGATCCAAACTTCATATTCGAGGATCGTTTATATTATACTTTTATTAGGGACATACACAGACAAACTCTCAGGTTTTATAAAATAACGTAGGTCTGATCGTCGCGGGCTCTTGGTATAATTAAATAGGCTCGCTCCCTTTTACACGGGTACTAAACATTACTGCGAGTGAATCTTGTGGTATAATGAATTTCGTCCCAGTGAAAATAGACTGCGGCATCCTGCCTCTGCGTTTGCACCTTGCAGCAGACCAGCTGGCTTCCAAGTCGGTTTAGGGTTTCCCACCAGGGCACCATGGTTATTGGTGGCTAGGTTAGGGAGCCACTGCTTTCTTTGTGCTTCACGAGGTCTGGCGTCGTTACCTTGCTCTTGTACAATCAATCATGAATTAATCTTTGTATTTCAGAGCGGTTGGCAATTATCGAAACAAGATTTTGATTTAGCAGAGGTGTCTTCTCAGCACTCATTCTGTCATAACCTTGGCACCACGCTGCGGGAGTGCCACTGTAATATGTGCGATAAAACACAAGTGTGATATCAGTACCAACATTGTCACCAGGACCAACCCGTATGGATGAGGACTTTGAGCTTGGAGGTTCTAACGATTTTTTCGAAGAACAAACGGTTATCGCAATTATTTTGAAATTTGGTGTAAGAAACAACCAGTCTAATCGGATGCTCCTGCGAATAGTATAGAAACTGACTGCCTTTTTAACCTCCACAACCAATTCAGTACTGTGCGTGATACTCCTTGGCAAGACTGGCTGTCAGACTTTCGGGCCTGTAACGACTGCCAAAGATTTACAAATGACATGGCTTCATCGCTTAACGTGCTCTCCGACCGACCTTGGTGGCAAACTTGCAAACCTTGCTGCATCTCGAAGTTCGACCCATACAGCTGAACTTATTAAGCCACGAATTCATCAAGTTATTTTTTTGTACTCGTTGAAATTAAAATGTTTAAAACTCGTAAATGTGGTGTATATTTTAGTCAATTTATTCCTATTCGCGGAGCACATTTAACATGCTCTGAGGGAAGTTCCGAGAGTTATTTTTTATCACCAATGTTTTCAGGTTAACACCTACCACTGTCTGTATCTGCGTGATGCGTCACACTAAGGTTAACTGGTAGAAAATGCTTACGGCATTAAGTCCACCTCTGTACTCTGTGCTTGAAGTGTTTAATAAACAAATAATAAATGTAAAAGTTTTAATATGCAACAATTCTTCTTAGATAATAAAGTAACAATACACATGAAACTTAGTTTATACATATAATTTAGTTAAAGGTACGTCAACAACGCGAGCACTTTATAAATATTAGCATTCGTGTGGTTATACTGGTATCAGACGCTTCACTTTCTGTTTATCTTTCACTCGAAGTGAAACAGCTGAAAATGATATTAATGAACAATAAAACATCATTCCATTAGTGAACCGTACTAGCTGTCTTACAGTTACTCACGCAAGGCTCGAAAAATTTAAAGGAGCAAAATGATGATAAACTAGTCATAGCTATCGATGTCGTGTGATGATATAACCTCCTCCTTTTTTGAAGTCGGTTAAAAATGAAACAAAAATGAACAATGTCCCGAATGAAGTGAGTGAGTTTCCCGTCGGGGCTGCGGGTCCCGTCGGGGCTGCGGGTTGTTCGCAAGAGATACCGCAGCCTCGACATGAAGGGCTAAGAAGGAACATGGGTGGTTTTTAGTCAGTAGAAGTCTGACACTCCCTTTCGCTCTGCCCAAGAGCGGGAGGGGTTATTTAATGATTTTCCACCCGCCGAAAAAAAAAGTGAGTGAGTTTTCGAGTGAAGCGTCTTTTATCAACATTATGGATGCAAATCATATTCCGGTTCGGGAGTCGTCGGCGGCGCGAAGTATCCCGGTGGCATGATGTCCTCTACCACCTGCTTCAATACCCAAATTGTAGAGTAGATGGCCATGATGCCGAGTACAGTACTGTAAAAACAAAACGTTGTTGGTATCAGGGAGGTATACAGGAAACTTTCAGCGGGACAGTTAGAGACTACTTAACCAGTACAGCTACAAAATAATTGTCTTAAGGAGACGATCCATAATTTATTATGAAATTTAGATCCTCGTTTATAGATTTTCTTAAAAATTTACCTACAGTTAACAAGATAATGTCTGTGTTACGCAAAATATTTTATTGATGCCAATCTTATTTCTAATATTGATAAAAAAACTTCTTGATGCGAGAATTTGCGAAAAAGCAATATTTCTACATTTTTATAAACTATTAGAGGTAACTGCTGTTAACAAACATAGGAATTAAAGTAAAAAGCCAATCTGGAAAACGAACTTTGGTAAATATTGATTAGTCATGCTTTATTGCAAAAAAAAATACTTCTAAGTAGAACTTTAGAAGCCTAACTAATGACCAAGTAGGTCTGTTATGGTCTGCCATATTGAATTCGGCACAAATTAATTATTTTTTTAAAGTAAAAAAAATTATAAATTTACTCACTTTATAACCATTCTTCTCAAGCAGACACTGACTATTTATTATTGAATTAGGTATTTCAATGCCTCTTTATACTTATTGCTTTTGCCATATTACATGGAAGTATGAAAGTAGTATGTAATGTAAGAATTATAGTAGGCGGTGAAAAGCATTAGCAGGTAGTTTACCAGCATGTTTTCCAGCGTTTTTCGCGGTTGAAATGAAAATATAGATATAACCGGCTCGTGGTAAATCATTAAAGAGGGTTGAAGAAGCTAATCCTACTTATTATCATAATTGCTAAAGTTTGAATGGACGGATATTGGTTACTCAATCACGCCAGAACGGCTGATCGGATCTGGATGCACTTCACGATTACCACGCGAATGATGTCACGAGCAACAGCTAGGTTTTGAATAAGTAGGTTGGACAGGATAGATGGCAACGACTATCTACATATCTAGGAATTCTTCCCCCCCACACCAGCCATTTGGTGAAACTGTTGGCGACTGGCTGGGATGCCACCTTTTTTATAAACTATATGTATTTTGAATAATGGTTCCTTTTCTGTGACTTTTTGTTATGTTGTCAAGTGTCAGTGATCCATTGCTTTGTACATAGTTTGTTCTGATATTAAATAGCAATTATAACATACTAACAGTGTTTCTACCATCTCCAATACATCCTAAATAACTACAGTCCACTTTGCTCACCAACATTTTGTTCATCTCCAATCCATCCTAAATAATTACAGTCCACTTTGCTCACCAACAGAAACTTTTAACTGTTTTTAAATTCTATCGTTCCTAAAATATCGGGTTAAGTACTTCTGTTTGGACAGATTGTCGTTTCGTCAGATTCCTATTTCTAAATCAAGTAGGTACTATGTGGGGCTATTTAATTCACAGACAATTTGTAAAATACAACCATTTTCTGCATACCACATCCATTTGACAATGCAATAATCACTCCTTCCTCCATCGATATTACAATACCTATTAGAATTAAATTCGCAATTGTAATGAACTTTCTATAGTGTTTACCTCACAAAATAATAAACATGTGCCGGTTTTGACACAGTAGGTGAGAGTTACGTAATTTTCAAGATATTTCAGTCTGTTTCAACACCACCACATGATCTGAACCTGTTTCAGAGGAAGGACAGAAAAAATCTTGTCATTCACAGTTTTAACTCTCACAAAGTTTTTTCAAAGGATAATCTCTTTTTATAACCAGCCCACTGCTGGGACACAGCCTTCCTCAGTGCTGGATTTAAACATTTGCCACCCGTAGGCTATTCAGATTTTGCTGCCCCTACTGACCTCTGCAATTCGACAAAAATAATAATAATAATATGACAGTGTACTAGTACTCTGTCATATTAATTACATTTTTTTCATTTGTGTAAATCAACTTTTTCCCGTTATTAGTATGAGTGTGCTCAAGGGGATCGTTGTGGAAGTCTCTAAATTATTTAAAAAACCCATGATTTAGTGAAGATTACGCAAGAATAGTAACATAATAAGTGGCAGGCGCGGTCTTAGTCTACGATTTTGGGAGGAGTTACCCAGGAATTCGGTTGGGAGGACAGAGGTACAGGTAATGGAAAAAACTCTGAAGAACCAAGAGATTTGAAGAGCGAGCGAAGAGAGCTCGATTTTTTTTTTCATTCTGCTTAAGCATTATTATTTTCTTCTTGTGCAGAAATTGAGCTAATAATTTATAAAATTTTCTTGTATCGAACGACGTTTTTCAATACACTTTCATGGAAATAATAAAATAAAACGAAAAGTATTTTTCCGCGCTTTGCTTTGTTTGCTTAAAGGAGAAGCAAAGGTATGAAGACACTAAACAGCCTTAATTGAATTATGAAAAATTCTAAAATGTTTGAACTAAAACTGATTGAAAAATGGTTCATAACAGAAGTAGCGTAGCGTGGGTTTTTGCCGCCGGGGATGGCCCACTCTAATTTGGCCGCCCCCTCTATTTTCATTATTAGTCGAGTAGGTATTCAATTATTTTCAAATGTTACACTTCACACATCGCGCATTGGGTAAATTACATTTCGTTTCAATAATTCATAGAGAATTAATTAGTTAGTAACGACTAACATCTAACAAGTTTTTATTAAAAAACCTGCTTTGAAACTTTGAGTAGTGTTAATCTACTTCTGATGGTGACTGTACCCCAAAGTGTCACGTTATCGAGATATTTGAAGGTAAAGATCGACATGTGAATACAATGACCACATAAAAAATAGACCTTTTTCGTGTTGATTATTATTATAACTGTTTATTGAAAGAGAGTAGGTACATTTCATACTGCTTTTCTTTAACACAGAGTTTCATTGCGATTCAAAGTGATTTTCTCGTACGTATAATAATATTCAACCTGGGAACGATGATTTGGCTACAATTTAGCGCCTATACACGTAATTAGTCTATTTTAATGATTGTCGTTGTACTCATTTGTCGATCTTTACCTTAAAATATCTCGGTAACGTGATATTTTGGGGTACCGTGTAACGTATACACTTTTTGTTCGTCTAAATGTCCTCTATCCATACATACCATTTTCATCGTGGGCCGCGGTTTCGTAAAAAATCAAAATGGCGGGCAGGTTGATATGCCACATCGGTTCTATCCCCTTTCCAATGTTGGTGTAATGTAGGTACATTCATAATTGTATTAGTTAAGAACTAGTGGGTAGGTTCAAGCTTTGGTACGTCAGTCGAATTATATCGGTGGTTCTGGATGTGCGTGTTTCATTTACTGACCCTAGACATTACAGTTGGAACACATCCACCACACGAGCCCAGTGCGTGTTGGTAGATGTCACATTTGGGTACAGTCTAGCTGTTTATGCTTACACAACTAGTTTATCGGCGAGCGAGGAGTCATCAAATGACTTCCCATCCTTAAATAAAATATAAATTGGTAATGATTTTTGAAAATACAACAAAATATGGAAACTTATAGCTTATGCCTTCTGGGTGTAAAGTAGTCCGCCAACTACAACAAACCATGACCGTGCTAGGAACGTGTGAGGCAAAAAATATTTTTTTGCATTGAAATGGCAATGTTCTTCTTTGCGTTTACATCCCGTGCGTGGCAGGGTGGCTCATGTCGGTCTTGATCGCAGATGAAACGGTGGGCACTGTTAGTGGGCCTCATATATTTCAATTCAAAAAAATGATATTCCTTTTCGTACTTAATACTTTCGTAGCACGGTCTTGGTATGGTACGGTGTAGTGGTCGAGTCCTTAAATAAAAATTTGTATCACGGGATAGAATACTATCTGTGGTATCCTCTCAATTTAAGTTTTTTCGTGTATTAGTGTATGATCCACTGCTGACTATTGCAAACTAACGTCCACGATGCCTCAGTTACCCTTTAAAATAGTGAAGCTTGGGTACAGTAGTCCCTGTAGCCCTGAGCAAGGACACCGTCAGACCGTCTATAATTACGCCATGACCTGTAGCACCCTATTTACGCACTGTTTGGTTGCATCACACACCTAATTAAGTATTCAATTCAGAAATATAGGTCAGATCCGCCATTGCTTGCTTCTTGTTACCCATGTAGGTATATCTAACATCTAATAATGTAAACAGGTAAAGTTTATTAGTTTGGATGTTTTTCTCTTTTCTCTGACTAATTCTCCGAAACTACTTATTATATTTCAAAAACTCTTTCACTGATTTTGATAACGGTCGTAGGTAATGTGTTATCTATATTCCGTTTATTTATTTTTATGCATATATTATTTACTAGCTGTGCCCGCGACTTCGTTCGCGTGCTTGTCGGAAACTAAAATGCGTCGCTTAGATAAAAGTACGTTAAATCATTGCCCTGCGTTAACTTACTGCCGCTGTAGAAAATAAGAAGAGGGTAATGCAAAGTACTGACTATGTCTAATACTAAAGTTTAGATGGATGGGTGTTTGTTAATCAACCACGTCAGAACGGCCGAACGGATCTTGAAGAAATTTGAAACAGGTACATTATAGTCGACAGGTACTGTCGTTGGCGCGTTCGTGTTCCACGCGCGCCTCAAAGATAATTATGTCAGCAACAATTAAGGGGTCCTTTGGGGCCCCTTAATTGTTGCTGCCGTCGTCTGCCGGGGCTGACGGTTGTCCGCAAGAGATACCATGGCCCCGAAACACAAAGAGCTAAGAAGAAACGTGGGTGGTTTTTAGTCAGTAGAAGTCTGACACTTTCTTCCGCTCCGCCCAGAGCGGGATGAGTCATTTGATAATTTACGAACCACAAAAAAGGGGGGATTAGAGGCTGTTTCGAGAGGTACCTGTACCGAGTCTGGGACATCGAATCTGAAATGGAACGCCGTCACCTCCTTCTGCGAAGCAGTAATGCTAGCGAAAGAGGTGAACGTAAGAGGGACACAACCCCTCTTCCTAGCCGCCGCGGGAGACGCTCCGGGCATCGGGGGCCACGTGATGGCTTCCGGCCACCGTAGGCGCGGGCCTGTGAACGGTGAGTAACGGGCTAGTTAATCGTTCGTCAGTCCTATGACGATGGAGGCGCGTTCGTGTTCCACGCGCGTCTCAAAGGGATGTCAGCAACATTGAAGGGGCTCCCAAGGACCGACGCCCGTCGGGGCTGCGGGTTGTTCGAAAGAAATACCGCGGCCTCGACACATAGGGCTAACAACACACCACATCTATATAAAGACATGTTTGGTGCAGTGGCTGGACGATTAACAGTAGCACTGCGTGTCGCAGGTTCGATTCCCACACGGTACAAACAAAGTATGCCGTGGGTTTTATCCAATTTTAATTTAGTTTAAAAAAAATAGTATTTTTATACTGTGTAATTGGTAAATCTTTATTTGTTGACTATTCATGAAACATAATTATGTTTATTTAATAACACCGCGGTTTAGAAAATGACATCAAATGAATAACGCCATCTGTCGAAGACGAAGATAAACTGCTAAAATAGAGCGATCAAACACACTATAGGGTTTAGGCTATGTAGATTTTGAAAACAGCGTCATTTAGACTAATATCTACGTACCTTTTGCTATCATTACTTATTTAAAGTTATCTTGTGAAGGCATTTATTAATAAGTACCATATTCGTTCAATAGATGTCGTTGCTTGTCTCATTCTTGACCATAATGATAAGTTCTTCTTGAAAACTATAAATGCATATATCTTTTGATAGAGAGCACCGATTACGATGAAACAAAGACTAAGTAATAGCCCAAGTTACGCACAATATTTATGTATAAAAGTTATCTACATTCGTTTCGTAAATTTGACGTGATGCTTAGTCATCGAAACAGACAAACAGACAAACAGACAAAAATTCCAAAAATGCTGGAAATGTGTTCTGTTGGTTATACTTTAATACCCTGACAATTTTTTTTTTAAAATTTTCGATGTACAAAAAAGATTTTTCTACAGATTTATTATATGTATAGATATAGATATTTTTAAATATTTCTTTAAAAAAATATAAAAAAAGTAGTAGTCCGCCGATGTCGGGAGCAGGGTCCAAGCTCCGGGTCCAAGGACCGGTGGTTAGGACTCCAGAGACAGGAACCTCCTCACAGTGCAGGCCGTATCGAGAAGTACTGCCTTCTGAATCAGGCTCTTGATCCAACCACCAAACGAAAGTTTCGGTAGATGAGGGTCCAGGCTTTTAGCCATAAGGGCATTGGCCGTTACGACAATCAGCACAATGATAGCCGAGTTTATCTATATTATTATTACCATCACTACATATTAAAAAACAAAGTCCTCCCCCGCGTCTGTCTGTCTGTATGTATGGTCGCGATAAACTCAAAAACAACTGCACCGATTTTCATGCTGTTTTCACCAATGCTTGCAATGATTCTTGAGGAAGGTTTTAGTATATATAATATATTTTTTTTCTAAATTCAACCACTAATGCCCGGGATAGACGAGGCCAGTTTTTCAAGCCAGGATAGCAAGCTATTATAGTGTCAGTAAGCTAGTTCTTCTGGCTTCGTGTGGATGCAACTAGCTTCATTTCTAGCATGTTCCAAGCCAGGGCAATAAGACAGGACAATTTAGTAGAGAACTAGGTTGCTGTCCTTAATAAATACTATAATAATTTTTCAAAATTGCGTTTCTCATACTTATTCCGTTGTGGATAATTGTTTGGTATTATGAAACTCGACCGAAGCAGTATTAATGTGCGACTGTTTTGAATGACAAGCGATCGCAAAATGAGGTTTTTCTGCAAATTTTTGGTACAAGTCGGATCATCATCTTCCTGCCCTTATCCCATTCTATTTGGGGTCGGCGCAACACGTGTTCTTCTTCCATTCTTCCCTGTTACACGTCAAAGTGGCATTTATTCCTTTCTCATTCATATCATTCCTCACACAATCCATCTTTTCTTTGGCCTTCCTCTTCCTCTCCATCCATCAATATTTATATCCATCACTTTTTAGTCACATGCGTTTCATCCCTCCTCATTACATGACCATACCAAGATAAACGACTTCCTTTCATTTTTTCTGTAACAGGTGCCACTTTCAAACTTCCTCTAACCCTAATATACTCATTTCTTACTTTATCCATTCTTGTCACTCCGCACATCCATCTCAACATTCTCATCTCCCCTACATGCAATCGTTTTTCATCCATCTTTTTCACTCTGATCCATACAGTACGACAGGTCTAATCACGGACTTATATATCCCCTTTAACTTGAGGGGCATCCGTGGGTCGCAAGCTGTTCCAGTGACCTGTCGCCATTTCATCCATCCTGAGTTGATCCGTTGCGTTACGTCCCGGTCTACTTCACCATCCCCTTGGACAAGCGACCCGAGGTACCGGAAGTTGGAGCAGATCGGTATGGGAGTTCCGGCAAGAGTTATAGGCACAGGACTGGAGAGACCGCCGAAATCCCAAAACAAGTATTCTGTTGGTTCTGCTCAATTTCAGGCCAACATTCTCCAGTCTTTGCCACCACACCTCCAATCTGCTCTGGACCTCTGGGCCGTTCTCGGCAACCAGCACAATGTCATCGGCAAACAGCATACACCAGGGTGCCTCTTCCTGGATATCTGATGTGACCATACATGAATAGGAAATAAAAAACAACATGGATAACATAACAAAATCTTTACTACACCGTTCATTTGTTTTAGGAACTTTATATACATCTCCTTTAATTTGGTCAATAGCTATTGACAAAATTAAAGGATTTAGAATATATATTTTTTTTTATTTTTACCCCTTGACCGTTTCCGGTCACGGCGGTCAATCTAAGTGAAGATAATACAAGTGTGTACGCAGGCACAAGTGCACTCTGTGTTCCTTTTTCTCTCATAGTCCGACGAGACGGCAACCCGACACAACTTCCAAACTCCGGGCGGTTCTGAGAAATTTCTAATGGAAAAACAGAATAGCACTTTTTTCCTCGACCTGGGGATCGAACCCCACGCTCAGCAGTCGCGCTTTGACCACGAAAACAACGGGGCAAAAAGGAGATGTAACAGGGCCATTGAGGCGTACACTATAAGCTGCACATGCATCAACAATTTTTATAATTATAATTTACTTATTAAATCTATACCCTCTATAACGGTGATCAATGGATAAAAATATATCACATTAATGTGTAGGATTATAAAGGAGCTTTGTGTAAATACGAGTAAACAGGTACTCGTATCATATTAAGGCAAATGTCCATGCTTTATTTTATAAATGGTTGACAAATGAGTTGTCGTCAGATTTTCATTCGAGTAAGGTCGCCAACCAATCACTGAGAAGTAACTACAGTTAATATTTTAATAGCTATCTTATTTATAAACAACCTAACAAATCAAGTCAATCCTTGATATACAAATGTTCAGCTGCACTCGGTTAGACTGGAAGCTTAACAGAACATAGTTGGGAAAAGGCTCGGGAGATGAAGACGATGATATGATCAAGTCTAGCCTTGCCGTGGCGGTCGATAAAGGGGAGTGTTGGTGAAACGTGGCGGCATGTGGCGGTCTAATTTAATAAAGAGCGGCGGTGGGTCTGTGGGCTCCGGATCCAGACGAGGGAACAGATCTATAATCCCCCCGATCGACAGGAATATGGTGGACACAACGATCGCCGCAGACAATATCTCACTGGAATTATGCAAAAAACACATATTAGTAGGTCTTCAATATTTTCACTCATAATTTTCATCCCTAAAAAAAACGTTTTCCGAAATGTGCTAAATTTTAGTAGGTAGGTATTATTCCTAAGAGTTTCTAGCTATATTTATTTTCAATAATTTTTGGAAAGGAATAATGTAACGTTAAGTAATATTACAGAATATAGTAAAATTAAATTACTCACAACAGAACCATTCTTCTAGAACAATCGCGAACTAGATCTTATTGATATCTTTCGGAAACTCCATAATTTATAGCTAGCTATACAAGACATGGAACTACGAAAGATCAAACCTTTCATGAATAAGGAGCGGGTTTACACATTCCTTACTTCGGTATTAGGGATCATCATCTTTGCCAACATTTTATATATTCAACAAAAATCCACCTATACACTGTAAACAGTGATATTCATAACTTTAAAACTAGAAATAAGCATAAACTACGCGCTCCTTTTCACCGACTTCCGCGCTTTCCTTCTTGGGCTCGGTATAACACTTTATAACAAATTGCCATCTTCTTTTCTAGACTTGCCATTTGATGCGTTTATAGCCAAAGTAAAATCTAATCTTTGTTTAAAAGCTTACTATTCCATTAACGACTACTTAAATGATAAGAATAGTTGGTCGCTGAGCTGAACACATGACAATGTTTGTTACTTATGTTCTTTCTCCTAATTAGTTTATGTTATGTATTTTTTTATTTTTTTTACATTGCTTATTATTATATACTTTTTTTATTATTGATTTGTATCTGTAGTAAATTAAAAACCTTACTATTGTATCGAGTCTGGTTCTTCTAACCTAACAGACAGATGTCTTGCTGGGGAGTTTGTTCCGCCACTTCTTCTTTCCAGCTAAAACACTTGGAAGTGTCGAAGGGTGGGCGTTTTGGGGGACTGTCTCTTGTAAATAAGTAAAGTAAATTTCGACGTTCGAAAAGTGCTGATTATCAACCTAGTTTGAATAAAAAACTTTTGATTTGATATGATTGTTACCCCTTAACATTTATTTCAAAGGCAAGTAATCTAGACATATTGAAAATGTCGATGATGGCAATAGGCTTGCTCCTAATAATATCGGTTGATGGCAATAACCTTGCTCCCAATTACATCGGTTCATGGCATTAAGCTTGCTCCCAATTACACTAGTTTTTGAAGTGAAACTTCTTTATACAGGGTGTATTAAGATTTTTGTCACGAAAAAGCGTTACGGGCGTGTCACGAAAGCGTTACGGCCGCTTGGGGGAGAGATATCTCAGAAAATACTGCTTGGAATTGAGTAATTCTTTTTTTGTTTGATTGTCCATTTATCGAAGAAGGCTTAACATCAAGCAGCAACCCATAGGAGCGGAGCTTAAATGAAAAATGTTGCAACAACGGGAAAAAATATTCCTTTTTGAGACCTTCCGTTGCGTGCGCTGCGTAAACGGTTTAAGTTACGCAAATATCATGTATGGTGGAATTGTTTCTCTTTAAAAGTTTAAAAAAAAAGTCCGCGACAGCAGGGACGGATACCACACAATAACTGCTTGTACTTTTAAAATTTTAGATTAAAAATAATGATTTAAGCGAAGCTTATTTAACCCTATAATATGGGTAATAAATAATTTGATAGCTGTGAGTTGAAAGCGATTCTCCCTAGGGCTGAAAAGTATTACTTTCAACCCGCTCCTCCGGCAACTTCATACCTACTTTCCGAGTGTGAATAATGAAAATAAAATTGTCTCCTTTAGTGAAAGCCTACAATACAATATCTTTGTCAAGTTTTAGTCGTTTTGGTTCAGGCCGTGTACGATGGGATGAAAGTAAACGTTACTGAACATCCTCGTGGGTCCCTGCCCGCTGGGCTTCTATCTCAAACGTTTCTGAATTATTTTTGGCGTCTTTTCGTGACGCCTTACCTACCTTCTCAACTATCAAGTTTTCATGCAGAATATGGCATACCTATATACTTAGTAGTTAGTTACTTAGATTGCCGAACCTTCAGTTGCTCAGTCCGAAATTCCAGATCTTCTTCTTAGCGTGTCGATGGCAATCTAAATTGTTTTGGCCCAGAATTGGGCCACTTGTTTGGCGCTTTCGGTAGCGATTTATTCCAGATCTAATGATGGTTTATGATTTAATTCGCATAGGTACGACCTATCACAAACACTGATTTTATAGCTCCATCTTTACCCGTGACCCGGAAAGTAAAACTGGTTGCCCCACTGCTGCACCGGTTCACCAATTACACTAGACACATAAAAAATAGAACCGGTATCCAAAAAGATTCTACTTGATGAAAAAAAGAACATGGAAACCATATGTTTTATTGTTCTGCAGTCAAACAGCGCTTTTGTGTTTGAAGAGGCTGTTGAAAGCACATGAGACCTCATGAGATGGCTGTGGAGATATGCTTTACTAACTGGACTGTCATTTGGTATAGCATCTCTCTGTAGGCGTTGATAATCACTTTTATATGTATATATATTAGTTCGCTTGGCTAGTGTGCCTCCGGCAACGTAAGTAACAAGTATGAATACGATTACAGGCAACATATTTAGTGGTTAATCGCACTCAGTAATTGGTTGCTCACGGTGCCATATCCATCTTACAAGGTTCTATAAGAACAACTTTTACCTCCTCGGCGATGATATAAATATCACTGGTAACGGTGTATGACGTAATTGCTTATAAACTCGAGCGTAGTAAAAAAAACAAAATGTTTTTACTTTTTTGCCTCTCGTAATCCGTATTGATAAACAAATATCTAATAATAATATATGTATGTGTTCTAAATCATTTAAGTAGTGTGTCGCCGTAATTTATGGTATTTGGAAGTGTTTAAACATATTTGGAACTCATTATCTAAGTAACAACGTTGTATGCAACTTGGAATACATTTCTGTGGTGCTATTACTGCTACAGTGACGGGTTCTTTATTACATTCTAATTACTGGTTTAGCGCGCATTAAAGTTCAACGACTTCACATTAAATATCATTTTAAATGGATTCAGTCTTCAAACGCAGCTCTAAAGTATTGACGTATTAGATAGTGTTTATGGATAGTGCTATTATAATGAAGAAATGGACTGTGCCACAATGTCTCTTCCTGATATGCCTGAGTTATATGATCGAAGAAGCTACCTCTATAATATGTGCCAGTAATTCTGAAACGATTAATTTACCACAAGGAACAATAAAGGGATCTTACGACTGGTTCAAAAATCAAAGAACATTTTTGGGAATACCCTACGCTTCTGTTAAAGAAAGATTCCAGGTAAGTGTTTATTTCTCTTCTGTTTCATAATATAGTTTCTAAGTGCTTACAATTTCTTGACAGTGCAATAATTGGCGATACTTACTACTCGCAATACTATCACAGATACAAATGAACTTACCACTAATGTTATCAAAAAAAGTGACATTACTTTTATAATGTACCTATATGTACAATATTCTTCCACCAGGAGCCTGGTGGCCCTCCATCATGGACAGGCACACTCACCGCAAACCGAGGAAACATAATGTGCAATCAATACATCTCATCTTTGTACACACCTGTTGGTCAAGAAGATTGTCTGGTGGTCAATGTGTTCACACCACCTACTCTGGAAAAAGAGCCTTTTCCTGTTATGGTGTTCTTACATGGTGGGGGATATTACTCGGGAAGCAATTCTGTACTTATTTATAATCCAAAATATTTCGTGGAACAGAAAGTTATTGTGGTTACTGTTAACTATCGTGTTGGGGCATTTGGTTTCCTGTGCCTGGGACTCCAAGAAGCTCCAGGGAACGTTGGTTTGAAAGACCAATTAGCTGCTTTAAAGTGGATACAGGATAATATCGCTTACTTCGGAGGCGATCCCAATTCCGTCACAATATTTGGTGAAAGCGCTGGAGCAGTTTCTATCCATCTTTTACTACTTACCCATTCTGCTAATGGATTATTTCATAGAGCCATTTTACAAAGTGGGTCAGTTCTAATGCCACAGGATTTTAGTTACCAACCCATTGAAAGCGCATCTAAGGTAGCCTCTCGGTTAGGCTATAACACGTCAAACCCAACTGAATTATTGAAAATCTTCAAAAATTCAACAGCTTACGATATTGTAAAAGCTTCCAATGTTGATCAAACAAATAATGCATTCGGGCCATATTTATTTACGCCATGTGTGGAGACCGCTATAGCAAGCACGAGACCATTGATCACGGAACAACCAACACAGCTACTTCATAAGGTCGGTCTTAACGTGTCGGTTATTATTGGCTTCAATGACAGAGAAGGCATTTATTGGGCACAACACTATGATTACCAAACCCTTGATAAACTCAAAGCTAACTTCGATAATATAATACCTTCTTACTTGCTTTTTGGAAATGATACTGATAAAGCAACTTATGTTGATGATGTGATCAAATCTTACTTTAGCAATAGAACTTTAACAAATGGCTTGATAGAATACTTTACAGACTGCCTGGTTGCTTTTCCAGCAATGGTATCATCTGAGAGTTGGTTTCGAAATCTATCGAGGACAGTTTATAACTACTATTTTAAATATGATTCATTTAGGAACTTGAATAAATTTCTGACCCGGCTACGTGCAACACCAGGAGCATGTCACGGGGACGAACTATTTTACATGTTCCAACCAGCTGTCTTCGCTATTCTGCCTCCAATTTGGGATGATGCTGCTGTCATTAAGACTATGATAACATTTTGGACTAGTTTTGCTAAAACTGGGTAAGTTCTTTACACTGCATACATAGGCACTTTAAATAGCTCTTAAAATTATAATGGTGTACCTAACCCTTTTTTTTGGTGGGTGGAAAATCATCAAATAACCCCTCCCGCTCTTGGGCAGAGCGAAAGGCGTGTCAGACTTCTACTGACTAAAAACCACCCATGTTCCTTCTTAGCCCTTGCGCCGAGGTCGCGGTATCTCTTCCAAACAACCCGCAGCCCCGACGCGCGACGGGATGGTGTACCTAACCCTGAAACTATGTTTTTAGGATACCTTTAAAATCGAATGATACGTGGAGATCAAGTGGAGACCAATTGGATTTTCTTGAAATAAATAAAAGAAACCAAATGACGACGTTACCGAATGAAGATCGAATGGAGTTTTGGAGGAAAACCTTGGAAAAATATGGAAGAAAATAAATAACTCTTCTTGATTGAGTATTTTAAGTTTTAATATCCACTTAATTTTATTTAGACGTGGTTTAGTTAAATAAAAACAAATGTCTTCTTTGCATAATCTACGCAATGTAACACATTAAGAATGGATGTTAATGAATTGCGAATAATTTGGTCAATTATGTCCAAAAGTGGTGGTTTCTTCTAAAGAGGAGATGAACGAAGAAAATACACAATATCAAGGCCAAAATAGGAATTTCTGATAGGGGTGAAAGCTAATTAAAATAGAAAGGAAAATCTATCCGAAATATCATGAAAATATTTGATTTTGTTATTGATGAAATACTTTCTTCTAAAATAGAGGAACCCAGAAGAAGGATCTTTTATCTTTCTTCATACCTACTTGTTTGGCTTGTAAGTCCTACACGGGGTGGAAGCCACATACGACGCGAAAATCGTTTAATCGTATTCAATTTTTTTTCATCGGTCGAATTTCATTTTCTAATGAATCTTCCTTGCCTTTGACAGCCTTCTTGTCGATAATTTTGCAAGCGAACATCTGCCCGTTTTCTTTGTTCTCTATTAAACTAATTTTCACGCTGTTCACTAGCGACTTCCCTCAGAGCAAGAAGTCCAATTGGCTCTTTTCGCCGACGATATGGTTATTTACTATACTGGTCAAGAGCAAGGCGCTCTCGCGCCTGCTCTACAGAAGGCAGCCATCGCCCTGAGCGCTAGGTTCCGGAAGATCACCAAACCGTGACTCAATCGCAGCCCCGATCACAATGTACGGCAAACCTATCCCTGGGAGAAGCAAGCCAAGAACTTAGGAGTCATACTCGATCACCATCTGAACTTCGCAAAGCATATAAGAACAGCTCACCTCCTACAGCTACCTCAGTAAACTGACCCATTATGACATACGCGTGTGTCGTATTTGACCACTCCCATCCCCGACTCCGCGAGAGCCCGCGAAGCTGGTAGTATTAAACCAGCCCCTAAATAATCTCTCTCAGACACAGCCTGTCTCTTTGTTACCCCCCCCCCCCCCCTACCCTTCCCCATACCCCAAAGAAGTCCTAAGCCGAGCTTCTCGGCTTACGACTTAGCGGTTAGTCACTTAGTCTATAAGTTACATACCCCTGGCTGGAGGCCTGAAACTCAAGGCGTCCACAGGATTTGTCCGGTTAAGCAGTAGCCAATCTCCTAGACTGAACTACGAGATACCAATTTAAAAAAAATACAACCTACATGAAGAGATCGTAGTGTGTGGCGTAGGTATTCTAGTTTTGTTCTATCCAAATCTAAAATCAGGGCTATGATTATGAGATAGTAAAATTGAATTTCAACAACGTAAGTAAAAAGGTGTATTTAATAAATAAATAAATCATATCATTAACATAAGTATTTACAATACGTTACGGAATAAACAGAAGTCCTGAAAGTAGCTTAAAATAAATATTGTGCTTATTTCAATATTGAAACTGGGGTGTCTAAGGTTTCGCAGGGTTTAAGGGTCGCTTAGGTATTCTGTTACTCGTGTAAGGTACATGAACATGCTTCATTCAACCATGCGGGTTGTGGCGACTCCATTCCGTTGTAAATGGCACATCTGTAGGCGCTTTTGTGGGCGGAGTTGGAAGCTCGTTCAACCTTTTAGTAATCCATATCATGACGTAAACGAACATACCAAGACCTGAAATCCTGAAAATAATATCTATCTATTAGTTGAGCACATCTTTTTCAGTCTACTTTCAGAACTTGAAGTCGGTTACAACAGATAAACCTTTAAAATCAATTTAACCAAATCTATCCCACTTTAGGTAATAAAATTATTCCGAGTAGGTGCTGTCACTAATTGTACTAAATTAATAATTATACTAAATTAAACTCGTATCTATTTGTAAAGATTCACGTAGGTTAGCTTGGCATTCTACACTAACATGGGAAACCTATAGACAGATGAATGCCACCATGCCCTATTGACCAAAGGCTATAGAAGCAATATTACTTAGTTATTTTATTACCTACATAATATAATAAAAATTCGAAAAATAAGGATTACATACACGATATATTAAAATAGGTAAGCATCTACCTGCTTACGCTTACCTATACAAAATACTTACAAGCCCAACATTTTGAAAAAGTAAAATTACGATATATTACTATGACGCTTTACATACACAACTTTCCTATCAAGCAATTCTCACAAGTGAGGACTGTCTGTTGACTGTTTGTCAAACAAGAATCATAACAAGACAATATTTATTTCATAATAAATGATTGTACATTGGTGCGTAATGTTAAAGTAGGTACATACTACACCAAATAGATGGTGGCAAGCAGAAAAAATCTAGGTACATCTTTCCCGATTTTTGGTACACTAAGGAGGAACTTTTTAAAGTAAGTAAATATATATATCTCTGCACGATAATCAGTTTAGATTTAGACCACAATTATCAACGGAAAGTGCCATACTGTGTCTTAAGCATACCGTCAAATACTATAGGTACTGATCGTAAATCCCCAATATATGCATGCATGTTTTCTCGACCTGTCCAAGGCCTTTGATTTGGTCGCGTACGACCTTTGGTGGAAAAAACTTGAGAGTGTCAATCTACCACCAGAACTTGTTTCCATCTTCAAGTAATGGTATATACACCAAGTCAACAGCGTCAGGTGGTCGGGGGCAATGCCGGAGCCATACCGATTACAATGCGGTTTTATGCAGGGCGGACTGACCTCACCTACGTTATTCAATCTCTACATGGACGCGCTGATCGTCGTGCTGAGCAGACAGTACGTCGGCTGTCATGTAGACGATGTGGATGTCAATAACTTAAGCTATGCTGACGACATGGTTCTGCTAAGCGCGTCGATCTGTTGGCCCGCAGGTTCGCGCGATGTTCAGATGTTACCCGCAGACAAGCTACAACACGTTCAGAGCGGTATTGGGTATGCCTCGCTACTGCAGCTACGATAACTATTGAATTTATTTGTTTATTTTTATTATTTTGAATGATTATGAATTGAATTGTGAGTGTTTTGGAATTGGTATTTGTTTTGTGTGACATTATCTAATGTTTTAATCGTGTCTTCTAATATGGGTCATATTTCCTGAATTAAATGGTTTTTTTTTATAAAGAATTTTACATAATAACTGGAAAACATGATGAACCTATGATTTGCATTCGAGGTCACCTAGCCCTTAGATGTAAGCAGCAAGGGATGCTGCTACCGGTGCAACTTTGATACAAGTGGTTGCGTTAGCGTGGGACAGGTTTGCACCATCATAGATCTGCACTTGCCTTTCTTTTTCTAAAATCGCTAAACCGTACTGAGCAAATCGTAGTCCGCCGGCAATTTCAGCATTGGGATTTTTGATATTTTGGTGGTAGCTCCTAAACCGGGAGGAGCTCGAGGCTTAATAATAACTGCCACTCGGATCGATCTTTAGGTTAAGCCGCGCTTGCCTAGGTTGGTCTGTGGATGGGTGACCGCCCATTACATAGGTACCGAGTTTCCTCCGTGCCTCGGAAAGTACCTACGTTAAGCTGTTGGTCTGAATTTCGTATAATTAAAAAAAAAGTAATAAAAAGTTTCTGCGTGGGTCGGCTCAGAACGATGTACTGAATACGTGGTAACCGTTTTCTCGTCGGTGTCCGTTCTACCGTATATGCTACAACCTACATAAAAGGATCGCGGCACGTGGGGTATTCTAGTTTCGTTCTGGTTCTGACTAACCAAATCTGCAGTCAGGGCTAGAGGTTAAGAATCTTAGGATAATAAAGTTGAATTTCAATGGGGTAAGTAAATCGTGAATTTAATAAATAACACTTAACATTAACATAAGTATTTACAATGCGTTACCTACGGAATAAACGTAAGTCTTGAAAGTAGCTTAAAATAAATATCGTGCTCATTTCAATATTGAAACTGGGTTGTCTAAAGTTTCACAGGGTTTAAGGGTTGCCTAGGTATTCTGTTACTCGTGTGAGGAACATAAACATGCTTCATTCAACCATGCGGATTTTGGCGACTCCATTCCGTTGAAATATGCAACTGCGATTTTGTGGGTGGACTTGGAAGCTGGTTTAACCTGTTTTGAACCCATAACATGATATAGACGAACAGACTAAGACCTGCAAACCTGAAAATAAAACGTATCTAATTATCTATGTATTACTTGAGAAAGAATAAGTACCTATATATTTACCTATTGGTCTCACACAGGACTTAACAAATTGATACAACAATTTAAGATTAAAGAAGTAGGTATAAAAAGTAAACATTAAATTTAAATTAGTCCCGTACGAGGCCAAAAAGTCTTTATCTCAGCGTGTTACTTTAACATTTACGACAACATATAATATGAGCACGTCTGTTTTAGAATAATTTCAGAACTTGAAGTCCGTTACAAGACACAAACCTTTAAAACCCGCCCAACCAAAGCTATCCTAAAATAATTCTGAGTAGGTATACTGTCAGTAGTTGTGTTGGATAAAACTTATGTATTTGTAACGGACTTAGGACTAGACTGACGAAGGTGTAAACGAAGCCTTCACGAAGCCGTCAAGCAAGCATCATGTACATCAAACTAAGTAGGGTACCTACTGCGCAAAAATTATTGCTGGCTTTTTATTTGGTCAAAAATCAATTTTTAGGGTAAAATTCAATTGTTCTAGTGGATACTTTGAATAGAAAAACAATCTCCGTAACTATATAGGAGATTCCCAGGTATGGTCTAGAACAAAAAAAATATCGCAGTGACGGGGAGAACAAAGTGCCTTTCGGCTTCGTTTACACCCTTTATATTGATTGAAAAGAGTCTCCATGGAGTTTCTTGCCCATCTTCTTCATAGAGATCCACGCTAGGGAATGGGCAACTACAGTACTTTTACAAGTTATTATGCCTTGTGACTGTAGCTTCGTTTTTTGTTTTCTGACATTCAAAAGTCCCTGTTATAGTCTTATTGAAATAAATGCTTTAAGTTTTGAATTTGATAACATATCTAAACAGGGCTTAGGTATTTTGTAGACATATGCTATCCACTGTTTATATTTTATTTGATTAAGTACATCATAAAATAAGAAAGACGAAAAATAAGGATCAGAAACTCGATATTCTAAAAATAGTTAGTGGAAAGGACAGAATAGGAGAGAAAGGAGGGGATAGGTAGTAGGAAGTATCTACCTGCTTCCGCTTACCTATACATTTGTACTTACATGGCCCACATTTTGAAAAAGTAATATTATCGATGTATTTTTATAAATATAATTATGACGCTTTACGTACACGACTTTCCCGCAGTACTCACAAATAAGGACTGTCTGTTGAGTATTTATCAAAGGAACAATATAATGAAATATAAAAATATAATAGTTCGTAATGGTAAAGCACAGACTATACCTAGATGGTAGGTGGTAAGCAGAATAAATCTACATCTTTCCCATTTTTTGGTACACTACTTAGTGTACTAAAAATCGGAAACTTGAGGAACTTTTTACGCAACGGAAGTAGAAGTAACATAGAATAAGGTTGTACTTTATCATTATTCTCCTGCCATAATCCCAGATAATCTTGCCATCTCACTAGTATAGTATTCATCTTTCTAGCCATATCACATACACAGTCTATTCCTCGTTCTTTCTCTCCTCATCATCATCGCATTCAAACTGAGCCCAGTTGGTTCATCTTTATCATAATGTTTCACACGCAACCATAGTATTTTACTTAATACCTGGAATACAGGAATGAACCTATCAACTGCAATCGAAGTCACAAAGACCTTGTAGAGTTCCGTAGTCAACAAGGAACCCTTATTGTCCGTCCGTCTGTCTGTCTGTCTGCCTGTCTGTCCGTAGCTTAGCTCAAAGACTCTTAGAACTAGTTTAAGAACCCTTCATAAACCCGCACAATGTTCAGTCAGGATTATTATGTCACGAACTGAGAGTTCCACAGGGATTACATTCGAGGTCTATCTTGAAGCAAGGGTGCTGTGTTAGCGCGAAACACACTCGCTAACATTTCCCACAACTACCCTAAGTTGTGGTTCTCGTCAGCTATTTAAAGTTCGGCTAAAAACAAGGAATCCTTTGATACAGAATAGTAGGTAGTCCAGTGGAAAAAAGATGACGATCCTGATAGTTAAAATTGTAATCAATACACTAGTGTAACCAACTGCGTACGACTCCACCGTTCTGGTTTCGGTTCACGGGTCGGGCAAAGTATTTTTCAATACTTACACTTGTCTGTCTCGTTACATTGGCAGACGGCCGTAAAACAATAAAACCAATCTCTAATATATATACATATATCTAACCTTCTAAAAACATAACTAAGATTTCTTTATGTAGTAGGTACCTAATTAAAGAATTTAAATTGACGTTTTTAAAATCTTAAAATTCAATAAATATCTCAGCTTCAATATCACTTAGGACAAAAATAATTTTACCAATTATGTGCACCTACCAAAGTAACATGATTTTGGTCCCGCTGAAAAAAAAGTAACGCCACTAACTAGTCCATACAAAGTTACTCAACCCATTTCTTTTGTATAGCTTAGTATAGCACTCCGCTATGACTGGCTAGTAAGCTTGTTGGTAAACAAAACGATGTCACATTGTTTGTTTGCAAAGGAAACTGATGATGCCAATCAATAAAATATAAACAAAGCCTCTTTACGTATGTATGTCGGCTATGTCACTCTCATCAGCCTACGGCAATACACTGCTAGACGATTCTCGGCAATTGTTATCCCGCTGCTACGCCACCCTTCGAAGATTGTCGCTCAACCTAGCTCTTCCTAGGGGTCGACAGACATCTGACGGAAGATCCGCTGTGCATCTTAGGTCGCGTAACGCCCGAACAGACAAATCAAATCAATAGTAAAACGTCACTCGTACTAATGACGATTCGCCCGACTTATCTTCCGTCAGATGTGTGTGAACCCTAATTGTCGAAACACGGTCCGGTCGCCCCACGAAATATGGTTATAGCTAAATATAGTAGCCGCCTATTTCAGGCGACATATTATATATTTACTTAGTTTACTAGACACACCCAGACACGTCAGATTGTTAATTTAACACTTTCGGTGCTAAGCACCCAGCAACGTATGGGTCGAACATAATTACTTAGTTTGTTGCATAGCCTCTTTTCCCCCCAACTATGTTGGTGTCGGCTTCCAGTCTAACCGGATGCAGCTGAATATCAGTATTTTACATGGAGTGACTGCCTATCTGACCTCCACAACCCAGTTAATACTGGGTGTTCTAAAACCCATTGGTAAGACTGGTTGTCAGACTTTCAGATCACCGACTACCTAACGACTGCCAAAGCTCCTACATATGGCAGCTGGGACCAAAACGTGCTTTCAGAGGCACGGAGGAAACTGGGTTATGTAATGGGTGGTCAGGGTCACCCATCTACAGACTAACCTAGGCAAGTGCGGCTACAAATCCTACCGAGTGACAGTTATTATTTAAGGAATGCAATGAAAAAATGATACCTACCTTTTTGAACTTGGCAGGTAAAGTGACCCTGTCGACCCCGTCGGGGCTGCGGGTTGTTCGAAAGAGATACCGCGGCCTCGGCGCAAGGGCTAAGAAGGAACATAGGTGGTTTTTAGTCAGTAGAAGTCTGACACTCCCTTCCGCTCTGCCCAAGAACGGGAGGGGTTATTTGATGATTTTCCATCCGCCAAAAAAAAAAGAGAACACTTGCGATGTTTGAAAAGCTCATAGCTAACTGTCGTTTAGGAGTTAATAAAGTTTAAGTAGACGTCGCAGTATGAAGTTTCTTAGAAATAATCCCGAACGACTTGAGGTGTGATGATCGGGATCCCGTGCAGTGTTTATAAATAACATGATACCTACCTACCTATGCGAAAATATTTTTTTTTTGTCGTTTTGTTCTGCCAGTAAAGGTATATCTATCAGCAATGCAGCTCTTGATATGACTTCGGCATCAGTCCCTCCCTGTATATACTATTATCGCTGTCCATCTCGTAAGGTTCGGGTTATTCGCAAAGATAAGGAAGAAACTAGGATTGAATTTGAGATCAATGTATGGTCGGATATATAAAGACCGTAGCACGAGGAGTCTTGTAGCGGGTTCATACATCTCACGCGCAACCAATGCGCCTGAACCGTTAAAGATACCGGGAATCTTTCGGACTCTTAAGGAGCGTTCAAGTAATACGTAACGAATTTGGGGGGTCTTGTTAAACGTTACGATGCGTTACAGGGGCAAGAGGACTTGAACTACACGTTACGTAATTGCTTTTTTTAACCTATCAGAACGGTCGCGTAGAGATTCTCCACACATTTTTTTAAATGTTTTTTTTCTCAAAATTGGAAATGACCACTTGAAAATCTGTTTACCTTAACAAAATTGCTTGTTTTACAGGATATTAACTGTGACTTTTTGGTAAAAATGGTCACTTGGTGGTTACGTAACGTTGACTAGGTGGCGTGGGAGTGGGTACAGAAAAACGTTACGGCGCGTTACATGGGGGGGGGGTTAAAATCTCCAAAAATTGCGTTGCGTCATACTTGAACGTGGCAATGGAAAACATTAGGTCCAAACAGAAACAGATGATCAAACATATTCAGTTTTTTTGCTACAGCACTTATTATGTGTGCCTTCAAAAACACGATTTGGTTACCAGAAAAGGGGTATGCTCAATTTACTAAATTGAAACATGTATCCAGTGCGATGCGCACGAGTGTGAACATGTATAATTTATTTGCTCCAATTTCTTCAATTAAACACAACAGCGTTTACTAGCCGGCAACCGGGTAATCAGACTAATGTAAATAGCCATACCGCTACCTGAGAAACAAAGGCATAAGTACGTTTGTAATATTGCATTTATTTATTTTTATACAAATTGACTAAATAACACATACACATTTATACCACTTCTAGAATTCAAAAGAAATGTTACAAAAAAATCGTCGATCCTGAATCTGTATGTAATTCGGATTTCTACTTACGCCTTTATTCCCCTCGTGGTGCAATAATCGCATTTGTCCACACTCTATTCTTTCTATTGCTCCGAACCAGGGGCGTAGCTACCGCCGCATCTGCCGTATCAAATTATACGGGGCCCCCGAGCTATGGGGGCCCCCGACGTGCAAAAATTAATAAAAACTTCCCATTTTTTTTTTTCAGAAATGACAAGTCAAAAAAAACTTTTTTTTTCGCGTAAAGCGCGCGTTCTAAAGTCATCATCAACTATAAATGATTTAATAAATCAGTTTGCCGAAAAAAAGGTAAGGAGAGTATTTAATTTGAACTGTTGCAATTTTTTTTTTTACAAAGTAAAAAAATATTGGAAAAAGTGACAGATAGATGACTATGATGAATAAATATTTCTTTTAATTTTATGCAAACATTTTTTTTTCTGTTGTGTGAATTTTTTACCCTTCATAAGGACCCCCAATCAACTTTTAGTACGGGGTCCCGCCAAGGCACGCTACGCCACTGCTACGAACCCTCATTTGCTAGAGCGAGTTCGAGTGTGAGTGCTGTCGCACACATTGACAGCACCGACGATGCCATTGACAACACGCTTCTAGCAAATGACGGTTCAGAGTGACAGAAAAGGATAGAGGACGAAAAAATGCGAATCCGTGCTAATAGATGTGGTTCAACCCTAAGATCTAAGCATTATGATGATTCACTTTCAAGTTCCAATATCGTAAGTGATCAAATCTTTACGATTGAATAACATAGAGCCAGTTATTCTACAAGGGTTACAGATCTACATCGACAACTAGTGTTTACATTAAAACTCGCAACCCAATGAACCGACTTTAATGAATTGTTATAAATTGAATAATGTACATAATGCAACAAATGAGTTTATATAGTATGAATTGAGTATTTATGAAATAAGGAAGACCCATTTCTCAAAACTCAATTTTTATCTTGCATGGTAAAGTTATTCAGTCAATAAAATCTTATTTACTAAATTATTAAAGTAGGGGTGAAGGGAAGAAAAAAACAACAAAATATAAAAAAACAACATGCAAATCGGTTATGTTGCTTTTTACTATCAATTTTTGGATGTATGTGTACAAGTATGAATTCGAGGAAAATAAAGGAATATGTAATGTTTCATAATATACTCTACATCGCAGTACTTGTTACGAACAAACATTACTTATGTTATTTCGATATAGTACTTCTACTCA
Source organism: Diarsia brunnea (assembly GCA_949774965.1). Lineage (NCBI taxonomy): Eukaryota > Metazoa > Arthropoda > Insecta > Lepidoptera > Noctuidae > Diarsia > Diarsia brunnea. Next base: position 8,987,357 of record OX458999.1, on the reverse strand, counting down.
ATCATTATTTTTGTTCGCTTGCTCTTCATTCGCATAAGATATCATGAGAGCATGTTTATGTTTATGTCACAAAACAAAAGAACATATCATCTATAGAAATCCAATCGATTTAAATAAAAATAATCTAGCTAAGAAACACCATTCGTTCTTGCATAATATTAGCAAATACTGCGTAACATTCTAACTGTACAGACACGTAAAAATAATAATGAACATATCAAGGAAACATTCTCAGTGTCCATGTGATATTTATTAAAGTCTCGCTCACAGATGCATAGAAACGAACAATATTCTCACTGCGTATAGTAAAATCGGTGAAAAAGTCGCGATAAAAACCTAAAATCCACATACTGAAAGTCTAAAAATATATTATAATAAATTTCAAATGTCTATACATAGATGAGTGTTCACTACGCGCTTATAACGAGCGTCGGGCGCGCGTCCATTACGTTATAATATTAAATACGATAAAACGAACCGGCGGCTCCGTCCGTACACACGGCGTCGTCGAATCGCAGATACGTCGCTACTCGTAACCGTACCGAAGGGACTAGACACATAATCCAAGAGTACCGGTCGCTCGTCTACGAGCGATGACGCGACTCGCTACTGCGTTACATAAAGTTCGTATCGAAAGTAAAATTACATGTAATTATATATACTATATATATGTGGAGCGGCTCGCTCAGACGAACACCTTGGCGAGCCCGTCGGCGCCCGCGCTGGCGATGTAGGGTCGCAGCGGGTGGAACGCAACGTCCAGAATGCTCTCGTCGAACTTCTTGCGGTGCGCCGTGATCTCCTGTACGCACGTCTTCGTGTCGAGGTTCCACAAGCGCACGGAGCAGTCGTGGCTGCCCGACAGCAGGAACAGCCCGTTGGGGTCCAGCGCCAGCCCCGTCACGGCGTCCAGGTGCGCCACCATGGCGTGCGCGCAGCGACCCGACACGCCGTCCCAGAAGCGGATGTGCCGGTCCTCGTGCGCCGTCACCAGCAGCGGCAGCGTCGGGTGCGACCGCACGCGGTGCGCTGGGCTGTCGCACGCCACGCGCAGTACCGGCTGGAACACACGAAAACACCATTATTATTGGGACCGTTGATAATGAGAACACAGATAAATCATTTTAATATCACAGAAAGAGTCGCACCTGTCCAGTTTCAAGGTCGTATAGCAACAGCGTGCCGTCGCGGTAGACGACGGCGGCGCGCGAGGCGGCGTCGGCGAAGTCTGCGGCGGCGGGCGTGGGCGCGGTGGGCTCGTCGTCAGCCCGCAACGTGGCCAGCAGCGGCCGGGCAGCGCGCGGCGCCCACAGCCGCACCGTGCCGTCCGCCGACGCCGACAGCAGGCGCCCGTGCGCGCTCGACAGCGACCACACCGCGTCCGTGTGGTCGCGCAGCACGGCTCCCTGCGGGTTACGGTACTGATTCAATTTTAGTGAATTTTCAGCATGGACTTTGGATCCCCGACTTATCACTCATCTGTGCGCGATATGTCCTACTAAAGCCGAACAAATAGATGATTGAAGACAGTAACATTCGAGCATGCAACACCGCCAGGCATTTAGAATACTCAGAAGATAAAATAAAGTCAGAATGACCGTAGAAATTAAATTTATAGCAACACAAGAGTCATACCTGAACAGCGGGATCATAAGGGTCGTAGGGGTCGGCAGTGGGGGGTGGGAGGTTCCAGACGCGGATGGTTCCGTCCAGGCCGCCAGAGAAGCACTCTTCGGAGCGCGGCGCGCCCATGGCGAGGCACAGCACGGGCGCCGTGTGTGCGCGGAACGTGTACAGCGGCTCCACGTCCAGCCCCGCCGACTTCTTGGCGGGCACTGTGCGCTGCAGGTTCCACAGCTTGAGCGTGTGGTCTTCGGACGCGGTCACGAGCGCCGCCTCGGTGGGGTGGAACGCGAGCGCTCGCACCTGAAAATTTGCAATGTTCGATTAGCATATTAAAATTTGCGTAATAACCACGATAAATCCAACAAGCAAAACATGCATTTATCATTATCCTTAAAAATAGTAAAGTAATCAGGACTTACTCCATCGAAGTGTGAGCGCAGCGTGTACTTCGCGTTCCAAGTCTTGCGGAAGGACTCCTTGTTAGCGCTGGCCACGTCGTAGGCCTCGGGCTCGTTGCTGACGGTGAGCTGGGCCAGCTCGCCGAGCGCTAGCGGCTCCTCGTCGGCCTCGCCCGCGCCTGCGCCCGATCCTGCTACCACTGCGCTGCCGCCGCTCGATCCAGTGCCTGGGAAATCGAAATGTTATATTGTTATCGAATTTAAGGATCCACAGAAACCTCAATATAGAAGAAAATCGAATGTCATTGAATGTAATCCATTTATCCCAATGCCAACTGCCAATAGCTGTTATTGATATTTTCCTTAATATCTCGTTTTCTACTAGTAAAAATAATTGACGACAACAAGATATAGCGGACGCCAGTTCTGATTCCGTTTTTCTTTGCCACTAAATGCGACTGCAGTGCAATACCCGCGTTATAATGCAATAACAACAAAAATTAACAACTTTGTTCTACAATCCTGATTTTTAAACATTTTCAAAGACACTTTCTGACAACTACAATGTGCCATGATTTAATTACAAATATTATGTAGAACTGCTTAGTATCTGCAAGCATTACTCACCAACTGGATACTCGTCGCCCTGACCTCCACCTTCAGCCTCTCTCTCAGTCAGCAAGTTCAACTCATTCAGGACCTCTTCAGCCTCATGGTCGACTTCCTCGCCTTATAAGATAAAGTAAACAAACACCTATGTAATCATAATCACGCAAAATGTTAACTTTTCCACGACTTTGAAAGAACTCAAAAGAGCACAAGCATAAAAGAAAATTTAAATGAACATAATCCTATTGAATTTTTAAACTTAGAAACCTAAGCAAAGCCAATACATTTTCATGCATAAGTTAATTTTCTTTTAGCTACATATCCCGCTAAACCACTGTGAATTAATAAATAATTAATTGATGAATGGATAATTGTTATTACTAAACAGTATTAATTCCGCTGTAATGAAACAGGAAACCGTACTTCAAGACGTAGAACTGCAAGTATAATTTAAAATTGATTTTCAATCAGAACTGATAAGACTAAAATTACTCATGCATACTTAGAGACAGATATGCCACTTAGTTGAGTTGCACGGATGTGTCTTATGTTTTCACTTCATTAACTTTTTGTTTTTCTTTATAAATGTGAATTAAAGCAACTAAAAAAGTAGTTTGATGAAGTTTCCCGAAGGATACCTTGTTTGCCAGGAGGATGGTGAGACTGCTTGGCGTCTAAGTCGTCGATTTCGTCCATATCCATCTCCTGGTTGGTGAGGAACTCGAAGTTGGCGAACACTGCAGCAGTCTCCTGAACCGACAGTCCCTCTTCATTGTACCCGCCGCCTGCGGAAACACCGCTTTTACGCGGCTCTTTTCCTGTATCTGAATGGTGATGCACATGAATGCTTCAGTAGTAAATTAAACCATCGATTTTTATTTGTATCTGGTTTCGACCTTCAGAAACACATAAGTGTTCTAACAACTGTTAGTGGTACATATTAATATATACTTACCATAATCGTATTTGCGAACCATATGGTTCATAGAGTAATCACATCTGTCGTGTTGCTGCTTGTCATAATTTCTGTAGTTTGGGTTTTCTACTTCCTCATTGTTCAAGCCAAGTAAAGCCCGCACTCTATTTGAGCGAACATCCAGTATAGTGTCTGTGTAACCTATTTCCTGTTTGGCAGAAATAATAGTTACAATTATTACGGGTAAAGATCAAAGGAAGGAAGGAATCAGCAGTTATAATAGTTTCATTAGCGTGACGAGCTGTGGGCCAAAATAGCCAAGTTTTGGTGCCCTGACTCAGCCAGAAGGCGACGCGGTAGACCTCTCAGAAGATGGCTGGATGAGCTGGACAGAACCAACGACGGCTCACATTGGGCCTGGATCGAAAGATTTGGAGGTCATGGGAGGAGTCCTTTGAAAGAAAGAAAAAGTATTTCTATGTTTCACACAGGACAAAACAAATTAACAAAATATTAAAGATTAAAAAAGTAAACATAAGAGAAACACCTAAAATTAGGACATACATCCATTAAATTTAAATTAGTCCCCATACGAAGCCAAAAGCCCACTATCTCAGCATGGTGCTGTAACATTTATGTATGACAAATGTCACAGCGCTGGTATTCTTCCTTTGAGTAACTTGTGCGGTGCTAAAAACCACCCATGTTCCTTCTTAGCCTTTTGTGTCGAGGCCGCAGATCTCTTTCGAACAACCCGCAGCCGTCGCGCGATCCCTGACATTTCCTTTTAAAAGATTTATTTATTTGAGCTTCAAGAAAACTATATTTTCCTGTTTACTAATAAAAACATATTTATATTCTGTGACGCGCACTATTAATCAACTACTATTATAGGAATGCGATACTAGCTTTTACCTCGGTTTCGCGCGTGTGGTAGTCTATAACGATCCTAAAGGAACTAAATGTCGAGATAAAAAAATAAGGCCAAGAAAGGTGTGATTGATTTATCCAGCTAGCCGATTATGGCCACAGTGACCGACATTCGGTGGTTTTCTAGGCTGGATGTCGAGGGCTCAGGGGCTCTCTCTTAAATTGCTAGCATATCTAAATATGGCAGACAAACTCCGAGCACAAAGTACCCTCATCTTTATAATAATATGGAATAGAAGTAAAAAAAATATAGCAAAAATCTTTCAATAAAATTATCATCCTAATTATCAACTTTGCTAAATCACCTAATCTGAAATATGATTGATCTACTTATAATCATTTTGCGCGTAATTTTTATAGAACACAGTCGCATTATTAGTCAATTTGCGACAACCGATAGAGATAACAAGTAGGAAGAGTAAAATAAATTGTTTTTTGTAGGTGAACAACATTAATTAATGACGGCACGGTTGGCGCAGTGGCTCAAGCAGTTGACTGCTGCGCTACGTGTCGCGGGTTCGACCCCCGTACGGAACAAATATTTGATAGTTGATTCAAGTCTGGGTCTGAGCCACGATACAGTAAAAATTCCTAGTGTGGGGAAGGTTCTTTTATAAAAAAAACTGGCCAAGTGCCAGTCGGACTTGCACATGAAGGGTCGCGCACCATAGACTGATTCTTATAGGTTTTCCTGTAATCTATAAGTGTTCAACTAATTTCTGTTTTTTTTTTGTCAAAATTTTAGGCTCAGTAGATTCGGAGATAAGGGAATGGTCTGGCAGACAAATACAAGAGTTCCGTTTTTTCCTTTTGAGGGATAAACCCTAAAAACACAAAAATTTAATTAAACATGAGTGAGAACACCTGAGTGAGTGATCTATAGAGCATAACGTAACATCACGCCTGCAATACCCGAAGAATTAAGCAGTGGTGTGAGTGTACTATTAGTAGTACACTCACATTAACCCCATGTAATAGAGAGCGAGTCTATTGCCATCAACTGGGCACAAATTCAGAATCCGTGGCTGCTACTGAGGGATTTCTGATGGAAAAACTTAATAACACTTTGCCTGTCACGGGTATCGATACCAAGTCCTCGTGCTCAGCAGTCTGAACTGTCGGAACTGTTCCCCTCAGTTAAGTATTCATAAAACTAGTTGCTTGAGTACAAATTGCACAGGAAGCATACACCTAACAGTATTCTCCTGTTTAGGCACAGGTATGTGTGTATTACTATTATGGAGAACTGCAACTGCAGTCGGTCGGTCGGTCTATGATTTTAGAGACATTTATATTTTTGTGACTGCCTTGTTGGTCTAGGACTCTAGGGGAATCGCGACGCTGAGTATGAAATCCTGGGTTCGATTCTCGGGTCCAAAAAAAATTGGTGTTATTCATCAGGATTTTCTTAGTAGCAGATAAGGAGTCTGTATTGTGGCCAGTAGATGGTTATAGGCTCACTCTTTATTACATGGGACGACATAACTGGCGAAATGTGAGTATACTATTGGGTACACCTCTCACTATGTTATATTTCTGTAGGTAGGACAGAGACTTACGACATAGTGGCCTGCAATGAATAGAGAGGAGTGGCTTTCGAGACTTGCCGCCAGGTCTAAGTGCTGATAAGCAGAGGATAAGTAGGATACTATGGCACAGACCTGCAGGTACTGTTTAATGAGCTGACGGCCTTGCTTCCACTGGGCTCGGTCAGCCGGTTCCGGCTCCGCAGGGGGCTCCTCCGGCGGCGGGCGCACGTCACCCTGCTGTAACTCCACCCCATACTTGAGCTTGTGGAACTTCGCCCTCTCCTGCTTAAGTGCATATTCCAGCATCTTAATCCGCCTAACCAGGTCGTTTTTTAGATTTTCTTGGCCCTTCCTCTCACCCTGGAGGAAGGCAATCCGCGCCTGTAATCAAAATTAGTCATTTAAAAATTTGGTTAAAAATATTACATCAATAATCATGATCACTTTTGAAGTTTACTTTGTAAGCCAGTGCTTATTATCCCCAATGCTTATGTCTCTATGGACTACAATTAATAATTACAATAAACATTTGTGTTTGGAGGGTAGTCCATCTCAAAGTCACAAGAATGCAGCTCAACATAGCCTCTGTTTTGACTCATTCACAATGTTACACACAGTGACATTCCTGGGTGACTAATATGAGTTAAGGAACTACCTATTAAGCAATTATAGATTTTATAATATTCATATGACAATTCTAGAAATAGAAGCATCAGTGAGAAGTGCCAATTTTCAAGTCACTTTAAATCCTCTTCACCATATATGGGAAACTAGAAATTAAAATACTAACATGTGCAATGTGCATAATACATTGGATAAAAATAAAGCATAATGTACTGAAGAATGATACACAAAAAATGTTAAAATTGTTTACATTTACATTATACACATCAACACTAACAACCACTTATTTTATACTGATTAACAAACATAACATTACTCATTTTCATTTTAACAATATTGTTTGATTTTATAACAAATAAAGGTTGCCTAGTGGTTGATATAAAAAAAAATAAGTTTATTGACACAAAACACCTTTGTTTACAATGCAAAGAAATTTACAGGTACATTGGTTTTTGTAAAAAGGCTGCACAAATAGTGAAAACCCTGCATCCTAAACTAGGGGGACCCTGTAACTTAGGAGTCAGTGTTGGTTTATTTTGTACACCAAGTTACAGTAGAACTTGGTGTACAAAATGTAATGATTATTCCATGCCTACATTATTTTAGAAATAAGATCTTCTGTGCGAGAATAGTCCTGATTATACAGCCAGTTTTTGTAATTTTGTTAAAACCATAATTAATTAAAATGTTAAGCTCTTTTTATTGTTCCTGCACTCCTTTATCATTTTAAGTATGCCTTATCACATCACACACTTCTCTATGTGTACATTTTGCTAAGGGGAACAACATTTAAATCTAGATGATTTCAGTGACTGGTTTAAACTAATACTCAGACTTACATATTAATAATACTTAATAACCTGTGGTGAAGGCCTTTGGTCAGCAGTGGGACAGTGAAGGCTAATAAAAAAATGAATCCTTGCAGCTTCATAAGACTAAGCTGTTATGCAAATTCAGGCAGCAGTCATGTATATAACATTTGAAACTGTTAAACAGATGAACTCATCTAGACCTATCTCTTCTGGTTTAGGAGGAATCACAGAATAATATTCACTAAAATCTCAATATTCTTTGCCACTTTCTTACAAAACTCAATTTGCCATTGATTCATTCAAAGATAAAATAAGAGGCCAACCAAAATATGAATGGATGGTACAAGAGAAAAGTATGAAATGGTAACAGCTGACATAGGATAATGTTAGAAAAAAGTTTTTTACAACCAAAATTTCATAATCTACACAATATCCTCAGAGAATAATAGAAAGTATGCAGTAACATGTTTTGATACACAAATTAAAAATTAAAAAGTTCTCTGTTTGTAGATTGATGGTTACATTTTTATTCTTGCTTCATCTTTAATTGATTAGAAATACCAATGATTGTCTTAGCAATAAATTAACATAAAAAATATATTGTTGTAAATCTATACTCTATCTGGCACACAAAGTAGAGGTTCTAAACAATAGATAATTATGCCTTATTTATTGCTTACAAGACATGATTGGTTACCAGTTTTGTTTTTATCAATTCGTTTTAGTTGATTTTATCAATCAAACTTACATTTTTTTTTTAATGATAGGAAATAGCTCAGTAAAATTCAGGGTATATTGCAAAAGATTACAATATAGACTTACAGGTAAGAATCTTATAAGACAGTATAAGAAATGAGTTGTAATTAATTCAATTTTTAATTAACAGTAAATTCAATGCAAGCTTTAGTTGTATTTTTAACATCAGGTTTTTTAAATTAATGCATTTTTGATCCGTGACTTTTGAATGCTGTTTTGACAAAACTCATGTCTAGCAGCCTACTTCTAGCACACTATGATAACAAACAAATAGACTGAATAAGACATCTGATTGTGAAATAATTCACCAACAGACAATTAATTATAAACTTAAATTAAGAACTGCTAAAAAATCATTTTTGAATAGATTTATGAATTGCAAAAGATAATTATATACTTATCAACGTCATTAAAATATAAGTACAACATAGCAGTGAGGTTATTAGTCAAGCACTGCTACTTTTAAGTCTGAACAGATACTTGATACTGACAAAGAAGAATACGACAAAATTAATCAGTCACTGATTAAAATAAGGCACAAACTAGTATTATAAAAACTAACCCTGGAGAACTAAAACAAAATCTAAAATAAAGTATTAAATCACAATATTTTGGTCTGAATCCAGTATCAGATTATGATCGAACTGTTTTGAAGTCTCAAAATGATGAATTTGTAGTAGAATTACGTGGAGAAACGACATGCCAAATTAGAATTATAATTTCAGTCCATAAATTGCTTGGTGTCAATGAACGATACACTATTCACAATAAACATTAAGAAAATAAAAAAAAATCACCTCAAACTCAGCTCTGTCCACCTCCCATTGTGATCTCTCGAGTTCGAATCTCGCCCATTCGTGTTGGATGAAGTGCAAAATGCCCGGTATTGAATACTGGACACTTTGACTAGGTTCATCATTTTGTTTGTTATTTACACTGACTCCGATTTGAGATCCAACTTGCCCTCCGTTGTGATGAGATACGGAGCTATCATCCATGGCTGTGGGGATTTTCATGACATGGCCACCATTACCATTACCGAACTTGTCACACACCTATCCTATGGAACTACGAAGATGAACTATGCGAAACGAAATACTAACACATTATTAAAACTATATTTCAACTAATGTTCACGTATGTGACACCATCTAAAATATTTTTTATCGACGAATTCATGAATGACAAAAATTATTGCATGACGGAAAGAAAAGTCGCAACGACGTCCGTCCGCTACATTGCTTTTACTTTTTTTTTTCAATGTTGCCATGAATTTCGTGACAATTCATAGAGAATATTTTTGTTGTAGCCCGTTTTCTAGTAGACCCTAAATCTATATACTGTATATACTACTAATCTTGAAACTGGATCCACGCACATGTTCAGGTTTCCTTGAAATTCTTACGAATCTTACAATAATTGCAAAAGCTCAGTGTTCCAACACACGTAAAATATCAAAGTTTTGTCTGCGTTCATGTTTCTTGTTTGTTTGATGTTGCAACAAAATGTCGAGCGTCTTGTTCATTATTTGATACGAGATAAATTAGATTGTCTCGATGTTTAGTTAATTAGTATTCGCAACGGTTTGTCGCAAACTTCTTTTATTTTGGACTAAATTCAAACATCAACTTTATTCATTATTTTATTGATGGATCGGCAGTGACTTCTTGCAATGCAAACCCATTTTTGCATGCAGGCACGCAAACAAGCATGTGCTTCGGTTCACATAGGTACTATGTGTATTTGTGAACCGGTAAAAATGCATCCGAATTTCAAAAATATGACGTAACTTAATTATATAAAAAGCACTGCTTAAGGCGCGACCCCATTAGGCCGAGCCACGCAGCCTCCAGCTGGGGCTCGTGAGTGTGGACGTAAGCGAAGCCTAAGCCACGTGGCCTAACAGGGCATTGCAAAAAAACAAAAAAGCATCGCGAAGCCAACCCGCGCGGCATGACAAGTCGCGCGGCTCATAATGGGGACGCGCCTTTAGAGCGAGTGAAGGTTTCATACATCTCTTCGTCGTTATTCTAACGTGTCCCTTTTAGTATAATTAAAAATACATTTCCCATTAAGCGTAATACGTAACATTTAAATGACATGGTCTGAATATTTCCGTGATATTTTTTCTTGATGATCCTGTAGCTCTACCTACAAGATAAACGTTTCGTACTAACTTTGTCTGTACTTAAAATACTTACTAACTGTAAAAAAACCAAAGACTCCAAACTCCAAAGTTATAAAAAAAAGTTGAGCAAATCCTTCCGGTGGCGTCTAGACGCCATTTTGTTCATGTTCATAAGAATTTTGTGTTGTTTGGTTGTGTTGGGTTTTAACAGGTAATTCATTTAATTTTGAGTTTTATTTAACAGATTTAAATGCGATGAAGTCTTTTAATATTTATTTAGTACAAACAAATTATTTCTCGTTATACTTACACTAATCCGGATCTAACTACGCATTCCGCGTACAACCTCCATCCACCGCCACACTTGTTTTTGACTTGTAATTAGAGTTGTTGAAAAAATACGTGGTGCTTTTTCAGAAGAAATGTCACGTTACGGTGACTGTAAAGTGTATGTGGGAGACCTAGGCAACAATGCAAGCAAACCTGAACTTGAAGATGCATTTTCATATTACGGACCCTTGAGAAATGTTTGGGTAGCAAGGAACCCTCCTGGATTTGCTTTTGTAGAATTTGAAGATCCTCGTGATGCTGAAGATGCCGTAAGTTCTTTACTTGATCGGAATTATATTATGGCTTTATTGAAAAACAGTTACGATAATTATTGATTAAAACTTCGTCTATTTATAGATCCGTGGTTTAGATGGACGAACAATATGTGGTCGGCGCGCTCGTGTAGAAATGTCTAACGGCGGACGAGGTTATGGAGGACGAGGACCACCACCTCGCTCTCGCCTGCCGCCTCGGCCGTATGATGACCGCTGCTATGACTGTGGAGACAGAGGACATTACGCTCGTGATTGTACACGCCGCCGCCGCCGCAGGTGACAATTTGAAATCCATTTATATCTTGTGTGTTACGGAACCTATCTTTGGCATGGAATCTTTCAAGGTAAATGGAACTATTCCAAACTTGGTGCCAGAAACACAAGAAATTAACTGGACTGGTTATTGCGAATTGTTGTTTTAAATTATTCAAAGATTCCATCCCACTGTATTGGACTCACTTATACCAATGATAACTATGTTATAGGTTATCATTGGCCTGTGCGCCGAGAACGAACTCTTCAGTGTCTGCACTTCTTATTGTCTGCGCTACGTAGCTTTCACTCCGCGTCGTGTACTCCAATTGAGTTGGTTGCATCGGTAACTTCGCTCGCTCTGCGAACTACGTAGCTACAGCCTACGTGCACACTCCACTTGTCGAGACCGTCATTGAGAGTAAAGTTCGTTCTACGCGTCGCAACGCACGTCTAATGTAATCACTGCGTGCACTCAGTGAGTTACACATTACTATCCCATTTTTGTGTTCAGAGAAAGCCTGCGCTGTTAAGCCAGTTTTTTAGTAGGAAGGTAGTATGTTTAGAATAGACAGTATAGATTAAGCGCTGATCTCGAAGATAATTGGGGACCTGAATGAAGATAAAACACCATTGAAGAAAACACCTCTGCTAAGTAACCTGTTAGATGAGAAAATTCTACATTACGGTACTTCTTTAACAACGGATAAAATGAAATGGTGAAGTGAATACTACTGTTAGTAAACAGGTGTCAAAAAGATGAAATCTGGTTTATTAGCAATAGTGTTGAAAGATTTGTGTGTAACCTAATTTAGTAAATATAAATACCTATATCAGTATGTCTAGTTCAGTGTTTAGTAAAAAAAAAGAAATTTAGTGCCAGGGACCTGTTGATATGGGTGACCTTTAACACCCATAGGTTTAAGGTTTACTTGCATGCCTAGAGTAAAAGTTACTCCGTTTTATTGGGTTTAATCAACCTATAATTGGTTCATACAGAGTTCATTTCGGAACACAAAAACTCTTTTATTAAATTGTTTCTAGTAAGTTACCTGCCCTTGACGCTTTGCCTCTTTCTTCTGGTTAATCAGCCAAATTCAAATGGTTATCCTATTTATATTATAAGAGTTAATCATAATGATTAATTAAACCTGGGTTACTGGTCTTATTGATTAACCTCTTAGCTGGATTGATTGATCCCTGTTTACTGCACTTGTTTAGTACTTGCTAAATTAGGTTAAACACAAAGTTGTAACTACAATGGTAACTTTTCTAATGCAAAATTCTGTAAATTTGCAGCCGTTCGAGGTCCCGTCGTCGCACGCGCTCCCGTTCTCCACGCTCCGGCTCTCGCTCCCGCAGCCGCAGCCGCTCTCGCTCTCGCTCCAAGGCAAGGTCTATGTCGCGGTCAAGATCTCGTTCTCCATCCAAAGATTCTAAAAAATCTAACTAAACATCCTACACTAGTTCTATGCATACCTACATTGAACAAATTAAGTTTTGCTTATACATTAATATCCGTTATTTTATTGTGTACAACAGTAACTCAAATCGAGTGCAATTTAATCCTCTCCACCTGTTTGTCAGATGTAAGAATTTATCATTCCTGTGTATGTTTATTGACTTTTAAGTTGAAGAACGATTGATTTTAAGAACAATAAATTGACGTTTTAAAAATATTTCATGATTTTATTCGACTTACGCTAAACTGTACCTGTCCAAACCTTTTGACCGCCACGGACGTTTATGGACGTCAAATTGAAACGTGCTCACTACGCCATGGACGGCATATCACATCGAAAATAACACGTTTTTAAAGTTCAAAATAAACATACAAAAATATGTTTGTAGTGTTTTATTTTTCCTAAAATGATTCCATAAACGTAATTATTATATTACTAGCTGTGCCCGCGACTTCGTTCGCGTGGTTGTCGAAAACTAAAATGCGTCGCTTCGATAAAAGTACATTAAATCATTGCCCCGGCGTTAACTTACTGACGCTGTAGAAAATAAGAAGAGGGTAATGCAAAGCACAGCAACCGCAGTGGCTGGACGATTAACAGTAGCACTGCGTGTCGCAGGTTCGATTCCCATACGGAACAAAAAAAGACGTGTGGCACTGGAGACTGCCGCGGTAAAGCTATTGCATAGCATTTTTTATCAACTTATGCAATTATAATTATTTATTTATTTTATTAATGCAGTATTTTTTTTTCTTTGATATTAATAAATGCACTTTGTTTATTCATATTTAAAACACTTTGTACACAAATTATACGAGTACAGATATTCACTGTTGTACATAGATGATAAATACCTATACACCTATATTAGACTTTCTCACAAACAGCTGATTACGGTAGTTTTCCAATAGAACCAATGCCACCTAAAGGCGGGTTGCTGGACTAAAGAGACAAGCGTGATATTTCAAAAAGTTATTGTCAAGTGGATGTTAGGTTTTTTTCGTTACGGAATTTCTGGATTCGGTCCCCACGCTCAAGGCCCGCGATAGAAGCTATGCAATAGCTTCAAAAATTATATCTCATTTGAATTTAGTTTTAAAAACCGGCCAAGTGCATGTCTGACCACACACAATGTAGGGTTCCGTAGTTGCCCATCAAAATATATGACCTTACGAAACTGATTAACCACCCTTTTTTTTGGGGGGTGGTAAATCATCAAATCTCCCGCTCTCGGGCGCTTTGTGGAACTTACTATGAATAGTTACGAACTCGAGTGTTGTTATCTCTAGGTATTCCGCAAATACAAAAATACGGGGAAAATGGAGTCACCTGCTGCAACCCACCCGGTGCGCGCGGCACAGCGCGCATTCTAATTAGTCGCAGATAACTCTTAGGTTTCTCTTTAGGTTCTTCCGACTACCATTCACAGGATATTGATTCATGTGCAAATCATCATCCAAAATGCAGTAGTTCCCATAGGTCTTTTGTCAGAAGATTGTTTTATAAAGAGGACGGCGTATTAGTGCATTTAATATGTAAGTTACCTACCAATGTAGTCCGTCGATGTATGATAATTTAAAGGTAATAAATCATTTTATATTTCGACAACAGAAGTTTTATTATTCTAACGTAAATTAGCTTAACATTGTAAACTGGTAAAGCAGTTCCACGCGACTGTACATCTTGACACCAAAAAGCCCAAGAGCAAGGTTTAATGTTTTCACAGAAGTTTAAGCCACTGTAATCTTGTAATTTAAAACATAAAAACATGTAGGTATTTAATTGAGAATTTATCTCCGAGATTTTTTTTTTTTTCCTCCTATCCAGAAATATTTATCCTTGGCAATTTTTCGTGAACTATTTGATCTAGCTCTTGGACTATACCTCACTAATTGAACTCATTACCTATGTCTCGTAAACTAAGACCCGAATAAATCTGTGGCTCAGCGACAAATTGCGTGATTGCGTCTTATTGACGACTAAAAAATGGGAGAAAACACATCTTCGCTAGGTGCCCTAGTTTTTGAGGGCTTAGGTTTAAGCAATCACCAGATATAATGACATAATTATAACGCCCAAAAAATCGTAAGTACTTACCAGAATTTAATCCCCATTTTAATATGAAATTATCTATACTTCTATACTAATACTATACTAATATACTAATACTAATAATATTATAAAGAAGTAAAGTTTGTGTATTTGTTAAATTGTAAGTGGTAATCTCGGGATCTACTGAACCGATTTAAAAAAATTTTGCACCGTTGGGAAGCTACACTATCCCCGGGTGACATAGGCTACTTTTTATCTCTGTATTCCCACGGGAACGGGAACTACGCGGGTGAAACCGCGTGACGTCAGCTAGTCACCAATAAACGTAAAGTCTGCTAACCTAAAAAAGGCAAGTATCTTCAGAATAATCGCTGAGCTACCCAAAAAGGCCACGCATGCACCAAATATGTACTCGCATTTTATTTAAAAATTTCATCCAAATATGTTACACAATTTTATCCTAATAAAGTAAATTTATATACAAAAATCATTTTTTACCCAAAAAATATAAATGAAATTCTAAAGAGTCACTGTGCCTTGGCACCACTCCCATGTAAAGGCGACGCACCGTTCTTGAGAAAACCAAATTATTGGAACCTAACCCCTGTAGGCCCAGTCGACGGAGCCCCGCTTCGCGGGGCTCCTACTTCTGGGCGGTTTAAAGAAAATCCACGATGATCCCCATCGTGGTTCCCTTCTAACCTAACCTGTCCGTGTCAGGGTGCCCCAAGTCCCGAACTCGCTTCGCTCGCTCTTGCATCCAAATTTTCCTAGCAGCGGGTTCGCAGGGTATGTCGGGGTCAATATAATATACTTGGTTAAATGCATACATTTTATGGCAAACGTAGTGATATATTTGGGTAGTAATGACACAAAACTTTGCTAGTTCAAATTTGGTGCACGCGTAGCCTTTTTGGGTTATGAAAAGTATTAGTAGTGCAGGCATGACTTAAATAGCCCGAAAGATTTTGGTACAGGTTTCATTTATTTGTACATATTATATTTTTTTTGGATGAAGCTGTTTAAGGTAACGATTGTTTTTTTGGTGGTCATTCAATTTCATCCCGTTTTTGAGATATAAATGTGGGCCTGCTGGGGAGACTATCCAGCAGGGCCACCTATAAACCACCTTTTGAACCAGTGACCGACAAATACTTATATTTGAGGACAAGTTAGCGACAAAATTTTTGTTATTAAAATTAAAATCCCTGATGGTGGCCCTGCCAGTCAGGGACATGTTCTCTACCCATACATATCAATTTCATTGTGGGCCGTGATTTTTGAAAAAACAAAATGGCGGTGGGTCGAGATGCCAGCTTCAATATAAAAAAGTTCAAACCCCTTTGGAGTTTGGACAAATTAGGGACAAAATTTTTGTGTTATCAAAATTAAAATCCCTGATGGTGGCCCTGCCAGAGTCAGTGACACTCGCCAATTCGGTTCAAGCGGAGCGGGAGGGATCATTTCAAAATTTCCCATCCGCAGGGCAACAAGGGGTATGATAGGTATGCGAATGAAAATTCTGTTTTCATTGATAGTTTGTTTATTAACACTTATTAAAACGTTCTACTATTACACTTATAAAATGGCGACTGAGTGTTAACTAATTTATGTAAATTTTCCAATTTGGCTTCTATTGACTTTATATTATTAAGGTGTCTAAAACTATCAAACAAACATCTGAATTACCTTAAGATATAATTCACTCTTGAGATCATTTAATGATATATTTAGTTTTACATAAAATTGCAACTCAGAACATTTTGCATTATAATGATAATATTGTATTATTGACTTGAATACAAAAATAACGCGATCAATAATCTCACTTATATAATCTTTAAACTTATAAGTAAATAGGTATATATTATGTATGTATAATCTAAATTAATTATTAATTTTGTAAAAAAGAACTTTTTTAATATTATTATTAAGCATTTTAACAGACTATTAAATATAGTGATGATGGACAGTAGTCACGGTGTGGCGAAACTGGCACTATTAAGATTCTTCAGGATTAGTTTGCAATGAGCTTTGATTTTAATATAAAATTAGGTGAACAAATTACAAAATTAGGAGAAAAGCCATAGATTACCATGTCCAGTCATGCCATCAAAAACTTACTGAAATGATTACAGTAAGTTATGGGTTTCTTTTGTAAGTTACAATACTTGATTGGTGGAAGATTATAAACATGGGATGCTCTACACTGAAGAGAATCGTAAAGGTACGCGATTAGTCGCCCCAGTTTGAACAACTCTTTAGAA
Source organism: Diarsia brunnea (assembly GCA_949774965.1). Lineage (NCBI taxonomy): Eukaryota > Metazoa > Arthropoda > Insecta > Lepidoptera > Noctuidae > Diarsia > Diarsia brunnea. Next base: position 8,970,390 of record OX458999.1, on the reverse strand, counting down.
GTTAGTTGACTTATTCTGTGGGCGTCAATTTCAACCCGCATCCCGTGCGAGTTTCGTTTTAAATTGGCAAGAGCGTTGTATATTTATTTAAGAATACTGACCAGTATCAAAAAAACTGTCCGGCATTGAATGATACACAATAGGCCAAAAAAGTAATCACATGAACTTCATACAGTGCATCGTCGTTATCATAAGGCCCGCGGTTATCTGTTGGTACATAGAATTTTATCATGGTGATTATTATACTGCATGTACTGGGGCTGTCGTATATTATTCGGTTTTTATTCCATATGGGGTTTCACGGTCGTACATTTTCAAGAATCAATTGATATAGTCCTCGGTAATTAACGCGACTCGGGGAGGAAACTGTGTAAAACACGACTTATAATTTTTTCTTTGCGAAACCTATATTATTTACTCTACCGTTTAATATCAAAGATCTGTTAATTTTGAATAGATATTAAATGGGATAAAATAACAAGATGATTAACATTAAGTTAAGAAGGAATTGTTCAGTTTACAAATTAGTACATTAACTTTTGAATTAAATGAAACGAAATATAACTTTTTACGAATTTTTTAGTCCTACTTACGATCTATCTATCATAGCAATACATATCATCTTTTCTTACACATTGTTACAAAGAAATTAATCAGAAAAATAAACATTAATTGACGAGACTCGCACACTAATATACACACATCCATGTAAAATATCAGTACTTAAACGCACTGAAATCATAAAAGACATTCACTGTAGCAAATGGTTATTATTATCAATGATTTTACTGAAACTTATACCTACTGCGATTAAACAGTTAGATACTACTTTATGTAAAACATTCGATGTAATATATTTGCGACAAGTAAACATTTAACTTATCACCATGCATTCGATACGTCGTAATATTATGTAAAAGTACCTGCTTTAGTACAATGCAATATTTTACATTATGTGATTTAAAATACAGATATTGGAAATGTAACATTTCAATACTTAAAGCTTATGCTACTTGACGTTGAAATTAACATGTTTTTCGAGTTAAGAGGAAAATATCTGATCACATCTATTTATTACTTACTAAGGTAAAATGAGAAATATTAGTTCAATGGCATCAGTTAATCATCACAATGTAAATTATATAAATAACATCACAATATTGCGCAGTATCAAAGCAGGCCTTTTTACATATATTTAAAATTATCGCCATTTAAGATATATATCCAAATCTTCTCGTAATTTTGTATAGTTAAACAAAAATATATTGCAGATTTATTATATTGAAGGAATTAGTACTGCACATGAACCCCGCCTACATATGGAACAGTTTATCATGGAATTATTTCAGTTAATAGTGGATATATATCAATGATATGGAATAATTTTGATCCTCACCATTTAAAACAATGTAACAAAAATCAATCACATAATATACACAGATACCAAACTCTAAAATGCTAATCATTACTATCACATACATATCTCTATGAGAACTTCGTATGTATTAAGTCTGCATCTGCATCCATTAACACAAAAGACAGACTAAACAACACTGCAATGTTTCATGAATGAATGGAAAATTGAAAATATGACATTACTTTAGGCCATTCAAGATATTTATCCAGGTATACACAATGATCAACTTGTCGTTCAAGTCATTCTTATTACTAGAGCCTAAGTGTCAACATGGATGCAGACTCAATAACAAATTGAACTGAGAGCTTACATTTCAAAGTAATTTTGTTCTCAACAGTCTCCAATTTCGAATCAGCTGTTATTCATATCCTTCCTCCATCGCTGCCGATCCGTAAAGGCCCCGATCAATTTAATAACATCAATATTAATAAGGAAGAACACTTTTCGAATCTTTGTAAATACAACAAATATAAAAATATGTGTACAGAGTATCTTACTCTTAAAAGCTCCTGAGAATCATTTTTAATGTTCATACAAACAATAAAACTGGGACTTTAACACTGATCATGGTTTTATCACAATATTATCACAATAAAAATAAAACCAAATCAATAGAAAGCAGTTTTCAAATCGAAGTTTATGATAATCGTGCACAAATTTAAAATTATATGGTAAGTACCATAGTACATGGGTACCAAAGCATTTTATTTGTACAATAATTATTTGATCATATTATAACGACACTATAAAGCTATAAAACACGGAAATATCAACTTATATTACATTCCTGTACATGAATACTTTCCTGTCGTATTATTATGATCCCTCACAGTACATTTACAGAAACAATCAAGAGTAATTTAAAGGTATCCCTTTTTTCGTTGGGAGATTTTTTGCGTAATCTTTGCATTTGTTTTTGGATTTCTAACTCCAAAATCATTCTTAGCTGATAAGTTTTCGATGCTAAGAAGAAGTGTGACCTTTGTATTTTATCATTGATTACTTAAAGGACTCTCTCACTTCTGTCCATTTAGTAATAGGTCTCAATGTCGTCATTATGACCAATGTCTACAAATAGAAGACAAAACTGGCAGCCACAATTTTTCAGCATACACCATTTTATTGTTTTTTCTCAGGTTTCTTCACAAGATGAGCATTCACTGGGTGCTTCAGTTCCGTTTTCAATTGATCATTATGTTCTTCTAATGAGTTCACAGCATAATGGAGAACCAGCTCATTCAAAGTTCTGAAACATTCCAAGAAAAAAGTTTAATTGATATCTCTTAAATTGAAGGTTCGTAATAAAATGATTATTTCAAAGGTTTTATACCATAATCAATGACATTTAAGAAATAATAAGTTGGTAATGTCCAATGCATTAAAAATTAAAAGTTTGTTATTTTAATTTAGTATAATAATTATGTTATTATCACACTTCACACGAATATTATAAAGGCGAAAGTTTTTGAGTGTGTGAGTGTGTATGTATGTTACTCTTTCACGCAAAAACTCCTGAACGAATTTGGATAAAATTTAATACACAGATAGTTTATAACCTGGATTAACACATAGGATAGTTTTATCCCGATTTTATCTTCCCGTGGGATAATTCTCGAGTTGTAGCGGGCGAAGCCACTGGCAACAGCTAGTATCAAATAAATCTTTAAAACTCCACCAAACCACTAATGGTCTGGCACTCTGTCAAGACATAAAAATGCATCACCAATGATGTATTTAATTTTCTTAAAATATCGTATGCCAAATATATTTGCAAGCTATTCTTTATCAATGATTTTATTAATATAAAAAGCAATACAACAAGAAAACTTACTCATAAACATTATAGGGTTCCGCAAATCCATAACCTCGTTCAGTCTTAAAGATAATACAGTGGTAGACCATGTCATTACAACAAATAGATAAAGCTAATTGACCAGTGGAATTAGGCCGAATTAAAAATGTGCCTTGAGGTTTCCCCGTGAGAAGCTTTTCTGCAGTTTCTCTTGTACAATTAACTTTCCAACTGATCCACTCTCTGTGTGCATACAATTCTTCAAGTTTGTGTATGTTGCCATCTTCTAATAAATGCAAATATTCTTCTGTTTTCCCTCGTCCTTGTAGCCATCTGTAATGAAAATGATAGTGAAAACTAAATTATTATGTCCTCAAAATTAAAAACCCCTTTCTAAATACAAATTAAGTTGATGTCTAGACAACAAAATCATAAAGAATTCTTGTTGTAATGAAGTTAAAAAAACAAACTTGCATTACCCTAATCTGAATCCCACTAATATTTAATTTTTTTGCATTTCATGGCGGTTACATATTTTTCAGAGTTATGTGCTTTATTTATGGTAAACAGCAGTCCTAAAGGTACCATCAGGACTAGCACATTTTCCTTGTTTTATTAAATCAGTACATATTCTATAGGACAATTTAATTGAAAATTTTTGGAGCCGCATTGTGTGGAACGTAGGAGGAATAATTTATATTGGAAAATATATATCATCTGATGACACATACAGTTTTAAACATTTTCTATTATATTGTTGAAATACCATAAGAAAAATTAATCAGGTACCAGTCTCAAACATAAATATACCTTTTCAAATAAGCAAAATTCAAAAACAATTGCACCTTTTAACAAATAGGTACCTATTTTATCATGGTTTCAGAAATAACCATAAAGTTTCTATAACTGGTTTAGGAAACAATTTGGAATGTTATGCAAGTATAAGGTATTCATACTTGACAAGAATGTGAAGAACTAGAAGGGCCTTAATTTATGCTACATGAATAATTTATAAAAAATCACTGAAAAACTGAAACATATCATCTGAAACGGGCCATGTGCCATTTGCATTACAACAGAATACCTCTTGTTTCAGACATGCAGAAAATTTATTGAAATATTACACAAAAAAAGCATTCGTGTTTTTCATAAGTCCACACCTGTACTTTGTGCTTGAAATCTATTTAAATTAATCAAATATTTAAAAGAAAATTACTTACATTTTATAGCGATCTTTTATTTTGTAAAGATCTGTAACATCTGACTTTAATTTAGCAATTTCTCTCTCAAGCAGCAATTGAGCTGTAACCGTATCTCGCAAAATATCATTAAGCTCAGCTTTGGCTTGCTTTAAACTTTGCACTCTTGATATTAAATTTTTATTATTTTCTAAAACAGGATTCTTTTCATGGGGCTGTGTTTCAGATTGCATCTTCTCTTGTAATTTTAAATGATCTTCACAGATTTTAACTGTTTCTCTAAAGGCATCAAGTGCTTGCTTTTTCATATTTACTTCTTCTCGTAATCTTGTGTATTTGTAAGAGCGGCCCTCAAAGTCTTTAGTTTTCAATATATATTTTTTGTGGATATCTTTAAACTTGGTTTCTAGGGTATCATCACTCATGTTTTCCCCTCCTTCATTTTCGAGGAGTCTAGATAGGGGGTACATGAGCTTGATGTCAAGGCTGCTGTTGCAATGAGCCAGGGAGAATTCCCTATAAAAGCGAACAAGCTCCACCACTGACTTGAAGTCAAATGGTTCACAAAATCCATAGCGCCCCTCATGGTTATAGATCTTGATAAGTTTGTTCATACCCCCTTTTCTTACTGTCAGAGTATAACCACTATCTTTGTTAGATGCGTTGCGCACCAGGAAGGTACCATCGCAGGTGTCTCGCAGTTTCTCTGTGGCCTCATCTCTGGAATATACCATTGGCATCAATTATTAAAAGAAGGTAATAAAATATAGTGTTTTGATGTCAAAGATCACATACATTAAGCATGTTCTAATTTATGACCTATGAATTGCTCCTGAAGATGTAATGTTTCGCAACAATTGGGTTTGGTGAATTTGAGTGGTTTTATGTACTAGACATTTATGTTGAAGAATTTAGGTCAGATGGTGTCCTCTAACCCTAAATAATTCTAACTTATTAGCTAACTATAAATATATTTAACCAAAAACCAATTGTAATAGAATATGGAAGAAGTTTAGAAAACTAGTTAAAGCTTTCTTAGTAAATCAAAGGGTAGAAACAAATCCAGCCTCCAGGCCTACCTGAGATGTCATTCTTCAAGAACAAAATCAATGTTAAATTATTTCATTTCCACAATATTAAAGCTTCCTGATTTTTATGATAATAAACTGTGCGTTACATGTGAGCGGCGATAAACAAACTCAAACATGATTGATATAGACTTACCTAGTGATATCACCCCAATACCATTCGGCATTCTCCAAACTCTCTTCGGCTGACTGTTGAGGGGCGCCTATTTCAACCATTATTTCATAATTGGCACTCAAAGTTCATACATAATGAGAATTTCACTTTATTCATCAATAGTTATGATGAATTGAACATCCTTTAACACATCTTCCGAGGATATTCTACTGTAAAAGCGGCTAGATCACAAAACTTCCGCGTTCGAGGTTACGAAGAAAATAACCAATTATTTCACTCTCAATACACTTTAAACAATTATTAACACTATTTTAGAGCGTTTATATAAACACAATTAGTTAAAACACGGCAAAACTTGAACTACACTCCGAAAAAGAGGTATCTAGATCACAAAGGAAATGGGCAAGAGTATGATGATTGTTGCTATGGCACTAAATACTTCCTCAAATCTGTACATGGGAGTTCGTGTAAATTGATATCATTTCTTTATCCAAGAAAATGGACATGGTAGATCCATGTTTTATACATTAACTCAATGAAACTTCGATCACTTCCTTTTTTTTAAATCAAACACTAGCACCAAACCCGTCCGCCATCTATTCAATCGCCATAAATTAAAAAAAAAGATGCAAGTGATGCACCGCACATATTGCAGATGTGCGTCAAAAGTTGGAAACACTCGATGAAATCAAGAATGTTGATTAGTGAGTCACTGTTCACTGTGCGCTTGCCACCCTAAAACCTTACTAAAACAACATCACTATTAAATGTTGTGGATAGAAAAAGACATTTTTTTTTTGCAAAATTAAATAAATCTGATTTATCTAAATAGGCAAGACGGTTTCAGCAAAAAATCTGTGGGTATGAAATAGTAGGTTTTCCAAAGGTACAAAAAAAAGAATGCTGTAAAACAAACACGATGGCTTGATTAAAATTAGAACGCATCATTATTATCTTCGCTTGAACCAACATTTAACCAAAATATAGTCCAATTGTCCAGTATTATGGCTCTTCAGGAATTTGGATGGGTGGCAGCGAGGCAGCATAGCAGCTCTGATTCACATGAAATTCACAATCCACCAAAGTTCGTAAAATTCTAAATTGGATTTAATCCTTTTCTCGAAATAATGCGATTAAGGGAGAAATCAATAATATGGAATCTGGTAACACACGCAGTAAGACGGGTGGCAACTGGCGTGCGAAGTGTCTTTCAATTTCGTACATCTGTCCCAAAAATGTTTTTTATTTTTATTTTTGCTTGGACATTGTAAAATTAATAAAGTAATAATGTACTATGGTATTGAAATTTCGATGATATGAAATAACAAAAAAAGGAAAACGTCTAGAACTGCAGTGTTTTACTGAAATGTTTTTTTTCTCGGTCCGTATCACCGATTCTCAAAATGTGTATCAAAGCTGGTACAATAATATTTTGCTCCTTTTTCCTTTTCGTTTCATCCACGCATATAAAAGGAGAATTTTTGACGAATGATTTTTTTAAGTTCCTAGTGAAATTCGGGTTCCAGAAGACAGATATCCACTATCAAAAGGAAACATATGGCTATATTTTCGGGAACATAACAGCGAATGTTCAATTTAAATACCCTATAACATTCGCTGTATTAGATAGGGGCCACTTCTTACACTATTATAAAAACCGTGATATTGCTGATAAAGAGGTAGCATGTCAGATTATGTTCCAAAATTTGAATGGAACTGCCTATCATCCCAAATGTAATGCTTATGGTCAAGACCTGTTCAGAAGAATACCATGTCCCAAAGGAGGTTTGTGTGTAGATGAAGACACCCCTTGGAATGTGATAAAGAAGAATCAGTTTACATATGTTATTCAAAACTCTGGACAACCAAGGTAAATGACAATATTATAACTGCACATAGTCATCTCTGTCAGTTATAATCATCTTAAGTGGTAAATTTTCTTTGAGCCTTTGAGTATTAAAAGCTTCATATATTTATATTTGTTATAATGAAAACACTAAAATTGTCATTCTCTAAGTCATGTTTTATTTTTATACAGGTTTTGGTATGTTTCAATGGTGTCATGTTACTTAGATGAGGATTCCTGTACATGGCACCATTACACTGGAGCACCGTCAAAAGATAACAAGACCCTGACAAATATACCGCAAACTATAAACTATGACTTCTGGCTAGTCAATGGAAGTCCCAACTTATCATTTTACAATACATTACTGTACCAGTTTTCATTTGATAGACAGAACACCCTTGAATTGTATCTGGTTTTCTGGCTGTGCTATATCATTCTATTACCAGTACAGATTTATGCAGTAAGGTAAGATTTGAACCTGTTTTTATTAATTAATGTTTGTTGAAATACACTTATGTAAAATTAATTAATACATTTTCAGAGATTTTCACTTCAAAAATTTTAGATCAATAGAGTAAGCAGTATTTTATGTATTACTGTGATTTTTTGTGTAACACAAAGCAACATCTAGAGCTTTCTCAACTGATATTTCATTGAATATAATCTTTATATATAACCTGTATTTATATATTACCTATTCCTTTAATTGCTATACTTAAACTTTCTTCTATTGCATTAAATGATTGCTTTGGATTTTGACATAAAAATTCATAGTAAATGAACAATTTACTTTCAGAACACAAAAGCATCCAGTGACAAAGTTGTTCACATTCAGCCTTGTCCTGGAGTTTATTGCTCTATGCTTCAATGTGCTGCATACTGTGAAGTTTGCTGTGGATGGTGTAGGGTTTGCTGGGCTGGCAGCCGCTGGGGATGTTTTAGACATTATGAGCAGGGTGAGTCAAACGTTATGCATCCTCTTTCACTATGACTGTTTATGAGATACATAACTATTGTTTAGTTACAAAACAACCAGTATACATACAGTAATGATAACTGCACCAAGCAGGGACGTAGCGTGCCCAGCTTGCTATCAATTACAATGTGTTGTAGTGAATAATATTCATCATAACAGCATGTATGTTTTACTGTGTTTTAATCTCTAGCTGTGTACTAAAATGCTTTTAATTTATATTCTATTTGTAGATAGGATAGTAAATCCATTTCCAATTGCATGCATCGGGTCTAGTTATTAATGAAGTTATAGCCTCATTACTACTAATACTTTTTGACAGAGTTGTGCGTAATAACATAATCATAAATATTTGTGTTGTCCCAAGCTAGAAACAAAGTAACAAATAATAAATTGAATGTTGATACAATGCATTTTAATATTTATATGTAATTAATTAAAAAACAAACACTAGTAAGTACTTGGCTGAGGGGTCACAGTATTCATATTCAATACTGATGTTCATGTTTATTCGTATTTTCATGGCATATTTCCATAATAACCAGCAAAGAGACTTTTATCAATATTATTATATTGTGGATTTGTGGCTTTCCTCATAATGTTACTACATATAGGCATAGCTTTATCCTGTATGGAAAATTCCAGATGTTGCCTTATTCGCTTTTGATTACTATTTTCGTGATTTCATCTGCTGGTGGATAAGGTGAGACCAGTTTTGAGCAAAATTTAGTTTGATTGAAGACTAATGATTAAATTGTTCAATCATGACTAATAAATAAAAAAATTCAATCATTAGTCATGATTGATTTAGTTTCAATCATTAGTCGTGACTAAATTTGTCAGGACTAATTTTATGATTGCTTACTTATGGTTTAAAGCGACGCGGACGTTATTATAAATGTTGAAATTGACACTTTTACCCAACAACGGCAAGAGAATAGCCGTGGTCGTATGTCGTATATTATAATGGATAGGTAGGTAGAGGTGACTCTCGCATAAAGACAGACTTACTGCCGCACTCAGAGAGCTTTAATGATTACTTAGGCCATTACATAGTAAAGGTTTTGACAGTTTTGTCATACAAAAGTATGTAAAATCTTTACTAAGGGACGGCTTAAGTAATTATTAAATATCTCTGAGTACCGCAGTTAATACTAAAGATTTTGTAAATTTACTAGCAGTGGACTTTTGATCAGATAAATAAAGTAAAAGACCTTCTTAATTTTTTCAATTTATTTATTTAGTTATGATTGAATTTTTTTGTCATGATTAAATCAATCATGCATGACAAAATCAATCATGTTTAAATTAGTCATGACTAATTAGTTGATTGACCCAACACTGATATGATTTTATCAAGGCCTTTATTTCGTTTATATTCAGTCTCTTATTACCCCATACTTCAGTCTTTCAATAAACATTACCTACCCTTTATCAGTCAGGAATCAGGATACTGTTACAACTATTAAAATATAAGAACCAACAAATCCTCAATAATTTATTACTATAATTCCTCTAATAATTAGTCTAGTAGGTAATACAAAGAACAATTCCACTATTTCCAAGACCTACCATAGCACATGAATGAATAATAGGGTAATTGACAAAAAGAATCCTAATTAGTCCGTCAGATAGATTTCCAAAAAATATTGGATACCGTATGTTTTTTTCTTTTTTCACGTAAAAAAAAACTCGTGTGACGTCATATTGCATGACATTTTTTACCAGAAAGTGACACACACAAGCCCCCACTCCTGATCTTTGACGCGTTTTATATTCGAAATGTTTTATTAATTTGATAAACTAAAAAACATGTATCCAATATTTTTCGATAATCTGAATGATGGACTAGACAGAATCATATTTTGTTTAGTCAGGAAACATCCATATTGAATAACAGTAATCCTATCTCTTTTGTTTAATTTGCTTATGCAACTTTAGTTATTTACCTATATGCATTTTATCGCGTTCTACAAATGCCAATTGTTACTATATCTGTCATAAAAAAACACAACAATAATGAATATGTGTTGTATTTCAGACGCTGTTCATGTTGCTCCTACTTTTGTTAGCAAAAGGTTGGGCAGTGACTAGGTTGGAGCTCACATACAAACCACTAGTATTTGGAGTCTGGCTTGCTTATGGAATCGTTCATATTCTACTTTATGTTTGGAATACAGTGAGTATTGTTTGAATATAATTTAACATTATTTGGAGACTTGGACATTGCAGGTGAAGTTATTTATGAGGTATGAACGAAATATGCCTGCTATACCTACTGTTAACTAGCCTGTGTCTGCTTGTTGGTTCTGTCCACTTGTCCCCGCCATCTCCTGCGAGGTCTACCACGTCGCCTTCTAGTTATATCAGGGCTCCAAAACGTGGTTACGAGTATTTTAGCCCATAGCTCGCCGGGCACACAGGAGACATGGGCAGCCCAGTCCCACTTCACTTAGCGGCTTTTTCAGCAACGTCAATAATTTGTGTTGCGTATATGGTCGGTTAGATGCCTGGATACTGCGATCCATTGCACGTTGGCAAACCTTGAGCTTGGACTTACGAATGTTTGCCTGCTACAAGGAAGCTTAAAAAAAATAACTAGAACACGCCTGATTACTTTTATTGTGTGTAAAATGTTTAAATAACTGCCATACCATTATATCGCAACAGTGACCTTTATTCGAAACAATCTCTTTTACAACACAATATTATTTATTTTAGACTGAAGTGGATATCATAGAAGAGATCGATGAATACCAAACATGGCCTGGCTGGTTGATCCTTGCGCTACGTGTAGCGATTATGACTTGGTTCGTGCTAGAACTCAGATATACAATGATGTACGAACACAATATGCCAAAGCTAAACTTTTTACTACACTTCGGCGCGTCTAGTCTCGTGTGGTTTGTGTACTTGCCGATTATTGCGCTCATTGCACTACAGATCAGCCCTCTGTGGAGATTCAAGTTTTTATTGGGTAAGTTAAGTATTACAGTTTGTTTTTTTATTATGTAAGTCCAGTGACATTGCACAATTCTTTTTATTAATTAATTACCAGTTACATTCACCTCAGTGCGGTCCAATTTTGTAGCTATTAGAAAGTGGGTTTTGTTTTATAAATGAAATAATTAATTGTTATATTTCAGGGACGATATAATTTTTTTCTTTATTTGCATTGTACTTACACTTTCGCTGCCAAAGTGATTACCATTTATTTAGATGTTTTCTTTTATAACTTTAATTTAAATGCAAAATAGCTTCAGTAGCTGATAATATGTAAATGTATGTTCTTCTAGCAGTTCAGTAATGGGCTCTCGTTAAAATTGTGACGGCCGTTACAGTGTTAACCGAATACTGTCCGGTCACGTATCGGCAATTATGTTGAACATTTGTGTTTGTGAAACTCGGTGGTATACTCACGCCCTTTTGCCATGGGGGTAGCAGACACCACAGAACACCACCTGCTACAATCCTTGCATCATTTACGTGTATGACCACTCCAGATGTATGAACGTGGTCGTCTGCGATGGAAAAGGAGTGTGTAAGGGAATGAAATATTCAGAAATATAAATAACTTCTTCTATGGGAGTCACAACGATTTGTTCCCTACATTTATGCCAGTTATTTTCTTTCGCGATTGGGACCAATCATGGTAAAAGTTGTTTATGTTTATGAGCACATAGTAATACGGCGAAACATCAAGCTATACATTTCCATACACCTTGGCCTCACTTTGTATAGATCTCCCGTACAATGATACGCATAAACTGGTATTGCACAGGTACCTTACCTGGGCGTGTGTACTACGCGCCTCTACTGTATTACCCACGTTTAACAAAACAAATCACCCAGTAGTTGTGTCAAAACTTGTTCGATTCTGTATTAGTCGATGTTTTAAACGAATATACTTACATAGTAATTAGTCGATTTTCGCTTAATTTAAATTACGCAAATCAAGGTTCAGTAATCATTGGGATTACCTGACTAGGTAGTTTACTGAAGTACGCATTCGTTCACCTCTAATCTGTTTTCTACGTCACGAGGATGTGACGTGCAATAAGGTGCGTTCGTTTTATCCCGTCGGGGCTGCGGGTTGTTCGCAAGAGATACCGCGGCCTCGGCGCAAGGGCTAAGAAGGAACATGGGTGGTTTTTAGTCAGTAGAAGTCTGACACTCCGTTTCGCTCTGCCCAAGAGCGGTAGGGGTTATTCGATGACTTTCGACCCGCCAAAAAAACAAAAAAAGGCTCGTTCGTTTCGGGAATTATTACTTATAAGGAAATATTCATTTACTTAGAGATTCATTATGGAAAGGAATTTGCGGTTAATATAATTAGACATTGCTAACAATTTACAAATCAAAGCAGCTTCATTGCGCTCGCGCTCTGGTTTATCCAAATAAACAAGAAAGTATGACACCAATATTTTCATATCCTATTTGAATTTTCTCAGATCCCTAGGTACTACTAGCTGCAGGTCCAGCATATCAAGTTACTATCTGACAAATATATTTTCATTTTATCAAAGTTCAAGGTTGATTGGAAAAATTGTAACAGTTTCGGCTACCTTGTTGTGCTGTTGTTTGTACTTTCTTTTTTTTTTAAATTAGATATTGGGGTCTAGTGCTTTTGCCTGCACCTTCGGAGAATATACGATTGTTTTAATTTAATACCTTTATGCAATATCAATCCTAAGAAAATATATGTTGGTTTCCAGGTATCACATATTCAGCGGACTGTCTCGCGTTTTGTGTGATGGCTCATTTACTATGGCCGACGCGTTCAGAACAGTACTTACTATTAGCGCCTTCTGACTATACAGGTATGAAATAAATATGTTTTACTATTATTTTATTTACCATCCATTTATCAAATAATACCATGGTCAAACGCAGGACGAAATGGAACTTATCCCTTCAAGTAATAATGTTGAAAATTTAAATGTCGGTAACGACTCCGCAAGTGTTGTGGGTGTTGTTTTGAGTTCAATCCCCAGGTAAGGGAGGGTTTTTGTTTTTCAATGACTAAATAACAGCCTGACTCTGACCTGGATTTGTCACGGCCCTGTTACGTTTTACTATAACAAGAAATATGCCTACTCGCTTGGGAAATACATGCGTAATATTATATTGTGCAGTAGTTGGTAGAGGAAGGACAATACCAAATACACGTAAGTATGTAAATAATGCCACAGCAATTAACCCATATAACATTTAAAACTACTGTTTACTAAGCGATTAAGTCTTCGAGCGTCCTTATGATCACCCGGTGGATCATAAGACATTCAAGCAATGTTAGCGGACGTTCAAGAGGTTAAAATATATACTTTAGTATTGTAATAAAATCATTGGAGGAGCTCGTGGCTTAATAAGAACTGCCACTCGGGTCGATCTTAAGGTTAAGCTGTGCTTGCCTAGGTCGGTCTGTGGATGGGTGACCGCCCGACAAACCGAGTTTCCTCCGTGCCTCGGAAAGCACGTTAAGCTGTTGGTCCCGGCTGCCATATATAGATCTTTGGCAGTCGTTACAGGTAGTCAGTGACCTGAAATTCTGACACCCAGTCTAACCAGAGAGTATCGTATTACCTAGTATTAACTGGGTTGTGGAGGTCAGATAGGCAGTCGCTCCGTGTAAAATACTGGTATTCAGCTGCATCCGGTTAGACTGGAAGCCGACCCTAACATAGTTGGGAAAAGGCTAGGCAGATGAGTATTGTAATAAAATCACAATGTACGAGGTAAAAGTAGATGTACTTACTTTAATTATCATCGTAATTTCTGGTTAGCCTACTTGTCTATAACAAGTTTTGATGACACGCTCAAAGCCTGTCAATAATGGTGATCCATGAAATAGAAACAAATAACCTTACATAGTTGAATGCGTCAGTAATGAAAACAAATCGCAACGCGTTATAAATACGATGTAGTCTATAGGGTGTAAAAGTACCCTTAACGCAAACGAAGGGCACTTGTTCCACCCCACCATTGCTATATTTTTTTTGTTCTAGACCATACCTGGGAAACTCCTAGTTACGGAGATATTGGGGGTCAAAGTTCCAAATTTTTCACAGCTGTTTTTATAAATACTAGTTTTTCAGGTTATAACTTTACTTAAATTACCTCCATGACCCGTTTATTATTCAAAGCATCCACGAGCACAATGTTATAACAGTGCTACAATTAGTTTTACCGTAAAATGTGAATTTTGATCCAAAAAAAGTTTTCCAGCAATTTTTTTAGTGGTTGTGGGCATAATGTCATTGATGTCGGTTATTACCCAAAGACCGGTGAGAAGGCTGTTTATCCGTTAGAGAGAAGTATAGGGCTAGGAAAACATGTGAAATTCTAGGTAGTACTTGCAATTCGCCGCTCTATATGGACAGGCTGCCTCACTGTGCGTTCCCCTATCCAGCTGCAAAGTAAATACAGGCAGTGAAGTGCGAGAGAGAGACAAAGCGATCGTGCGGCCAATAATTGTGTTTCCAAAAGAAGCGCGTGTTTTAAGCGCGTTCGGTGTTTTGAAGCGCAAAATGTGGCGGATGTGTTAGTTGCTAGGGCGTAAGTCGATAGGAGAGCATACCTGCTGGCAAAAAAAGCGCTAGAAACAAGAGAAAAAAAACTGCTATTTGTAATGCTGGGGGTCCTGGGTCGTAGAAAGGAGACAACCACCATGTCCTAACGTCATTTATTGAGTCCTCCAATAAATATAATATTCAAACAGACTTGAATTCGATCAGGGCCTAATTTGATCTAGAGTATTCTAGAGCATGATAGTGACGGAATACTATACAATTTATTTCTGGATTTACAAAATCCTATTGATTTATTGACAAAAGAAAATAATCAAACCATAATAAAAAGTAATCTCCCTTATCTATCTGGATTACTGGCTTCGCCGGCATACTATTGATTCCTATCACTTTTTCGTTCTTAATACACATGATTTTATCTGTACATTTATCGAAGCACTTCATCTATCGCGAACCATCGTGTTGTAATGGAAAAGACCGCATGCCTGATTAAGTGCATGGGGCGTACATGCGATAGATTTTTGCTTCAAACAGTTATTCGAGTTATGGGGACAATCTTTTCAATAAATACTTCTGGTCTTTCTCCCTTGTTTTGTCCATAAATGATATGCATTTCTCGTTCTGGGGGTCTAAATGGACTTTTCATAATAGTAACTGCGTCTGTGACCATTTTACGCTTTTTAACGCAATTCAAATTATGATCTGCTAAAGTCGCCATTTTAGACGCCCTGGACTCCCACTTCCTGTTTTTTCCTCTCAGCTTATCACAGTTATTCGTATTTATGTGTAAAGTCAAAACATGAGAGATATTATTTAATTTTTATTAACATTTTCATAAGGTTTGAATCACAATGGTTGACGCGCACCTGAAAAATGCAATAACTATCTCATCATTATCGTTTGTCATTTCTTACAATACCTGCTACCCTTGAACCACCATACACTATTGGTATATTCAATTCCTATTTATAATTTTTCCAGCAGGCATTGAAGAGCTTGACGAATTCAACGAGTCCCCGCACGTAGTACACAGCGACACCGTCGCGCTTACAACTGCTGAAAGTATCAACGCAGACGATGAAGAGATCATATTCACCAGAGCGACGCACAAAAACGGCACCGCCTTCTCATAGCAATGCGAACAAGTAAGAGAGGATACCGTCAAAAACGTTCAGGGCTCACACCCGAACGAATGAAATTATGAATTTAACACGATCGAAATTATTTACTAATATTGGTCTCATTGAACGATTTGTCTCCAATATTTATGTAGTAAAAGTCATGTTGATTGTATCGAGATAAATATTGTTATTTGTAATATTTATTGTGAAGAGACGAATGCTGTTGAACGAAGGAGTCTATGAATGAGTGATAGATAAATCGAATATAATGGCTATTTATTTGCCAATAGTAAATTTTAAATCAATGTATCCTGCTGTGTGATATTCAAGTACATTGATTCCTTATCAAAGAAATCGTTGAAAGCACAAAATTAATTGAATATAACTAAGAATACATAATTAAATGTAATCGTTATAGTTCCGGTCTCGAAGCGATCGTATCAGTGTCAATTAACAAATTTATTTTCATCAGTTTCAAGATAATAGGACACTAAGAGTGGAACAAAAAATATCACAAATGTACTATGTGCCAACGATTGAATCAACTATTATGTAAAACGAAGAAAATATTGCAGATACCTATAATATAAGAGTATTCGTAATCATTGTGTCTTTGTGAAAAATGTCTGAATTTACCAAAATATATTTAAGAAAAGAAAATGGGTGTTGAAAGTGCTGTTAAAGTTGAATGGGATTTTTCTTATTGTGTGAATTTGTATCTATTGGTTTGTATTGTTCTGATGCACTTTAAAGTAGATTCATGCTCGATTACCTACTTCTGGTACTTATTTACTTAAATCATTTGTGGATCCTGGATGTACCTGAGTATTATAAAAATATTATGATATTTGCATAGCACTGAGATATACCACTGCACTGATTGGCCATATTTAAACCGCGCTATATATGAAATGCTTATCAACCTGGTTCTTATGAACTTTTTGCCAGGTCAGTTGTGTTAGGTGTTAAACTATTTAATTATCAACCAAGTATCAGAACGTACGATATTGTGTTCCGTTTGAATAAGTTTTACGTCTTATTTCGGATCGAGATCGAATAATCATACGGGTGGTTGGTGTTAAAGGTTCGCTAGTGAAATCGAATTCTTATGAAAAAAACGCTGATACATTTTGTATACAAATAGTTACTTGAATATAACAAATAGATTCGTGATGTACAGTGACTTTTAGAAATGTTAAAGTACAATTAGATCTCAAATTGATGTTATAATTGTGATTTTTATGACGAAACGGCAGCTGAGTTATATTTTTGTCAATGTCTAAATTAATTTGCTTTTCGTGTTATGTGTCTAATAATTGTGTATAAATTATTTGTATAGTCGCCAAATTAACTAAATTGTCAAACTAACACACTATTAAAATTATTGTGCAAAAATAGCTTCTAATGCATTCTTTTAGCGATCTTTAGAACATAAAATAAATTAATTATTAGCAGAGAATGCTCTTTAAAATTTTTAGAATAGATTCTACGGTCATATTATTTTAGGGTGGTCATGGGAATTAAAAGCTGACTCGCTTTTTTACTCACAGATATAATTTGTGTAAAGCACAGAGCACGGAGTATCGGTGCTAGAGTTAGCATTGTCTATACTTTACAACCAAGTGGGTCATTGACTCGCACAACGACATAAATGCCGTGTAAGATCCGACAACTTTGAAATCTAACTGTGACGGAAGTGTGCTTGAGGCACATTTCGAAATTACGAGTTTTATTACTACGACTATCGCTAGAAGCAAACGATTCTGTGCTCTGTGGTGTAAAGCATGCTCTATTCTGTATTGAAGTAAAACGTTATTGTTTCAAAAATAATGTCGTGTCAATGTAGCGTAAGAATAGAAAAGTTAGTGATGTACATTTTTGGTTATTCAATTTTATTTTATTAGATGAAAATTATTTTAAAACGTTAAGTACTAAAGTTGGCAGAATGCTGATTTCTAAAATTTGAAACTTAATGCACAAACGCTGTCTATGAATAATGTGAAAACTTTATTGTGCATTAGGCCCTAACATGTAACAGAAACATTGAATACTTTATTTTACCAATAGGGCTACAATTCGTTTCAATATTTAAAATGATGTAAGGAAATGTGTAAGTGTATTGTAAGCTGAACCAAAAATATTTTTGTTTACTCAAGTACCTATTGCTAAATTAAAAAGAATCACAAAAGTACTGATGTAATTTGCATTACAAAACTTGCTCAGAAGCATTGAACAAATTTTGAATAACTTTCAACTAATACTTTCGCTGAGCTATTTACGGCGCGCACACAAGCTGCTTCCAAGAGATCTTCCACAATGGCCGCATAAGGCCGGGTCCGTACAAAGAGCAAAGACAGACTATCTGTGTGATAGCCTTGCACGCTGTACGTAGATGCGTGTCTATATGCGTTTTTGTTCGGTGTATGGTGCCGCAGCCCACCTTCATTACATTTGACGTTTCAGTAACTGACGATAGAACAGCTGGTTCCAAGCATCGTAATTGGTTGAAGATCTAGTAATGTCATTTTATATGTATATCAAAATAGCTTCTCCTCATTGGTCAGATTGGGACTAGTGGAGTGCCGTAAAGCATAAATATTGTAAAATCTCGGAATCCAGGGCCGGTCAATGAATCTTCATAAAAACTTTTGGACTGCATTGGTAAAAGCCCAAATAAAGAAGTTAAAAAAAAAAATTGCGCGCTCTTCATTTTTTTTTTTTATTTGTAAAATGTACTGAAAATGAGAGGGACAAGGGAAGAAGAAATGTTTAGAGCTAATAAATAATATTTTCACCGTAGCTTTATTGTTAATTTATTAATATTTCGCAAAAAATAACGAGTTACAACAAAAAAAAAAATTAAAACGTATCTATCTAATACCTATAAACGAGCAATTCTTGTAATATAGCATTATCTGAATCTCGGATACGGCTCCAATGATTTTCATGAAATTTAGTATGCAGGAGGTTTTGGGGGCGATAAATCGATCAAGCTAGGTTTCATTCCCAAAAAAACACGATGTACCTACCAAAACAACCAAGCAAATTTCGATCGTGTGGTACTATACATTTTAACATTATTGGTGTATTGTTGGTGAAGGATTAGTACCGCTGCATCGCTGTCACCAAAGCATTCTAAATAAATAACAATCCTGTGGATGCCCTGAGTTTAAGGCCTCCTGCCAGAGGCATATCTTACTTATATATTATTATAATTGCGAAAATTTGATACTCGTCCACGCAAAATCTACTGAACGGATTTGGTAGAAAAATATCGCTTATTAAAGATGGTTTACAACCTGGATTAAAACGTAGTATACAATTTTACCTCGGTAGTATGATCCGCGGGGCCATTATCGAACTTTACGCGGGAGAAGCCGCTGTCATAAGCTAGTAACTGATATACTATAAGTGACTAATCGCTAAGTGCACCTCCTGTGGGGTACGGAGCTCAAAGTAATAGGGAAACCAGTACACTTAGAAATAAGAAATACAGATATCCGTCATTCAGATCGCGCAACCGCGGTCTGACCCTTGCTAGAGCTAGCCTACGATGTTGAAACACTAGTATTAAACCAGCCCCTAAATAAACTCTCTCAGATTCAGCCTGTCCCTTTGCTGCCCCCCCCTCAGTGGCGTCCTAATGTATAGTACCACACGATCGAAATTTGCTTGGTTGTTTTGGTACATCGTGTTTTTTTGGGAATGAAACCTAGCTTGATCGATTTATCGCCCCCAAAACCTCCTGCATACTAAATTTCATGAAAATTATTGGAGCCGTATCCGAGATTCAGATAATGCTATATTACAAGAATTGCTCGTTTATAGGTATTAGATAGATACGTTTTAATTTTTTTTTTTGTTGTAACTCGTTATTTTTTGCGAAATATTAATAAATTAACAATAAAGCTACGGTGAAAATATTATTTATTAGCTCTAAACATTTCTTCTTCCCTTGTCCCTCTCATTTTCAGTACATTTTACAAATAAAAAAAAAAAATGAAGAGCGCGCAATTTTTTTTTTTAACTTCTTTATTTGGGCTTTTACCAATGCAGTCCAAAAGTTTTTATGAAGATTCATTGACCGGCCCTGGATTCCGAGGTATAAATCTTACGGCACTCCACTATAGAGGCACTTTTTGATTTTAACGGTTTTGCCCATATTGAACCAAGCAGCGTATGTGCGCGTTTGATTTATGCAGTGATGGTTCTTTTGGCGCTTGGATATCGTTGGTAAATTGTGTTTAAAAAAAAACAATATGGCAGCGTTAGTTCCGATTACAACCACGCGCCAAAAGAGCCACGTTCAATACCTACATTTTGATAACAGTTTGCTATGAGTTCGGAGTGTTGTGTCCATTTAGGACAAAAATGGAGCTTATTTATTTTTTTATCGAATTTTAATGAGATTTATGGACTAAGTTATATCACATAATTACCTGTTTACACATAGGTATGATTTTGTTAATCATGAATTATTTTTCCCCTTTACAAATGTATACACTGATGCGGAAATATGCGACAGATTGTATGAATATCAGTATTTATTTGTGGTATAGGTTGAATAACAAGGTAAAATGTAACTGATTTCCTTACAAAGTTATTGAACTTAGATCATGATTAGATAATAAACTGACTTGTTTGATTGAATTCTAACAATGGGCTCATAAAATCATACAAGGCAGTTCTGTTGGTCTGCAAGTTACATAAACAGGATTTATATTTATATTCGAGGTCATTGTAATAAAAAGCAGTAATGAGTACATCGATCAAAACTGATACGGAATTTATTGAAGGGGGACGAGGTAGTCGAGGAGGTGCAAAACTAAATCGTGTTACAAAATATCGCAACAACTATTTCGAGTCTACTGTTTTTTTTATATACCTATATAAAATGGGCTTGCTCTTGACCTCAATCTTGCCCTAAGGGCAGAGATGAGGTCGACGATGGAACAAGCTTACCCAGAAGAAGTCTATTTTCTCGCGACGGACTTTACTGTTGTCAGTCGTTTGGACTTCTGACTACACAATTTATGTTGATGCCCATGTGCTGTCAAACCTCGCGTTTTCATATAAATCCTGTATAATTAGGTTTATTTTTTAGTATTAGAACCTGCTCTCACTTATGCCTATTCCTAAAGAAAAGTATTGTTTTAATATTTAATATAATTATTTCAACCACCTATAACGTTTTATATTTTGTGTAATATCCACTTTTATACGTAGTGTTATATAGTTATTTCTAAGCCTTTGTAGGTGTAAATTGATGTAAATAAACTTTCTTATTATGTACACATATCGTTGTTTAATTTTGAATTAGCTCTTACCAACCGGTTATGTTCATCATACAATACCTCCTAGATGTTGATAAAGACCACCAAAAAGGAAATAGTACATTTTGATACATGTGCGGAAAGTTTGTTATTGCAATCGAGGTGGAATGAACATCCAAGCCATATGGCGAGGGTGTTCATGGGGTCGAGAAATGCAATAACACATTCCTACGTGTATCAAACGAGGTTTTGCAATACACTTTCGAAGAAATAAACTAATAAAACGATAAGTATTTTTGTCATCAATTTTCCTACTACTAACGACTACTCAAGCTATTATATTCCAGTATAAGCTGACCTCGCATTGTACGGAAAGTCAATATACAATGCGAGATCGGGTTTGAGATTTTTCCCATAAGTAAAAAAAAAACTATGATAAATTGATAATAGCAGTATTAATAGTTATAAATAAATAATATTTTTCGTCCTCCCGTTCGAAAGCCGAAGCCAGACTGAGTGAGCGGGAGTGTCGGGAACTCGGGACTGTCGGGCGGCAGGGAACGAACTTCAAGACGCCACTAGTTTAGGTAATTTCTTTTACGGTGAAAATAATGGTAATTTAAAAAACATAAGACCTGCTTTATAGTTAGGTCAGTTAGTATGCAAAGTTTCATGATCTAATTTGAAGTATTTTATGAATACCAGCGATTTATTGTTCGGTTTGGATTTTTTTTCTATCGAGAAAATTTAAAGGAATCGTGTTTTCGTCAAACATAGTACTTAGCATTAATCCTCAACTTTACCTTATATTTATTTCAAAATTAATGCTGCAGTATTTTCGCCATAGCGAAGGATCATACTAAGTCATTTGAGGTAGTATTTTCTTTTCCGTCCTTGGTTGTGGAAAAATAAGAAAAACGCACACGTGCGAAATACATTGCATGTCGAACCTAATAATAGTGCAATAAGAGCCAGTTTTCGAAAGTGTATTGAAAAATGTATTATGGAGTAATCTGTGACTGTCCCTAAGTTACCAAACATAACATTAGGTATGTTTGCACTAGGTATGAACTTACTTAAATATTATCACCTCTTGTATGTAGCTAAAGTGCAAATATCATCGTGAGTCGCCAGTCGCCACTTACATCACATTTAGTTACTCGATAAGTAGGTACCTACGAATGATATTTGGAGTTCGGTGACATAACCACTTAGTCAATTTAGATAATTAATGCGAATTTAATGCCGCCGCTGATAGGTGCTCAGTTAAATGAGACGAATTTATGGGCTTGTATTTTTATCGGAGCCTCATAATGCTCCATACTCAGTCAACTACTTCGTTGGTCTAGTTGCCGTAAACACGACTGCTGTTCGATTCCGGATCCAGTAAATTATTATTGGTTTTTCCATTACAAATTTCTCAGTAGCAGCCACGGAGTCAGGATTTTTACCCCATTCATGGCAATAGGTTCTCCCTTATTACGTGGGACTTACTGCGGTACTCAGAGATATTTAATGATTACTTAATCCGTCACTAAGTAAAGGTTTGACCATACTTTTGTATAACAAAACTGTCAAAACCTTTAGTGATGCCCTAAGTAATCATTAAAGCTCTCTCGAGTGCGGCAGTTAGACTTAGATATAATTCGCGAAATGTGGGTGCACCTCTGCCTTGCTCTTCGGGGATTATAGGTGTTATGTTATGTGTGGGTAGTAATTTTATCATAAAGATACAAAAAGTTGGTACTTATCAAACCTTACACATTTTTACAATCTATGACTAAATTCAACGATTGTGACGACGCATGTTCTGACTGACACTTCCTGACCTTAATGCTAATCTGATAAAGATAAGGTACTTATAGGGTTTAAGCTATAGCTGTCAATCAACTGCTTTTTGAAGATCGAGATAGATTTTTCTACTCAAGAAATGCCGATAATCACCGGCCTGATAAATTCTGTGAGAACAATAAAGTTGGTCTAATTGCGATAGACTGATGAAATCCTCAAGTGCCCTCTTACCGTTATATTTTTAAAATCGACTGCTTCGTTGGTCAGGTGGACTGCTAAACATGAGGAGGTCCTGGGTTCGATTCACGGCTAGGGCAAAGTGTTATTCCTTTAAAACCATCAGAAGTTTTCTCAGCAGCAGTTACGGAGTCTGATTTGAGCTCAGTTGGTGGCAGGCTCGCCCCCTATATCATCGGACTTAAACATAACCGGCGAAATGTGGGCGTAGTTACTATGATTGGGTACCTACACTTCTGCCAAACCCTTCGGGTATTTCAGGCGAGATGTTATGTTACGTTGTAAAATCAAACAACAATTGCCAACAACAATAATTTTATTTTCCCACACACTAGTACATACATCATAAAAGAATTTGAAGCTACCATAATATAAAGGAGAAATTAATTACATAACAGGTACAAATAAATACATTTAAAACTCCTAATTGTATAGGTTTTAGAGAGACCAGGTACATACACATTAAGTCATTTATTATAATACTTATTAGAAATACCTTTAAACCCTAATGAAATAAACTACTAAAATTAAGAAACGATGTAATTATCTAAATACTGATTGAACATTATTATATACCTGCTGAATAAATTAGGAAACAAGACATGAGATTATTTGAATTTGCATAAAATGTCATTTAATTTTGCAAAATACAACAGTGATTCATTCATAAATTACACTTTAAGTAATAATTATAAACAGCCAATTATGTCATATTAAATAATAGTTGCTATTTAAATGGGTATATACAGGACTGCACAGAAGGGGGCGAAAATGTGGTAATTATTAAATTCTTAAGATGTCTTTATTTAAGACATCCCCGTACAAAATTTTCACCATTACAATCCAATCGTACTTTAAAGGGTGGAAGGGGCACCGCCGCTAAAACGGTAACCACAGAAGTATTCATATTCAGTACATCATGCTGAACTACATACGTCGGTTTTTAAATAAACAGTCAAAATGTATGGAAAAGCAATATTTTTTGAATTGCCGATGAAAAATTTCCCCAAATCATAATCATCGGTCTCCCTTCCACCCTCTATTCACAGCACAGGTGATCTCATCCATCGCTTTATCGCGTTCACAGTTTTCTGGACTAGGGTGCGACAAGGTTTCCATTTCCATTGTCCCCACCCCCCACCCTATTAAGGCTGCGCCCATGCTATCAAGTGTTGCCTCCCCACTTCGTGTAATGTACCTACAGGTAAAGTTACTAATTAGGAATGACTGCGATAAAAACAACGAGAAATAAAAAAGCTATTTGAAAATTGTTTGCACTTTGTAAGTACAAGCTTGGTTTATATTTCTGTCCCTAAAGCCATCTACTGTTTCTTAGAAGCTTTTCGGTTTATAACCGCCATACCTGTATGGATACGGTGCATAGTCGGCTACAAAGTGAAGAAAATACGCTACTCATATCGCCATTTAGTCATAACATAAAACAAAAAAACTTCATCATTACGAAAATGATGATTCGTTTTAATTTGACCCTCGCCAAAAGTTTTTGACCGACTAAGTACTGTACGTGTAAATGACTTGCGTAGAAATATGGCTTTTTGGGTCTAGTAAACCTAGCCTTCATTGACTAGATACTAGTCTCCGTCAAAATCCCAGGAACCTTTTGCCAGTTTGTTTGCAACACATTTTTCTATAGCCCGGTAGTGGCACAGGAAGCCGTGACTTTAACAATGCGAACCTTTATCATTTCTCGACAAGCACTGTCACACATCACACACTTATGGTGTATGACCATAAGTATATTGCTGATATCAGTACAAATTCGGAATTTCATGACTCCAAAATGGTAAAGAAGTCGTGGTGCAACCGTATGAGAAAAAATATGGTCATTAGACTCATTCATAAATGGCGTTGAGTTATTTTGTAACTGTCTCGACTAATAAGTACCGGTTTCAGACAGGCTCCAATGTTGACCACATAACTCAAATTTTAATCAGTTCAATAACCTCGCTCTTACACCTAGCGTACCTGCCTACCTGCTTACTTACATGTCTACATTTTTCGTAGTTATGTTTATCTAGTCAATTTATACAACTTCACAATTCAGCGATACAACATACTTCTGAGATGTTGTAAGTATCCGTTTATAGGACATGACTGTGATGCCTACCATGTATTATGAGAATGAGCATCTGTTCTCTATTATAAACACTCTGTACCAAACTACCGATCAATAAAAAGTAGTAGGAAGCGGAATATCGCGGATGAAATGGTTGACCATTGAAACGTAAAAAGTAGAACAGCGGTTTATACTGGAAGATATAACACCTAACTGACCTCATATATGGATAAAAATAAACAGTTAGACCCTTTGAACTTTAACCGTGATCATGCTTACATGGTTATAAGTACTTGATTGAGTAATTACATAATACATTACTGGGTCTTGATATAACGTTTTGAATAGAGTTTTTATTATAAGATTGGAAGATTTATATTCAGTCTTCTAGCTGGTGTAGACGAAGTAATTGACCTTCAGAGAGATCCACGATAGTTCAAGCATTTAAATAAAACCGCTAAAAATAATCGACGAACTTTTAGAGCGCCAGCAACAGATATAGTTATAGTTTAAACTGTATCTATTCTATTACGTGGTAGGTAGGTATAAAGATTGATTGCTAATGTCTGCATATCGTATCAACATCCAAGGGCGCTTGGGTTGGCTGTCTATTTGCGCAACACGTAACGGCTTTCGGATATAAACATCAAATAGATCATATTCTCCCGTGTTAGCATTGATGCCAGGGCTTCAGGTTTATACCAAACGGATAATTTTAGATTTGTGAAGAGTGGCCGACCTCGCGTGAAGCCATGCAAGTGGCTATGTGTTTATCTACAGGCTGCACTTATATCCAACGCTAACCGACTATTGTACTACAAACTGGTTTATGTCATACACTATTATAAGAAAATTATAACGTAGGACCTTGATTATTTTTAGATCGGAAAATTTTATACAAATTCAAATACCTACGGCTACGGACTTATTGTAATGTAGCATTCATAATTTACTGCATTGTTTTAAAGGAAATCAGTTATTTAAGCATAACACGAATAAGCGATTAAAATGAGTTACTTATTTATTACATTTTTATCTGATCATTTGACTACGAAACATTTTTTTCTTCTCGCTATTAATGGGTCTCATAATTTCCGTTTCCACGATACTAACACTGCCAATGTCACTAACATACTAATCAATACAATACACTGATCAAAAAGTTTTTGGTAAAACGACTTTTCAGATTTTTCTTAACTTTACTCACTAATTTACCAGAGTTTGAGAAATAATCTGTTGAACTATTAAATAAATATTGTATACTTATTACATCTAATAATGAGAACATTAGACAATTTATATTTTTTTTACGTTTAGGTACATTATTATAACAAATTTAAAAAAAAAATTCATAACAATAGAAATGTTTGTGAAACAGGAATGTACATAATTAATAAAGATTATACAATTTTCTTTAGGATCGATAATAATAATTAATATAATTTCCTTATATATTATGTTCCCTAAGAACTCATACACAACATAATTGTGATAATATCAACGATATAATTATATATTTTTAATTATAAATTGAATTGCAATATTGCCTTTTCAGTTATTTACTTATTTATATTATAACCTTAGATAATTATAAGTTATAATAACACACTTTTTGTTTTTGACACTTTTAATTATCCAGATTCTTCAGAATAGCCATAATTACCTATATGAAACAATTTGAAATATTAATTTATGTAAAATAGTATAGACGCAGAGCACCTACGCTACGGTATCCAAAAATAATTGTACTTATGAAGTCTACATAATGAATTCAGTTTTAGCTAAACATCAATATTCTAGAAAAGATTACAGTTCTACTACCACAATTTTAACAAAAAAAATATTAGTCATTTAGATAGTAGCTAAATTATTATAAATATCTGAATATACACTCATACATACCCATGTATACCTACTTAAATTTTTCCGGTAAATACAATAATATAAAAAGTAAATATAATATCCGAACAGTTGTCGGGTCGCAAGTTGAAAATGACATTTGATCAAAAACTATCCAGAACTATAAATAAATAACAAGATATAATATCACTTAGTATAGTTACAACGTCTTAATATTACCTAAATGTATTGTACCATTACATGCAAGGGCGGATCCAGGGGGGGGCACGGGGTACGTGCCCCTCCCAGATGGTTATGGAGTTTCCTTCACAGTACATACTTATTAGCCAAATCGAATTATCAGAGCAATATAACAGAAAAATAGGATATTTTTTTCTGGGAGCAGGGGGGGGGCACATGTAGTCTAGTCAAGAAGTGCTTTTTGGAAAAAAAATCTGCTCATCCGAAAATAAATCCTAGATCCGCCCCTGATTACATACGTGTCAATGAAACAATGAAAAACTCGCTAATAAACAAGAAAAAAATTATGTACTCATCTTATTAAACATACATTGTAATTTCGTAGTGGTAAAAAATATACAAACAAACTGTTAAGACACAAAGTCGGCACGTTTGGCGCAGTGGCTAAGCGATTAGATTGCTGCGCTGCGTGTCGCGGTTTCGATTCCCGCACGGAACAAATATTTGTATGGCCTACAGATAGTTGTTCCGGGTCTGAGTGTTTTTGTACGTGAGTTCAAATGTTTGTTAACGCACCCACGATACAGAAGAAATTCCTTATGTGGGGCAACGTTTTTTTTAAATAAAAGTTCACGGGGAAATCAAACTATGACTGCAGATATATTTCGAGACGATACACTACCAGGTAAGATTGGTAAACATTCTTGTTAAGACAGCGACATAAAATTTTACCTATAAGTACTCGCCATCAATAAAACGTAAAGATGCAAGCATAGCATCTACGAATGGCGAATAGACTAGAAACAGCACATCACTTAAGTCATGAAATTCTGTGCCGAGATTACGCTCCTCCACTCCGCATACACACGTAACATAAACTCATTAAGATCTTCTTTAATTATATTCTGCACATTATATTATCAGTTACAATAGAAGTACGTAACAAGTTTTTACAGTTAGAATATTAAAACAGTCGTTACAATATTTTAGCATTTAGGTAATATACAATGAGGATAAATAGACGGGCGTTTTCCCCACCCTAAATTACTTATTTTATAAAACTTGTTAATCCATCCTTATCCATACGCAAATCTGAATAAAAAATAATCAAACCCGAATTGGAAAAGTATGTGCATATAAATGTAGTCTGCCCAAACAATAGCGATGCGTGAGACAGAATAGTCATATTCTATAAATGAAATTATAATATTACGACGATTGTACATTTAGCACTATTCTATCACAAACACCATCTAACCCGAGGAAGAGTAAGCGTTTTAAGAATACCATAATATAAGATTTCACAAAATTAACGACGAATTCGTGATATAGATCCGCCACTTACAGGAGCCAACAGACGTCTAGGAACTAGAAGACGAGCGTTGCCCCTGGCAGGTCTTGAAGCTCCAGGCAGCTTTAAATCAGCTAAATGCGAAGCGTAGCCGTCGTTTAGAGTCGTTGCCATATTGCTGTACTTTTTACTGATACGTCCAATAGCATAAATTTGCTTTGGAGCAAGACCACAGTTATGATAAACAGTAATGTCTTTCCCCGAACCGTATGCCGCATGCATAATTACTCCATGTTCAGTTATAAGATTGTTTAAATGCGCTGCCTTATGTCCTAATGGATCTGTTGAAAATCCATCGGAGAAAAATACTAAGCCATGTGGGAAGTTATGTTCAGCCAACCATGATATTACTTTCCTTTGTTGCATGTCAGGCCTTCCGGTTATGTATAAAATGAGATAACCAATATCTTGCCAAAATCGGACGACATCGACGGCACCTGCTCTTACTTTTGGGTCTCGACCAGTAACTGATACGCTGGCAGTAAAAGATCCATCAATACTAAACACAACACATTCCGTTTGGGGTGGCACAACGGCTAAATGAAAATTACACATTGTGTGATCCCCTCGAACAACAACTCTTACCGGATATATCCCGCAAGCGACACTTTGTCGTTCTGGTAAGGTGTATGTGATTCTTCCAGTCTTATCAGTTACTACAGTGGACAATATACCCCATTCGCCTGCCGGCGGATCCTTCATCATATAAATGTCAACTTTCTCACCAGTTAATGTTATCATATCTAATGGGCCGTACATAAAACGGGCAGAAAAGGTTTGCGGGCACCCTTCCTTGACGATAACGTCATTAGCTCTATGATTTGCAGCTACGTTTTTCAATTTAACCGACGTTCGTTTTCTCATCCACTTCTCCCTCTCTTGTCCAGGTTTAAACATTGGACACTCTTTGTCGTCGGAGTGCCCATATAGAGCTAAATCAAAGTGGCCTATTTGACGCAATATGAAAGCGATTACATCAGAACTTTCCCAGTAGCTAGCATGGAATAAGTGAGGTAAAGCGTTTGTCGGAAAGTTCGTCAATCCTTCGGGACAGTACAAAGCGTAGTCTAGTCTTTTGGAACCCCACCATTTCTGCTGTAATGCGTTCATAGTAATTAAAGGAATGTTATCCACTAAGCCACTTACTGTACTTTGTACAGATACTTCAGATAGCCGTCTTAACACAGGAGTGGGTGGCATTTGCAAGTGATCTCCAAATAATTGAGGATGACTCTGTATCAATTCCATTAAATGGTATGGTTGACCATTACCTAAAGGATATTTCGTATATCTAGCAACATTAATTGGTGGTAAATTAGTGAATCTTGCTGATAGTAGCGGTTCTAATCTTGAGCCAACAGGATCTGTAGGATGAAACAAGTTGAACACTTGTTGTACGGGTGGTTTCGTAATGTCTCGAGTTTTGTCATCAGAAATTTTTCGTGATGCTAATATAAGTGACAATGGACTGCCAAAGGTGAAAAAGTCACTCACTTCGAATTCAAATTTAATATGATTATCACTTGTGGACGACGAACGTCTCCTGGGTGTTGGAGCTTGTAAGTGCGACTTGTTGAGGTAATGTGGTTCTAATGGATCGTTTGGAATAGTTATTTCAGTATCCAGTATGCTATTTTCACTGTCGTGTCTGGATTGGTATTGCTGAGTTCTGATAAGAGCATCATACGCTAATACTGAGCCCATGCTATCACCGACAATACAGACTTGGCCATTAAAACCTTTTCCATCATCAGATTTGAGGAATTCATTGTAAGTGGCATTGGCTGAGTGTATAGTTTTTGTTACAGACTCAGCATAATCTGGAGAATTTGTTGCAATTAATGGTATGGCACCAATTGGTATAAGATCGTTTGTGAGCGAAGGAGATTCAATAGTTGAAGGTGAACAATCGAAACTGTAGGGGCTCAGTGTAGAAAGGACCCCCAAAGCATCGGTGCAAATAGACGGACATGAAACCAGTTTAATTGCAATGTGACCAATAAGTGTTGGATAATGCTGGCGCATCACTGATTCGAAAGCCCCTTTAAAAGTGGTGACATCTGATTTCTTAGCAGTCATATCCACATTTGCATCTAAAACGCTTCCAGCATGAAATACTAGTATCACAACAGTTGTTGGGCATGAGCTGTGAACAGGCGTCTCTGGACAGCCATCAATACTGGGATGACTTTGTAAATTAGGCATTCTGCGTGAGCCTCTCTCCGATGTCACCCTTTTTAAGAATGAGGGATTGAATATGCTGTCTTCTTGACTATTATCGCCTTGTGACGGTGATATATCAATGTCAGCTTCATCAAGAGAGCACATGGAAGACCATTTATTAAATGATGATTCACAGTCATAAAATTCATCCTCTGAGCCCGTTTCTGTTTCAGATTCTCTAACAAGAGTTTCCATTCGCCAGTTTGCAGCTTGGGCTTGTAAACTCTTAATAGATCCTGAAGATGATGATCTAAGATTTGTCTTTGAAGAGGTCTTGTGTTCAGATGGTGGAGTACCCTCAGGAGTTAGTTGATTTAGGATCCTCTTATCAACATTTTTCTTTGAGACTAATGGTGTTGGCACATCTTCATTCTTTTCTAAACTACTCATTGTAGCTGCCAGAGACTTAGAGTTCTCTTCAGACAGATCTTGTTCATCACTTGTATCACCTGCCATCTTCTTCTGCAACGCTAATTGTGTTTGGCGCTCAATTTCCCGGATGTCATCCATTGTAAGACCATGCCATTCATCCTGCCAAGCCCAAGCTTGGCGATGTGCTCGTAACATGGTTTTTCTTAATGCAATATCATGAATAAATTTTTCTAATTTTGTTTGCATACCCCAATATCTGAATTCAACTTTACAGAGTTTGTAAGCGCACATGATGGATTTACCATTTGGAAGTGGTTGTGGCTTACCTTGTACTTCACTCCAATATTCTTCAAGCCAATTCTCAGTAAGGGGACCCCTATTACATATTTCTGACTTAAATAATTTAGGATCCTCCTCTCTGACATAATCTGCCCCATAAAGTTGATCTTTGCAAACATCAATAACATCAACTATTCTTCTTTTTAAATCACTTACAGTTAGTTCGAAGACATTTTCTTGGTGGCCATTATCAGAATAATAATAAGTTTCTATTTCTAATGAAAACTTTTCAACAAATGGACATGTGTATCTTGTTTTTGTGTAAGGATAAGCATTCCAAGCTTCTTCAGACACTGTTAAGGCAGATTTTGGAAGCAAGCTTTTAAACCATCCAGGTAAATGGCTACCAACATGATAGATTTTCTGAGTGTACTGACCTTTTCCACCAGGGCCATCATCATAGGGTTCATTAACTAAGATCTCCACACCACTGCCTTCTCCAGAACTTTCTTCTCTACTCTTTTTAGCTATCATGTACAGCTGTGCAATCCTGTACTCGTCTACAGAGAGAGGTAAAGGTATTCGGTACTCTTTAATCAGCATTTTGGTGATCTACTTTGGGCTTTCAATATAATTAAACATATTCTGAAACAAAGAGATGATAGTGTTGTTATTGAAAGAAAATATTTGGAACAATGCCACTTAGAATACCAAATCAAG
Source organism: Diarsia brunnea (assembly GCA_949774965.1). Classification (NCBI taxonomy): domain Eukaryota; kingdom Metazoa; phylum Arthropoda; class Insecta; order Lepidoptera; family Noctuidae; genus Diarsia; species Diarsia brunnea. The sequence goes on along the minus strand of OX458999.1, from coordinate 8,937,946 downwards.
GGCACATAAGTATTTAGTGATTTCTTCCTATTTGTTCAATCTGATGATACTTACTGTTATTTTTTATTTAAAGATAATTGAAAAGCAACTGGCTTTAACTGCAATTTATCATTTAGGTATAACTGGTGCTCCTAAAAAACCTTTAGGTATTCGGATAAGTCAAAGGAGTAGGTACTTTAAAATACTAGCCCGCTAGTTCATCATGTCAATTTAATATTGGAGAAAGTAAAAACAATGACAGTGTCATCATCCCAAAATCAATGCAATTGTTATCTTTTATTTTATATGACCACTATTCAAACATGATAAGGAAGGGATAATAACGCTTAAAAGTACTAATCCTTAGTTTAATTGAACGTAGATAGTACAAGATAAAATGACTGTGTACGTTTATTTTTTAGTGTATTTCTTTTTTTCACATAAACGCTATTCTCCATGCAAAACTTCTAATAGCTAACATCACAAATATTTACCTCAACAGATTGAAATATGAGGAGTGTCACATCACACTTCACACGGCATTTTTAATTCAATATTTTTTGTTTTTCACAAAACACATCCCAAGAGCACGGATCTACGGATGAACTTTGACATTTTCGCGATGGTAATGTCAATATGGTCTAAGCGCCATTCCTTTTCAGGTTGTACACACGACCATCCAGCATCTCACAATAGAAACAAGGGGCAATTTACATCCATAGAAGCTATTGGTCGCATGCACTTCATATGGCAGCACGATATCACATCCTACGTGAAAACATGTCACAAACAAAATGCAACATAAAATCCAGTATTCTACGAGTAAAGTAAATAAATATACTTTGTATGTACAAGCCAAGTTTATGTTTCTACATGCGCGATCGTAGATTGGAACGCTGTTGATTCTGCGTAGGTACGATGAAGTCGTATTCATAGCCTTTCTAATTTTAAAACCTGATTTTTGCTTTAATACTACTTTATTGAATTTATAAGCAGGTGTAAAATTGCGTTACCTACTAAATAATATATTCATACAAACTGTTGTATGACCAGATGTATGAATGAAGCGGAAGGAGTAGATGTGTAAGGATCAGGTGTCGTTCTCTCTCTCTCGTGTCTGTGGCTTCTGCCTACCCCCATGGGAAAGACATGACAATTACATACACTTACCTACGCATAAAACACTTCACATAAGTATGTATCAATGTCTAGGAAGTTAACTTACGAATACCTAAGTACTCCTACTACTAATGTCGAATTTTAGAGTAGAAATTCTCGTATTCACCATTTTAGGGTCAGGGCATGGCAAAATTACTTTCGTTCTATTATTTTATTTCTTCAAAGTGTATTGAAAGATATCGTTTGATACAAGCGGGCATTTGCTACTACAACTCTCGGTTCCAACACCCTCGCCTGCAGTTCTGGTGTGAATTCTGCTGTAACTGCAATAATAAAGTTTCCCATTTGTATCAAAATGTACCATTATAGGGTTCCTTAATCCGTACCTCAAAAGGATAAACGAAACCCATAAAGGATTTTTTTTTTTTGTTTTTGTCGGGGGACCGCTCAATACCAAACTTACCTTCTATCTTTGAACCAACTCGGATTGTACATGTAAATATGGTCCCCCGACATGACAAAGTTTTAATTTAAACAATTATATTATCAATATTATCATGTATGTTTGCATACTTTTTAAAGTTTTTTTGAGTGGGGGTTTTTAAATTTTAATTTACACTTTTTAAACTAAGATTTAGGTTTATTTCAATATACAAATCAAATCCTTTCATTTGATACCCCACTAGGATATATTGGTTTAATATCATTTATTCATCCCTTCTTCCACCCTCCATAACTATTTAACGGCTACATCAATTTTCTTCAAACATACCTAAGAACACTCCCGACTAATTTATCTTTAAAACAAAACAAACAAAATCAAATCAAAATCGGTTCATGCGTTCTGGAACTACGATGCCACAGACAGACACACACACACATGTCTGTGTCAAACATATAATGAGTCCGTAACTTAACTTCGAGAGTCATATGTTTGATTAATGGAAAGTCGACTGAACGATTGTTCGAATGGAATTTATTGCGAAACAACCTTTTAACGCCATACGCTACTTTGACTGAACGATTCATTGAATATTTATTAATCTACGGACTGCAAAAAATTATTTCCAGGAAACGTCTTTTTTTGGGTGAATAATCACATTTCACGGTTAAACCCAATGTAGCATTTTTAAAACATTGTGCCAGCTTTGAATAGTAAACGGGTCATCCGGAAATTATTCATTTGTTACAGTTATACTAATCACAGATACTTTTTTTTAGAAACGATGTCTTGACACTCTCGACTATGAATATTCTCCTCTTTACTAGATGGACACGAAAAAATCGATAGCAGTCGTCGCAGAATTAAAGCGCCGACATTGTGCTTGTACTTTATCTACTCACTTACACAATACATTTGCAATACCAGTACAGTAGAGAGAGTAGAGTGTCATTTGAAAAATGAAGGCAATTCTTTCATCTTGATAGCTCTCTACCTACTAAGTAGGTACTACCTACCTATATACCTACATTCCGAAAAGGTATCATTGATACCTACATCAAAAAATTAATATTGACAGTACCTACCTATTTAGGGTAATTTTTCACTGATTTGATATTAAACTCGAGCATAACATGAATTTCTATTACGTAACGTTAAGTGTAGGTATAGCTATGCCATGACATGGTTGCCACACCACACACCTTCTACAGGTTTCATTAAATTAAAATGTTGATTGATAGTTAATCGAATGCGGTATTACAACATTACTAACTAGGTACCCTATTAGAAGATTGCAATCATCACGCCTAGCGCCTGTACCTACTTATAATTTGTAGTGTGGGCAGAGTTGTATAACACGAATTAGTAATAAGTATCTACATACAGCGAAACAGTATATACTTACTTATTGTAGATACAGAGGAGCTTGTGGCTAAATAATAACAGTGTCCGGATCGATATTCAGGTTAAGCCGTGCTATCTATGCCGGATGGGTTACCAGTTTACCACTCACTACGTACCGAGTTTCCTCCGTACCTCGGAAAACACGTTTAGCCGATGGTTCCGGTTGTTATTTGTAGATCTTTGACGATTGTTACAGGTAGTCAGTGGCCCGATGATAGTCTGACAACCAGTCTTACCAAGGGGTATCGTATTACCTGGTTCTAACTGGGTTATGGAGATCGAATAGGCTTTCGCCCCATGTAAATTATTGATATTTGGCTGTATCCAGTTAAGACTGGAAGCCGACCCCAACATAGTTGGGAAAAGGCTAGGCAGGTGGTTTCTAGATTCTAGAACCTAGAAATTCACATTCGGTCGTAGCCCTTATCAAGCTTAATACTTCCTAAAGCAGTTGTATTTTATTAGTCAAGGGTAAAAAAAAACATTTTTGATTCAATAAAATAATTTAAGTAAATAAAATTCCGAGTTTATTATATAGAACCACAAAATATTACAACAACTTTATATTAAAAATAGCTAAAATAATAATAAAAATGCAGAAGCGCGCGAACTTGCGTGTTGTAATGAGATTATTATTGAAGCCTTAAGAGTGGCATATCTATGTTGCATTGCATCATTCATGGATTTCTACAAGTTCTTGTCTGAAGCCCGTAAGGGTTAACACGTGTTTTATTTAACCCGAAGGTTAATTTACAGACATAATACTAAGGGCGCGTTTAGACGATAGCAACGTGTGAGGCGTGGGCGGAAAATTGCTTTTTTATCTTTATTCACTATCTCTGTATATTACAAGTAAATGACTTAACAGATTTTATAAATCACGCGCCACTGCCGCCTAAAGGCAGCATATTAATGTACTTATTTCATATAACAATTCAGTTTAGTGAAAGTTGTTGGTTTTCAGTGAAAACTTTTCACACAATAATAATATACAAATAACAAAAATAAGTCTTTCTTAAAAATATTTATGTTATTATGTGTAAAGCTAAGGCACTTTCATAACTTATATCATTTACAATTCCATTTTGCATTTTTGAATTTACATCTTTTTCAAAGCTGCAAAAATGGATCCTTAAATCTCGATACATGTATAGTTTTAAATGTATAATATAATTCTGGACAATTAATGATTAACATCACCATAAATATCAGCAGTAGTAAATCACAATATAAAAATATCAACAAAGTAATTTACATTCCTACATAATCTGCTTATTCATAGCATAAATAATGTATGAGTAAATAGTTTTCTTTATACGGTATAACAACTTGAGGTATTGGACACAATATAATAGAGTAATAAAATAGTTTATTTCTTAAATAAAATCAGTTTTACTTATAAGTTAGTATTGTCTGCAAACAAGTTCAATACATATAAAAGCGGTTGTGCGTTGTTTTATAGCGAATATTTTCATAGAATTTCAATTCACATAATTTTTTTCTCATAGTATCGTCTCATAGAATAGTTAATACGCAGAATACTTAGTTTGAAGAAACTTAAATCATACATTTTTGTTCCAAATAAAGTTACAATTTAGAATTTTCATATCATAGAATGACAAATCAAATATTCTTATACTCTTTATTTAACATAAAACTTTTTACCAAGAATAGTATTTTATCGAGAGACCGTTTCTTAACATTTCAAGTCATATTATTATAACTATAAATTTTATAATCTCAGTTTTTAGTTTTCTCGTTTCATAGTTTATGAAACGCTCACATGCTATACAGATAGCATGTGAGCGTTTCATAACTGTCGGAATGCCGTAATACTGCGACAAATTTCGATGTAGCGCTCGCCGGCCTCTACCGCGGCACCGCTCGCTTTGCTCGCTCGGCTCGCGCGTAGCTGGTCACGATTCTAACCTATTTGGTTGGAGTGACCTAGATCGTGGTCGTATCATAGTTTGTCGTTAAAATATCTACTCATATTTATTTATAAAATTATGAATAGTATACCGTCTATACTTACATTATCGTTGATATAAATATCGTGGAAAAATACACCGAACAAACAATATTCGTTACAAAATAATTCTACGGTTTGATAAGTTTGTGAAATAAAAAAATGAGATTATAAAATTCTTTGAATTGTGTTTCTGTAAAATATGTTTTGGTCAAATAAATAGTATTTGAAACAATAATACAAGAACCAAATATTATATGAAACATGTTCTGAGAAACGAAATTCTTTGAAATTTCTGTCTGCGAAACAAGGGGATACCATATAAAAGCTCTGTTATAGAAAAAAATAGAGTAATATCTAACATTGATCCCAGTAACACTAGTGGTCTCAAAAATATTTAATAAAAATGCAACAGAAATACAAAAAAAAAAACTTTACTTAGTAATAACATGCTGCGCCGTTCAAATGAGACCCTCTTAGCTTTGACAACAAAACGATGATGATATATTAGTAAAATGTATACATAAACCTAACGTTTTTTTCCATGGGGTAGGCAAAAACTACAGAACCTGCTACAATCCTTATATCCCTTTCAACGCGTACACATTCATTTATAAAATAATTATCCGGATAATATTTTGGTAATGTCCAAGAAAGATTTATGCAATGCTTCAATGTACTGTGTGCTGCTGTTGTGTGCCTTATAGCTTGATACTGCTGCCCCTAACTTATCAGGGAACGCCGAATAACTGAAAAAGCAAGATATGTTTTTTTTATACAGGGTGTAAACGAACCCTTCACGCATCCGACAACCAAGCATTCTGTACACCAAACCAAGTACCCCAACGCAAAAATTTTTGCTGGGAAATGACTTTTTTTTTGGGGTCAAAAATCACATTTTACGGTAAAACTCAAAGTAGCACTCTTAAAACATTGTGCTAGTGCATGCTTTGAATAGTAAACGGGTCATGGAGGTAATTTAAGTAAAGTTAAAACCTGAAATACTAGTATTTACAAAAACAGCTGTGAAAAACTTGGAACTTTGACCCCCAATATCTCCGCAACTAGGAGGTTCCCAGGTATGGTCTAGAACAAAAAAATAAATCGCAGTGATGGGGAGAACAATTGCCCTTCGTTTGCGTTAAGGGTACTTTTACACCCTATATTATGTCCTTTCGTAACTCAACTTGGTTTATTGTACGAAACGACGTGTAACGTTATAAAAGAGACCGATAAATTATTGCAGAACTTTATACTACATTCATTTTTCAAGTTTACATGCATTTCAAGAGCATGAACATTGCAAATTAAACCTTATGCCAATAGCGATAGTATATGTCACGGACACTGTCTATACTTCTATAGTTTAATTCCACAAAACAGCACGGAAGTAACAAACATCGTGGGAGTTCAATACGTCATTTTCAACGACGCACCATGGCTCGTCTGCGTGAAACTGTTGCTTGTTACCATTGTATACTTCGGTAACAAATAATGTCCCAGCACCTGCCATATTATGACTCTATTCTATTACCCAGTGGACTGGCAGAGCATAACTCGGGCATAAATTTCACTTTTGTACTTTTTTGAGTGCAAAAAGTTTAAAGATAACAGTACTTTTTTTTAAATAAAAAAGACTTATCTACTTACGCAATTCCAAATCCTTCTTTCATAACGGGCCCAAACCCTCCCGCCATCACGCTTGGCGAAGATAAAGTACTTGTACTTAGAATTGACTTATTCAAGAACTTGTACTCATATGAATCGAATATTTCTGGTCTGGGTATATTGTTGTCCTGAGCTATCTTCATCAGTGCAAACATGTGACGATCGAAGCCTTGCCCCATGGCCGCATCTTTGACGAGCTCAGAGTGTAGTTTGGAACATTCTGTCAGTTTAGCTCGCAGTTCTTCGTCTGAAGTTTTGTTGGAGTGCAGGGATTCGCAGAATGCCTGGAAAGTGAGGAGAGACTTTCATTAATGACTCAGTACTTTTTTTGCGGATAGTAAATCACCATATTATGTTATGACCCTTCCCGCTATGGGCGGAGCGGAAAGGAGTGTCAGACTTGAACTGACTAAAATCCATCCATGTTCCTTCTCAGCCCTTCGTGTTCCGGAACCCCGGGCCGCGGTATCTCTTTCGGACAGTCAAGCAGCACCGGCAGTAATTAATCTGCCCTGGAGTGTAAATGTGGTGGTATTCATCAAACGATGAGGCACTTAGTGTTAGTGCCCTGTTGTTTGTTCACTACAGGAACTGATGAACGCTACCGAAAGCGCCGATCTAGAAGCTCCAGTTCTGGGCCGACACAATTTAGATTGCCACCGACAAGCTAAGAAGAAGATTTTAGCTTCTTCATCTAATTCATAAGATATAAGGTCTACTACTCCGACGGGAGGGATTCGTAAGATTGGATATCAAATCATGTTAATAAAACTTGAATAACTAAAATAATTATTTCTAGTTCGTGGATCTCATGGACATTGACTTCATGCAGAATTGCAGATAGAGAACTTAAAAATGTAAACCATATTTGGCTTTGCTTAATCATTGTTTGATATTGTACGTGAGATTTCCATAAAGATTTACTAGATTATTTTATGAGCTTAATGTACCTCACTGCAACGCAAAAGGTATCCCTCCTTCTTTCCATTTTTCTTTGTCTTTGGCTATTTGGGCCCAATGTTTGTGATAAGTTCAGCTTGTCTGCACGTCATCTCCTTCTGGGCCTACCGCGTCGAAGGGTTCTGTTGTTCGGAATTCAATCTGTACCTACGTAATCTTGTTCATATTAATCTTTGCCAGCTAACATGTATCTCTTTGCTTTGATGCTTCACAAACACAAACCAGTGGAATAGAGGTATTTCGCTAATGAGTAGGTACTACTAATCAAAGGTTACAGACTAATCTGTACAGATAAAATTGGATTAAAGAGTATCTGCAGTATGCTGTTTTGTGACCAACCCCTCTCACGCATGACGGTGTCGTAACGGGCGACAAGATTTACGTAAAAGGGATGGGCAGCAATACCCTCCAATGCATTCAATAGCTGACTGTGATATTTACTATTAGCTGTTTGTTACCCACGACGTCCTCTGCGTGGAATTGAATACTATTTACATCAGATAGTTATGTCATCATCATCAGCCTATAATGTTCCCACTGCAGGGGTTCAGGCCTCCTCTCTAGGAGAGAGATGGGCTATTATAATCCACCACGCCGGCCCAGTGCGGATGGCAGATGTCACATGTCTTTGATTTCTCGATGTTTTCCTTCACCGTTTTGAGAGCAGCGATGATGAAATAAATAACACAAAGTACGTGCCACGACTTACGAACAGTAAGTCGTGGCAGCCACCACCAGGCCACCGCTGCTCTCGCTCGCTTCTCCTTAGCGTGTTAGCGTGTCGATGGAAATCTAAGTTGTGTCGGCCCAGAATTGGGCTAGTAGTTTGGCACTTTCGGTAGCATCCATCAGTTCCTGTAGTGAACAACCAACATCACACGCAGGACACGATATTAAGTGCCCCATTGTTTGAGGAACAGCACCACATTTACACTCCAGTGCAGAGTCATTTATGTATGTGGTGTTAACTTTCTCTCTACCTTTCGTTATATGAATATGAAAATATCAATCTTTGACCTCTAACTAGCAACGAAAAAATGAAAACGTTTCACAGATGATATAGGTAATTATAATTTAGTGCCAGACGGTGGTAGATTAATGTTGTTATTATGTCTGAGTGAGTTTATAGGTCAATCATAAATCACTTAGATTTACTGAAGGACTATGAGATAATGTAATCGGATTATAATGACATATAAACCGTTAAATCATATCGCGAACTAAGTTTATCTGCCCACATTTATAAAATAAATTCGATGTACGTGTTTGTTCGTGCGACCGCGATTTTAAAGTTTTACCAATAAATTAGAGAATTGATTCCGAAAGGTCTATATATGTGTAAAATGAACCTACATATAAAAAAATATACACCCACATGTATATAAAGGGTGTAAAAGTACCCTTAACGGAAACGAAGGGCATTTGTTCTCCCCACCACTGCGATAATTTTTTTGTTCTAGACCATACCTGGGAACCTCCTAGTTGCGGAGATATTGGGGGTCAAAGTTCCAAATTTTTCACAGCTGTTTTTGTAAATACTAGTATTTCAGGTTTTAATTTTACTTAAATTACCTCCATGACCCTTTTACTATTCAAAGCATCCACTAGCACAATGTTTTAAGAGTGCTACTTTGAGTTTTACCGTAAAATGTGATTTTTGACCCCAAAAAAAAAAGTCATTTCCCAGCAAAATTTTTTGCGTAGGGGTTGGTTTGATGAACAGAATGCTTGGTTGTCGGATGCGTGAAGGGTTCGTTTACACCCTGTATAAACCTACATATAAAAAAATATATATACATAATATAAAAGTGTGTTTTAATTATTATTGAAATAGCAGCTTTTTACTGAATGTATACCAAAAATCACAAAATCTCTCATTCTGGCAAGACCGATTTTCGTGGGACTTTTACTTCCAGACAGCTGTTTTTATTTTAGAAAAAGAATGAAGGCTCCGTGCAAACAAATGAAAACCCTTGAAATAGTTACCATAATCCGATTCAAATAGGAAAGAAATATTTTATAAACTAAATATTTACGCCGACGAACGACGCGGAGAACAGCTAGTACCTACATTAATATTAAACATAAGTACACAAAGTAAAGAGATTTAGATGTTTTATCAAGCGGCAAAACCGTGTGAAAGAGCGGGTGGCTAGTAGATAATGTAGTAAATAAAGTTATGTTCACACCTTTGTTTTGTCCGTGCAAGGCCGCATAGTTTCTGTGCGACCGTGTTTAAAAGCTGAAGTACTGCAAGACTCGTATGTGCCGACGAAGTTTCCTTTCAAGAGGTGATGCGCCGCCTGAAATAAGAATAGTTCTCGTAAGGAACAATAACAGATATCGCACCTCGAAACATCATGCGATGAGCAGACGGCGGTCCATTTGCAACACTAACGAAAGTCAACCATTCCATGTTATTTGGGGTGGCGTAACACATTTTTTTCCACCATTCTTCCCTGTCAATCGTCACGCTATCATTTATTCTCCATCAATGACCGTCAACCAATGGATGGACAAAACAACGCGGCAACCAATGGACAGGATTTTATTACAGGAATCATTACTGTCATGCGGATGAACAGTCCATAACAATAATTGTGTTTATCATAGCATGGACAGTGGACGCGTATATCAATGCAAAAAAAATAAAATATTTTGGCAGTGAAATACGCGTCCACCGTCCACACAACACAACTGTGTCTAAGTTGAAATATAACGGAAAATAAATAAACGTCACTGTTTAATTATTTTTAATTGTTACTGTTTATATTTGTTTGACAGTGAAATCTGCACTTCGTTCGGTAGGTAACACTGCTGGCCAGTAAATAATCTGTTTAATGTTATAATACCTGGAAAGACAGTTGCATAATGCAATCAGGGCTGACTTTGAATTTCTTACAAGCTGCTTTGTTGAGGCCTTCATACAAAATGTAATCTATGCTAAGCGAATCTGTCCACGCCTTGTATTCCTTCTTGGCATTGTCAATGAAATGCTTCGATTTATCATCTAGCTTGAATTCTGAAAAATAAAAAATAAATAAATGAAGACCAGACCAGATTGCAGTCAAATCATATGAAAGCAGAAGCTCAAAATATCATATTGTATCCAAAATCTAACTTATTGGAGTATTGGAACTCCATGATATAAGATTTAACCCTGAATCTATCTTTAAAAAGTCATTGTACTATAAAAGAAATACGATCCATGTCTTACCTAATTTCTGAACACCAATATTACTATCAACAGGCTTCGAATCTGGATGGATGAAAGGTTTCTTAGTAGTTTCAGCATAAACATCTTGGAAGAATCTCAGTACTGCCACACCATCACCCCAGGAATGTTCGAAGTTTACTCCAGCTACTCCATCACTAGTTACAATCAGGCTGAAGGTTTTGTCAAACCACCTGGAAGAATATTATTTACAATCCCAATCAAGACCTGCTACTTCTTCATATTTTCTCAATAACTAACTACAATACTTTTTCAAGAATTTTTTCTTCTATGTATAAGAAAGTTGTTTAACACATTGAACATGTACACTATGGTCACTTGCATTAGTAAAAACAGTTTCAAACAAAACAGTTTAGTTAGTCATTTACCGAGGTCTAAAGTGATCAAGGGCATATGGGCGGTCTTATGTGTCTGCCGCAGCCCTGGGCTGGGTTAAATGGGGTTTTGCAGTCTGGAATTTAATGGGTTAATTAACAACCCTTCACATGTTTACCTGTTAGTACCATCGCTGTGTAAGTATTTCTTCAAGAGCACACGTTTATCATCATGAATCTTATCATCATCTAATATCAAATTAAATATCGCCGAGTCTATCTTCCTCAAAACTTCGCTATTCCCAGTTGCCTCTAAATGGTCTCGTTGTTTGGCCCATTCATCTCTATTCTGAGTAGTTAATATTCCTAAAGGATGTTCAGAGGCCGGTGTATTGTCATTCATGATTTTACTTAAGTTGCCAAGCAGTTCCAAAGGTGACAAGAGGTTACCTGAAAAACATTATAAATGTAAATAAGGTGAATAAACGTACTGTATGTAGTACAGTAGTAGGAGACTAAACACATAGTACATTACATTTAGTACATTGAACTGATTAATTAAATGATTTGTCATTACTTATCATGTCTTTTTATGTGTTTAGCCAGTCAACAGCTATTTCCTTAAAATTAGGTTTGGTTATGGTTTTACTTTAAATATTGGGCCCAAAAAGAAATTCTCAAAGGGACCTATAGCCTTAATATAAAAAGGATTATAATGGATTCTTGCATTCTCCCAACCTTAACCTACGCTAGTCAGACATGGGTCTTCACTGAAAAAACGAAAAGCAAAATTCTATATTGCCAACATGCAATGGAACGAAGTGTGTTGGGACTGAGAAAAATACAAAAAACAAGAAACGCAGACATCCGCATGAAAACTAAAATATCAGATGCTCTTCAGTTTAGTTTAAAACAGAAGTGGAATTGGGCAGGGCACATGTCTAGATATAAAGATAAGCGATGGACCACCACCCAAAACCAACCAAACCGAAAAAATTGGATGCAAATGGCTAAGGACAGGGAAAGGTGGAAAGGAATGGAGGAGGCTTTTACCCATAGAGGGACCACTTAGCAAAAATTTTACGGAAAGAAAATAATTATAATTTAATCTGATATTTGATTTAATTTGGAATTTAATTTAATGCATCATCATCCTCATCATTTCAGACTGAAATCACCCACTGCTGGGTATAGGCCTCCCCTTTTTTCTGCCACTCCTTTCTGATCTGTGCGTCCCTCATCCATCCGCTTCCCGCGCTCCTGACAATATCGACGACCCAACGCGCTTTTGGACGGCCCTGGTTTCTCTGGCCTAACCTTGGCCACCATTCGGTCATTTAATGTATAATAAACAATATTTGAAAACATCATCTGCCTAGCCTTTTTCCAACTATGGGGGGTCGGCTTCCAGTCTAACCAGATGCAGCTGAATACCAGTATTTTACATGGAGCAACTGCCTATCTGACCTCCACAACCTAGTTAATACGATACTCTTTGGTAAGACTGGATGTCAGAATTTCAGGTCACTGACTGCGTGCTTTCCGTGTCATGGAGGAAACTCGGTATGTCGGGGGGTCACCCATCCACAGACTGACCAAGGCAAGCATAGCTTTACCTAAAGATGACCCGAGTGGCAGTTCCTATTAAGCCACAAGCCATGAAAAGAGATAAAACAAAACATATAAATTTATTACCATCAGCATCTAAAACATCAAATGCATAAAAGTTTCCTTGTTTCTGTACAATGACATGCTTGCTCGTTGGGTCTCTGAAGATCTCATCTTTTTTCAGCCGAGGTATACGAGTGGCTCCAAACAAGCCCACAAACTGACTCATGTCAAGAGGGAATACTTTCATTAGGTAGGCACCATACCTGAAAATAGTGAAGAAGAATATAATAAAGAAAACAGTGTATACACTGGTAAACATGAACGCTAAAAAAGGTTTGTTTATTTTTGAACTTCAATATGGCCTATATAAAATAAGACGGACAGACAGCGAGCTACGGTGGCCTGAAGCCATCACGTGGCCCCGACGCCGGCTGGGACGAGAGCTTCTCTCCCTCTCACGTTCTGCCACCTCAAAGTCAAAGTCAAAGTCAAAGCATTTATTTCAATTAAACCATTACTGGTACTTTTGAATGTCAGAAGAACTATTCATAAAACTAAACTACGAGTGCAATACGTCATCCCGAAAGCCACCACGCCGAACCACACGCCGCCGAATGCCAGCAACAACGAACACTGCGAGCACGAAAGCACGCAGCGACGCACACCGCAACAACGAATGCACGAGACTCCAAATCACGGAACAACGAATGCACGCCGCAACGCGCAACCGCCACCCCGCGACCCGGAGCCCCGCGCACCCACCGCCACGGCACGAGCCACCGCGCGCCCCCGCACCCACAGCACTCGCCGCCGCAGACATCCGGCGACGCGCAACTCGACGCAGCAACCCCCGGGACGACGCATTGCACTCCTAAGCTACAGTCACAGTCACAAGGCATAATAACTTGTGAAAGTACTGTAGTTGCCCATTCCCTAGCGTAGATCTCTATGGAGAAGAATGGGCAAGAAACTCCATGGACACTCTTTTAAATCAGAATATTGTTACAAAATCTTGGTACATTATATCATTCATGTTGAGATGGTATATTATGTGAGAACGATGTAGCAAGATGTGCACGATAAGTGTCCACTGTAAAGTCAAAAACGACGATTCAAAGATAAACTAATAATTCAAACAAGCCGTGGCAGCTAAGAGGTGACCAGTCACAACTGACAGCACCCGTTCACGAGCATGACGCATGGATCACTCCTTCGCTAGCATCACTGCTTCACAGAAGGAGGCGGCGAGACGTCCCATTCCCTCTCGCCCTCGACCCTGCAGGGCCGGACGCGAGAGGTCGCCGCCGCCAATCTCCGCTAAGAGAACACGGCGGGGTTCGACCCAAGTGGGGCACACCTCCATGGTGTGCTACACTGTGTCCTCCGGCCGATTCACGCAATACTTAAAAGTACCCTTAATTAGTTATCCAAATACTGTATACATACCAAGAAATAGCTTCAGGTAGCATTCTTGTAAAAGTCCTAAACATTGGTGTGTCACTTTTCTTAGGGTTCATATGATACACCTCAGGTTCTAATATTTGTTCTCTAAGTGACAACATAAACCGAACTGCAGTTATCAACATGTTTGTAGACCTTATCAGTTGATCATTGTATTCCGGTCTCACATCATTTTGAAACACAATCATTGGATTATAATTTATGGGAAGTGCTTCTCTGTCACGTAAATAAAGATCAAACCAATACTCTGAAATATAACTTGTATGTTTGTTCCTTTTATCTTTCGCAATGAGTTTCTCTTGAAGAACTTTTCCCTCTTTAGTAATAAAATTGTTAGTACGCTGTTGAGCTTCTTCATACTGATTATCACTCAATAAAGGTCTAAGGGCTCTTAGGTAACGCTCCCCTGTTTTCGAAAGTTCGGGTATCGGTAAACGGGGCAGAGACTTCTGGAAGTGCATCGTTGGTAACTTGCTCCTTTGTAAATACTGGTAGTTAACATCTTTAAGATTTTTATTAGTAAAGTTTCTTTGCTGAATAAACTTTTGGCACACAATATTATTCTTGCAAATTAGTTTATTAGCTCCGATCATTTTACACTATTATGCGAGTAAAAGGTTTCACTTATAGTACTGTGTAGTTAACAAAAATATTCTTAGTCTATTCTACAAAAATAAATAAATGGTAAAATAAAAGCTTTACAAATTAATTAAATAAATATGTAGTACACAAATACGAAATGTCAACGTACTCGACGTACTGCTCATCAAAATGTCAAAGTCCATCTTTTTTTTTTTTTTTTTTTTTTTTTTTATCTTCTTTTCCCTTTTGGGAAGGCAAAGGGATCTAGCCCATGCAGCCTGTTCTTTTGTTTTATTATTTTACATAGTTATTAATTATATAAGGCAAGATAGCCTAGTCTTAGGTTTAAATTCTTCATGTTTTTCTTTTCAAATTCCTATATCCTTGTATACATTATATCCGTTTTTTTGTTTTATCCTTGTTTTTCTTGTCCGATGGATTCCTTGTTTTTCATGTTCAATTTATTATTCTTTGTCGAATCCTTGTGTATTTCTTAAGTCCAGTTCTTAGTCGATTCCTTAATTTATATGTTCAATTCTTTGTCAAGTACTTGTTTTAAATTTCCTTAACTGTATTGCGAATGAAGTTATAAATGGGTAAAAATGTTTGTGCATTTCCCATGAGTTGCTGAACTGAGCGCGGGATTTGTTCAGCAACCTTATAGATTTGTAATAGATCATCCATAAGCACAAGGCGGTCAATGCCAAAGGATGGGCATCCAAATATGATATGATCTAATGTTTGTTCTTCTCCTTGGCAGTAATTACATTCCGATGTATTAGGGTCATTTTCACAAAAAGTGTACACTGTTTTAAAAGTGTCGAAATTTAATATTTTGTTGTAACTCGTTTATTTTCATTAAATTTACAATCGTTATTCTCTTCACTATATGAAAATAATAACAAAACCTTTTATTCTTTATTAATTAATGAAATATAGGTAATTTATTGTCCTTGGGGAATAAAATTTCTTCCATTCCGCAACTATAAACTTTCGGTTATAGAAATAAAATAAAACACACTTGGATTTAATCAACTAGTATTATTTGTTCATAAAGTTTTGTACTTCAATACAAAATAAATAAAAAATAAAATCAATAATAAAAAACATACATTTTTATCAATTTAATGTCCATTACGTTACTCTTTGGACGAAATTAGTTTAATACTTTTTGGTATGTTACTCAATTAGGACACAATATAGGAACTCTTTTTTTAATTATGTTCATCAAATTATCAGCCTCAAAATTATCAAAATCTGAATACAATCAGATGGTATTTCGCTCTAAAAATAATATTTAAATAACAATATAAAATAGGACAGTCACGGAATTGACTGTTCCAGTAACGGAATAGAATTCTTAAGACTATTATACATTAACAAGAAAACTTGAAAATATTATGTACTCAAAATATTGCAAATTGTACTCTTCTAATACAGTATGAACAATTGAACAATTTTTACTACGTACTACGTAAATCAACATTAACATTAAACATATTGTTACCTATTCTAAAGCTATAACTGCACATTGTCAAGAAAATGAGATCAAAAAATTACAATAAGTATAAAAAAAATCAACATATTAAAATAATATTATTATTACTTAAACAATATTATTAATACCTATTCCAAAGCTATAATTGCACACTGAAAAAATGAGATCAAATTTTCTAAAAGTAATACAGGGTGTAAATCAACTTATCACACAGCTGTTAACTAAGCATTCTGTACATCAAACTAAGTACCTCTACGCAATTTTTTTTATTGGGAAACGATTTTTTTTTTGGGGTCAAAAATCACATTTTACTTTAAAACTCAATGTAGCACTCTTAAAACATTGTGCAAGGTGATAAAGTGGTAGGTAGGTAGGCAGGGTTGTAAGGTAGAATAGAAGGTAGGGTAGTATACTTACCTACTGGTAAGTAGGATAGTAGAGTAGGTATGGTTAGTTTGGTAGGGTAGTCGGTAGAGAAGTAGGTAGGGTGGTAGGTAGGAAGGGTGGTAGGTAGGTAGGGTTGTAGGTAGGTAGGGTAGTAGGTAGGTAGGTAGGGTGGTAGGTAGGTAGGGTAGGAGGTAGGGGAGTTCTCAATAGTAGTAGTTCTCAATATTAGAATTCTTAATCAGAGACACAAAATAAATTGTCATAATAAATCGACATGAATATAATGTACCATCTTCCTAAGAATTCCATTCCGAAACTTTTCAGTTCCAATTCTACGTTACCTGCGTTTTGGTTACGGAACGGAAGTATCGGAAGTCTACCATTGCACATTTTTGTTTCATTTATCTTTAATAACACATCCGATTAACAAGCTTGGTATCAAATTCGGTACACTGAAAGTTTATAAAAATATCAAAATAATTTGCAAGAAATAAACTTGTAAACTTACTTTGAAATTGGTTGCGGTTGTGGAACATCAAAAACGGACCGTTACTGAGGCGCGTGTTCGTCCTCTGCTAGTCGCCGTCAAAGTGGACGAATCATTAAAGGGAATCCAATGACAGCTTTACAAATGTTGCCAATTGACAAAAAATATGCACAAATGGTAGTTTTTTTTGCGATCTTTCGAAAAAAATGCGGTTTCGGAAGGGAATTTTCCACTTTAGCTAATTTATGTCCTCACATAGTTACAATTATTAAAATATTGTGTGAAACGTTACACTGTTTCTGCAATTACAAAACAAATCGTAAATAACTATACTTTCCGAGAAATCAATCACATTAGTATAAATAAGTCAACAAAATATATAAAAGTTATGTTATTTTAATGAAATTGGTAGTAGGACAGCGCTAAAATAGACACCTTCTATAATATTTTTTGAAAAAAAAGGTAATATGACTGTGTTTTTAAGTAGCAACTATATAAAATATTGTTAAAAACTAATCACAGATCCTTATTTTTAGTGTAGTTTTTCTTAAACGTGGAAATTATTTGTTAAATATTTATCAAAAGTTGTGGGACACGCCGAAAACACGAATGTACACTTTTTGTGAAAATGACCCATTAATCATTTTCATCCGATATAGATGCGAGTTAACTCTGCAGTGACCCAGGCGTAAGCGGTTTATTGTAGTGTAAAATCTTCGATTCAAAAAAGTTGATGATTTCGTGAACCATGGTTTCTTGTTTGCTGTCGTACCTTCTATACCTGCATACCATTGTCCTTTTTGTTCCACTGTTGTTATATGGGTCCAATGTCGATTCAGATCTTCGCAATACTTATTTCTTAGCTCGATAATAATATCTGTGTGCGGTAGGGCAACACTAGTATAAGTGACAGCTGTATTCGTAACGGAATTTATTGACCTCGCCAAGAAATCTGCATTCTCGTTTCCTTGCACTCCTTTATGACTTGGAACCCAGAAGAAAATAACAATGATGCCAGAGTCTTGAAGCAACTTCCATGCTCTTTTAATTTCATAAATCAAATAGTTAGACTTTGTATTCAGGCAGTGATTTTCTAGCGCAGTAAGTACACTTAAACTATCACTTAGAATAACCCATTTTATTGCGGATTTTGTATGTTTATTAATGTGTTCAAGTGCTGATAGAATGGCTGTAGCTTCGGCTGTGAATATGCTAGAATATTTGTTGATTTTGGATCCTCCACCTATTTTCAAAGTAGAATCGTATAAGGCTATGGATGTACTGCCAGATATTTTAGATCCATCTGTGTAGACATGTCTATAATCTGCCCAGTGAGATAGTTTGTCGTAAACTTCATGTTTTTCAGACAATTCTTTATCAATTATAATATCCATCTGTGGGTATTTACTTTTATATGTTCCCTGGTAACAAGGCCATTCATTTGAGGAGAAGATGTTCATTGACTCTATATATTGTGTTATTTCAGAAAAATCTTGAAGAATAAAGCAACAATCGGGAAAGTTTTTAAGAAGGTTGAGTTTAATAAGAAGAGGATGTGATTTAATGGCAGCTAGTTTGAGGAGAAATTTTGATTTTAGGAATCTAAAGCGGTGTAATAAAGGAGGAATATTGCATTCTAGCTGCATAGAAACAATGGGAGTTGTTTTAAAAGCACCGGTTATAAGGCGTAAGTTACTATTCTGGATTTTCTCTAATTTGTCTATTAGCTTGCCATTGGAAGCAAAACAAAGAAAACCATACTCAAAATGACTCCTTACCAAAGATTTATAGAGCATTAACATGACTTTAGGGTCTGCACCCCAATAAGTTCTACATAGGACTTTTAAAATGTTAGAAGCCCTACGAGCTTTGCATACTATATAATCAACATATTTATTCCAGGATAAATTATTTGTAAAAATGATACCTAAAAACTTCGCTTCTGTAACTACTGGAATTGTGATTTTGTCATAACAAATTCTAATATTATAAGATTTATTCTTGCCAAATATCATGACTTTGCTTTTAATTGCATTTATGTCTAAATTTAAATAAGAAAAATAATGCTGAAGTTTTTGCAATGCATTATTTAAAGTTAATTCAACATGTTTTATATTGTTTCCACTACAGTAGATAGTCAAATCATCAGCATATTGCAAGTTTACAACATTATCTAAAACAAAATTTAATCTGTGAATGTAAAGCAAAAATATCAAAGGACTCAAAATACTGCCCTGACAGGTTCCTTTATAGGAATATCTTGGCCCAATAAGCTTCTGGTTATGTTTAACATAAACTTCCCTGCCATGTAAGAAGCTAAATATCCAATTAATCATTTTTCCAGGTATACCAAGAAGATTAAGTTGCTCTGTGAGAATGTTATGATCAACATTATTAAAAGCACCAACTATATCAAAAAATACACAAACAGCTGTCTCATTGTTATGAATACTTTTTTGAAGATCAAGATGTAAAGTGCTTATACTTTCACGGGCTGAATAACCTCTGCGAAAGCCATATTGATTGGATGGTAATAAATGATGCTTTTCAATGTAAAATTCAAGTCTTTGTTTTAAGAACTGCTCAAAGACTTTGCCAATACAAGAAGTGAGAGCAATGGGACGGTAAGAATCAGGATTAAATTCCTCTTTATCTTGCTTAAGTATTGGGATAAGGCAGTCTGTTTTCCATTGAGAAGGTATTTCGTTATTTAGCCAAAGAAGATTAAAAATGTGAAGTAAAATATTAAGAGATTTGGAGTTAAGTTTTTTAAGAAAAGTATAAGGTACACCGTCCAATCCATAAGCTGTATCTTTTCTTGAGGATATTGCTGATTTGAGTTCTTGATAAGAAAAGGGTTCTATTAGAAAACTGGTTGTGGAATTAGAGTTGCTGTCTCCATTAAAGTGTTCAGTCATATAATTATCAACATAGTCTGGTGTATATTTATTTAAGAATTCATGTATCCAATTACTATTGTTGTTACTCATAAATTTGCTATAAGTGAAGGTTTTATTAAATTTTTTCATATTATTCCAGATTATGGATAATGGAGTGGTTCGATTAAATGACTCACACAGGTGGGCCCAACTAGCATCTCTTTCCTTCTTCAAGGTAATTTTTTTTAAGGCCTGTAACCTTTTAAAATTAAGGAAATTAACTTCAGTAGGATCTCGTTTAAATTGTAAATATGCTTGCCTAGACACTTCAACAGCTGATCTACATTTTTGATTCCACCATGGGAGGTGAACTCGAGACTTCTTTCTATTGCATGTTGAAAATGATCTGTTACGTTTTTGATGTATTGGTAAGGACTTTTCAATTGCAGAATGTAGTATATAGCAGAATTCATTGTAGCTAGCTTGAGGATCCAGAGGATTTATTGTGTAACTATTAAGTGCACTGTCAACTTCATTAGAATATTTATCCCAGTTGACTAATTTATAACTAGGAAATAAATGTAAGTCATTACCAACACTGTTATTATTGTTGTTACTATTACAATTAAAGATAATTTTTGTGATTACAGGTAAATGATAGCTACCAAGCGGATCATCATGAACAGACCACTCACAAGAAAGAGCTAATGTTGGAGATACAATAGTGAGATCTAAAGCATTTGGACGCCAGGTCATGGAGCCCACAGTAGTAACCTGACCATTATTAAGTAATACCAAACCATTTTCATCAATGACGTCCGAAATGTCTCTACCACGCGCATCAGTAGAGTTACATCCCCAGGAGATGTGATGTGCGTTAAAATCACCAGCTAGTATTAAAGGATGAGGAATACTTTTAATGAATGAATCCAATTTATTTTTATTAAATCTAGGAACTGTATGACTTGGGCAATACATACTAACAATGCTGATGACATGACCAGCAACATGCAATTGAACACAAATATTTTGTAAAGAGTCATCAAAGAAAGTATTAAGTTTAGAATATTTAATATTATTGTGAATGAGAATGGCTACTCCATTATGTTTATTACCAGTATCATTACGCTCTATTTGGTATCCTCTAAGTTTAAATGGTTGTTCTGGCCTAAGCCAGGTTTCAGATAAAATAGCTATATGTATGTTGTTATCTAGTAGAAAATTATGTAAAAGGAGTTTATTACATAGTATACTTTGTGCATTCCATTGTATCACGTTAATGTCCATAATTAAATGTTGTTTGAATTTTTATTAAATGTTTCATTTATTATTTTTTTGATGCTACTAGAGCTAACATTTTCTTTATTTTTGTGTAAAGTAATGATCTGTATGACAGATTGAACAAGCATGTTCATGAATTTATCTGAATTTAGAATGTTTTGAAAGTTGTCTGGTGAAGAAAGAGATGGAAAAGATTTTTCGTTTACAATATCTGAGTATTTATATGACATGGCCTTTTTTTTCAATTCCGTGATTTTTTGTTTTTTAACTGGGCAGACAGAAGATATAGCAATATGATTGCCTCCACAGTTGTAGCATTTTGCATTGGCTGAGTCAATGGTACACATTTTAAAATTGTGATTTTCTGTGCAGATGGAGCATTTTTCTGTATTTTTACAATATTTAGCAATGTGTCCATACCTGAGGCACTTCAAACATTGTTTTACCGGTGGGACGTATGTATTGACCTCGTGGCGCCAGTGATCCAGGTAAACATGGTCGGGCAGCTGAGTGGCTGAGAACGTTACGGCCACAGTCTGCGTCGGCTCCAACTTCACTGCACCTCCGGTTCTTACCCGTCGCATAAATCTTCGAACTTGTATGATGTTCCTGGTGCTGGCCAGAAGAGAATAAATTTTCTTGTTAGACAATTGTATGGGGACCCTAGTTAGGACCCCAGTGGTCTCCGTGGCAGAGGCAGGTATAGAGGTTTTTAATTTATGTTCTACAGTTAATTTACTCCCCTGGAGGAACATGTTGGCATTGTTGGCATTATCGAAGACAATGCCGACTTTAAATTTATTTATGGTGCGTAAGTGTTGGACGCCGCTTATACAATCCCTCCGGATTGCGCGCGAGATGCCCATTCGGGTGCCTTCGGTGATTGGTTGGTTAGCTTCAACATGTGAAAGGAATACAATGTATTCTACATTACCAATACTACTATCAGGATACTTCCTTATATAGTTCGGTGCATTATATGGAACGTAGTCCAGTTTTTCATCAATTGACGACGACGAGTCTGACTCTGTAGACGAGTCGTCGACGATGGAACTTTCCTCCTCTTCTTTTTTTTTCCTTTTGCGCCCGCTTTTCCCCATATTTACAATAATTACAATGACACTGATATAAATAAGCTATTTACAACTATTATTTATGAAGTTCTAAGGATTAGTTAATTAATTAATAGAATTAGCTTAGAAATTGCCGCCTATTTGTTCGAACGATTCCCGCCTTTTTCATATATTCTCTCTGTTTTTTTTTGTTTGGAGCTTGTCGTTTATGGCTCCGAAGACTTAGGCGGGGTCCCCACTATGAGCCAAGGGGCCACAGGGTTTTTAGGGTAGAGCAACTAATGGGGCCGCGGTTTTATATATTAATGGATTGTATTTGTGTGTGACCGATTATTTCCAAAGGTTGGAAAGAATCATTACTCCCATGTTCCCATCTTTTTTTTTTAAACCATTCTGTTAGTGTTGCTCATACTTTAGTTTGTTCGTAACTTTAGGCGATATCGATATAAATGTCAAAACCTCTAAAAAACCTCGATCAATTCAAATGTCAAAACTGAAAAGAAAACGGCTCCTGAAATAGATTCTTGCGTGCGGATTTGCTGCAGTGTTGCCGTTTTAGTGACTTTGTCACTAGATCTAGTGAGTTTTTGAGGTTTATGGTGACTTTTTTTCACGATTTAGTGACAAAAAAAGTCTGGTGACTTCTAGCGACTTTTTCATGATCGACACAACATTACATAATTATTTATCCTGTTGATGCAATCCATATTTAATTAGCCAGAAAAATGTGTATACTTACTAGTACTAATACAAAAATGCTGCAAGTATTACTATTAACGAGATTTAGCCATTGCAGTTTTGTCGCTACCACACTTGAACGCAGAATTAAAGTGGACGTTCAGTATAATGAATATTGTTAAATCGAAACTACGAAATAGATTAGCAACAACAACTCTGAATTCAATACTGATGATACGGAATCAGCTAAAATGTTTAAGAAACCTGCAAAAGTTATGTTTTACCGAGTGAAGTCTTGTCCCAAATGACGAAAACCGTTAAAAACATAAATAAGAATGTACTGTGCCATCTACTTCCATATTACAAGCGCAAGCTTCGACTTCCACGGCAACTACAGCACAGAGTACATTACTTCCACCATGCTGGACGAAGATAATGCAGTGATAATAGATGAAGATAATTTTTAAACAGTGTTTTTGGTTAATTCAAATTATTGTTCGTTGATTTTTCATGTTTTTTAAGTTACTTATAAATCAGTAAATTTAGTGACTTCTAGTGACTTTTTGAATTTAATTTTTCACCCAATCTAGTGACATTTTAGTAGGAGTTTGGTGACTTTATTTTTCCCTAAGCGGCAACACTGATTTGCTGTAAGATTGTAAAATGTCTTGATGCAACATGCAGTAAGTCCATTCTTCTATCAAGCATCAATTGACAGTTTAAATTGTGCTAATAAAAATTCCATTCAATTAAATCCATCAACATGAATGAATCGCCGGAGATTAGTAACAACTCTGGCGGCAATGATTTAGATACCTTGGATTATTTACGCGGTGTCAAGTCGTCAACGTGCCTGTTACTACCGACGACACCAAGTCCCCATCCACTAGATTTCAAACATCCTCTTTCAGAAGAAATGACTGACCGCCCGTTTCTAACATTAAATGATGATCCAAACATGGTCAATATACAGACAGGTGAGAATATTTTACATATTTTTATATTTGTAGTTTTTAAATTATCTATATGCATTTTCGTAGACAAATATCTTCTAAAAGCAAAAGTTGTGCTGAACAAGCAGTAATTTCAGCAATTTTCACAGTAAGTTGCATCATTTTATTTATATGTACTTACCATACCTGCTGAATAAACCTCACATTTATCTATTTCATTGGAGTTCTAGTTATATTTATTTTTGGGTATTCACTTGCAAACCAGTTTTAACATTTAAATAATACCAAAAATGTTTCAACTTTATCAGAAAACTATTATAGGTAATATGTTTAATGGTTTTCTGATAAATTTTCTATATTAATTTTGTTATTGTATCCATTCCAGATGCTTCAGCAGGAGACTCCAGTTCATCAGGAGACAATAGTTCAGTTATTCAAGATCCTGTGAGCGCTCAACTTATCAATAACATCAGCATGCTGGACTACCAGACTCTCAGCAAAAATGGTGATCTTATCATGGGCCAAGTATGTACTTGTTTTTAAAAGCAATAGTGTGTGCATCTATAGCTATACAAATAAATAAAATTGATGTGTCTGTTTGTATTATCAAAAAAACAACTTTTACAGGACTTTATTGGCAGGTAGCTGATGTTAAAAGGTCTAACATAAGCTACTCTTATTTTAGAAACATAGTTAGGGTTCCGTGCAAAAAAATTAAATCCCTTGAAATTGTTAACAAAATCTGATTTGATAGGGAAGTATTTTTTTTAATAGTAGTAGAGTAGACGACAAAAAAATCCTAATTAGTCCGTCAGTTTCAGTACATTTTTTACCTAAAAGTGACGTCACAAGCCTCCTACTCATGATCTTTCACACGTTTTATCTCCGTCAATTTTTATTAGTTTGATAAAACAAAAAACATGTATCCAATATTTTTTGATTATCTAACTGACGGACTAAACAGTATCATATTTATTTTAGTCAGTCGACATCCCTATCAACACAGTTATTTAGATATAAATATGACGTTTTATAACATAGGCTTTTCCCCATACTATTAGACTGTATCATTGGTAAAATTATTATAGCAGGCCATACAACATACCTAGCATACCTAGTTGTTGTAGATTTGTTCTATTATATTTTTTCTTTTTCTAATTTACAGACTGAGGACTGCAAGTTGAATGGAAACCACAATGTCAGCGGCAGAAAGCTACCAAACTTTATCAACTGGAACTGGAGCGTCATCAGGAAAGTACTTCTATGGATTGTTCTCTCTGGTCTCATTGCTTGTCTTGGAGCTATCATAGGTATGGTTGTGACAATACCTAAAAATTGCAACCCTGATTTGCCATGGTATCAGGGAAAAGTATTCTATGAAGTCTTTCCAGCAAGTTTTAAGGACTCAAACAAAGATGGCTCAGGTGATATTAAAGGCCTTATTAACAAACTGGACTATATCCAAGAATTAGGAGCATCTGCTATTAGGCTTAATTATATTTATCAAGCACAAAAGTATCCAGATCAATATTTTAACATCACTTCCTTAGTACAGATAGACAGAAGTGTTGGAGTCCTCAAGGATTTCCGAGATTTGATAAATGAAGTTCACAATAGAAATATGTCTTTAATCCTTGATCTACCAGTTGGGTCTCTTGCTAAAGCTGATTCATCAACAAATTTTACTGAAGCTGTGTTAATTGCAAATGAAACTTTATCCAACATTGTTGATCCCACATCTGCAGCTATTATATTTTGGGCTCGGGAGAAGGTTGATGGCTTTTACTTAAAAGGTTTAGAAAATTTTGTGGATGATGTAAGTTTTGGCAGTACTATAAGGTTATGGAAACAAATTTTAGGTAGCAACAAAATATTTATTGCCAGTGAAAAAGCCTATGAAAAGGCTAAAGGTTCCACTGCTGCTCTAAATGTATTGTTGTCTAGAATTGATCTTATTGACATTCATCTAGATTTAAATAAAGGTATTACAGGTTTGAAAAACCGTATTTATAATGTTATTGAAGGCACATTGTGGGAAAAGCCTCACTATCCTTGGGTTCATTGGAATATTGGCAGTGTCCAAAATGAAAGAATATCCACAAAACATGCCAATAACACTTTGGTGTTGACTGCTCTAGAATTAGCCTTACCTGGAACTGTAAGCATATTCTTCGGAGATGAAATCGGACTTGGTGGACTAGGCGATATTGAAGAAGATTTCCATGAACATAAAGATGTTGGCAATATAGTGTCAATGTCATTCGAAAATGAGAAAGATTCTGGAGTTATTTTCCCTTGGATTTTAAAATCGGAAAGGAAACCAAGTTACAATTTCTTGGATGTTATCAAATTGTTTACCAAAGTGAGATTAGATACACCAACAATATATTTAAGATCTATTTACAAGGAGGGCAATAATCTGAAAAATATGGAAATCCGTGAAACTGAAGAGAATCTTGTGGTAATAGAACGTTGGTTTCCTAGGAGGAACACATGTGTATTTGTGGGGAACTTAGGCAGTAAATCGATCACAACAGATTTGTCTACCATGTTTTATGGTGGTACTGTACTAGCTGGGACAAATACCTCTCTAGTTGGTCAAGTATTATATTTTGATAAAATTACTTTTCCTCCTAATTCTGCCATCATTTTAAAATTAGAAAAGTAAGTAACCATTACACTAGTTGATAAACGGCAGTAACAAAAGATTGTTACTGATATATTTGTAGTATTATGTCAAACATCGGCGAAACATAACATTATTTTAAGTGAATTTCAGATATTAGATTTTCTCAAACTGATATTATATTTTAGGCTAGTATACCTACTGACATAAGAAAATGTAACTATTTTAAAAAAGTATTACGTATCATAGTAACAGAATCTCGAGCTTCCGAAATGATCTGAATGTTAATCTCTTTTCTCTGTATTCTTTGTAGCAGTTTATATAGTTATTGAACAAAATATAATAATGATTTTTTTATAAATTTAGATTTTTTACAACATACTAATGTTATTTAGTTGATCTTTCTGTAGTTTTTGTGAACTAAGGGTGTCCTAACTGAACTCAAATATTACTTCCTCATATACCAAAGATATTATGTAATTATGTTTTAAATCATTTAAATAGGAACCAAAGGAATGTAGGTACTTATATAAAAATAAGAAAAGACAAACTCAGAGTTACAAAAAATTTAATATACATTTGTACATATTGAAAACAAATATTATGTACTTAGTATAATGTATTATTATGTACACATTATGATATTAAAGTAAATAAATAGTTGTTGAAATTATTACACTTTCATTTACTATGATTACAAGCAATGATTTTTGATACACTTAATTATAACAGGTAATATAATCAAACAGCGAGTATTTTATTACAAAGTTTTCTTACTATAATTCACTATTTCATAGTGAATTAGAATTGTGAGTTTAGTATTTTATACAAAATAATGACATCTGCAGGGGTAGTAATGCTATCTCTATGGAATTCTCAGTATCATTTGAATATAATATAGTTGGGAAGGCACATTTTGTATCACATATTTGTTTAGATTATATTATTTTCTCTTGAGGTGTCTAACATAGACAATATAGGCTACTGGAATGCTTATTGCTTGGTTTGGAGACTTAAATTTTTCTGACAAACCTACATGACAAAATAGTTGAAGATCTTATATAGCTAAGCGGGTAATTTCAAGTTGCTTACCAAACAATTTTATGTGAGTGATGTTATTTTATAAATACCTATAATCCGCCAAATTACTTTGGTCTAAATGATGTCTAAAAATAGTTTAGGTATAATTTCTATTATAATATTGAGCAATACAAAATTGAAAAATCATATGCTTACATAAATGATAAATAGTCATTATGTTTTAACCCTGACATTATAAATAGGTACCTACTATTCTTGTATGGTAATGCAAGTTTGTGTATATTCCAGTTATGTAACTAAAACATACAGCTCTGTAAATGATGGTGTTTAAACATTCAGTTGAATTTCAACCTTATCTAATTGTAATAAAATTCACGTAAATCGTTACAAAAATAAAATCCACATGCTCTGTTTGTGGAAAGTATCCATAACATTTTCAGTAATTTATTTTATGTCTTTGTTTACATTTTCCGTACTTAAATATGATTTTTTTAAACTTTTCTGTAGTAGGTGGATTTAAATATTAAAATATATACAATCTAAATTCGGAACCACATTTGTCCCTCAATGCAATAAAATTAGTCTTGTCACAGAGTTTGAATTTTCTAAAAAAATATCTTAATTCTTTTGCTTTAAAGGTCATAATGAAAATATGTTATGAGTTGTATATTGACACAAGACAAGTGTGGTTCCTATCTTAAGTTCTGGTGGCATTAAGCTCAGTCTTTGTATCGGTGGATGACAGATCATAGCACTGGAAGGATTCACAAGCAGTAGGTAAGAATTTATCATAATGTCATGAGCTGGGTTGAGACTTTTTAATTTTAGCTACAGTTGGATGCATGACATAAGTATTGGACATTGCTCTTGGATGACTTTCAGTTACCGGCAATGCTGGGAGTTTATCAGTAGGGTTTCGTATTAGTATTTTTTTCTGAGACCCTGTCATTACCCTCTTAGCATTATATTCTTGTTTATTCTTAAGATCTATGTTATCGGTGGTGTTTGGAACAGACTTTACACACTTCCGTTCACTTTCACAGTCACTACCTGTTGGTTTATTTAACTTTGGAGCACCAAACGCTTTAGTTTGTTTCAATAACGAACGATCGTTACACAACGCCGCGATAAGTGGCAAATCAAGGTTTTTACTTTTCTCTCGAAGAGTTTTTATGTCTAAATCACAATTGGAATCTTTCACTTTGTTCACACTTAGTTCACTGTGCACATTTGTCGCGGATTGAGGAATTTTGAGTTCTCTCGAGTAATTGAGAAGTTTCTTTTTGTACTCATATGGCGGCGGCGGAGGAGGAGGCATTCGTCTCATTTTAACTGGCGGTGGATCCTTGGCATTCAACACATTCTCATCCGATTTCGTCCGCATAAAATGCGAAATGTCTGGAACTCGCGAGGCAAGTTGCGGCCGTTCATGATTTATGGAATGGTTGCTGAGCGACGTCCTGCTCGTTAACGAGTACCAGCTCGTCCGCGTTCCCGGTAACTGAACATAAGAATCCGAAAGATTTTGAATCGATCCGTACATGGACGCCGCAGACATGGAAGTCGATAGATAAGGCGTACTTCTGTACTGCAGACCATTTTTGTGCATGTTCGACACGCGAGACTCAGTCAGTTTGTGGTCAAGATAATTTTGCTGCGATACGGCTGTGTCTTGTAGTGGGTAGTAGACGTAGTCCACATCGCTGTACAATTGCTGGTGGAACATGGGGTTGTGCGGCGGCGGAGGGGGCGGCAGGCGCGTGGCGGGCGGTGGCGGAGGCTGGCGGGGCCGGCGCGGTGCGGGCGGGGCGGGTGGCGGGCCCGGCGCCAGCTTCATCATAGCCACCAGCACGTTGGAGTCCACGCCGTGCGCCATGTCCCTCGATGGTGACAGGTTGTGGCTTATCCCTTGCGCTAATTTTGACCTTTCGGCTCTACGACTGGAAGCTTGTTGTCTTTTGAACTTTTGGAATTTGTGCTCCAATACCATGGGACTAGCAAATGTTCTTTCACTAGATGCGTTCACTTCACCCGCTTCTGCTTTCAGAATTGTTATCATGGGCTTTGATGTTACCACTCTGGCTGCCACTTCTTCTTTGTTGTCATTCAGCTGTTTCAAGGTTCTATCTGCGGCCGCTGGGCCAGGATACGCTGGTGGCGCCTTGGCAAGTGGAGGAGGTGCATAAGATGACACAGTTTGATGATTATATTCGTAGGGAGGTGGCGGCTTATCAGGAAATGGAGGTCTGATGGGTGTATCGCCACTAATATCAAAAATATTTGGTAGAGACAAGTTTAGCAATTTACGACTATCGATTCTAGTTGGTGGTGTTGGTGGTCGATCAAAGAAAGAGTTATTCGGATAGTGGTCATCTGATGGAGCAGTGTCTTCGTGACCCTGGAGGTAACTGTCACCAGAAAACGGAATGGGTAGTCTCACGTAATCCGACACTGAATCCAAAGTGTCACTTACAGACTGGCTCTTAGGATACACGCCTCTTCCCACAATGAGGTCACTTAATTCACTCGCAGTCAGTAAATTATGTTTGTTATCTGTTGGATCGCTACCGTCACCGTGAAACGAGATAGCACTAACGTTGGAATTTGTTCTTTCTCTAAATAAGTTTTCTTTATTATGTTGTTCTTGGTTCTGAAACTTGGTAGCTCCATCGACACAATCCGAGCTAGGTTGAGATGACTGTAATCTTAATGTGCCTGTTGCATGACTAGTTCTTTCTGACTTGTTTTTCAGGATTGAAGAAACGCTATCGAAATCTGCAAGATCGTTTTCTTTTGTGGGCTTATAACTGTCGTAATGAGAGCCATCGTAATCTGTTCTGCTGGCTTCAGATAAGGTGTCCATTTTCGATCTTGCAGTAAGTTCAGAACTACTCATGGTGTAGACTCCGCTAGTTTCACTTGATGCCGCTACAGTAACCGGTTGACCTAAACCGTCATACAAAGCGGACGCTGTATCTTGGGAATATTCCACATCTATGCCAACTGTACTGTTGTCACTCATCATTGAGTTCTGAGCAGTATGACTGTATCCTAATTCTAAACTGCTCGCGTTAGATGTCCTACTCAGAGTACTGAGACCAGCTCTCGCCATTATCACTGTACTACAAGATGAAGAGCATTGTGATCCGGTGCATTTTAGTTTATTAGATCTTGGACTGTCTGGTAAGGTTTCGCTAATACTTTGATCAGGTAAAGAGGTTGTTTCGTCTAATTGGTTCATCGAGTGTTGTTCTGGTTTTGCGATATCTTTTCTACTAACATTTTCACAGTCTTCCTTAGTCTTCTTCGCTCGGATTTTAGATTTTTGTAGTTGTAAAGACGATGTTTTAGTTGGTGGTTGATTATCTTGTGGCATATGGCGTATAAAGTAAGAATTTGTGCTGTCTAGCAAATGGGCGAAAGCCAAACTTTCCGTAGATGGTGCTGGGGGAGAATCTATCATAATTTCTAATTCATCTTCTGATTGAACTCTGTCACTCACAATACCTGACGTAGTATTCGAACTCGTAGAAGAAATCACTGATATTCTTTGTTCACTTTTGTTTTGATTGTATTGAATGTTTAACGATTTTGAGTAACCAAAGCAAATTTTGCGCTCCTCTTCTTCCTTTCTTAAGATTTCATTGAAGTTTGGTGCTATTTTCATTGAGAATTGATGTGTCTCTCTACAAAGAGCGAACAGATATTTACATTTCTCTTCGCTTGATGAAAACAATGTCATTTTGCCCTCCTCGGTTCTAATCTCAAATTTCTTTCTATCGAAACTAAGTTTGCCGATAGCACTCCATATGAAATTTGAAAGTGATCCATTATCAGGCAGAATTTTTATGCCCTTAGCTGTGACAAGGAGCCAAACTGTTCCAGGTTCGGGTTCAGATTTAGATTGTTTTAGGCGGTATCTGTGTGAGTTGATGGTGTCTGGAAGGAGGCAAACTTCTCGTATAAATCTGGATTCAGCGTCAGCTTTTGTGAGCCCACGGTGTTCTCGATGGCAAGCGCGCATGGCTGCTGCTACCCAATCGCCGGTGAGCGATAAGGGTGCGTAATCATCCACTTTAAAGTAGTCCCTGTCCTCGAAAGAGTCTGCATCACCGTATTCAGCTTGTAATGCTAGCCCGGTAAGCAGTAGTATCACTTCGGCTGGTAGAGCGTCTCGCGTGCGCACGTTTTGTCGCAGTTGTAGGAAGTACAGATGACGGCCGACTTCGTCGTGCAGGAGCAGTGGACTCTCCACGTGGAACTGCACCACTAGGTGCAATTCAAGAAGCGGTTTCCCGTTAGCGTCCAAGCCCTGAAACAAATAACTAATTTTATTTTCTGAAGTATATCCTGGTTAAAATGTTTGAATTCTTTGATAAGCCAATTATAGATTGGCAATTGTGTAGGATTTAGGACTTACATGGGTGTGGGATGATCTCCAACTCTTTGGCGCATATTTAGACAGTTTGCTGTCCAAGTCAACAAACAAGTATTCTCCATCTGAAAAGACATAATGCCATTGTAAATGTGTTTTATGTTCTTTTAATTTGTCATACAATTTAGTACCTACATAATAATATAAAGGTACCCCAGCCCGCATTCAGATATTGTTGTTTGTCAATACACTGATATTCGTTGTTGGGGAGTAGGAGTACGTATGTTGTCTCTATACTTAATGTGTCATTGTGATGCCTGTTCCAATATAGAACACATGATTACCCAACAGCGTTTGTATGTATAAGTAGTTAGACTGAATGCTTACGAGGTGGAATGTGTGACGCCATGAATACATAATAACTTTGTTTTGTGAAATCACATTGCAAACGTTTAGAACTTAAGTCAGGTACGGTATGAGTAGTATGTATAAGACTTGTAGTGAAAACGAACAGATATTGCACTCACTTTGCAAAATTGCTAATCCGAAGAGTTCTGTGTCGGTCATGCCCTGTAGTTGGGCGTGAGCATTGGCTAAAGACTTCAATTCTTTGACCCTTGCTTTGGCTTCGACGACGAAGTGCAGTGGTTGGGGCTGGCCGGGCATGCGCAGTGATAGGAAGCGCGCGCCCGCGCCGAGCGCGCGCGTGTCGCCGCCCAACGGCCCGCGAACCGAACACAGAGCACGCATGTCGCATCTCGAGACCACTGTTACTCGCACTGAAACAACAAATATTGGTACACATAAGCTACCATTGAGGATGAGAACTTCAACAGATTAATCTCTATGATCTAAGACTACTGGATCATTGATGGTGATCAATTGATTTTTAATGGCTACTGCATAAATCCGTACCGGTATCGTTTCGTTCGTCGACTGTGTGAGATCTTCTCTTCTTTATAAAATGGCTGCGATAAAAAGAAAAAAAAACCGGCCAAGTAGGTACATGTCGGACCACGCACAATGTAGGGTTCTGTAGTTGCTCATTAAAATATGTGAACTTACTACACTGATTAACCACCCTGCCTAGCTGCCTCCGAACGATGATTTTTATTGTAAAAAAAACTTTTTTGCAAAAAAAAACAACCGATTTTCACTTTTTGGTGTTTTTGAAGTCGGTTGTTTTTTTTTGCAAAAAAGTTTTTTAATTTTTTCATTTTCAGTTGTAGTCCTATACAAATATTTACTATGCATTTAACATTCAACCAAGAAACCTAACCCTTAACATTCAAGATTCCCTTATTATTGCTTTCAATTCCTAACCGTTGAGGAGTAGTACCTTCCATCATCAGCTCATCAACATGAAGTGATGATTGCTAGATGCGAATACTTGAATAGCGTCAGACAGGTGCCTATACGTGCCTATGAAAGTTGAGGGTTGCCCTCGATTTTTCTCCCATCCCATCACCAGGTCCCGGTTTCTATATCATGGTACCACCCTTGAAACATCTCCTTTACAATAAAAAAGAATCATCAAAATTGGTTCATAAACGACGAAGTTATTAGCGGACACACAAACGAAAAACATTCATAAATTCAAAAAAATGTTCATAAAATGAAAAGTACTGGGTCAAACAATGACAAATTTTGATGGGACCAAATGGCAACTATTACGCATCAAACTAAAAAGAATCACGTAAATCGGATCATAAATCTCGGCGTAATCGGTGTACATACAAAGAAAAAAAAAACACCGATCGAATTGAGAACCTCCTCCTTTTTGGGAAGTCGGTTAAAAATAAAACAAATTTAAATTTGCAGTTTTGAGACCTGCGCTCCCATACAGTATGTATAGGAAAATATTTTATACAATTACATTTTATACTTGTAAAGCCTACTTAGCTGTGATAGTTTTCTTTTTATTTTCGTTATACTACTTTTGTATATGCTACTACCATGATTTTTTTCACACAACCCGTATACTTAGGTGGTTTAGGTTGCCAGACTTGAGTCTAACAAAAAATAGCTTAATATTTCACAAACGAATCCCTTAATCGAAAAAGTGTTTGAGCAAACTCGCAATATTATTTAAAGACCTATCCAACAACGACATGCCACACAATGGACTTCGCGAGAAAAAAAAATCATCACTACTTTAATGTGTTCTGGAGATACCCTAAAAAATAATTTTCAATATTTTACCTTAGCACTTTGTCGGCGTAACTCATTTGTATTATCATGCCAAATTACAGCTTTCTAGTAAGTACTAAAGAGTCTGAGATATAGTGCGGACATGGCGAAACTATAAGGGATTCATGCAAATAACACGGAACCCTAAAAATGTACAAGAAACAACTCTATTGATACCTACTATCGTTATACGTATCAACAGAGTTGTTTCTAGTAGATTTTTTTTTATTCGTCGCCTATTAGTATTTTATCCCACTACTAGTAGAGATATAGAGGTTGTATAATAGCCCTATCGAACGCTCGTATAAGTCAATAATGTATTCGACCCATTTTACCGGGATAGAAGTAGGCACAGCACACGTTGGGTTGGCTCGACGTATTCGATGAAAGTCATCATCGCCAACCCGGTAACTAATATACCTAAAGGTACTTAATTTCTCCATTTTGCTGGTAGATGGCCATTCATTATAAAGGAGACCCTCTTACCATAAGTAAGACCGTGGTTCTACACCGAACGATTCGGTGGTTCGATATTTATTCATTAAATAAATAAATATAGGCCACTCTTATAAAATCTTAATGAAATTATTATAATTATTTATTTTTAATGTGTTTGTCGTCTACGTCATGTTAGTATTGTATTAGGTAGCTTTGTTCTGACTTGCCGTCTCCGTTCGGCCGGATTCCAATGTGTTTACATCCTCACGAATTCTTTGTGCGTCATACATAGTATAGTAGATTTAACATTCACCGAAAACTACAAAAATACGACGTACTAAGATAAATATGATACCCACCTAATTTAGAATCACAAAGCAAATATTTTTGAGTCAATTAGTTGCTCACTTGCTTGATAATTGTTTGGTTTCATAAATGCAGAGAATGTTGTATTCATAGAATTTAACATCCACATTTCTATATAATTATTTATAAGTGCTCATGTCCTACCTACGCTAGTCCTTTTCGGTGTACGTTTCTATTCAGCAGAGCCTGGACGTGGCAGGAATTTCGGATCCGCGCCAGCTGTGCATTCCATTAATTTTTTTCCTACACGATCTCCTTTTTGCTACCTGCTGTTTTTGTGGCGCACATTTTTGCGTTTACTTATGAATTATATTTTTGTAAAATTGAACGCGTGCTCACGTGTTCATTTACAGATCTCCTTATGTTTCTCTGAGATTAATTAAGTATTTTGAGCAGCTTTTTTATCCTTAGGTATAAATTAGAAATCGGTGAAACGATGTCAATTTCAAAATATTAAATACCCGACTAAAGGAATTTTAAATGTGGCAATCATCAACCGAAAAGTGATAGTGTACCTACTTAATTAAAAATACAATTAAATAATTGATTTCGTGCTTTGAAACCTATGAGCGTTAGTGCAGAAAACAAATTATAAATAACTTCTTATCGTGTGGGCAGTAAGGTCTAACGTCCCCACACACCCTAGTGTCAGAGTTTCTAAACCGCCTCAAGGGCCTCTGACATAGTTTGACGACCACCTTTTGGCAGCCGGGTCCACCGGCTTTACGTGCCTTCCGAAGCACGGAATCATCTTTTTATTAGACAATCAGGTAATTCAAGCCTGCAATGTCCTAGCCCTAGCCAAAGTCGAAACAACTTTACAAAGTATGCTTACCACCGGGTCACAAGGCAAACGCCTAAACCACTCCACCACCACGGCCACGGACCACGGAAAATATGAATAACTCAATTATTCATCATCATCTTCAGCCTATGTTCCCACTACAGGGACTCAGGCCTCTCTAGGAGAGGGATGGGTTATAAATTTATAATCCACCACCCGGTAAGTCCTGGCCGCCACCACTGGGCCACCACTGCTCAATAACTCAATTAGGTTTAATAAATAAATATGCGGTTGTAACACACACACAGCTGTGACGTAGTCTAGTTATCTGGACAATCTGGTAGGTGTAAAGATGGACGTAAGTTCACGGGAAAATTCGAGACCCAAATTTCTTAGTACCTAGGTAACTACCTAGGTACTCAAAGTAGGAGATGTCGTGAAAAACGTTTGGGTACCTACTGTCCAAAGTTGCGAAACTGACAAACTTAAAGGCTGAAGCTAAACTAGATACTGGCTGACTATGACTACTGATAGACTAATATTTTCAGGGTCTTGGAATATGTAAACCAGGTGCTGACATACCTAAAATGATGGAATATGGTACCTACCTACTTTTATGATGCTAGTCATAGAAGTAGGTAGGTACCAAATATTAGTTAGACCTAGACTTAGACAGACTTATTGAATCGAATATAGACAAACTAAATCCACGCCATGCCAGTGGTCTGTTCACTATGAGAGGACGTGCCTACGTAGGTAGGTACCTAATTACCTACGGTTACCTACCTACATAATAATATTATAAAACATTTATAGGAATGTAATAGGTACCACTAGAAGATCACGTAAAAAAACTAGACGCGAATAAATTTCATCCCATCCGGTACCTCTGCGGCTCTTCAGCTCTTGATAGCTATAAGAACATGTTTTTTGTTTTAGTAAATGCGCGATAGATTGTGATGGCGGTCAGGCACAGCGGGGCGGGGGCAGACCGGTCGGCGCAGGCGGCTGCGGGCGGCGGATGGGGCGCGGGCCGGAGGGGGAGGGGGGGCGCTACGTAAGCGCGGTAGCAGCGGACGGCGACGCGAGGAATGCGGACGACCTTCAGATGCCGAGCGCCCCTCCCCTTACGCCAGCCGCATCTTGCGTCCTCGCATACCTAAAGCCGCCGTTGCCTCCACTTTTCGACATCTCGCCACCAATTTTGACACTCAAAAATTTGTAAGGACGATAATGGATGGACTCGAGCAGGGTCATCTATCATCTCTATGTTGTGCCAACTGGGGCACAAATCCAAAAGTAGGTAAACTAAGTATGTAAAATAGCATCAGTAGTTTTTTCTTATTTTAATTTATGTAAAGTAATTCATTTTATTTAGCTTGAAGATAATAATCAAATTAAAGTGGCAGTGTTTGTATAAAAATTGCTAATATAGGTAACAATCTCAATCAGTCTAGCTATAGAAAATATCAAGATTTTGTAAGATGTTGAGGTACCTACATATATGGTTTCTACAGCACATTTTACTGCCTATCCAGGTCCCATTTTGTTTGTAAAGCAAATCACTGTTCTAGCTAGATTCGTTGACTTAGATCTAAGTTGCTTTTATAACTTTAAGATATTACCTTTTATACAAAAGCTCTATTTTTGCTCGCTCCTTAGCCTCTAAATTTACCAGAATTTCTAGCGTCGAAGATGAGAAAAACAATGGTAAGACTCCAAATTAATATCTGTTGAATCCAAATGTATTGATGATAGGACCATACCTTTGCAATGTGGTTCTCAATTCTAATCTCAAAAATAGACAAGATAAATCAGAGAACGCAAGATAGGTAATTGCATTTGTTCCAAAGTTTGCAAGCTAAAACGGGCCTTACATGTTTTCAACTCTAGGTAACACATCACAAAACTTTTGAATTAAGTATTTAATGATGTCCGATTAGGACTAATTTACATTTCTGTTCATAGACCAAGTTTACCCCACACTAAGCATAATGGTCTCCTAATTGAAGATCCCCTAAATTTGACTGGCTGGCGGTATTCCTATACATATTATTGTAGCGGCCAGAAGAATGACCAGCATCTTTTTGAAGAACTATAAAAATGGTTTTAAAGTAACTAAAAATGTTAATAAAAGGGACCCTAAATATGTCTTCACTGTGCGCTTACATGTTGGATAGATAAGTAATACAAGCACAGAACATAGTTATACCCCTTTTTTTTTTTTTTTTTTTTTTGGGGGTGGGAAATCATCAAATAACCCCTCCCGCTCTTGGGCAGAGCGAGAGGGAGTGTCAGACTTCTACTGACTAAAAACCACCCATGTTCCTTCTTCGCCCTTCATGTCGAGGCCTCGGTATCCCTTGCGGACATCCCGCAGCCTCGACATAGTTATACCCCTAAAGGGGAATACGAACCACCTAAGAGCACATTTGAAACCCAGGGCTATCATCATTCATACGTAGTCAGTAGCTAAATATAATTTTAACGTCAACCAGAAAGATCTCAACTTCTGAAGCAAGTGGCAAGGATAAAGCCAGCTCAGTTTTTCGAGTCAATTATAACTGATAGAAAATCAGTTAAACGAAAATGCGTATTCCTATTCTAATTATCAAGTTTTGCAACGTCGTCAGTCACACTCACTTTTGGAGCTCAGTACCTCTACCATGAGTTTACACAGCCAAAACTCGCTAGCGTCTTCGTAAATTATTTGTATAAAAATTATACACAGGCACACAGCGTCCCTAGCGGTAACAGAAAGAATTAAAATTCGTACAATGAGCACTATTAATAGATTACGATAGGACTATGACACAAAATTAAACTTTTGAAAGACAATAGGGTAGTTACCAAAAGAAAATAAAATTAGTCCGTCACGTAGATTTCCAAAAAATATTGGACACGTATTTTTTCTTTTTTCACGTAAACAAACAACACGGATACAGTGCTTTGAAAACTCGTGTGACGTCATATTCTAAGACATTAGTATGACATTTTTACCGGTAGTGACGTCACAACCCCCCACTCAAATCTTTGACGCGTTTTATCTTCGTCAATTTTTATTGATTTGATAAAACAAAAAATACGTATCCAATATTTTTCGATAATCTAACAGACGGACTAATTAGAATCATATTTTTTTTAGTCAGTAAACATCTCTATTAAAGCAAATAGCAATTGAAGTAAACGTCATTGAAAATTCAATTCTCATTCAAACATCAAATGAATCTAACGTAATCTATTCGATAGTCATAACGTTCTTCAGCAGCTGCCACCATACAAAACGGTACCATGAGTCACTAATTTCACTGAACCTAGCGAGAAATACGCTTACTATAGTAGCGTAGCTCACTAGCATTTTGGCATTAAAATTATATACGTTTTTGAGTCTAAACTCTAATACAGTGAAAATAATGTCTGCAAGTGCTTATTTAGCATGGAAATGTCAGTGGTCGCTGAATTTGAAGACTAACGACGTAAATAACGTGAATTTCAACCCAAAATGAGAAATTAATAAAGTTTATTAAACTTTACAGACTCGAAAAATCGAGAGGATCAAAAGGTTTATTTCTAAGGGTTTATGCATATTTTTGAATAATGTTACGGATTTGAAGTCAACACGAGTTTCATTCGAACTAAAGGTTGTTATGATATGCAGCTATCTCAAAACAAAACACAATAATTTTGTGGAAAGTTGAAACATACGAACTTTATCAAAAAAAACCTTTCATCGATATCACTATACTGCGAGTCGACGCTTTGTTAAATCGACGCCTTGTTACTGCGATGTTTCATTACATCGAAAACTGTACTGCGAACGATTTTACTTCGTGAATATCATACTGCGAAGCCTTGTTTAATCGAGGTCTTGTTACTGAGATGTTCTGTTACTTAGGAAAACTTACATTGATCGATATAAGTACATTAATTAACCGACTTCCTTTTCTTTCCTAAACAATACCTATTTTTTAATATTTTTAACATTTCTTTATAAGCGCCTGTACAAATTTTGTCAGCAATTGCGAGTTTCACATGTACACAAGTACATGCGAAACTCGCGCATGGATGCGTGTCGCGCTTGCATGTATGTGTGTGTTTGTTTTTGTATAGATAGAACTCCCCGCAGCAACCTCAAACGCCTGACATAATATCAGTTATAGCAAAAACAAATTTCGCAATTGTTTTGGAAAAGAAAATCAATTTACTTATATCAATCAATGTAAGTTTTTATAAGTAACAAAACATCTCAGTAACAAGACCTCGATTAAACAAGGCTTCGCAGTATGATATTCACGAAGTAAAATCGATCGCAGTCCAGTTTTTCGATGTAATGAAACATCGCAGTAACAAGGCGTCGATTTAACAAAGCGTCGCAGTATAGTGATATCGATGAAAGGTTTTCGAAGAAAAGATATTCGACGATACGTTTGTCGCACTGAAGTAGGTATCCCATTGAAACTGTGAGACACTGGTCTCCTATTATTGTAAACTTTTAAACCACATAACGCACAGCTCTGTGACACAAGGTCAACAAAAAAATTACAAACTGAATACACGACAGTGACATATTATAAGGATTAGAAATAGCTTAATAAAAACTGCCACTCGAGTCAATCTTTAGGTTAAGCCGCGCTGGCCTAGGTTGGTCTATAGATGGG
Organism: Diarsia brunnea; assembly: GCA_949774965.1. NCBI lineage: Eukaryota > Metazoa > Arthropoda > Insecta > Lepidoptera > Noctuidae > Diarsia > Diarsia brunnea. Next base: position 8,897,488 of record OX458999.1, on the reverse strand, counting down.
TGACCACCCATTCCATACCGAGTTTTCTCCGTGCCTCGGAAAGCACGTTAAGCTGTTGGTCCCGGCTGCCACATATAGATCTTTGGCAGTTGTTACAGGTAGTCAGTGACCTGAAAGTCTGACAACTAGTCTTACCAAAGGGTATCGTATTACCTAGTACTAACTGGGTTGTGGAGGTCAGATAGGCAGTCGCTCCATGTAAAATACTGGTACTCAGGTGCATCCGGTTAGACTGGAAGCCGACCCCAACATAGTTGGGAAAAAGGCTAGACAGATGATGATGATGAGAAATTTAGAAACCAATAAATACTCTAACCGTAAACTTTTCTATTTAGTCGGTTTATTTGTAGAATTACCGTTCTCTCTTCTTATTAGTAGGAAAGAAAGAAACAAAACATGAGTAGAGTGAAGTTACCTAGGACGACACAATCTATCGAGGTTACCTTATTGCACCTTATTGTCTGCGTAAACTGCGTATTGGGCCTACCACACGCACAGGCTTCACCAGTCTTGCCTGCGCGATTACACGGTGCACACGGTACAACGCGCGTGTGGTTAGTAAAATTGTATTACCATTACCAACCACACGCGCGATGTACTGTGTGCACCGTGTAATCGCGCAGGCCCAAGTGTGGTGAAGCTTGGGCGTGTGGTAGGCCCATAAGACTCCGGCACTCCGCAAATCTCATGATGCAAGGATTATCGAAATCTATTTGATCCACATTAGCAAGCAGCTAGCGAGTTCAACGCTTGCGAGTAATTTTTTGGTGACATCTCATGGTATAGACCGTACTGATAGCTCTACGTCTACAAAATTCAGAGTATTCACGTTTCCGCATTTTAATCAGCGTTTATTTAAGCTGCTTATACAACGACAAAATTTAGTTCGAATTAGTAGGCCAGTTGACCATTTAACAAGACCGTAGATTGACGTATTTATATTATTATTGAGTTCATGGTTCAATGAGCACATCCGTAGCTAGTGTATGACCTGGCGGTTAAGTGGTTTATATCCGACGATTGCAAATGGAGTTGGGTGTTCAGTTTTAATTATTTGCGGGTGACTGCATTTTGTACCTGGCTCATTAGGTCCAGATTTTATCAATAATTTCCACTTCTTGACGAGCTTACAAGGACTTACAGTAGGTAGTCTTAAATAAAGTTAGAAAACAAGATATAATAGGAGGAGGTATTTATGACGTCCACGATTGTACAATCATGGTCGTACCTGCTGTTACTATGTCTGGCCACAAACTAACCGAATTCGTATTCATTTGAGCCTTGCACCTTTTCCTGTAGGACGAAGTATTATAATATCTGTGCTGTAGGTATTGTCATGCCTACTACTCTACTAGATACAATAGGGTTGTTTAAACAAACGTTCAGGTAGGTAAAAATATTGAGGTGTGTGCTTTTATACAGCTAGCCTAACTATATCTACAGAATGTTTGATTAGACCTATCAGCGATTGAATGAAAACGGATTAAATGAGTTATTCATTTTTTACGTAATGAATGGACTAAGTAGGTACCTAAATGTTTATCTGCTGTAGTGTGAACTAGTTTGACATGACACAATAGTTTATGGTGCATTGCACCATCGCGGTTCATCTTCAAAGTGACAGCTAAAGTTTCTATCAATAGGCCCTGGTTCATTCACCTTAGTCAAGCAAGACTACTTTTTATTTTCTCACAAATACATATAAATACCGATACCCGATTACCCTCCTAAATCATGAACGAAACCTCTCCATTGTTAGAAACTGTGACTGATTTATGTGCACTATGGTGTTCATGTGTTTTAGAGTCGACAAAACATGCCATAAAATTTAAAGTACGCTTTGTCATTGGTTAAAATTGACTTTTATTTACCTACTCGCTCCACTATCAACGGAATGCGGTCGCTATGTTAGTCGTTTATTACGAGCTAATGATTCATCGACCTAATCAATCACTGCAGTGATGAGCCTGACCACTAAGTATTACAACTATGTAGGTACATCATTCGTAATGTTTGAGATGGGTAATTTGAATTATAATTAATAACCATTAGTTAGGTAGGTAGAGAGAGGTACGGAGGTAGATATTTTGTTTGTCACTAGTCACTACACAGAAATTCTTCCGAGTTCTTTTTCACAGTAAGTGTCTTAAAAACTGCAAACGTATGTCCAATTTTTGTATATTTATAGATTTGTCGTACACAAATTATTATTGTTCTTCGTTTTCAGTTTTATAATGGGTTGGTTTTGGTATCTACTAACGTAGATGAAACAACCCGTATAACCCCGTTATAAGAGCAAGGGTAGTAATCCACTTTTTACTAGCATGTAATGATTCGGATCGTCTACCAAAAGAAGATGTTTTACTCTTTCACGATTTACAGTAGATAGATAAACAGGTAGTTAAGTCTTGTTGTGGTATTGTGAAACCTCGTACAAATTCTTAAAACACGTGCGTTTGTTTTGTATTCGTATCAGACTGTCAGTAAATATACCAATCTGATAGTAAGTAATACTATATGGCGACGTCTTAGGTTACTGTTTCATTAGAATCAGGCTATAAAACCATTTCGGATATCTTAGAAATGTTATCAAATTAATGATTATTATAATTCATGTATTCGATAGTGATCTTTACAACGATTCAGAGCAACCTGACCTCTTTGATTAAATTATCAATGAAAAGAAACAGTCGACTTGATACCTCCTCCTTTTTGAAGTCGGTTAAAAATTTGGTCCTTAAAATGTGAGTCAGGCAGGATGTTTGTTTATATGTAGACCGTGACGTGATGAGCTATAGATACAAATCTCGTTTGGTTTTCGGACTAGTTTTGCAGGTTTATTCTACGTTACTATATTGTATGTTTGTGCTTCTTTAAGATTTTTATTCAATACCCGAGTGACTAGCGTTCAAAACTTTGGTTGCTCGAGCAAGCAGATTGATCATATTATTATCGCGAAATTCCGACTAGCCTATCTTAGTTTTTTGACTATTGAAGAAAAATTGTGATGCTGATGACATGAATATTAAGACTAATAGCCAGATTATGTTACATTGCCTTGAGGATTTCTAAAACATTTTAATCATGTCAATAATTTGAAAATCATTAGTAAAATGGTAGTTACATAGCCACGTTCCTGCACGCTTTGGGTAGAATGTAAGTCAAACTTACATTCTACTAACAAATCAGTCTACATCGACCATTCGCCACATTGAGCATGGTTGGTATTGCTGCGATGGTGGTGTCGAGGAAGGGCGCGCGAGCGCAGGGTCAGCGGCCGCGGCGCGGTCGGCGCGGGCGCGCGGAATTCGAGCTATGCGTATGAAATGAAAGTGGCCGCATCGTGAAAGCGCGCGCATCCACTGCGGCTGTCCGTGGCGCCGTCTGGGCCCACCTCACTCACCATGAATAGATAAATCCAATGCAGCTGCACGTAAAGACACTATAATCCTTGGTAAACCGCATCCATTGGCACTTCACTTCACTATAAGTTGCGCGATCTTGTAAGCTGAATGGCGGGACGGCTGACGTCGAGGCGCACAAAGTCCATGGGCGCTCTAGTACGACTGACTGAGTGAAGCAACTGCAAAGCGGGCGCGTGGGTCGGCGGCGAAGGCACAGGCGAAGGCACGCGCGGGGCGCGCCGCGACTTCGGATCGGTGGAATGCGGTAAGATAGTGGCGCGCGGGTACCGGCCGAGGCCCGCTGTAGGCTGGAGCCTCCGTGTGGGTACGCTCATACGCTGTGCGACGCGACTCGGCGGCGTCACTGTGCGGCCGGAATGCGCGCGGTCAACCTCTGCCCATTAAAATAAATAGAATTTCCAAACACTTTGAGGCCGCGGCCCCGGCGGCGTCGACCTGCCTATGAGCACCTCTAATCTTTTGTTTAGCTTACAGTTAAGTCGACAACTAGGGCTCTAGTGCGCCCACACTTCTAATAGGTACCTACTTTTGACATTTCTAACTTCTTTAAGATTGATTGTTATCAACGTTAAAGTAAGTAGGTACCTACATATCTACCTAGGTACCAATCCTACGACCTAATACCTAGGTACAGTAGGTAGCACTGGCGAGGCGTGAAGTCTATGAAAGGGAAAGCCGATGAAACCAAAAAAAAATGGGTTTTTTTCTAGATGCGAATACTTGAACACTGCGGCTGTTGCTTTCTTTGTTGACATGAAAAATGTTGGCATTTTTGTAATAATTTTAATCTGATGCATTAAATATTTTTATCCACAGATCTGATAATATATTAGTGGTGTAAAGACTTATTAATTAGTTTTTTTATTTTTTTTTTCTTTAAGCTTAATTTTCACAAGGAAGCCGGTGGGAATGGGCTTATAGGCACGCCTCGTCACTGCACCCAAGCACTGGGTTATTTGGCGCTGGCTGTTGCTTTCTTTGTTGACATGAAAAATGTTGGCATTTTTGTAATCCTTTTAATCTTATGAAATATTTTTATCCACAGATCGGATAATACTATTGATATAAAGTACATAATAATTAGAGTTTTACTCTTTTTTTTTTCTTTTTGCTTCATTTTCAAAGGGGAAGCAGGTGGGAATGGGCTTATAGGCACGCCTCGGCACTGTTAGGTAGGTAGGTCGTATTCGGCGGACGTAAAGTCATTAATATTTTATATGAAAATAGAAAAAAAATAGAAGTACATCTTTGGCAGCCTTTCAATTGATAAAAGAAATAACAGACTGTATTGACAAGAAAATACCTGTTACAGTTTTATTCATGGATATGAGTAGGTAAAGCTTTTGATCACGTCTCTCATGAACGATTATTGGAAAAGGTTTCCAGATATGGAGTCAGAGGAACAGTATATAACTGGCTGGAATCATATTTGTCCGACAGAGTACAAGCAGTGGAAGTTTCAGAATAAAATAACCAAACTAAAACGTTAGAATCATTCCAATCTTCGTTTATGTCTATGTGTAATGGATACGGCGTGCCACAAGGCAGTATTTTGGGACCACCATTATTTTTACTCTACATAAATGATTTCCCAGAAACTATAAATCATAAATGTGTACTGTTTGCCGACGATACTACTATTATTATCAAAGGACAAGATAAAAATTTGTACGAACAAGAAATAAACGTTGCTCTCCAAAGAACTATAGAATGGCTAGAAGCTAATAATTTAAAAGTTAATATTAATAAAACTAAATTAATGCAATTTCATACCTATCGATCAAAACCGCTGCCCCTAAATATCTGTTATAAAGGGGTATCCCTGGAAGAAACTGACTCTGTTAAGTTTCTTGGGATAAATTTAGATAAATTTTGTTCATGGAAGAATCATATAAATGACATTTGTGTTAAAATAAATAATTTTGTATACCCTATAAGACGTATTAGCTGCGAGGTATCTAGAAATGCCGCATTAACGGCTTTCCATGGCTATAACCTCCACTCTAAGGTATGGTGTTATCCTGTGGGGTCGTTGTGTGGAGATAGATCGAGCATTCGTTATGCAAAAAAAGTGTCTAAGAGCTATATTTGGGTTAAAACAAGTAGAGTCATGTCGTCCATTATTTAGGAAATTTAAAATACTAACCCTACTATGTATTTATATATTAGAATCCTGTATATTTGTTTTCAAACATAAGAGACTTTTCCAACAAGCGACAAACTACTATGCCCCACGATCTATGTATACTAACAAGTTGTTCAAACCGAGGACGAATCTCGCGCTTACAGGTAACAACAGCTATATTAAGTGCATTAAACTCTTCAACAAAATACCAAATTCCATAAAAATGTTACCATTTTCTAGATTTAAAAATAATTTGACGAGGTTTTTAATTGTAAAATGCTTTTATAGTGTACATGAATTTTTGGATTATAAATTGTAAATTTTATTAATTGCATTTTAAATAATTTTATTATTGTATCGTTTATCAGTGTGTGACGAATCTCTCCCGTTGTTGACATTGTTGTTATTGACATTTATGCTTATTATTATTATTTTTTCATTAATATTTTTGACATTTAATTAATACTACAAATACAATTTTAATGGGATTATCTGTCTAATGACTGCATGAGTTTTTAGGTTTTATATTATTATTATAAGTGTTGAAAATTGCACGCTCATTTTAAATTAGTTTTGTTACCTATATTATTGTGTGGCGAATCACGCCCATTATTGAAATTAATATTATTGACATTTTTGATTATTACTTTATTGTTTTTTATGGTTATTTTGACATTTATACAATAATACAATTTTAATGGAATTATCTGCTTAATGACTGCATGATTATGATCTTCAATTTAAATACTATAAAAATGTGTTACTTCTATATTTGCACGCCGAAATTAAAGGCAGAATAAGAGAGCAATTTTATATACTTTTCAACACACTTGCTCATAAAGTGGGTCTAATTTCACTGCAATTAGGCATTTAATGACACCTGTAATCAAACTGTGAATTTTTCATTACCATTATTCACAAGTGAGTTATAGGTTTTTTTTAAATTATTTGGTTGAGTTGCTTTGTTCTTAAAAAAGTTTCGATACTAAAAAGATTGTGTTCAATACTACAAATAAATTAATGTACCTATTCCTTGCTCATTTCATGCAACTTCAAATTTAAATAGATAATTTCAACTTGTACATACGTTTTTAATAAATAAAACTTTTGTTTTCTCTGTAATAAAAAAAACTTTGAATTCCCCATTTTGTACGTGACTGCAACACTATCCGCGGAAAGCCAAAAAAAAAAACTTAATCTTTTAGTCTATAGCCGATCGCCATTGTTAGATGCGCGCTCAGAAAAACTTTCAACTTGTGTATACATTTTCAATAAATAAAACTTTTGTTTTCTCTGTAATAAAAAAAACTTTGAAATCCTCATTTTTTACGTGGCTAAAACACTATCCGCAAAAAGCAAAAAAAAGAAACCTCATCCTTTTAGTCTATGGCCGATCGCCATTGTTAGATGCGTCATTTTAACTGTTGAAAACATGTTAAAAATGATTTTTTTGTGTTATTTTCTTCACAAGTGTGTTGAAAAACGTCGTATGATACACGTGTGTATTGATGATTACCGTCCTCGGCTCTCTTAAGACCCTCACCTAACGGCTCGGGTCTCAATGGCGCCTCAGCGGTAATCACCAACGTTACACACTTATAACATAATGTACTATTACCAACCTTCTGTACCATAATTATGCAAATAAATGATTTTGATTTTTTTGATTTTTGATTTTGATATGTTATGTTAGATCGGTCCTACCTACATTAGATAATTCTGTATCTATCTCAGGTAGGTACTGCAGCTGCATAATTCAAGTATAAAAATAACCGGCCAAGTGCGAGTCGGACTCGCGCACCGTGGATTCCGTACAAATAAAGTTTACAATTATTAAAAATATTTTTATTATATAACTAGCTGTTCCCGGCATGCGTTGCAATGCCCTTTTTTGTACCTACTTACCTAAAGTCCATTTCACGAAAGAAGTCCCGCGAACAATTGTGGAACTAAATTTAACAGATCGGCCATGTTGTCGTTTGTCGATGTTATCAAGGTGCGTTTGTTGTGGTAAATATTTTGTGAGTTTATTATTGGATTAGTGCGTTATAAGGTTTATTTACGATGCCAAAAGTTGTGAAACAACATTATGTCGCGCGACATACAGCGCTGCGTCTGCGGGACTTCTTTCGTGAAATGGACGTTACCTACTACGTTGTATATTATTGACATTATGATATGACGTATGGTCTGTTTGAAGTTGTCACTCAATTGTTTTGTCTTCCCGGAACCTCTCCAGTAACACTTGAAGTTTATGGTACGGTATTGGAGTTCAAATTGACTTTTAAAAGTATTGTTACGAATCGTTTGTATGGGAGTTTAGATAAGTGTTGTTTTTAGACCTTTTCAGGCAATTTTTGAAATTTTTCTCTGCGTAACAACCATCCTCATACTTCAAGGAATATTCTAAAAAAAGAATTAGGAAAATCGGTTTGGCTGTTCTCGAGATTTGCGCTTAGCAACATATTCAGCGATTCATTTTTGTAATGGCCGTTCTCGATATTTGCGCTTAGCAACATATTCTGCGATTCATTTTTATATCATAGATAGATAGAATAGATGTAACTAAAGTTGTATGGTGTTCGCAATTTTTCCTTTATCTGTGCTATAAGACGTTGCTTCGTACCAAATTTCAAGATTCTGAGTTCACGGGAAGTGCCCTTTAGGTTTTGATTCCCTTGCGAGTGTCGAATATTTGCAGCCTAAACGGCTGTATCTTTTGATTGTGTTGGCTTAAAAGTTTGATTTTTTCACACTTCTAAGGTACTGACCCTTAGAAGTGTGAAAAAATCAAACTTTGCTTTTCTTTTTTGACCTGAATTTTGATATGAATTTCAGCTTTATACCTCCACGCGTTCCTGAGAAAAAGGGTCTTGACTACCTTCTCTTGATAGACAGACGGACAACAAAGTGATCCTTTAAGGGGCTCGGTTTTTTCCTTTAGAGATACGCAGGGGCGGATCCAGGATTTTACACATGTAGTCTAGTGAACAAGGGTTTTTTGCTTCAATTTTTTTTCTCTGCCTCCAAAAATATAAACACAACCCGTATAGGTGGTTTAGGTAGCCAGACTTGAGCCTAACAAAAATTTGCACTTAATATTTCACAAACGAATCCCTTAATCGAAAAAGTGTTTCAGCAAACTCGCAATATTTTTTTAAGACCTATCCAACGAAATTAGACAAAATGGGCTTCGCGAGAAAAAAAATCATCCCCACTTTAATGTGTACTGGAGATACTTTTATAACTCATTTGTATACTCATGCCAAATTACAGGTTTCTAGTACTAAGAGTCTTTGAGATTATAGTGTAGACGGACGGACAGACAGACGGACATGGGAAACTATAAGGGTCCCATATTTATTGACTACGGAAACCTAAAAATCACCTACACACTATTCCGAATCGAGTGACACATCGTTCATATATTTCGGAGGCGGAGAAAAAAAAATTAACCAAAAAAGAACTAAACACAAGTTCTTTTTTGGTTCATTTTTTTTCCCTAGAAACAATCCTATTCTAGCCAGAAACTTGCAAGAGTTTCACTCATGTTCTTTCTGTTATTTAATTCATGTATTCAGTGGCGTAGCTAGGTAACTAAAGGCCCTGGGGCAAAAAATTAACTAGGGCCCCAACTAAACTATTTAAAATCGTGTGTATTCGTCGTGTTCCGAATTCGACGTACTCCATACTTGTCGTAATCCATATTCGTCGTAATACTCAACAATAAAATACTGATTCTGAACAGTTATTTGAAAAGTCTAAAAACTAAAAGAACTAGAACTTCAGGCGCGAGCGAAGCGAGCTCGGAAATCTCAACCCTTATACAAAGGCTACTTGGTCGACAGGCAAAACCAAATTTCAAGAGGTGGGGGACAGTAAGCTGCAAGAGCGAGCGAAGCGAGCTCAAAAATTTTTTGACTCCGTGCCTCCTGTACAGGTTAATAATGTTTCGACCTTTTGGAGTTACTTGGTCGACTTAGTGTAAACTAATGTAAAGTTTCAAGAGAAAGTAGGCTGCAAGAGCGAGCGAAGAGAGCTCAAAAATTTTTTCAGCTGTAGCCGCGAATAAATTCAGATAGTAATGATATCATAATTATAATTAATATTATAAATATAATTTAAGATCAAAATGTTCACAATAATTATGTTCCATTTATTGTAACCTTGCTTGTTTACATGCCAAAATTACCGTTAAGGCCTCCGGTCGGTCAACATTAAAGGAACCCGCAAAGGCCGACGCCTGCCAGGGCTGCGGGTTGTTCGAAAGAGATACCGCGGCCCCGGAACACAAAGGGCTAAGAAGGAACATGGATGGTATTTAGTCAGTAGAAATCTGACATTACCTTCCGCTTCACCGAGTCATTTGACGATTTACGAGGCATAAAAAGGCCTCCGCTTAAAGGGCTCCTAATTATTTCCGCTTCTATCTATACCGGTCGATCATGGATTGTCACTCCTATTGGAATATTGGAGTCCAGTATCTCGTAGGGTCCATAGCATGTACTGGTCGCGGTGGTTTAAAGAAAATGTGTAGGTTTCTAGCGGCAGAAGAAGTTCTCAGAGGCTCATTTTTAGCCTCCAAAATATTTTAGTTTTAGAGTAATTCTACTGTAGTCTACAATTTGTTACGTACTTTCTACCTTAACGAGAATCCGGCCCATCGGGAAATCCTTCGGTTTGCCCTATGGCCAGTCCGTGTCTATATAAGATGAATCTGACGAGTTCGGAACACGACGAATACGGAACAAATCTTTAATATTTTATCAATCAATACAAGTCAAAATATAAATTAATATGTAGGTAGTTAAATTTAAATACTTTAAAGTTGCAAAGCTACTGGCTTGTTTATATTCCGAATGTAGGAGAATTTTTCTCTAGCTCAATTTAAAGTTTGTAAGTCAGAGTCCGAGGGGCCCCTTCAGCTTGGGGGCCCCGGCGCACTGCCCCACCTAGCCCCAAGGTAGCTACGCCACTGCATGTATTTCATTAATTCTTATTACCTATTAGATTTGCAGTATGTAATGTACTGTGATGGAAATCCATAACCGTCTTCACATGTCCCCGTGCCCCCCCCCCCCCCCCCTAGATCCGCCTTTGGAGATACGGAACCCTAAAAAGGTAAGTGAATCATAACATCAAGCAATTAATTGACCGTAAAAAATTATTGACCGTAGTTTGCTAATTTAAGTTAATTAAAATTATTTTATAGCTCACAGGCGTTAGTTAGGTATTACCCACTGTATCAATTTCGCCCGGCTGATGGCAATAGGCTACATGGAATGGGACTTAATCATAACTTTCAAAATGTTGGAGTCCTATTAGGTACACCTCTGCCTAACCCATCGGGGATGACAAGGTGCTATATACCAACTGTAACAACTATAGGTCACTGATTTGAACTAGGTAGGTAGGCACCTAGTTTGACTGGGTTTGGAATTTATCGTTTTTTTGATCTGGTGGTCATAGGGAGGAAAAGGTTAGGAAATTCGTAATAAATATATATTTATTTTTCATTTATTTACCATTTATTTTATAAAATAATTACATTTGTATAAGCAGAATAACATTATTAAACCACTGAGGTTTGTACTTAATGCTACATGTAATGCTACATCGAAGTAAAAAACAAAAACAAGGTACACAATAAACACAACATAATAATAATACCCTATTTCGAAAATTAGTAACTTCATCTTACGTGATATACTAACTAAACGTGAAACTTCATTTCACCTGTTTGTTATTCATTCAATGTGTTGTAGGTAGTGAGACTTAAGTTTTAATTTAATATTTCTTGGCGTTTTTTTATATAATTTAACCTTTTACGGTCCCACTGCAGGGCAGCGAATTAAAAGCATAAGTCAAGTCGAACCTCAGCATTATCTCATGGGAGTCAAGCAAGTAAATTGTTACGGTAAGCAGTGTGTTAACATGTAACGATTAATCAATTTCCTGTTAATATATTTCGACACAGAATGTTATGTCAAGTCACTGTAACAAATGTTAAAAATGGCGACAGGTCATAAAAAAAATAGTAGCCCGCGAAATTCAAAGGTTTTTTGCAATTTGCAGGTCAGTGTCATGTTGTATCCTGATGAAGACATAATTATATCGCGTAGGTACTTAACACGTACAGCTACCTATGTAGCTACAGAATTATGATCATTAAAATAATCAATAGGTACATTCAATCTTACTCTTTCAATCATCTAATAAATAAAATTCTCGTGTCACAGTTTTCGTTGCCATACTCCTCCGAAACGGCTTGACCGATTTTGATGAAATTTTTTGTGCATATTCAGTAGGCCTGAGAATCGGCTACTATCTATTTTTCATACCCCTAAGTATTAAGGGTTGTCCACACCAAACATTTTTTTAGTCACCCATCAAAGTTACCGGGAACGAAGTCGCGGGCATCAGCTAGTTGACTTATATATTACTGCGTAAGGACTGGGCGGACCGCATGTTACAATGACGCCTCGAACTTGGTCCTGAAACGATCTTTCCTATGCCGAAGTGAACTAGTCCACGATCGGCTCTCTTCGGGCGCGGTCGTAAATCTTATTATAAGCTTTATTTATGTTCTTTATACCTCGAAAATACCACGCCGCTTATACAAGGTTACGTTAACGAGCAGACTACGCCGATTCTCTGTATGGCGATCGCGTCGAGCAAATGTTCAGACGACCGTATCTTTAGTGTCAACCTAAAACCTGACAGTTGCACACGCAAATTGCAAAAAACGTAAGAAAATTTGAATTGCGCTAATTGTATAATTCGATTCCTAGATTCTGAGAAACAGTAGGTAGGCAAACATAAATACAGAATTTTGGAATCGGATCAGCATAGCTATTCACAAATAATCGAATCGAAGTCGAATCGATGTTGACACTTTTTCGAGGATCAATTTTCGAATCGAATGTTAAGTACATTACTATTTGTGTAGATCTGAAATTCGGATCTACACTATAGTAATGTACCTACTTAAAATGCCAACGGTACGGTACCATTGGCATTTCAGACCACGAACCGAACCCACATGGTTTGGTTCGTGGCCTAAAATGGAACTAGCTTAGCTATCTCGTTACAATATTCGCGAATTCGCGATACAATATTTCCTGAAACACTCACAAAATATTAACCAGCTACGCCACTCTATCAATGTTATTCAAGTCCCAATCGATCTTTGTAGCACTGTATCATCCCCTCACTAACTGTCAAATCTGTCACTGCCGTGCGTTCCGCTAATTTTCGACGACACGCTCAGACAAATGTATAATGGTGAAGTATGAAACATGAAGACACGCTATGGAGACCCCAAATAAATCTGCATAGAAAAATAAAGACAGAAGAGAAAGGGTGGTCTTCTGTGACGCACATAGCGTTCAAGAACCCATCCAAGGTTGGCCGATCAATGGTAGAAATTCTAAAATACGTCCCGAGTGTCGTCAAACGCGAACGTACGGAATAATTGAACGTTCCTGTATACTGAAACAAACTGTCACTGTCAGAACAAGAAGAAATAATTATGAAACGTCAAATCGAACTTTTCTTGTTGACTGTAATATTTAATATTTTCCTGATAATTTGATTCAGACGTTATATTCTTCAAATTTTCCTGTCTCTAAATGAAAAGATATTAAATTTAGAAATGATTCCTTCAAAAAGTACATTATGGTGTTTGTTTATGCTATTGTTGATATCAATTTTTATGGCCAATTTTTTAAAAAGTATCTCTACTGATCATAATTTTTATCTTGAAGATGAAAACGAAGGTATAAACTATACGAACTATCTAAGTGGAAAGTATGGTACAATTACAGGTACTACAGAGAACATAATTTGGTTTCTACAGGTATGATAATATTATTATAAAGTGTTCACTTACTGGTTCAATTGCTTGTTCATTTGTGACGTAGTTAAAGACAAAGGGTACTGGTAATAACGTCTCCTATTGTTGTGATAAATAATACACTGGTATTGATACATTGCTGTATTTCAATATTTATTTCTGGATTGTTTTCAATAACACCAAGTTCTAATCAACTGTTTCTTAGATTTCAGATATACATATCAGTATTTTTCGGGATCCTGGAAGAATATCACAGTTCCAACAATTTTGTGACAACACAGTAAAGAATGTAAAGCCTGCAGTAGTATTAGCTTCAGGAGACCTGACTGATGCTAAGGCCAAAGATAACTTAGGTAGTTCTCAAGTGAAGACAGAGTGGGTTTATTATCATAATATTATTAAAGAGTCAGGAGTGACTGAAACTACTGTCTGGTTAGACATAAGAGGAAATCATGGTAAGTTAAGTTTGCTATAAAATAGAAATAGGTAGGCCGCTACATTGCAACTGCACTATCAAAAGAAGTGGACACCCATTTTTGGTCACCTTACCTATTTATCAGTGTTAAGGTGGATATTATGTTGTATGGCCTACAGATAGTTGTTTCGGGTCTGGGTGTCTGTGTATGTGAGTTTAAATGTTTTTATAGGCACCCAAAATACAGGAGAAATTCCTAGTGTGGGGCAATGTTTCTAAAATAACTTTTTTGCCAAAAAAAACAGACTTCAAAAACACAAAAAAGTGAAAAATAAACTTGAGAAGAAAAATCTGCTTCTGAAGTTGGTGGCAAAAAAAACCGAATTCAAACAAAAAAATGTCACCGTCTTCCGAAGCAGTTTTTTTTTTTTGCAATATTATTTTTTTATTTTTCCATTTTTAGTTGTAATATCACATACAAATATTTACTATGCATTTAACATTCAACCAAGAAACTTAACCCTAACTTTCAAGATTCCCTTATTATTGCTTTCAACTCCTAACCGTCCAGGAGTAGTACCTTCCAAAATCAGCTCACCTAGATAACCTGAAAGAATACAACCATATATAAGTCCCCATAATATCTTATTAAAGAAATTATCCTCCAACTCCTAACTGTTGAGGAGTTATACCTTTCATCATCAGCTCATCAACATGAAGTGATGATTGCTAGATGCAAATACTTGAAAAGCTTTAGAAAAAGCAAGAAACACGTAAAAAGTGCCTATAAAATTCGTGGGTTGCCCTCGATTTTTCAGGGTTTCCATCATCACATCCTGACTTGGTGGCAATGGGACCACCTCGGGAGTATACTCCTTCGAATACAAAAAGAATTTTGAAAATCGGTTTATTAATGACGGAGATATCCGATAACAAACATACAAAAAAAATAAAAAAACACAGACGAATTGAGAACCTCCTCCTTTTTGGAAGTCGATAAAAAATAAATAAAAGTGCTCCAGTAGTGTCATAATGTTATCTCCGACTCATGTTCATGACTTGCTACTAGAAAAAAGTGCACAGAAAAATCCTTTTATGATAGCTTATCAACTCTTAGCCGAAGGAGTGACCTGCACTAGTAAGGCTGAGTAGCAGGGCAAAGGCCCCTTGAAAGAGGGGTAGGGAGACTTTTGCCTTGCAGTATGGCAATACAGGCTGTATAGATAGACTAGCACTTGACCGCAACTTTATACACAAAAGTTGTTATACGTCATATTATATGATATAAATATAATTTATATCCACAAACCCACTATCTATATATTTTTTTTATTTGGTTATTCGTTCCGGAGATTACCCCCTACATACAAACTTACAAACAAATACCTCCTGATAATGTTACTATAGATAGATTATGATCAATATTAGTTGTTGTTTATATCCTCTAACTTTCATGAAAATACTTATCAGTATTTTTTTTATTATTGTTTGCACCTTATCAATTGAAATACATTCATCATTCATTCTTTATTTAATTCTAAATCTGTGATATAGACTAGAGGATGAAAAAACAAAAGAAGAAGTAATGACATTGATTGGAAATATATTTGAACTGTCCATTTTAATCTGGGTAATCAATTAAATATGGATTACTTTTATCACCTTTCCAATTTGCCTTTTGCAAAACATGTTTTTCCCAAAAATTACTTTTATATGTATTGTAATTCGTAGTTTAAATTGGGTGTGCTTCAAGCTGTAATCCTCATATTTGAAATCTTAATGAAAACGAATTTTGACAACGCAAAAAAATAGTCCTGAAATAGTCATAAATAGTCATACATATCAGATAAATAGTCGCATTATAGTTTCGGCGTTATAGCTATAGGTCAATGAGGATTATGGCTTGAACATCAAGCTGTAATCCTCATCTCTAGTGCAAGCAAACGGTAAAGTCTATCGAACTGGTTTAGGTTCCAAAAAATAGTCATGAAATAGTCATAACGATATGCCAAATCTCAAAAATAGTCAATAAAAGAATCCAGAGATATAAAGGTACCCTGATGAGGATTATGGCTTGAACATTTGAAAACTTCAAATTTCTCCGGAACGCCTGCGATTTTTGGTTTGAAGTTGGTGCCAAAAAATAGTCATGAAATAGTCCTATGAAGTGAAAATAAATTTGAGCTGATTTATTTTAAAAATAAAAAGTTTTTATTTTCCCTACATTTCTATGGATGTACAGTCGTGTACAAAATTTGTAACTTCATATAATATTATTCTGAAATATTCCGCTTTATATATTATAAATTACTTCCAATTAGTGTTTTACATGCCAGCTGTTATAATTAAAAAAAAAACAAACATTACAATTTGTATATATTATTTATTACAATCGAAGGCTTGCAAATATGTACAAAACTGTTTAAATCTCAGTACATGTATCACAGCAATTTGTTTTAATCACAATTATCACAGTTCAATATCTATTGGTGTTGGATTAGTCCATTCAGTTTGTTTCTAGAAAATTTCAATAGATGGCGCTGGTAGATTGAGTGCATTTTCTAAAATCACAAATTCAATAAACTAATCAGACACCTAGAATATCAACAACTTTTAATTACTTACATCGAATAAAAGCAAATACTAATTAAAGTGTAAACAATCATAATATCTGTCAGTCTTAAAAACTTACTACTACTAAAACAAGTTTTAATCATAATAATCACAGTTGTTTCATTGGTATAATCACAGCAATGTTCTATTATTATATAGGTATAAAAATAGCACTTTTTAGATAATGAGCAAGTAACAATTATTGGTAATAAATACAATATTGTCATTGTTAGAAACTCTTATGGACTAGTACTGTCATATTCTATACAGATGCAGATTACCCTAAATAAAAAAAAATATATCTAACAATTATTGGCGCCTTCCTAATAGGTCTGTACAATGTACTCCAAAAGTAATGAACTTATCCTAAAGTACAAAAAAAAAACAAATTTTGTATTATTGTTAAGATCTCTAATGCTTACTAATATTATAAATGCGAAACTAACTATCTGTCTGTTATGTTTCACTCCTAAACTGCTCAATCGATTTTAATGAATTTTGGTATATAGATAGATGGAACCCTGAAGAAGGACATGGGCTACTTTTTATCCCGATCCAAAAATTACGCGGGTTACGGGTAATTACGGGTACGCGGATCACGGGTAACAGCAGCTAGTCCAACTATATCTTTGTGTAAATTTGAACTTTGTTTCATAACCTTAATATTGGTATACCACTATTGTGGTAGGTAGAATACAGAGAAACTTGTTCAGGCGCCCCACATCAAACTATCTTTCAATCTATTTTTTTTATCAATCTATCAAATTTCTTTAAAACGTTTTTAACTTTAAAGCATCAAAAATAAAGTTGAAAATCTATTAAAGAACTTTAACAGATTGTAGTAGCTTGTTGTGCTAGCATCTGTAACTAAACCTGTAACATCTATAGAACTTTTTTCACCAATAAATATATTTGTGTGTAGTACTCCATACAAGCTTTATAAATGTTGTACACGACTGTACATCCATAGAAATGTAGGGAAAATAAAAACTTTTTATTTTTAAAATAAATCAGCTCAAATTTATTTTCACTTCATAGGACTATTTCATGACTATTTTTTGGCACCAACTTCAAACCAAAAATCGCAGGCGTTCCGGAGAAATTTGAAGTTTTCAAATGTTCAAGCCATAATCCTCATCAGGGTACCTTTATATCTCTGGATTCTTTTATTGACTATTTTTGAGATTTGGCATATCGTTATGACTATTTCATGACTATTTTTTGGAACCTAAACCAGTTCGATAGACTTTACCGTTTGCTTGCACTAGAGATGAGGATTACAGCTTGATGTTCAAGCCATAATCCTCATTGACCTATAGCTATAACGCCGAAACTATAATGCGACTATTTATCTGATATGTATGACTATTTATGACTATTTCAGGACTATTTTTTTGCGTTGTCAAAATTCGTTTTCATTAAGATTTCAAATATGAGGATTACAGCTTGAAGCACACTAAATTGGCTTATTATTTTCGAGGTGACTAATATCATAAAAGGCGACTAAGTGTTTGCAACTAATAAAATAGCTTGGTAGCTATTAAATATCTTCGCGACTACTATATTAAATTACCTTCAAAACTAAGGGTGTTATAAAAAATAAAAACTAGCAGCTGGGTTAAGTAAGACTTAAGCTAACAAATAAACTGAACAAGTCAGTGGAAATATTAGGCGAGGTGCTATAAATAATGACTCGGCGACTAAAATAATGACTTGGCAATGCATAGATAATATGGTTACCAAAATTTTTATTTCATTTCCAGTTTTATTGCATTATGGGGTTAACCGTGGCCATACACTCCATTTAGGATCTGAGAAGCATTCACAATTTTTATTTAAATAAATATCTCGAAAACGGAGCGACCTAGGCAAAAAATGACCGAAAAACTGTGTAACGTGCGGAATATTCACGTGAGACTCCCAGTGTCCCAGTACACTCATTTGATACCCCCTCCCTTTTTATGACCCACTGATCCTTTATGAATTATCCCTCAACGCTTATAAGTTAAGGAGTTATATCTTTCATCATCAGTTTATCAACATGACATTATTACTACCAGATGCGAATACTTAAATAGCTTTAAAAAAAACACGAAACATATAACACGTGCCTATGCAATTTGAGGGTCGCCCTTGATTTTCCTGAGATTCCATCATCAGATCCTGACAACGGAACTACCTCGGGAGTATACTCTTTCGAAAAAAAAAATCATTTAGAAATTCGGTTCATAAATGATGGAGTTATGTATGACAAAAAAAAGGCTTTTTGTATGTTATGTATGTACGATACGAGAACCTCCTCTTTTTAGGAAGTCAGTTGAAAAATCAGCCACAAATTTTTTTCTGCATGTCATTTTCGAGTTTATTTAAAGCTTTTAAAAGTCGCACAATACAAAATGTTTATTAAATTTCCGTGCTAACAAACACATTTATATAATACTAGCTGTTCCCGGCATGCGTTGCAATGCCCTTTTTCCTACCTACTACCTGCCTGTGTACCAACTACCTACCTACCTACTACCTCCTACCCTACCTACTACCCTACCTACCTACTACCCTACCTACCTACTACCCTACCTACCTACTACCCTACCTACCTACTACCCTACCTACCTACCTACTACCCTACCTACCTACTACCCTGCCTACCTACTACCCGACCTACCTACTACCCTACCTACTTACTACCCTACCTACTTACTACCCTACCTACTACTCTACCTACTACTCTACCTACTACCCTGCCTACCTACCTACCACTTTCTCACCTTTTAAACCTTCTCTGGACTTCCACGAATAATTCAACACTATAATTAGCCAAATCGGTCCAGCCGTTCTCGAGTTTTAGCGAGACTAACGAACAGCTATTCATTTTTATATAATATAGCTGTACCCCGCGTGCGTTGCAATGCCCTTTTACCTGCCTACGTACCAACTACCTACCACATACCTATTACCTACCTACCTACATACTACTAATTTCTCACCTTCTCTGGACTGCCACAAATGTTTCAAAACCAAAATTAGACAAATCGGTCTAGCCGTTCTCTAGTTTTAGCGCGACTAACTAACAGCAATTAATTTTTATATTATACGCAAACACCATTTGAAAAATCGTTTTTCTATTGGGAAAGAAACAGTAATTATTTGTGATTATTGTGATAATGTCGTATGGTCTGTTTGAAGTTGTCATTCGTTGACTGAACAACTGAACGTCACTCAATTGTTTTGCCTTCCCGGAACCTCTCCACTAACACTTGAACTTTATGGGTACGGTATTAAAGCTCAAATTGATTTTACGTTTTAGTTAGAAAACGTTTGTATGGGAAAAAGAAAAGGGCTGTTTTTAGGGCTTTTCCGGCCATTATTCGAATTTTTCTCGCCGTAAGAACCATCCTTGAACTTCAACGAACATTTAAAAAAAAAAGTCAGCCAAATCGGTCAAGCCGTTTTCATGCCAAGTCGTGACAACGGAAAAGGGGTTTCATTTTTATATATATAAGATATAGATAGATTAATACCATATGGGTTAAGTAAGCTTTGGAAAATATCATTCTTTTTAACCTAACATTTTAATAGTAAAAAATGGTTACAGTGAGTCAATCTTAAAAGATAGATATATGCTGTCGCGGACTTTTTTTTAGAACTTTTAAAGAGCAACAATTCTTTTATACATCATATTTGCGTAACTTAAACCGTTTTCGCAGCGCACGCAACGGAAGCTCTCAAAAAGGAATATCTTTTCCCGTTTTTGCAACATTTTTCATTTATGATCCGCTCCTATTGGTCGTACCGTCATGTTATATAGCCTAAAGCAGTGAACGAAAATAAACATGGAAGCATTCCTAGTTCACAAAAATGCCCCAACGTAGATTGCGCCGCGGTAGGCGGGGCTTACCGATTGCGCCGCTCACGCTTTTAGTTCGTCCGCAGTAAGCAACAGCGGCGGTCGACTTATTTAACGGTTTTTGCGTGTTAAATATTTTAAAATGCCTTCCTGTGCAGTGAAGTGGTGTATAAATAAATCAGATTTGCATAAAAAGAATGCTGGAATTAGTTTTCACGTGTAAGTACACCGCTATTTATTATATTTCTATTATTTTAAAAATGAAGTCTGTTTGAATTATGTCACGCGGAGTCTATGGGGATGATGTTATGCCAACAAACAATTTACTTTTCTACCTGACATTAATGACAAATTTTATTTTATTAAGTATTTTGTTTACAATCTAATAGACAATAGGTACTGTAACTTTTTTTTCTATGGGGACGGCATTATGCAAAACATTCTAACCTATTGAAGGTATATAAAAGTTTTTTTAATAGCATGGAATCCTCCATCCTAGCCTGTGAATGGATCCCAAGTAAAAAGACAAGGATATGCTCGGTTCATTTTAGAAATGACGATTTTTATGTGATCAAAAAAGGATTTCCGAGCCACGTAACGTAGGTAATAGTCAAATGTCAAAATGTAAAATATGTTTGTATGCACTTAAACACACAAATCTTTTAAAAAAATATTTTTATGTTATTTCGCAATTTAATACGAAATAATACGTAAAAAACTGATTTTAATTTAAAGATACCTAAATTGTCATTAATAATAAATAAAAAATAGAACACACATTTTTCTATTTACCTTATAATTTTACCCTACCTATTACTGCCTAAATACTGATCTATTTACAAATCTTATATCTATTGTTGCCATACAGTTCATTCAACATAATCATGTTTTATCATAATTCTATAGCCATCAATGTCACGATTAATTATTTGCGTTGCACCTTATTACATAAAACATCCCGGGCGACGAATGGTGGACGCAGTGGCGTCGTAGAAATGTCTTTAGCGGCCCATACGTTACACGATAATTGTAACCCAAACAGTCAGAAAATAAGGTCCATTTTTAACTGTGCATCCAGAGTAGTAATAATATTGTTTGTGTGATTTCGCGAATCAGTGACAGGGTTTCGATGTGTGAGTTTGTTTGGGATTTTGTGTCAAGATGCGCGCTTAGTTTCCTTGAAGTACTGCTTCCATGTTTATTTTCGTTCACTGGCCTAAAGCCTTCCTCGATAAATTAACTATTCAACACAAAAAGAGTTTTTCTATTCCAACCAGTAGTCCCTGAGTTTAAAGCGTTCAAACAAACAAGCTCTTTAGCTTTATAATATTAGATTAGATGCTCATTTTGTATTTTTTATCCATCATCAAGTTTTCGCTTAGATACAAATTCAGTTGCCAAAAGAAAAACTTGATGTCAGCTTAAATTAAAACGGAGCCAATAACTGATTTATTCGTATGCTAACTTTTACTTATTATAATAATAATCCTTTTTACCATTGAAATGTGTAAAATAAAGGATCCGAAAAATGACAAACCACTCCATGACAGATGTCATGGAGATTTTCCGAAGAAACAGAATTAAATATGAATTAAAAAATAACGGTGACGGACTACTGTGATAACAAGAGCAGCAGCTCGACGTGCACGCCCACCATCCCCGGACTCGTCGCTCAGCTCCGCCTCGCCGCCGCCGGAACCCAGCCCCATCGTGAGTGCTGTGACACCGGCCGCGGCAGTAGCGTCGAGCACGAGCGACGAGTATTTCTCGCTGTCCCCGATGCCACCACCTGCTCGGCGACGGAGAGGACCAGACAGAGACTGGCCACCGGACGGCTCAGGACCTCGAGGCCCACTGGCTTCTGATAGGGTCCCAGCTCCCGGCGGAAGTGTGCAGCGCATGCGATGGACGCAATCCATCAACGAGAACGTCATGCGCTCATACTATGGGGCTACAGAGGGAGAAAACAACCTGACCGCGTACCGTGTTCGGATGCTCTCTCTGTTTCAGGTGCTTGAGCCAGCTGTCAATGTATCGGCACCGCGACTGTCGGATCAGGTGCGAGTCATCCAGCGTAATCTCGTAATCGGTGGATGACACCGTACTTGATCGCTTGCGGACTGAAATGCAGAGTAACCATGTCATTGCTACGCCATCGCAGGCTGTGGTACCACCACAGCCTACAACAACACATGTTCGTGAAAACGACGTGAGTAATGACATGGTTACTAATGTAAGTAACCAGTGCAGTGAGGAGATGAGGAGTACTTTGGAGGGTGCGTTCCGTGAATATCGGTTCATGGCACCCGAACTTAGACCACGCTTACTTCGTTTGCCCATGCATAAAAGAAATAGGGCGCTGGTGGCTGTTCTGGATTCGAAGTTGTCAAGCTATTTTGATAACTGCGACAACCTCAGTGATGCTCATTCAATCCTGTATTGCGCGGCTGTAACGGCATGTCGTGTAGCTCATGTCAAATTTCCGGATGACAGAGCTACACGACCGAAACCAGCCGTACCGGCTTGGCAGTACAGGATTGAACGACGCATTGCTGGGACCAGAGCGTTCATCGGCAAACTAATCTGCTTCCGGGCAATGAGGTACTTCCGGGAGGGCAACAATCGCCCTCAAGTGATGCGCTTTGTGAGCCGGGCATTTGCGGGGACTGATATCAGTCCTCGAGATTGCATGTCCCGTATCACAGAGCGCATAGACGTCTGGAAGCAGAAAGTGTGTGCATGGGCAAACCGTATCCGTAGGTATAAGCGTCGGGTGGAACGGTACACTCTAAATCGCACCTTACAAAGCGATGAAAGGTGGGTTTACAGAGCAAGGGAGCGACCGGACCAAGGTGTGACTGACACGTGCCTACCGGATGATAACGCCATGTGTTCATTTTGGCGCAACATCTGGTCGGTACCTGTCAGTCATTCCGAGGGTGAATGGACTCAGGAGGTCAGGCGAGCGTGTGATCCAATAACATAAATGGCAATAACGATCAGCCCCTAAGTTGTAGGTTGTGCAGTTCGTCCGTTGGCTAATTGGAAATCACCAGGGCCGGACGGACTGCACAACTTCTGGATAAAATGGTTCACAAGATCGCATGCTTGCTTGGCAGCGGACTGCCAAGCAAGCATGCGATCATGCGACCCTGACTCCAAGGCTGACTGGAATCGGAATTCCAGTGGGTCACTACCAGTGTTCCTGACGACTGAATAACTCACCTGCTCCATAAATCGGGTAGTACTGCGGAACCCAAAAATTATAGACCGATCACGTGTCTTTCAACGGTCTATAAAGTTCTTACCTCCATTTAGAGAGCTAAAATAAATAAACATTTTACTAAAAATTCTGTTATGTCTGTTTCTCAAAATGGATGTAGGAACGGGTCCCGTGGTACTAAGGAACTACTCCTCATTGATATGGCCATTAGCCAACAGGTTCGCCGTTCCCGAAAGGATATGTCGACATGTTGGATAGAGTATAAGAAGGCCTATGACTCGGTGCCACATACATGGCTTATGAGGGTGCTAGAGTTGTATAAAATTGATGCAACCCTGCGCACCTTCCTAATGTCGTGTATGGGGCAATGGAGGACAGTCCTTCGCTATCCAGGACATCGACAAATCCACAGGAATAGCGAGCCGATAGGGATAGAGCGAGGTATATTTCAGGGCGACAGTTTGAGTCCTGTTTGGTTCTGCTTAGCCTTGAATCCCCTTAGCACGCTGCTAGAGGATTCAGGTCTAGGCTATCGGTTGAAGAGAAGTGGTCAGGTTATATCTCAACTCCTTTACATGGATGACCTGAAACTTTTTGCCCCCAACGATTTGCAACTGATGGAGCTACTGAAGGTTACTGAAGCTTTCAGTAGCAACATCAGGATGGGATTCGGTGTGGACAAATGTGCGGTCATGCATGTAAAGCGAGGGGAAATTGTGGAATCTGTGGGAACCCAGCTCACAGATTCCATAAATCTTAGATCCCTCTCAGCAACCGAAACCTACAAGTATTTGGGTATGTCGGAAGCGCTGGGCATCCCATATATACTGTCTCGCGCTCGCTCTTACAGCTACCCTACATGCTTGTCTGGCAAGGGGTTGGAACTATCAAAAATGTCTGGCTAATGAGGAAACATTATCTAATTATTACCCAAGTATTATAAATAAAAATCATCTTTTATACTATAACGTAAGTAGAATTATAATTTCATGAACATTTAGGGTGTCTGGCAAGGGGTTGCCACGATGTTAAATGTCTGGCAATTAATGACGTGATTTTTAATAATATTCTGAAGGTAATACCAAAAAACCACACTTTATAATTTGATGAATTTAGATCGGTATTTTAGACACCTTTAGTACCGTTTACCTGCCAAAGCCAGGGTAACCCAAACTTTAAAATGGTCCATCGTTCTTACCTGTGTTGGGAGCATGCGCTGACAAGTTTTCAGCCTTTATAAACTAACGAAGGTCTGGGGTTCACGGGCTCTTAGACCAATAGTTTTCTCGTGCTCCTAGTATTATGTAATGTAACTACTCTCTTTCAATAAAAAGTAATAATGATAATCAACGCCTATAGACACGTAAAAGGTCTATTTTTTATGTGGTAATTGTAGTCATATGTCGATCTTTACCTTCATATATCTCAATAACGTGGCACTTTAAGGTACCATGTTACATGACAGTTTTGGTTCATGGTAATACCAATTTCATCGAAGGCCGTGATTGCGAAAAAAAAACAAAATAGCGGTGGGTCGATATGCCTGCTTCCATACAAAAAAAGTTCAAACCCCTTTATTATTTATGTATTTTGTGACAACCTCCTGAAACTTGACGTGGAATGTAAAACGGCACCTTGTATATTTTCTCACAAACAGACACTTCAATTTTATTTATTTGACATAGATTACATAAAATGTTTTTTTTACAGATAACTTTAATATTGGAACAATAAATGCTCAAGAGAATTACTACAGAAATTATTCAGTACAAGGACAAGTACATTCTAAATCTTATGTACATTTCACGGAATTTAATGGTGTTAAAGTTGCCTTCTTGGGTATTGATGCATGCCCAGAACCTGGAATAAGAAGGCCATTCAATTTTATTGGCATCCTAGATCCAGCAGAACAACTTGCTATACAAAAGCTCAAGGCAGAGGCAGAAAAAGCTGATCACATTGTTTGGTTTGGACACTATCCTACCTCATGTATACTGTCCCTTGAGCATGAAAACCAAAAACTAAACTTGCGCCAACTTATTGGAAGCACTCATAAATCACAAGTTTATGTTTGTGGGCATTTACATTCCATGGGTGGGATGGTTCCAAGAATGTACACCAAACAGCAAAATGGTTACTTAGAGCTTGAGTTACAAGACTGGAAAGACAACAGAATGTACCGATTAGGAGCTATTGACCATGGGCATTTTTCATTTGTTGATCAAAAACATAATGTCTGGCCACTAGTTCTGGTCACCAATCCCAAGCATGCCAGGTATATCATGCCTGGGAGAGAACCTTTACAATTGATACCAGAATCTAGTCACATAAGAATGCTCGTGTTTAATGATGTGGCTATTAAGACTGTGGAAATATCCTTTGATAAAATAAGTTGGATGGCATGCAAGCAAGCTAAAGGGCCGCTTTATGTTTGTAAATGGCTACCTCATTTGTTTAAAACAGGTGTTCACTATTTATATGTGAAAGTTAATGACGAGTTAGGAAGGGAGGTTTTTATAGAACACCCATTCACATTAGATGGAAGTCTTATGAATTTTGAAATACCAGCCAGAATTTTGCTGATGTGGGATGCTCGTGTGGTGGTAGGTATTTGTGAAATTATTTGTTCTCTATAATGTCTATTTTATTAATGTAACTGGACTGAACTATGATATTTTAACAGTTTCAGGTAATATTTGGAACACTTCTCATGGCTAATGTTTTACCACTAGTCATTTTAAGATTATTGAAACAGCCTCCGAGGTATCGAAGAAAATTGGGACGACAAATGTTAAGAAGAATTTGGCTATTGAGTAAAATTGATCGAGTTTTTTATCCACTTGTGCTATATGCAGCATACTTACCAATTGGACCATGGTCCATTGGAGAACTCATAGATGGCCATGTGGGAGGAATTTTTGCTTGGGGTATACTTATAAAGGGTTCATTTCTGCCAGAACCATTTACTTACATGTATGGAAGTGTGCAACTGATGTTTGTGCAAATACCTTTAGTATTCGTATTGGCCAACTGCTTAGATCTGCGTTTGCATGGACAACACACAAGAGGAGTGAAGCGGCTTTTAAATAATCTGCCATTTATATTTTTACTGTCAATACAGCTGCTATTAGCATACTTCTTTTACCTGGAATATGGAACAATGTCTCTTATATTTGGACCCCTAAGGACGTGGAGTATTGTTTTAAGTATAGTATTGTGGTATAAGACACTGAATTTGCCTCCAGAATATTGTAGGTGAGTTCTATTGATGTACTGCTTATTTGTCAGTAAAATGTCAACATAAAATTATTTTTGTGGTATGGCAACCTTTTTTTTAATTTATATTTTATGTTATGTTTTTTTGTTGTTGTTGCAGTAATCTGAAAAGACTTACCGAAATACCATCATAGGATTGACAAGGGAGACATCTTGAATAAATTATGTAGCACCAGGATATATCATGGGTTACACGTTCAAAGTAGCTTTCCAAGTCCGCCAAAGTAGTCTCGGATTTGAAGAAAGGTACGCTGTAAATGTTACACAAATAGTATTGATGACTAAATAGTAATAGATGAACTTTATTTCATAGTTTTTTTTTGTGATAAAGGGACAACTTTTTAATTGACATTAACAGATTACTTTCTTATTATTCAACACCAACCGAATTTCGATTAAAGTTACCTAACGGTTGAAGAATGTAGGAAATTAATTTCACCAAAGATTCATAAAGTGTAACATTGCAAATTTATGTGAGGAAGAGAGTGATATATTATACTAAATGGATAGAGGTAAAGTTTGATTTATGTCAGCATTGTTGTCTTCTCTATTGTTATGTAAAGATTAAAAGTACCTATTAACTTATTATCTATACATAACAATTTACATTAAAGTATTGTACATTACATGTAGGTATACTGGGTGTAACTATAAGTGACATCTATGCGCAACTTGTTACCATAAATTCAGTTCATGATGCTAGAGCCCAGTGTATAAAGATTTATACATCTGCTTTTTCATGCAATACAAAATTACAGTGTCTACGCGGTCAAAATGTAAAAAACCAGCTGCTTTTTACTGGGGCGTCTAGAGTTACGTACTGCTTGCGTCATGATAGTCATGAAGCTATCCGAAACTGTCAATTTTTTCCAATGAAGCTAGTACTTTGGGTCGTGGGGCTTTCAGGACTAGGACCGCGGTCCAGGATTCCCCCTATAATAATAATGTTTCAGTAGTATTTTGGGACCACAAATATAACAAATAAAATTATGCCTTGTAAACGTACGGTCATCCAAAAAAATTTGAAGTTATACAAATTAATAATAGTACATTTTGATAAAAGTGCGGAAAGTTTGTTATTGCATTCGAGGCGGATTGAACATGTGCGGAGTGTTCATGGGGTCGAGAAATGCAATAAAAAATTCCCACGTGTATCAAACGACGTTTTTCAATACCTACACTTTCGAAGAAATAAACTAATAAAACGATAAGTATTTTTGTCATCAACTTATAAGAGACTTTAATTTAATTTGCTTTTTTCCGCGGTTTGATTTCACCAGGTTGAAGAAGAAGCAAAGAGACACGAAAGACCCACGAAGCAGCCTCACAGGAATAATATTAAATTCAAAAAGTTTTTAATTAAGGACACAAATAAATGTTAACTTGTTCATAAAGTAAATATTTGTTTAAATAATCATGTTTATTTATAGAATTCTTTTTACAAACACAATTTAATATTCAAAAAATATTTATGCTGGAAAGACGCAAATCAAAATGACGAAATTAAAAAAAAAAAAATTGGTTGCCTGTAAAGTCGGTATACGGGCGAAAGTTTTACGTGACAACGAAAATAGAAGCGCAAGACATGAACCGGTGTGTATGCCTATCTCTCTCACTCTCTCTCTCTCGCTCTGGACGCGTGCCTCTCACTCGCTCTCATTGTGAGCGCATAACGTGAGCGGAGCGTAACGCAGTTTCTTGAAGTGTCACCCGGCAAACCAATTTATAAGACGTTGTCACGTCAAAAACACCACCGACTATAGAGTCGGTGGTGTTTTTTTTATTTTTCTTAAGTTTTAATCGATTTGGACTTGGATTTGGTATAGTTATCTGTGGTAATTTTCTTTTCCGCCCTTGGTCGTAGAAAAATAAGAAAAACGCACGTGTGCGAAATACATTGCATGCATGTCGAACCTAATCGTAGTGCAATAAGACCCAGTTTTCGAGGAAGTGTATTGAAAAACCATTTTTATAACTATAAAACATTAATCAGCATTTAAAAAATAAACTGTAAAAGTTTATTTGAAAACGTTTTCTTATTATACCTTAAATCTCACAATTGCACATAATTATTAGAATATAATCAACAGTCTCCATGCAGTATTTTTTTTGTAGAAGCAAGGATAGTAAAGCCTTACAAACTACCAGGAGGCCAGAATAGTGACGTAGTACCTACCTAGTACATGAGATCCCTATTAACAATATACAATACCTCGTTCATTTTTCTGGCCTTCTGGTAATTTGTGAGACTATTACACTAATCTTTTTTTTACTTTTTTCGTTTGAAAATTAGATTTAAAAAAAATATCGTTTCGAAAAATATTAAACTTAACTTCTTACCTCTACACCGTGATCAGCTTTCAAAATGTTTTTTTTTTAATTTCTTGTACCAGTACTGATGAATTGTTCGTGTAATTATTGTTGATCATAATATTATATCAGTTTTTGGTTAACTGTACTTTAACTTCGTTTTTCTTGTGGTTCCGAAATACTCCTCCAAAATAATTATTATATTAAAAGTGCCGGTCCCGGTCCCGAAAACCCCACGACCACGATACTTTAGCGATTAAGTTGAAAATCTTTTAAAGAAATTTGACAGATTGCAGTAGCTGGATGTGCTGGCTGGAGTTACTGAATTCGTTGCCATAGGTTGCGCGTCGGTTAGAAGTTTTGTTGTAGGTATATATATATATGTTTATAGTGCTTTACCCCTAAAAGATTTTTGTTTTTCTTGAGTTTATTGATTCAGGAATTAAATATTTTAACTATATAGAGACCCCTAGTCTGAAACGTGTAACGAAAAACGAAGTATTTAGTAATAGCATTTATCTAATTTAATGTACTGTTTATATTGACGAAATTGCTTGATTGCAATTAATAAAAAATACGCCCCATGTAAAACATTACATACATTTATTAGAAATCGGTAAAAAAAATTACCACGTGTTCTTTCAAGACTAATTACAGTCTCCGTTTATTTTTGACTTCTAAGGGCCGGTTTTTCAATCACCAGTTAACTTTTACCTGAGGAATAAATGTGATGGTTTGACAGATTGTCTATACAAAAACTGTCAAAATGACAAACCTAGTCGACAGTTAAAAGTTAACTGGCGATTGAAAAACCGGCCCTAAGTCAAAAAGATTAAAAGTTTAAAATTATGTTATAATCTTGAATATCAGAATCCAATAGTAAAAATCAAATGGTGCTCCACATTGTACAGGAAAAATACAAATGAAACATGATGTATAAAAATAAAAAGTATAATTATTGAAATAATCATCACATTCACCTAAGTAGCTTACAATAAGTTTTATCGCTTAGATCCTAAGAGGCTGTGAATGAGTCAAAGTTTGAGATGTATGAAACGATCGCACTTATTTTTGAACTTCCGCTTTTGTATGCAATAGTTATGTAAGACATTTACACTTGGTTCCTAATTGTTTTCCTAAATTCTTGTTTTTTTTAAGTATGTATTCAAATCAAATCAAATCAAATCATTTATTTGCATAGAATGTAGGTACAATACAATAATGTTGTTACAATTTTTAATATAGTGAGCCGGGTACATTCTGCCTGAGTTTAGGCACGCAAAAATTAAACAAATAAATAAATAATTATCTCTACCAATAATATTGTTAGTAATACTCTCAAAAAAAAATAAAGAGAATGAGTACAATTCTAAATACATAACATAACAAGTCCAGATAAGGCAAAAAAAGAATATTTTAAAAATGTCAATACGAGATTACTGGAATGTCACAAACAGGAATAAAATATACATTAATAATCACAAAAAGAAGTTCAAATAAATTATTATATAACAAGTCGAGAGTAGATATTAAAAAATGTCAATATTTATCAATCTGTTGAAATGTCACACATAGGGTCATTCAAGAAGTCACTTACCGAATAATAACATTTACGTATTAATAAAGACTTGAGTTTATTTTTAAATTGATGGAGAGTGTAATTTTTAATGCTGTCTGGTAGTTTATTAAATATTATTGGACCCATGCAAAAAACACTCTTTCTCAGTAATGCTGTTTTATAACCACCGGTAACTAAGAGATTTTTGTATTGGCTTCTCACGGGACCTTTCTTGGTGTCAGAGACCTTAGCAAACAATTTTTGATTTCTTTTTACAAAAATAGCCATCTCTAAAATATATAACGACGGAAAAGTCAGAATTTCCAAAGACTTAAACAGAGGTTCACAGCTATCTCTAGGTTTGAGACTACACATCGCTCTAATACAACGCTTTTGGGCTTTAAATACGGTTTCCCTTAGACTACAATTACCCCAAAAAACTATTCCAAACCTTAAAACCGATGCGACTAAGCCATGGTATGCTACTAAAGCAGTTCTGACGTCAACTTTTTTCGTTAAGTTAAAAAGAACATATGCTCCAGTACTCAACTTTTTGCACACCTCTTCTGCTTGCGGTTTCCATGTTAATTGGTCGTCTATATGAATACCTAAAAATTTCGAGACTTTTGTTTGCATTATTACTTGTCCATTGTACTGCACGTTGACTTTCGGTGGAATTGTCCGCTGGTGAAAATGCATCACACTAGTCTTTGGTAAGTTTATTACCAGGTTGTTTTTGTCAAGCCACTCAATAATATTTTTAAGGTTATTGTTTATGTCCTGTTCATATTCGCTAATAATCCTACATTTTATCAGTGCTGTGCTGTCATCGGCAAATAGAACCATAGGATTTGGTATTTGACGGGGCAGATCATTTATATACAGCAAAAATAGCGGGGGACCCAATACACTACCTTGTGGTACACCGAATTTAACAATTTTACCTCCAGATTTATATTTCTGTTCACATTTAGATTTAAGGCAGATTCTGGAAATCTCCGTATATTGTGTGCGGTTATTGAGATAAGATTTTAAGAGATTCAGCACATTTCCTCTTAGACCGTAGCTATTAAGCTTGTTTAATAAAATATCGTGATTGACACAGTCAAATGCTCTAGTCATATCTGTGAAAATGGCACAAATCGGTGTTTTATTATCTACGTTAGTCATTATTTCGTGTAAAAAATCATAAATGGCAGTATTAGTATTTTTGTTTTTTCTAAAGCCTGCTTGTTCATTGCATAATATGTTGTATTTTGTCAGAAAGTTGTTGATCAGTTCATAAATAATCTTTTCTATCACCTTGGAAAACACTGGAATCAAAGCAATCGGTCTATAATTAGCTATATCCTCCCTGCAATTCTTTTTGTGAAGCGGTTTGACTATGACTGTTTTTAAACCGTCAGGGAATATACCGGTGCTGATGGCTAAGTTAATAATGTGGCTAATATGTACGACTATGTTATTTGACACATATTTTATGACTTTTGTTGCTATTTCATCATACCCTACGCTATTCTTATTTTTCAATGATTTGATTGCCCTGAGTACGTCTTGAGGTACAACCGGACTCATAAACATTGTGTTAGGATTTTCGTGTAAACCAGTTGTTGCGAGTGATGCTTTAGGTGAGTTTTTAATCTGGTCAATGAAGTAGTTGTTGAATGCGTCTGCAATTTCTGTGGGATTATTAATAATTGTATTATTTATTTTTATCTTAGAAATGGGTTCATAAGTAACTATTTTATTGTTGATAACCTGCCAGGACGCCTTTGATTTATTAAGTGAATTATTAATATAATAATTATTTTGAGCCCTTTGAGTTAATTTTACAATTTTTTTAAATCTCTGTGAGTAATTTTTGAATTTATGTTTATTTTCATTTGATGGTTTAAGTCTTTGCTCCCACAGAAGGTGGCGCTGCTTTCTACTACACAATCTTATTCCCCTAGAAATCCACTTAATTTTTTTATTAGGTTTTATTTTAACTAACTTTAATGGAAAACATAGATTATATAATAAACTAAAGTGCTGCATAAATATGTTATATGCTTCATTAACCTTTTCTGTCTCATATATTTCAGCAAATGAAAGGCATTGTAGATAACTATTGAATTTTGTCAAGTTTTCCAAAGATAGATCCCGTTTCTTTCCGATATTTTAGTAGTACTACTTTCCGATTAAGGAATAGGTAGACATGCGACCTCCATCCATGAGCATATCAGAAGCTAAATCATACAGAAGATATTATAATATGTTAAAAAGCTTTTACAAAATTGTAGCACTGAGTTGTAGTTTAATAAAATGCTTAACAATTATTATTTCTGACTATATATTTTTTATAGCAGCTTTTAGTATAGCTGTAAAGCGCACGTCAGACGATAAGCAGAGCGACAGCGTTCATTTCTTGGCATTATCGCTCCCGCACCTCTTGAACTTTTTGAAATGGAGTTTGGTTATTCAATACATTTGATTCAATGTCGTTTACAGGTCAAAGCCTGCTATATCTGACAGACAATTTGACGAATTACCAGAGAGTTGGACAGTGAGAAATTTGAAGTCAGTTGCCCATTCCAAAGCCTTGTATCCTTTAAAGAAGAACTGGTACGAAATTCTATGGTGTCTTCCTAAAACCTCGCTGTTCTCTTCTCACGTGCGTTTTTTTTTTACCACGACCATTTCATGAAGATTACCGTGGTGCTATATTGAATTAGGTAAAACATAACGTAAAAAACTTCCTGAACGCATTTGCAGAGACAATATTTTTGTAGGGTGGAAACGTTATTTTATGTATTTTTCATAAAATGGTCGTAGTGATGTACCAAGTATCTATGTCTTAAATGTCTAGTCCGGACAGTATTTTTGTATCGTAATGTAGATAGTTGTATTGTCAATAATGTAATATTATACTTAAATTTTACTGAACATTAGTTGTAACTAATCATAATCATGTAAATTATGCTTCATACTTGGCTATGATAAAGAGAGCTTTTTCATCGAGTCAACATTTTCATTAAAAAGACAATGGTAGCTTCAACAAATTGTTATCTTATAAGTTTCGTAAATTCCTTTTTTTTTGTCTGGACCAGCGCTAACAAACGACATTGCTTATGATAATGATATGAAAACGAGGGCAAAGTTTATTCGCGTGAATAACGATTAATTTCCTTGTATACTTTAGTTGGGTATATAAAATTAACATTGTATTTTGCATTTTAATTTACAGATTAAAAGTGCTCAGTTCATTTTGACAAGTGTCAAAGACTAACAATAAAATTGAATGTACCGAATGTGACCTATTTTCGCTTTGTCTAGAAGTCTTATCATGGCATGCATTACTCAAGTAGTTATAAGTACTCTCTAAATTACAAAATTTTATCTGCAATTTCAACTATTGTTGGCACACTTCACATTATTGTCTGATATCGAAGTACCAAGCAATAGTGCAGACTAATGTTTTTACAGTGAAATATTGTACATTATTTACAAATATCAATGAATATAAATTGATGGAATAAAATAATTTCATGTCGTGTAAGAGTATTTTAAATTACATAGGTTCATTTTATCATACCCTAGACCCGTAGGGTTTCTTCTTCCACTTAGGTATTTATAACCACCATCTAGAATTTTTTATTTTGGACCACACCCGAAATTGTATAATCTCACGATTGTATATAATATCAGTTAAAAATAATAACACTTGAATTCCTAATTTTTCTTGATCTTTTGACAAAGAAACTCATTCGTATACATTTCATAAATCGAAATAAAAAGAGGCGTTCAAATCTTGCATTTAGGTACCACTCTTATCAGATCAACAGAATTTTTCGTACACATAGCCAGTCGCAGAAATAGATAAATAAGAAGGTAGGTAGGTACCTCTTATTTATGTATTTCTGCGACTCGATGTGTATGATTAGAGAGAGTCAATGTAGACATTGACTATTTCTGCGTCGATATTCTTATCCTGGTTTTGCGACGGAGATGTAACGACTAAAATAAAAATTGCGGTACTAAGAACCATTATTCTTAATTTGAGATTTACAAGACCCATAAGAGTTTATTCTATGGACAAGAATTCAAACCTATCTGCAAGCCTTATAGACCCTTAACAGTAAAACAAACACCAGTGCGATTTGTAGCAAAACAATCCATATGACCAAGGCCATAAAGTCGGCATTTAGGTTCCTAGCGAGACCTAAAAAATCTAGGTGTTTGCTAGGATACTTGAACATACAAAATTCTTCATAGCAGGGTAGTTTCCCTCGACCAAGACCATACACGGTTTCCAGAAACGCGTCGAACGCGTATCGGAAGTATGAAATAGTAGCGAATGGTCGGAGATACACAGGCATCTCTCGATACGGTATGAAGAACTCGGAGAACATCAGCATTGGAATGTTTGCCGCCGGAATCACGAACAGTCCCAGCTGAAAGTAAATCACGAGGTTATTATAGTGATGTACGGTTCGGTAGTGGTAGTCGGAACGTGAAGTGAACATGTAGTGTGTAGGTTGGCACATTTTGCTCATAGCAAAGTTTTTTTAAAATCAATTGAAAGCTATTATCCACTTTATTGTTGCCCACATCTTTATCAAGGGTTGTCTATGTACAATTCAGACTAATAAACAGTAAGATACATAATAATATACCAAAAGTTTCGTAAAAGTTTGGCGAGTTTAGAAGTAAGTAACACCTCTGTACTAAATTTTCTTTAAATAAATGTATAAAAAAAAAGGCGAAGGCCCATATTACTAGTTAGGTATCTAATATTTTTGTGTGTCATTCTTGCCTTCATTCCACAAGATGCGCCGACAACAAATCCGAAAGTCTGAGCCAATATGGTGACTAGTGCACATGTGAGCCACGCTAATCCCATACGGTTCATTTCCAATGGCTGAGAAGTCAAGTACCACGCAGGGAATAAGAATACTGTCGCACATAATAACTGAAACAAAACAGAAAAGTATAAGTTTATAATTATGTAAGTATAGGTTCATAGTTTTCAGGCCCTTAAAACGATTAGGTACCTACCTACATTGGAATTTCTGAAGTTTTTTCTTCAAGCACGTAACATACGTTGTCAAGTGCTATAACCATTGACTTATATATTACTGCGTTAGGACTGGGCGGACGCATGTTAAAATGACGTCACAAACGTGGTCCCTTCCAATAAGGTCTTTCCTAAGCCGAAGTGAACTAGTCCACGATCGGCTCTCTTCGGGTGCGGTCGTAAATTTTATTAAAAGGTTTATTTATGTTTTATAAACCTCGAAAATGCCACGCCGCTTATACAAGGTTACGTTAACGAGCAGACTACACCAATTCTCTGTATGGCGAACGCGTCGAGCAAATGTTCGGACGACCGTATCTTTAGTTTTTATATCAATGGCTATAACTACAAAATTCCGTTTGTTTGCTCTTTAGACTACTTATTGAGATCTTACAATGTCATTGACCCTTTATTACCCGGGAAACCTGACCATAGGTAAGTTATATTACCTACCTATACCTACGTAACAAGTGTGAAATAGTACATTTTGATACAAGTGCGGAAAGTTTGTTATTGCATTCGAGGCAGATTGAACACCCGAGCCGAATGGCGAGGGTGTTCATGGGGTTGAGAAATGCAATAACAAATTCCCACGTGTAGGTATCAAACGACGTTTTTCAACTTACACTTTCGAAGAAATTAAATAATAACGATACATAAGTATTTTTGTCATCAATTTTTAGGAGACTATGGTTTTATTTGCTATTTTTAAAAAGATTTGAAGCCGCTAAACAGCCTCATAGGAAAAATATAAAATTCAAATATTTTTTAATCAAGAACACAAATAAATGTTTACTTGTTCATAAAAGTAAATAATTGTTTAAAATAATCATGTTTATTTATAGTATTCTTTTTACAAACAAAATTTAATATTCAAAAAATATTTATGCTGTAAAGACGCAAATCAAAATGACGAAATTAAAAAAAAAAACTGCCGACTCTATAGTCGGTGGTGATTTTTTTTTATGTTTTAATGGATTTGGACATAATAAGGTATACTTAACTGTGGTAATTTTCTTTCCCGCCCTTGGTTGCAGAAAAAAAGATTACCGCACGCGTGCGAAATTTATGTTGCATTTCGAACCTAATCGTAGTGCAATAAGAGCTAGTTTTCGAGGAAGTGTATTGAAAAGTATAATATCCCAACTGAGTTAGCCATACATACATTGAAATAGTCTGAGTGACTTAACAACATAACATAACATCACGCCTGTATTCCCTGAAGGGTTCGACAGAGGTACCTATACCCATTAGGACACCCAGATTTCGCCAGTTAAGTCCCATGTAATAGGCGGCGAGCCAATTGCCGGGAAATAAATCCAGTCTCCGTGGCTGCTACTGAGAAATTCCTGATGGAAAAACCCAATAACACTGCCCGACCTGGGAATCGAACCCAGGACCTCATGCACAACGGTCGCGCTTGCGGCCTCTAGAAGTCTAGACCACAACGAGGCAGTACATAGGGATGTTAACTGACTAAAAAAAATATGATTCTAATAAGTCAGTCTGTTAGATTATCGAAAAATATTAGATACGTATATTTTTTATCAAATCAATAAAAAATGACGAAAATAAAACGCGTCATAGATTTTAGTGGGGGGTAGTGACGTCACTCACCGGTAAAAAATAAAAAATGTCATATTAATGTCTTAGAATATATCTTTTTTTTTTGGGGGGTGGGATATCATCAAATAACCCCTCCCGCTCTTGGGCAGAGCGAAAGGGAGTGTCAGACTTCTACTGACTAAAAACCACCCATGTTCCTTCTTAGCCCTTCATGTCGAGGCCGCGATATCTCTTGCGAACAACCCGCAGCCGCGACGGGACCCGCAGCCCCGACGGGGACCCGCAGCCCCGACGGGAGAATATGACTTCACACGAGTTTTTAAAGCACTGTATCGTCTTCATTGTTAGTTAACGTGAAAAAAGAAAAAGTACCGTGTCCAATATTTTTGGAAATTTAACAGACGGACTAATTTAATTTTTTTTGTTAACTACCCTATTGTTTTAAGATAAATTAATATCTCGGGATACTGAGACAAAGAGGGAGTCAATGTTTAAACTTAGCTTACCTGTATGGGTAAGTCCACAATGATTTTGGAAGCACAGTATGCTGGCAAAGAGTACCACTTGTTCAGGTGTTCATGTAGGACCACTTTTGCTTCCACGGGGACTGTAAAAAGTAATCAGAGCTATCAGAGACTTTCTTTTTTTAAAAGTAAAATTTTTTGGGTTTTGGCAATAAGTATTTGGATACTTATTGCTATTTTGATGTCCAGTTTCAATATACGACACCTAAATGCGATGTCTAGGTAAAAACGCAGGGCTAGATATTTAACACTGGGCTCAGCATCCACAGTAAAAAAACATATGTAGGTGTTTGCCCATGTGTCTGTGAAAACGGGAGTTAGAACTAATGAGGTGTTTGACATTCAGCAAGTGCATTGTAACTTAACAAAAATTTTAGTATCAATAAATACTTACATGTATGTATAGTAGGCATGGCATTCGAGAAGAAAAGGAACAGTAGGAAGAAGAACAAACATCCAGTATTTGACATCATCCGTCCTGCTTCTGCGCCTGCGCCGTTGTATAGGGCGCCAAGAAGTAATGCCACGACGAAGTGACTTACCAGACGAATCTGCAAATATTAATACAATGGTGTTTCATGATGACAACAATACAGGGTGTAAACGAACCCTTCACGCATCCGACAACCATGCATTCTGTACATCAAACCAAGTACGCCTATGCAAAAATTTTTGCTGGGAAATGACTTTTTTTTTTGGGGTCAAAAATCACATTTTACGGTAAAACTCAAAGTAGCACTCTTAAAACATTGTGCTAGTGGATGCTTTGAATAGTAAACGGGTCATGGAGGTAATTTAAGTAAAATTAAAACCTGAAATACTAGCATTTACAAAAACAGCTGTGAAAAATTTGGAACTTTGACCCCCAATATCTCCGCAACTAGGAGGTTCCCAGGTATGGTCTAGAACAAAAAAATGATCGCAGTGGCAGAACAAATGCCCTTCGTTTGCGTTAAGGGTACTTTTACACCCTTTATACCGTAACGCCTGATTTCCTCAAGGGATTCTGTACAATAATATATCCACATTTCGCCCATATCGGGACTTACGGTCACATACGGGACGAGTTTATTGCCATCAATCTGACAGAAGTCTAGGCTATGGATTGCTACTGAGAAATTTTTCAATTGGCGTCAATTATGTTCAGAAGCTTTGCTTGCGACCACTAGAGCAACGAAGCAGTTAAATAAATCAATGTTATGTTATAAGTTACCACGAACAGAAGAAGAAGACACAGAAGCTGTTATTCTAACTGCTGGGAGGTTTCCTTTCTGTGGGAAGGAGTGGGCTGTCATCCACGCGGGTCGAGTCGTGTTGGTGGATGCCACGTGTCTTTGTATTTTAGAGCATCGTGAGTAAACTTGCATGTCCCAATCCCAAAAGTTGAACCTAATGCTGTGATAACATCATCCAGGACTTGCCTAGTTGACTAGTATGTGCGCTTACCTGGGTCAAGTAGACGTCTCTGACCACTCCTATGCAGCATCTCCAAAGTAACGCGTGCAACTGTTGACAGATACTGGCGGAGTATCCATTCGAAGGGCCGGGCCTGTCGCTTTTCAGTAGAGCTACTGATTCGGGTGAATACTCTGCAAACATAATTAGGACATAAAGTTCAAAGAATATTCAATTAAAAATCAACTTGAAAGTAATACATAGACGTGTAGGTGTCCCTGTTAATAGGAATAGGGACACCTACATTTCGCCAGTTATATTTAAGTCGCATGTGATAGGGGAACGAGTCTGTCATAAATCTGGCACTATGAATAAAAGTGGTGGTAAGAATTGTGGCTTAGAACCGCTGGCCGCAGCAGTCTCATGCTAAATGAAGCAATTTCAAGTTAGCTTTTTAAGGCTTCGTGCGACTCGTCCGTATTATTCGTGGACTTGTTGTGTGCGTGTTGTTTTAAAATTGAACAGAATTTTGAATGAAACGATCACTCGGTATTTAATTAGTATTAGACAGGTACTGTAAGGTGGCAACTGCAACAGGTCGTACTCTCTCGTATTTTCAATTACCAATCTACTATTTACCTATGTCTCTTTGCCAGAGCACATTAGGATTTACATATTTATTCAACAGAAGTATAATTATTGAGTTACCTATTACTTTTCCATTGTGGATTTCATGCTTGGCGATCTTTCTCATCTCGTAGGCATAACTATTGGCTTCCTTCTCCAAGAGTTTCATGTCACCAGCGTGTTCGTTGCTTGCTATCTCTAACACTGAAAAAAAAATTGAATTAAACAATAATAATTAAAAAAAAACATGTGTAGGCATGTATTTAACTTGGGCATTATGTATAATCGGGTAGGCTGGGAACATGAAAACTGGGGACCTAAAATTAATTAAATAATTTTCTATCTTTGATTAATTAACCTTGTCATGACGTGTCTAATAGTGTTTGTAACTCGTGTTGGCGTGTCGTTGAACCCAATGGAACCATGCATACTTCCTCTGTCGAACCCACTTTATTTTGACGATCTACTGAAGGAATCATATATTTTATGTAACGGATAAGGTGCTAAATTGCTATGTGCATTTGTGCTATAAACATAAATACCAACTTTTATCAGAACAAACCCGCAAGTGTCAGTTATAGCCTTGAACCGAACAATTATTAGGCATTTTATTAAATTATTAATAATAGTCATCGGTTGACAGACTAAAAGTATTATGTCACCAGGCGGTGAAGGTGATAGACTTAAGAAATTTGAAAAAAAAAGTCTCTTATCTATCGTCGCACTCAAAAAATGATAATTTATTACCGTGACAACAATAAAATATGATGATAAAATTTTGCTTTGTATTTCTGTATCAATAATATAAATGAAATACTTACAATAATCAGCTATGTTATAATACTGTGGACACATGAACCCAGCCCTGGACAGCGCAGCTGGTACATCGGCTATGGCGCCCGCGTAAATCGTCCTTCCATTGGTCAACACGATGAGATCATCAGCGGTGTTGAATAATTGTGATGAAGGCTGGTGAAGAACACACGCTATAGTTCTGCCACTGCGAGCCACTGTGTGAAGAGCTCGGGCCACGGACAGCGATGAGACTGCGTCTAACCCGCTGGAATAGCAATCGAATCGTATTTATTCTTTGAACAAAATGTAAGTCCCAGGGATAGAACAAAGGCTGCGGGTTGTTCGAAAGAGATACCGCGGCCTCGACACAAAGGGCTAAGAAGGAACATGGGTGGTTTTTAGTCAGTAGAAGTCTGACACTCCCTTCCGCGAGCGGGAGGGGTTATTTGATGATTTCCCATCCCCAAACAAAAAAAAGAAGTATAGAACTAAAACGAATAGTTGCTTACAATCTTCTTCCTTTTTCTTTATCCTGTGGTTAATACCTAACCTAGTGTCCGAGTCCGAGAACTTGGCTTTATTTACATGCTGTTGGTTACGATTAAAAGCAAATAATTATAGAAGAAAATAAATCTTATAAATCTCAATTCTAGTATGCACATACGTGCTACGAGGCAAAAAAAATGGTAATCATCTAGCTAGATCTAGATAAGGAAAGAGGAAAACTCGTAGCGGGCCTACGAACGGCGCTACGAGGGCGACTAGTCGACGACGACGACCGCGACGCGCGACGGCGACGGTACGAAGTCAAAGTAATGTTTTTTCCAAAGAGTATTCTAAAATTGCACGGAGAAAACGGTACGGTCAGCAACAAAAGTAGAATAACATTTCGGAATTTTAATTATTTGATGTACCTACATGTATAGCGTGAGCGTAAAAGTTCTTAGAGAATTCTATAATCAATCTACAAGATAATGCATATTTGTTTTGATTATCATAATCATCATTTCTGTCTAAAGATGTCCAGTGTCCACTGCTGAAAAATGGAAATATAAAAAAACTTTTTTGCAAAAAAAAACCGACTTCAAAAACACTAAGTGAAAAAAACAAAATCGCAAAAAAGTGAAAAATAAACTTCAGAAAAAAAATCAGCTTCTGAAGTCGGTGGCAAAAAAATCGAAATCAAACAAACAAATTAATGTCACCGACTTCAGAAGCTGATATTTTTTCTGAAGTTTATTTTTCACTTTTTGTGATTTTGTTTTTTTAATTAAAATTGTGTCCATGAAATTGAAGGTTGCGACAAAAAATCTCAGATGACAGTGCGCCGTACGAAGAAACGGGGAATGCCGCTCGTCCGCGTGGGTTTGATACAAGCTAATGCAATGTAACCTAAAAAGGCGCAGTGATGACAGGTCGACTAAGACTATCACCGAATGGAACACATATCATAACATAACATCACGCCTGTCACCCCCGAAAACTTACGCAGAGGTGTACCTAATAGAACACCCACAGAATAGAATAGTACACCCACATTTCGCTAGTTATGTTTAAGTCCCATGCCTATTACATGGGACTTAAACATAACTGGCGATATGTGGGGATTCTATTAGGGCGAGACTATTGCCATCAACCGGGCCGAATGGAAAAAAAAATCTAATTATTCGGTTTCATGTAGGTATATTTTAAATATACGACTAAAAACAGGGTCTACAATTGCTCTTAGCTCTGAGCCTTTTTGTTAAAACCATGCTTTACCTTGTGGAATGTAAATAAATGAATAAAAATATGAATATGTTTAGTCAAAAATGTTTTGGTTTTCTATTTTATGTTTAAATTTTATTTGTTTAATTTACGATGGTAGCATTATTGTATCCGAGAGTGTTGTGTATACCTGTAATTGGTACTTACATCAGAACCCTAACCAGTATATTTTTATTAGATATTCAGTGTAAAATGTATGTACTGTTGGTGTACCTGTTTTTAATAAATAAAATAAATGAAAATATGAAGAAATGACAAAAGAAACGTGGGTCGTCCGGCGGCGACATGGGCAGACGACATAGTTGCCATTGGGGGAAAAATTTGGATGAGGCCTGCTCAGGACACTGGAGATTGGCAAAAGCAAAGAGAGGCCTAATCCGTAAGTGAATTCCCTCGTCTTGGGATAATGATGATGAATGCAATGTGAGATCCGCTTCACCGCCAACCACGCGGACGAACGGTGACG
Source organism: Diarsia brunnea (assembly GCA_949774965.1). Classification (NCBI taxonomy): domain Eukaryota; kingdom Metazoa; phylum Arthropoda; class Insecta; order Lepidoptera; family Noctuidae; genus Diarsia; species Diarsia brunnea. The sequence continues at coordinate 8,854,645 of OX458999.1, read as the reverse complement.
TATCAGAATAAGTAGGTACCAAACATTTTTTGTAAGTACGAGCTTAGGATTACCTGGTAGGCTCATCTAGTAACATGATATTGGGGTCTGTGAGGAGTTCGCAGGCGATGATGAGGCGCTTTCGTTCTCCACCTGACAGGCGACCCGCTCTTGTGTTCAGGACGTCATGTATACCAAGTTGCTTTGTGACTGTATTGATCTGAAACAGTTGGATAGACAGTTTTAGGAATGTAGATGCAGGAGTTCAAAATACTGGTTTAATTAGGATGAGGAGGTAGCATAAGGTGAAACCTTCAAGATAGTCCACGAAATACGTTTTTTTTACGCTTTTTTGCAATTTGCCGATCAGTGTCAGGTTGTATGTTTAATAAAATAGGATTTGCGACCGTAACAAATCTGACTTTACTTACAGAGCATGCCCCAATACAACCCTCTCAGTTCATATTACTTCCTTGAGTGAAAAAGGCAAGCAAGGCAAAACGTAAGGAAAATCGAATTTCGCGGGCTACCTTGTCGCATTCAGTGAAATAGGAGTTAGTTTTCAACTGCATCTTGTGAGACGGTAGTCGAACCCAATACATAGAATGACGAAAGCCAGTATGGCGTAGACCCCATCATCACTCATATCTAATTACTTGTACTTATAACCGATGCATCAAAAGCTTAAATAGTATATATTCTAAATGTTAAAAACCACTATAACCACGTTATAGTGAATTGAATATGTAACGTTAGTGATGGGTATGCGTTTGCGACTTGGGCACATTCCATTAGATGCGTTCGAGAATCTGATGAAGATTATTGACACCCCAAATTGTCTGATTTGCAACATACGCTCTGGTCTCTATTTATTACCTATGTAAAACTACGAGGCTGGCATAAGCGCGTCGCGTCGCGATAGTAGATTAAAAAAAAAACACTTTAATAATTTTAAGAAAAAAATACTCCGAGCTAAATAGCCGAAGGGATGTCATGTCAAGGCCCTTCGTGGGTCGGTGAACACATCAAAGCCTTCGTTTCCAGTTATCATGAGAGTATCTATGACAATCCAACATTCACCATCCGAAGTTGGAAGGTTCGACTTGATTCAATTAAGCATTACAAATAACAAATTTAATCGTTCTTACCGCATTGGTACGTTCTCTGTTGGAGATATTGGGCAGCTTGAGACTGGCGGCAAATCTGAGGGTCTCCCCAGCAGTCAGGGTGTCAATGAGCGTCGTGTCCTGAGCCACCAGAACTGAGCTACGACCTGCACCGTACAAACAGCCGGTGACACCTGTCTTTCTGTAACAAATGATCTTTTTTATATTTTGCGGATTAAATAAGGACGGATGCGGTTGGATGGACTGTGTTAAGAATGATATGGTAGGAAAGGAGGTGTCTCATGAGGTGACGAAAACCAGAAAGGTATGGAAGAGCAAAACCATGCTGCGCCGACCCCCAAATGTCCCAATTGGGAAAAGGGCAAGAGAATGATGATGATGATGAAATAAGTAAGTCTTTAGGTATCCTACACTGACACATTTGCAACATTAGTGCTCTTTTACCTTATACCGAAGAATTTTAGTCTGTTTTCATCTAAACTACTGGACTGATTTAAATTTAAAAAGGGTGTAAGTACTAGTTCCCTTCCCGTCGGGGCTGCGGGTTGTTCGAAAGAGATAAGGATTTAAGGAAGATCAAGGGCTAAGAAGGAACATGGGTGGTTTTAGTCAGTAGAAGTCTGACACTCCCTACCGCTCTGCCCATAGCGGGAGGATTCATTTGATGATTTCCCACCCACCAAAAAAATACTGGTTCCCTTAAGAATAGGGGAATTTCAAATTTTCAACCGACTTAATAACAAGGAGGTTCACCTATTTCTCCGTTATTATTGTACTACCAATGTTCGTTGTCATGTTTTAGTTAATCCGGAGGAAAATATCTTGCGGGAACTTCGAAGTCTTAACATTGCACCTACTTATATTATAGCACGTACTTTGAACACATATTGCTTACTTTACACGAAGTTTAGAATAAGAATGAGAAAAACACATGCCTTAGTAGCTAGGTGTGTCTAGTCTAGTTTTACCCTATATCTATTTCTTCATGGATAACGGAATGACGGAAGTTACTAGGTATTTTATCACATGAAGTAGAAACGACTTCCTCAATTTAGGAATAGCAATGTGCTAAGATTTTATTTGCGCAATAATTTTAGTTATGTTTTGTATGGGAATCATTATTTTTACCTACTGCTTTAGGTAGATACTATTTCATTTTCGTTTCCGTGACCTTAATTTATAAACATTCAAACCTACCTAATTAGCTATCTAATTAATGCACATAATTATAATAAAAAAATAGACAGTAGATTAGGATGTGCGAACCTACCTAGGTACGAACAAATGACAATAGATTATCGTTTATGAATGTTAATCTATTTCCAAATATAGATACTTACATGAATTTATAATTACTGAAAAAATAATTTTATTTTCTGATTTAATAATGTTTAGGTATTTCGCTGTTGTTAAAATATTATTTAACCTTTTCCTACTTTGTCGGTAAAGTTGTCGTTGAAGATGTGCGCATACACTATTAAATACAATATAATACATCGTTATTTATCTCAACATCAAGAATTATAAACACTGCTGCAAATCTGCATTGTATGTAAAAACATCGGTGTGAAAATGAAAAATTCAAACAAAAGACTAAAATTGGAAATAGGGTGATTAAAGTGCATTGACGCAATATACGTGAGTAGATGTGTGCCTGTGAAATATATTTCAGGTAAAATAATCTATATATATAAAAATGAAACCCGTTTTCCGTTGTCACGACTTGGCATGAAAACGGCTTGACCGATTTGGCTGATTTTTTTTTTAAATGTTCGTTGAAGTTCAAGGATGGTTCTTACGGCGAGAAAAAATCGAATAATGGCCGGAAAAGCCCTAAAAACAGCCCTTTTCTTTTTCCCATACAAACGTTTTCTAACTAAAACGTAAAATCAATTTGAGCTTTAATACCGTACCCATAAAGTTCAAGTGTTAGTGGAGAGGTTCCGGGAAGGCAAAACAATTGAGTGACGTTCAGTTGTTCAGTCAACGAATGACAACTTCAAACAGACCATACGACATTATCACAATAATCACAAATAATTACTGTTTCTTTCCCAATAGAAGAACGATTTTTCAAATGGTGTTTGCGTATAATATAAAAATGAATTGCTGTTAGTTAGCCGCGCTAGAACTAGAGAACGGCTAGACCGATTTGTCTAATTTTGGTTTTGAAACATTTGTGGCAGTCCAGAGAAGGTGAGAAATTAGTAGTATGTAGGTAGGTAGGTAATAGGTAGGTGGTAGGTAGTTGGTACGTAGCCAGGTAAAAGGGCATTGCAACGCACGCGGGGTACAGCTATATTATATAAAAATGAATAGCTGTTCGTTAGTCTCGCTAAAACTCGAGAACGGCTGGACCGATTTGGCTAATCATAGTGTTGAATTATTTGTGGAAGTCCAGGGAAGGTTTAAAAGGTGAGAAAGTGGTAGGTAGGTAGGCAGGGTAGTAGGTAGAGTAGTAGGTAGGGTAGTAAGTAGGATAGTAGAGTGGGTAGGGTAGTCGGTAGAGTAGTAGGTAGGGTAGTAAGTAGGTAGGGTAGTAGGTAGGTCGGGTAGTAGGTAGGTAGGGTAGTAGGTAGGTAGGTAGGGTAGGAGGTAGTAGGTAGGTAGGTAGTTGGTACACAGGCATGTAGTAGGTAGGAAAAAGGGCATTGCAACGCATGCCGGGAACAGCTAGTATGTAATAAAAACTTTAAAAAAAACCATTAAGCTCGAAGCATGGGTTCAACAAACGCAAAACAACTGGACGACTCCTTAACTTTTTTTATTATATAGTGGTTTTCTCAGTCAATTAAGTCAACTTCTAAAGTGGACAGTCCACTGAGCTAAGCAGTATGTGGAGAAAACTATGCGGTTCATTTGTTTGTAAGCCATACAATCATGAGTAGTGTAACCGTGTAGTGAACTTTTGCGCTTTCAGTTATGTATACAGTGAAGCTCTACTTGTAGGTACACATTTACATAGCTCCGTAGAGCAAGACTTTATTTAATAATAACAGTGGAAGCCAATATTGTCAGCAATATTTCTTACTTTCTTCCAGCTAAAATTTTCATTAATGTAGTCTTGCCGGCTCCTGAAGGACCTAGTATGAAGGTCATCCGCCCAGGTCTGAGGGCTCCCGAGGCACCACGAAGGATGATATTTGGGTCATTTGGATCTTCAACTAAGTCTGCCTTCTTTCTCCAACTTCTTCCTGTGAACAAAGAAGAAAAGGTTTAGTTTAGAAGATCCCTTCATCGTCATCTTCCTGCCTGATGTGATGTCGGCGCAACACGTTTTCTTCTTCCATTGTCCCCTGTCAGACATCACGGCATCATTTAGTCCCTTCTCTTTCATATTATTCCTCAGACAATCCATCCATCTTTTCTCTGACCTCTCTCCCTCTCGATCTATCAACATTTATTATCCATACCTTTTTAGTAACAGGCGTTTCATCCCTCTTCATTACAAATGTCCTTACCAAGATTGACGACTTCCTTGCATTTTTTTTGTAACAGGCGCTACTTTCAAACTTAACTTTGTTCAAAAGCTCCTTCTGATGACGTAAAACCTTTACAAACTTGACTTTGCCAAGTGCAAGAACAAAAGTTTAATGACTGCTTGTGTGTATCCTAAATCAATTAAGTATTCTCCACATTTGGACATGATTGTTTGTTGTTGTTATACCGGTGCCTATTGTTTTATCCTTTGTCTTACTTAAGTATAAAGCCAATGTTATGTTAATGTCAGAAAGTTAATGTTTATACATTTTTGAGGACAAGATTTTTCGATGAAGTGACTTTTTGAGACTACCAAAAATGTTGTTAAAGGTGGAGGAATATTGAAGAACTGGTCATTGATATGACTACGTAATACAGTCTCTTTTGGTAGGTATGTTAACCGCTTCGAATAATTGAATTCTATTTATAAGTTGAATGGTGCAACTTTTTCTGTTGAAATATGAATATTGCAAAAAAAAACTATGTACATCATTATCGCGTAACGATGATTGAACGTTGAAATAGGTCCACGACCTCCGTTAAATGCGAGAAATACAGGACCGGTCTTAGTGGCAATGTAATATTGTGATTCTTGATTTTTTTATTAAACTCTAGGAAGCTAATTTATATCTTAATAAATATTAAAGGTACTATTTATGTCCCTGTTTCGAGGTCCTGGGTTTCTCAGCAGCGGCTACGGAGTCAGGAGTGGTTTCCTATTACATGGGACGTAAAGATAAATGGGTGTAGGTAAGATGATAATTATGTTATACTGTTAAAATTAAATTTCATCGCATTTTAAGAGGTGTGCGGTTGTCTAGACTTAAGCACTACTGTCTAGACTTAAGAAGAAAATTAAGGGGCAGTTCACACAGAAATTCGACGCGACGATGCTTGAACTGAACATTGGTTTCGCGCTGCACAGAACGCGCGCATCGCGAATTCGCTGGCAGGTAGAGCGACGCGACGCCGCGGGGCACGTCGATTGGCATGTATTTAAATCGATATCTGAATATTCCCTTTTTTCGAACAAAATATTACAAAGTTAAACCAAAAATACTGACTTGCACAAAAATTATGCACACTTAACAATTCAAATTCAATATACTGTTTAATGGTATTTGCAAAACTGTTTTACTGAACTGATAACAACCTAACCTAACATAATCTAACCAAAATAATAATAATTATGGATTCACATGTCTGCGGAAATGTACTCACGATAAGCAAAAAAAAATACCAACCATAACCTAACCTAACCTGAACGATTTAGAGTGCAGGTTAGTATTTTTGATAAACATTATATATATAATAGGTATTTTTAACCGACTTCCAAAAGGAGGAGGTTCTCAATTCGTCGAATCTTTTTTTTTTTATGTGTGTGCCCCGATTACTCGAAGATGGCTGGACCGATTTCGATTTTTTTTGTTTTGTTTGAAAGGGTATACCTCCCAGGTGGTTCCATAATCATCAAGTCAGGATCTCATGATGGGATCCTGGAGAAGTAGAGAGAACTCTTCAAATTTTATAGGCACACTTGAAGTGATTTGAGTAGTTTTTGGAAGAGTACCTTCTCGGAGTGATCCCATTTCAGTTTGGTGAAGATCTCATTAAGAACTTCGGAGATAGGCAACGGAACTCCTCAATAAATGATAGCAAATGGACTGGGATTACTGAAATCTCATGTCTGTCTATTGTTTACACCAGTTAGTTAGTTGTGGAATATGGAAAAAAAGGTTTTTCCGATGTACGAACCACATTTTTGGTGTGAATTCGATAAAAAAGGTCATCTCGTTTTGTGTGCTTTTTTTAGTTAATTAGTGAAAGAAAGAAAAGAAAGAAAAAATATTTATTTGTCGCAGAAACATGACGAGCCACCTACTAGAGCACCTGGAGTTCCTGTTACCTGGAGTTACCTAGTGTGCTAAAAAATTATACAGATGTACATTTAAAAATATCCCTTTTCGATTTATCTCAATGAAATAGGTACCTATGTATGTTTTTGTTTAGTAATAGTGAATAAAGTTATATTTTGTATCATTATCTTTTAACGTCAAGTCGCGTCACGAATTGGTGTGAAGTGACCCTAAGTCTCTATCGTTAACATTTGGCATTTGAAGTAAGATTGTGAGAATTAATTTTATAATCGCTGCAGATTCTTCTACAGATTATTCTCTACACACCATGTCCATGATTTTAATGAATGCTTATCCTTTTATATCTTATTATAGTATAATCTCGGATTACATGTGTTAGTAGGTACGTAGATATGTATTAAGATAATATTACAAAATTGTTGGGGATTACTAGGCTATTATTATTATTTAGGTTATTTCAATTTTTGTCGGTGGTTCGTATGGCATGCAAATTTTGTAAAATGTTTGTTATTACTATCAAACGGAAGTTTCAGTCGTTTTGATAAAATATTTTGATATGGCGATGCACCGCACAATAAATAGTAATAATACGTAATGGGTATATAAATTATCATTAACAACACACTTGCTCATAAAATGGCTCTAATTTCACCGCAATTAGGCACATAATGACACCTGTAATCAAACTGTGACTTTTTCATTGTTATTATTCACAAGTGAGTTATAGGTTTTTTTTTATTGGTTGAGTTGCTTTGTTCTTAAAAAGTTTCGATACAAAAAAAAGATCGTGTTCAAAAGTACAAATAAATTAATGTACCTATTGCTTGCTCATTTTTAATAAATAAAACTTTCACTCAAATTTAACTTTTGTTTTCTCTGTAATAAAGAAAACTTTGAATTTCCCATTTTGCGTGGCTAAAACGCTATCCGCGAAAGTCCAAAAAAAAAGAAACTTCAATACTTCATTCTTTTAGTCTATGGCCGAATTGCCATTGTTAGATGCGCGCGCATAAGAAAACTGATTAATTTTTCCCGCCATTGCAAATTTTTTCACAACTCGTTTTCACTGTTTAAAATGATTTTTTGTATTATTTTCTTCACAAATGTGTTGAAGAACGTCATATGATACACGTGTGTATTGATGATTACCGTCCTCGGCTCTCTTAAGACCCTCACCTAACGACGCGGGCCTCAATGGCGCCTCAGCGGTAATCACCAACATTGCACACTTGTACCATAATGTACTATTATCACAGATATTCAAATTATGAGAGCGACGTTGACATACAAACTAAAAACTTGGGTATCGTCATTTCCTTTCATATTAAAAATAACTTATGGCAGCTTGTCTTAGCTTTGTCTGAGTTAAAGTTTTTGAAACCGCGATATTACGTCCAAAGATTGCAATTCATGGAAAGGATGTCCAAATTATGCAAATATTCAAATGTATTTGATAATATTATTATTATTGGTGCACTGACCTATGCGCATCAGAAATTAATGTAGCGAATATGGATTAATAAAATAAATAAAAAAAGGTGTAGGTATTGCTAGCTTTGTTGGACGTGATAAGTAAAGTCCATTTCACGAAAGAAGTCCCGCAGACGCAGCGCTGTATGTCGCGCGACGTAATGTTGTTTCACAACTTTTGGCATCGTAAATAAACCTTATAACGCACTAATCCAATAATAAAATATCTACCACAGCAAACGCACCTTGATAACATCGACAAACGACAACATGGCCGATCTGTTAAATTTAGTTCCACAATTGTCCGCGGGACTTCTTTCGTGAAATGGACTTTAGTTAGATAAGATAGCTGTGTGTGATAGGTACGGTTTGATGATGTAGCTAACAGTTCAGTTTTCTGCCAGTTTTCATCAGTATACCTACATGGTAGAATGCCCTGCCCTGATGGCAAGTTTAGTGAAATTACTATAAGCCTCAAGTTGGTGACATACTTGGTAGGATTCCTCCTGATAACCTGAAGCACTATGTTACGGGTTTTTTGGGTATTTACCGACTGGGGAGGTGTTAATTCTACTTTTAAATGCCGTGTTACATTTAAGTTAATCTTATACTGCGCTAGGAGAGTGAGAGAAACATCGCGAGGTTGCCAACAATAACAATAAAACCTACAAATAAAAATCAGGCTACCCGAAACTGTCGATTTCTTTTCTAATAGTTTAGCGATAAAGTTGAAAATCTATTAAAGAAATACAATATTGTAGTAGCGTGATATCTGTACCTACATTGTAAAAGGATCATGAAGCGTTCGCGCGCTTACAACTAATTACATTAAAAAAAAATACAAAAAGAAATCACCAACGTTGACCGACAGCAACAATTTAAAGACATTTGAGTAGTAAAAGATCCTTGCATCACTGTATGTTCAACCGATTATCCCGAAGTGCTCATTGTTTTATCTATTTGAGCGGTGACCTTTGCCCTGAAGCGGGGCGTTAACAGGTCCGTTATGTCAGTATCTTCTGTTGTTTAAAGACCGTCATTTTTATTATTTCAATGTTCGTGCAATTGTTGATTCTCTATAAGTTGATGAAAGACTTTGTGTATTTGGTGTGTGTGCGGTACCTACTGACGGATGATTGCAGAGAGTCTACTGTGTGTGATGATTGTTGTGTGTCTGGTGTGGTCTGTCGTGTGCGAGGTGTACTACTGGCAAACACAGTGTCTCCCAATACCTTACTGAGTATGGTGGTTGTGTGTATGGATGCTTGTTTTTGTAGGATTGTTATGTCTATTGCTGTATTCAGTTGGTCTATGTATTTTTGTAAACTTTTACTAATAATGCCTGTAGCTCCTACTACTATTGGGACAACTGTGGTTTGAGTATTCCATAAGCGCCGAATTTCTGTCTTCAAAAGGTAGTATTTGCTTAATTATTCTATTTTTTTAGCTCCTATGTTGTAGTCTGAAGGTACTGCTATATCTATTAAAAATATGGTACTGTTGGTCTTGTCTACATATATTAAGTCTGGTCTAATACATGTTACGGTAATATCAGTCTGTATAGGTATTTGCCACATGATTTTAGCTTGTACATTTTCTTTAACTTGCGGCTGTGGGCTGTGTTAGCATAAACTGATGAGATTAATTTTTTGTGAAAAGTTATTAAACTTGGTGTGCTGGTGCCTAATCTTATGGATGGCGGTGAATGTTGGGTGTAGCAAACGAAGCATGAAAGTAGGATTAATGCTGTGGAAATGCGTTCTTTGCGAAGCATTTGTGGTGTAACTCTGAATGATTAATTGAGGAATGAGTTTATACGAGAACGTTGCGGTTTAAAAGAAGATGTAGTGACAAAAATTGAAAAGAGTATGCTAAGGTGGTTCGGTCATGTGGAGAGGATGAATGAAAGTCGATTAACAAAAGGTATTTACAAGGCAGATGTGAGTGGTAATGCCGGGAGGGGACGCCCTAGAAAGACATACACTGATCTTATTGGTGCCGTTCTTCTGAAAGGTGCGTAGTATTCGTAACCGGCGTGCGTGTATGACCCTGGGCCCTATCCAATAAAGCTGACAATCCGACATATATGTCAAAAAATGACAAAATTGTAGAATTGTCGCGCTTAAGCTGTTTAATAAACGTGACAAATATGTCAAAAATCGACAGGTGAAATCTTGACATATTTTTAATGTAAAAACACGTTTAATAAAACTCGACATATCAAAAAAACCACAGTCACAATATTTCTGACAATTGTCGGTGACAATATTGTCGGATTGTCGTGACAATTATGTCGACTTTTGACATATTTGCAAAGAATTTTGTTTTATGAAGCTGGATGAGGGTAAAATTGAAAAAGTATATTATCAAAGTACAAGAATAAAACAATCACTAGTGCAACTTCGATTGTGTTATGATCGCGTGTAAGATGGAAATGCACAGAAAACTTACCATTTTGGGCCTTATTTACGAAAGTAAAAATATACTTTTTGGGAAGTTTAGTGACCAATTGACCCACGATGTAAAAATAAATAAATGGAAGGAAATAGCCGAAAACTTAAGAACATTAGGTATTTTCAATAAAGACTGGAAATACCTTCTTGACACTACATGGCAAAATTGGCGCAAAAGGACCATGGTAAGGTTTAGCTTATTGTAACTACATAGTTTATCCTTCATCAATCCGTAATTTTTTTTTATTTATTTAGACCGTTAACCAATAAAGAAGTTGTCAATTAGATATGTATTATATTGTGTAGGTATGTATGAAATATTCGCATTGTGTATGTGGAAACGATTTTTAGAACCACAACCCATCCAATGCAAAGCGCATAAAATTTATTTATCGGGTGTAAGTGCTTGGTTTCTGCTTGTACCGTGTTCAAGTCGATGAGCAATTTTATCAATTAAATATTCTACGGTAGATTTACATACCCGAAATTTTTCTATAAAGCAGAAATCTGTAATTGAGAAGGAAAAACTGATTCTGCTTTTAAATGATCGTCGTTGCCTCCTCGTTTGTATTTGTTCCAAGTATTCATCATCACTACTCTCACTGCTCGATGTAAGTACCATTTTTTTGTAATAAACTTTTTCAATACACTTTTTTACACCTTCAAAATTCAAAATATGATTTCGCGACAGAGGGTAACGCGCCTGTCAGAATTGTCGGACAATTCTACAAATATGTCAACATGTCATGACAATTTTCTGTTTAATAAAGCAGATTTGACAAGTTTTTCACGACAATTTGTCACCTGTCACCTATCGCATATAAAGTTTTATAAAACAGAAAAATGTCAAGAAAAAAAAGAGTCCGACATATTTGTGAATTTTCCACCATGACAATTTTGTCGCCTGTAAGTTTTATTAAACAGAAAAAATTGTCGAGTTGTCACTTTTTGACATATGTCGGACTTGTCGGATTGTCAGCTTTATTGGATAGGGCCCAGATGTATGAATGTGGACGAGGAAAAAGGAGTATGTAAAGATCGTAGCAAGTGGCGTTCTGTGGTTTCTGCCTACCTCCATGGGAAAAGGGCGTGAGTTTATGTATGTATTATTAAACTTCTAAATTACCTTTATTCTTTTGTATATCGTGAATATTAGCGACAACAACGAATTTCAACGACGATTACGCTACATACTTACTTTTGACTTACATTATTGGTTGCTAAAAATACAGATTATCTCGGAAAACAAAAGAACAGCAAAGCCTAAGTAGATATACTTCCGAACCATTGCAGCTAGAGTTTTCAGACCACTGATTGAACTAAAACCATTTTAAATTTGTCGAATGATTTTGAACGAAAAATGAAACAAAAAAATGATAATTAAAAAATAATTCATATGGCAGTTGATTTTTCATGTGGTCTCATTTATACCTTAGAGTTATGGGATATAAAAAAGCCTTACTGAACGTTAGCAAGTGGCGTTCTAGGCTTTGCGAAAATCAAGAGAAACCTGATGCAACCCTCAAAACGTGAGTTTATGTATTTGTGTATGTTTCTTGATTAAAATAATCCGAATGAAGTCGTACGATCCTGATCATGGTTTGCCCAAACAATGAGTCCGCATAAGGTTTGCGTATGATCAGATGAGGTATTCCATAAAGCACACCCAAACGAAGCACACCCAGACGAAGCACACCTAAAGTATTCCACTTAGCACACCCATAGGTGGGCTTCAAATAAAAATTTAAAATAATTAATTTCCTATTCCACGAAGCACACCTACGAATATCACTCGCATAGTGCGGTGACTAAGAAATAAAAATGTCGATAGAAGAAAATATTTAAAGACTAACTTAATATCTAACATCTTTCAGTTTCATTATAATAATGTGATACAATACTTGTAATTTTTATAATGTTCATATATAAATCCCATAAATAAGACGTATACATGATGCGCTAAAAGAAAACGCGTGCATTGCCCGCCACTGCATTCCCGAGCCAACCCGAATTTAGCCGAGCGTTTCCGGAACTTGTTTACTTAGTTCTCATTACACTATCGCAACATCACAGGCTGAGTGTATGCAATTGTGCGGCGGTCTTGTTGTTGTTATTTTTTCTGTTTTTCGTGCAATTTATTCAAACAAAATAATGGAGCCGATGGCAGGTCCAAGTAGTAGAAATTTTAACCCATCTATTAATTACGTAGGTACTTGGCCGGAAGGGGACACAAGTGTTAGTGTATAATGACAAACAATATAGTAAACACAAGATTTATAAAAACGGTAATGCTTTGTGGAGGTGTATTAAAAAAGAGTGTAATGGCTTACTCACATTAAGTAACTTGGAAGAAGTTGAAAATAAAACTAATAATTATACAGAGTCTCATTACTCTGAAATAAATAAAATTTTCAATAAAAAAAGAGCCATAAATCTGGCAAAACTTTTAGATTGCTTCCAAAAAAATTGCAATAATTATGCCGAAATTAGAGTAAAAATGGGTGTTTCAAATCATCAAAAAATATGCTGAAATAAAAAATAATATAATCGAAAACACAATAAAAGATTATAAAAATGGCTTACTTTCAGTTGGACATTGTCTAGAGAAATTAAGATTCTAATAAAACAATAATTTATTTAATTGATAAGTTTAGATACTAAATTTCCCATTTCTTCAAGATTATTTAAGAATCTTAAAGATTGTTATTTGTGATTTTAAACGGTCTGTGATTTTACAAAAAAAACTATAGTATTTTTATTATTAGTTAAAAGGTGGCTATAAGAAAACTTCAACATAGATCTCTATAGAAAACTATATTTACAATGTTTTTTTTTATATTTGTCCAAGTTTTTATTGCAATTATGAAACAATCTGTGATTTTTTATGTTAAATTAGAGTATTTTTATTATTCACTAAACAGGTAGCTATAAGAAAACTTCAACATAGATCTCTATGTAAAACAATATTTACAATGTTTTGATTTTTGTCCAAGTTTTTATTGCATAATTATGAAACAATCTGTGATTTTATTAAGAGCACGAAAAAGGAAAATATTAGAAAAATAGTTTAAAAAAAATATTTTTTTGGAAAGTTAATTATGAAACAATCTGTGATTTTAAATAGTAAGATAACAAAAATGACAAATATTGTGTCACATTATTGTAATGAAACTGAATGATGTTAGAAATTTAAGTTAGTCTTTTAAATAATAAATATTTTCTTCTATCGACATTTTTATTTCATAGTCCCCGCACTATGCGAGTGATATTCGTAGGTGTGCTTCGTGGAATAGGAAATGAATTATTTAAAAATTTTATTTGAAGCCCACCTATGGGTGTGCTAAGTGGAATATTTTAGGTGTGCTTCGTCTGGGTGTGCTTCGTTTGGGTGTGCTTCATGGAATACCTCGATCAGATAGATGAATTAGGTGCTGGAGATTTATGAGTATTAATGATTCATTGTGCACGTGCATAAACTCAATAGTGCACAATGCAAATAGAGAACTATTCGACTCTTGGTTTCATTAGTAACACTGTAGATGATAAAATGGTGCAACTAGCGGCACTCGACCAATCATCATCATCATAACATCACGCCTATATTCCCCGAAGGGTTAGGCAGAGTTTTATCAATAGTACCTACACCCACATTTCACCAGTTATGTTTATGTCCCATCTGATAGGGGGTGAGCCTATTACCATCAACCGGTCACAAATCCTGACTCTGCGGCTACTGAATAAACTCCATTACCTTATTGAATCCAGGCCCTCATGCTCAGCGGTCGCGATTGTGACTACTAGACAAACGAAGTCGTCAAACAGTTGATGATTAAAGTTGATCGGCGGCGCACTTTGAGGAAACGAAATTAGAATATTATTATAATTTATAAATGCAACGACATATAAACTTTAGTGTTTCAGATTTTTTTTTTTTTTAAAAGGGCTGTTTTTATTAAATTAACGGTAATTTTTATTAAGTGGGTCGTATTCATGTACTAAGGAGCTCGTGGCTTAATAAGAACTGCCACTCGGGTCGATCTTTAGGTAAAGCTGTGCTTGCCTAGGTCGGTCTGTGGATGGGTGACCGCCCGACATACCGAGTTTCCTCCGTGCCTCGGAAAGCACGTTAAGCTGTTGGTCCCGGCTGCCATATATAGATCTTTGGCAGTCGTTACAGGTAGTCAGTGACCTGAAATTCTGACATCCAGTCTTACCAAAGAGTATCGCATTACCTAGATTAAGTGGGTTGTGGAGGTCAGATAGGCAGTCGCTCCATGTAAAATACTGGTATTTAACTGCATCCGGTTAGACTGGAAGCCGACTCCAACATAGTTGGGAAAAGGCTAGGCAGATGATGATTCATGTACTCAGTACGTGGTAACAGTTTCAAGGTTGGTGTCCCTTCCACCCCGCACTATAAGATGCAGCTACATACATATTATCATGTAGCGTCAGGGAAGTGACTCTTAAAATAGTTGCGGAATAACTCAAGCAAATTCTGTTCCACCAATGGTCCTGGGAAGTGCAATAACCTTTAATTTGCACTTTTGACACATGAATACTGACGACCTCAAGGTTAAATAAAAATTGACAACTATATGGATATTTCCGCTAGATTAACTTTGACTTGACAAAGGCTATCAAGTTCTGCAAATGCTAGATGTCAAAAAACCGTGCAAGATATCATCAACACTTGTGGCGTGGCGTGTCGTAACCGACGACTAATAAAATTTTGAGAATATATTTTCTAAAAATAAAACCTATAAGTATTCTAAAGATTTTTAAATATCTAAGTTAGTAAATTGGTCCAGTTTAACAGGTCCAGTTTAACCGGATACAGCTTAATACCAGTATTTTCCATTGAGCAACCAACGTCTAACTGACCTTCACAACCCAGATAGTCGTAGTACTAACTGGGTTGTACTGTGAAGGTAATACACCACCTTTTTCTATTTTTGGTGGGTTGGGAAATCATCAGCGAAAGGGAGTGTCAGACTTCTACCTACTCACTAAAAACCACCCATATTCCTTCTCAGTCCTTTGTGTTCCGGGGCCACGGTAAGTCTTTCGAACAACCCGCAGCCCTGGAATACGATACCCCTTGGCTTCATCATCATCATCATTTCAGCCTTAAGACGTCCAGTGCTAGACATAGGCCTCCAGCAGAAGGGGGGCATTTGCCATAATCGCCACGCTTGGCAGGCGGGTTGGCGATCGCAGTATGGTTTTTTTTTTTTAAACGGTTGTTACGAAGGTACAGAGAATGCTGCTGCCCATTCTCTGGCAAGTCCCTTAGTCGCCTCTTACGACACCCACGGGAATATATGGGATGGTGCTATTCTTTACCCCTTGGCTTACCAAGGGGTAACCTGTCTTAACTGATTGTCAAACTTTAAGGCCACTATTTAACGACTGTCAAAGATCTACCATTGACAGCAAGCTTCGCTATGTAATGAATGGGCCACGGACCACTCTTGGCATGCGCGGCTTAAACTGAAGATCCCCCGAGTGGTAGTTAATAATATGCTATCATTTTAATATAGTAGCTACCCATTCCGATCACTGGTTATGATTTCCAGTTTCTTTATAGCTGTGTACTGACCGAGAGCGCAGCCTCGCGCGGCATGTGCGCGAGGCAATTCATCCGGTCGTGCCTCGCCCGAGGAAAACAATGAAAAATTGAAAATGATCGTGTCGCGCGGCATACGCCCGAGGCAGCCTCGGTCTGCGCGCTCAGTTAGTACACGGCTAATGACGAATCTCTATCACCATAAGGCTAACATACATTTTAATATTTGACATAATTGACACAAAATTTTGACTTGAAATTAAAATAACGCCAGTGTGGAAGTCTCTTTAATAATCTGTTGGTTTAGCGTTGGAGGAGGGACGAATCGCATGTGACCAAAAAGGTGACGGATATAAATATGAATAATGCATGTGTTAAAACAATCACATACGTAAATAATCTTGTTGTAATTATTTTAATTTAATAGTAGGTATGATCTCTGGACACTAAATTAAGGATTCGTTCGTAATAGAATTGATGGGTTCGAAATGTGGTGCTAGCGCAAAATGATAGGCATTTCCTGGACGGGCGGCGCGCCGCACAAAACGTCTCGATTCTGAACGAACTGAAAGTCAAATCTCGCCTATCGTCAATCTGCATGAAACGACTTCTACCTGTACTTCGGATACGTGGCAGGGAAGGAGGCTGATAGCTTGGAAAAGGTTATTGTGACTGGTAACGCGGAAGGAAAAAGAGGTCGTGGAAGATCACCAACCCGATAGACAGATGTGGTGAAGGAAGTCTGCAGAGGGAATTTCCAGGCATTCGTCCGCATAGCCGAAAACCGTCC
The DNA here is from genome assembly GCA_949774965.1 of Diarsia brunnea. Classification (NCBI taxonomy): domain Eukaryota; kingdom Metazoa; phylum Arthropoda; class Insecta; order Lepidoptera; family Noctuidae; genus Diarsia; species Diarsia brunnea. The sequence continues at coordinate 8,837,900 of OX458999.1, read as the reverse complement.
AGCATTGAGAGCGTTGGTGAAGAAAGCAACGACCTCATGTGGTCACGACCATCGGTCACGAGGAAACGAGGAAGAAGAAGAAGACGTATGTTCCCACTTTTATAATAGTCAATTTCTTCATTATAATATTAATCAATTGGCAAAACATAGCGCACGATCTTTTATTTAATTATTACCTTTATTACCTTTATTACGAATAAACGATTCTGATTCAACAATAATGTTCAATAACAATATAGTGTTCAATACGTGCATACATAATAACAACATTACCAATACAGTCACGTGTAAGATGCATAACATAAGCGTTTATAAGTTGTTGTGGTTTTGTTTACGAATCAATTACTTTGCCAACTAAGAAATATCTTCTACTAATAACAAAATTATATTTTGAAGGACTGCCTCGTCGGTCTAGTGGTCGCAATCGCAACTACTGAGCAAGAGCTCCTGGCTTCGATTACCGGGTTGGGCAATGTGTTATTGGGTTTCTCAACCCGGCAAATTTATCAATAGCAGCCACGGAGTCTGGATTTGTGCTCAGTTGATGGCAATAGGGTCGCCGCCTTTTACACACGGACTTCAAGAGAACTGGCGGAACATGGATGTACTATAAGGGTACACCTCTGCCCAACCCTTTGGGAACTACAGGCGTGATGCTATGTTATTTTGAAGGAAAGTAGTTTTCATGAACAAGGAAAATGCTTGGCGAAAATATCCCACCTGGACACGAGTGCCGGGTGGAGATCATGACTGCCCTGGAGTGTTAAATATTATTATATGGTGTTGAAACACTACCCAAACAATGGGACACTTTGATGTCGTGTCCTGCCTATCCTGTTACTTGTACTTCACAAGAGCTGATGGACGCTACTGAGTCAAAGCGCCAAACTCGTCGCCTTTGGGCTAAGCCAAATTTGAAATGTCATCGACACGCGAAAAAGACGAGATTGCATCTAATATTTGCGTTTCCAATTTAACACATTTAGACAGCGTAGCGTAATCTCTGACATAATAACATTCTAAAATGGTTGGAGCCGGATTTATTTTTTACAAAGCCAAAGATTATAATTTGAAGCGTAGATAATAAATAATATGTTGACTTCACGTTTGTGTTACATACTCGTTGTACCCGGGTTTTTCAAACTTTCCCTGGCGTATGTAGGACAACTGGCAAAAATTGTCTCAATGGTTTACGAGTCTATAGGGTACAGACAGATGTAGATTTATATTGATTATGTACGTAAAAATCGGTATATTAGGCTTATAAAAAGGTAGTTTAAATATATGTAGGATTAATAAGGTACGTAACCAGTTTGAATTGGCATTTGAATGAGTGAAGTGTAGGTAACCGAGATGATTTTTTAAGGGGCCTTTATTTTTTTTCGGTTATTGGTTACTTTTGCTCCTGGCTTCGACAACGATATGAATAAATAAAGGTCTGAAATTATCCTGCATGAACGTATTGCAAGGAAAAATAAATCCTAAAAGGTAACAGACAGATAGCTTTAGCATTTATAATATAGTATCTTTCTTCAAAATAATCAATAACGTAGTAATACACAATAATCAACAACTAGATAACCATAATAATATATTTCCTAACGAATCCTTTGTTTAGTGATAACTTACACTGTGCAAGCGTCACTGCAAATATTTGCAGGAGTCTTCAAGTACAAAGTCAACAGAATTATTTTCATACCCGTTGTGTTGCAAGCCATGCATGGTTGGTTGCATAAGACAGGCTTTGTTATAAAAATAACAAGAACTACCTTTTCCATTCTTATCAAAACATAGATTCAATCTGGTACAAAGTCAAAGCATTTATTTCAATTAAACCATTACTAGGTACTTTTGTGTATGTCAGAAGAACAATTCATAAAACTAAACTACGAGTGCAATACGTCATCCCGAAAGCCACCACGCCGAATCACACGCCGCCGAATGCCCGCAACAACGAACACTGCGAGCACGAAAACACGCAGCGATGCACACCGCAACAACGAATGTACGAGACTCCAAATCACGGAACAACGAATGCACGCCGCAACGCGCAACCACCGCCCCGCGACCCGGAGCCCCGCGCACCCACAGCACTCGCCGCCGCAGACATCCGGCGACGCGCAACTCGACGCAGCAACCCCCGGGACGACTTATTGCACTCCTAAGCTACAGTCACAGTCACAAGGCATAATAACTTGTGAAAGTACTGTAGTTGCCCATTCCCTAGCGTAGATCTCTATGGAGAAGAACGGGCAAGAAACTCCATGGACACTCTTTTAAATCAGAATATTGTTACAAAATCTTGGAACATTATATTCATGTTGAGATGGTATATTATGTGAGAACGATGTAGCAAGATGTGCACGATAAGTGTCCACAGTAAAGTCAAAAAACGACGATTCAAAGATAAAATAATAAATTAAACAAGCCGTGGCAGCTAAAAGGTGACCAGTCACAACTGACAGCACCCGTTCACGAGCATGACGCATGGATCACCACCATTCCACTCAACCATTTTGAAGGGAACGAAATGATCCTACACACCCGCCACCATCAGCGAGACATTTAAGTGAGCATGACACACTCTCAATCGCCAGGGCATATCCAAGTCAAATAATTAATAAGTAGCTTTCCAGAGAATGATAGCTTTCTAGTACATAGTACTCACACAATATGTGCTATGCGACTATATAATACTAAAGAGATTGAATTTATACATTGCAAAGATAGTTGTACAATCTTCTTCTTCTTCTTTCTTCTTCCTATTTAATGCTATCAATTTAAGCGCCCTGTCCTTGTGGAGCAGGACCGGCATTAAGCCAAGCATTTTTATCAGCGATATAATCGTCCAACTTGTAATATGCTTGCTTGCATAGTGTGCGTTTGATGCATGTTTTAAATTTCGTTTCATTCAGTTCAAGAATGCTTTGTGGAATTTTGTTATAGCATCTCAAACAGTACCCCATGAAAGATAAGTCTACTTTAGCGAGTCTGAAGCCTGGCTGTACTAACTGGTCCCTATTCCTAGTAACATAATTGTGTCTGTCTCCTCTTTTACTAAAAAGATGCAGATTTTTTCTCACGTACATTATGTTTTTGTAGATGTACTGACAATGCACCGTCGTGATGTTAATGTTCTTAAACAGTTCCCTCAGAGAATCGCGCCTACGAAGACCATATACAAAGAACTGTATTAGAGGGGAATAGGTACAAACAATTGATATTGAACATTGGGTCAATGATAATAATAGATTATAGAATAACGTGTAGAGGATTAAAGAAGATTAAGTAACTCATAGATAGTGCTTTAAGGGCATCGATACATAGGGCACGCCACGATAGTGGCGGTAAGTCCCCTCTTTGAGGAGTGGCTGGAGAGGCGCCACGGCGCCCTCACCTTCCGTCTGACGCAGGTCCTCACCGGACACGGTTGTTTGGGGAGGTACCTGCACCGAATCAGGCGGGAGGAAACGCCCAGATGCTACCATTGCGAGGATCGGCCGGAGGACACGGTGGAGCACACCTTGGAGGTATGCCCCGCTTGGGCGGAGCCCCGCTTGGGCGGAGTCCCGCCGTGTTCTCGTAGCGGCGATTGGCGTCCGGCCCTGGTGCAAGCCATGGTCCGGGGCGAGAGGGAATGGGATGCCGGTGCCTCCATCTGCGAAGCAGTGATGCTAGCGAAGGAGGTGGCGGAACGTGAGAGGGAGAGAACTTCTGGTCCCAGCCGCCGCGGGGGACGCTCCGGGCGTTGGGAGCCACGTGATGGCTTCCGGCCACCTAGGCGCGGGCCTGTGGACGGTGAATAATGGGGTAGTTCATCGGGGCGTTCGTCTTATGACGACGACAGGCCGAGGCGGCGAACCTCCTTGTCTGTTATATTTGTATTTGCCCTAGATAAATTATTCTTTGTGTTTGTCGTTTAATATTAATTCCCTCAGTACGATACAAGGTAAAAACAAACGAATTGTCATCGTTGGTACTTCACTTATTTTAAACTTATAAATATAATTTACATAATTGGTTCGCTAAATAACACAATTGATAAATGTTGGTTAAATTGCCTTGTAATTATCATTTCGGAGATAATAGTCACATATGACTTACGTAGAAGGTTGGGATAAAAAATATGGCCTCAAATGAAATGATAACCAAATGAAACGTTCCACTGATTTAATAACAACTAGTTCGAATTGATCAAATATTATTATCAAAACTACACAACTGATATTTCAAAAACCAAATTACGAATAAAATAAAATCGTTTATTCAAAGCACGCTAATCAGCATATATTTAGCGTTTGAATTACATAAAATACTCCTCTAAAAGGCATGCCATAGTATTTTAACTGTGACGATACCTGTTTCACGATGTCCACTGCTCACGTAATAAATTCAGAAATGGAACAATTTTTTTTTTGTATAATTATTTTAATAATAAACTTTTATCAAAATGAAAGATGTTTGCAGAGCAAGTTGAAAAACAATTTAACAATGCCTTCTTCATTTAAGAAGACGTCCCGTAGATCTGTAAATTGTTTTTTGTAAATAAATTATTACGAGTACTTAGGTACTTCCATTATTCCAGTATTACATGGTTTCATTATTTTATTTCAAATTTTATTTGCTTAACGTTTATTTTAAATTCTATTTTAATGATTTTATTTTACCTCTTGGATTTAAATTTTATTATGATTTCATGTAAAGTAAAATAGCTTAATGCTTTTTTTATCTTTTTGGTTTTAAAATTAAGTTAACATTTTTTATGCATAATAGTTTAATGACATCATACATACATACATAAAATAAATCCACGCCCATTTCCCATGGGGGTAGGCAGAAACCACAGAACGCCACCTGCTACGATCCTTACTTGCCTCGTGCACATTCATACATCTGCACGCGTAGTATGACCACCGTAGAAACGGGTTTTGTCGACGGAAGAATCGACAAAATGACAGATTGTAGCAAAATTTCATGTCAAATTGTATGGAAAAAGCTTTGTCTATTCTTGGTAGAATAGAGATAGAATCGCCGTACTAAGCGTGCTGGTCATACACGCACGCTGGTTGAGTGTACTACGCACCTGTGCTTTCTGAAGAACATCACCAATAAGGTCAGTGTATGTCTTTCTAGGGCGTCCCCTCCCGGCCGGCGTTGCCACTCACATCTACCTTGTAAATACCTTTCGATAATCGACTTTCACTCACCCTCCCTACGTGACCAAACCATTAGGTGGTTTGGTCATACATACTCGTTTCAATTTTTGTCACTACATCTTCTTTTAAACCGCAACGTTCTCGTATAACGTCATTCCTCAATGTATTATTCAGAGTTACACCACACATGCTTCGCAAGGAACGCATTTCCACCGCATTAATCCTACTATCATGCCTCTCTCCTCTACTTTTATGATATCAGTTTTCAAATTACTATGTTATCTATCGGTGAATTTTAGTTGTGGAAAACCCACTAAAGGTTAACGTTCTACTTCATGGCTGAAACTAATTATTTATATTTCATCGTTTTATTAAAATATATTTGTATCGTTGTTATTATTGAATTAACTTATTTTATTTTTATAAATATCTAAATAGAAGTGTGTTGCCTAACCGCATAAACTGAAAATAAACACATACATTCATACATAAATCATCTGCCCAGCCTTACCCTAACTATTCCAGCCTAACCAGCAGGGCTATTGCGTTATCTTTTTAAACGTCAGTGGCTATCATAGTGTCCATCGATTAACTGTCAAATGGCTCCATTTTGTACCAAACCATAACCATTTGACAGTTAATCGATGGACGCTATGATAGCCACTGACATATAAAAAGATACGCAATAGCCCTGCAGATGCTACTGAATACCGGTATTTAACAAGGGGCGATGGCCTATCTTACATCATATAAATGGTAATTCGATACCCCTTGGTAAGACTGGCTGTCAGACTTTCGGGCCACGGACTACCTGTAACGACTGTCAAAGATCTCCAAATAAAAGCCGGGATCAACGGCTAGAGTGCTTTCAGACTTTCAGAGGCACGAAGGATATTAGATATGTAATGTGCGGTCACCTATCCACGACCCTACCTAGACAAACTCGGCTTAACGTGAAAATCGACCAAAACCGTTGTTATAATATAGCATCATTTTTTTTTGGGGGTGGGAAATCATCAAATAAACCCTCCCGCTCTTGGGCAGAGCGAAAGGGAGTGTCAGACTTCTACTGACTAAAAACCACCCATGTTCCTTCTTAGCCCTTTATGGCGAAGCCGCGGTATCTCTTGCGAACAACCCGCAGCATAATATAGCACCATCACTACTGGAACATTTTTATTCTAAAAAGTTCATACACAAATCAGTAGCAGAAATGGTCTGCATAAATTACTCTACCTCTTATAGGTTTGCTGTAGAAACCTGAATTCTGAGTTGAGCTTGCCTGACCCATTGGCTGGATGTTAAATACTCTTCAACTTATGACGGTACAATAAATGATAGGATGGGGAATATACCCTACGTGTAAATTTTGAAATCTACATTTGCTACAACTTGACCCCGACAACTTGGGATAAAAACTCGCTTATAGAAGGAGAAATAGACTTTTTAACGTTTTTTTGGAAAGTTTCCACCTCTTTAGCATAAACTGCGGTTTGTGAGAAAGCTCAATCCGCAGTTTACAATCACAATTGACAAATTGATTTTCGAAGTATTCAATCATTCATTAGCTATTAGAAAAGTGTCAGTTTAATATCCTCAACTGCGCAGATTTCTCACATTCAGCAGTTTGTGGTGGAAAGCTCAAAATTATTGCAAATTAGTATAACCTAGTACTCTTATAGTATCATAAGGAATGCACCCAATTACCAAAATCAGACAAATATAAATTGTTTGCTTGTTTTTAAATGCACATTTATGCTGGTCAATATCCATGAGTATCAACGATGATGCACAATGTGCAGCAGATAATTCTTTCAAATAAGCAAGGCAGGGTATGGAAGAAAGCGATGATAATAAATAAATAAATTATATATTTATTATCATAATAATAAATTTAGATAACTAGTATAATTATAATGTTTACAAATAGATTATTATTAGATTTTAATGTAACGAATATTATTTGTGTCACAAAATGTCAACGGAACGAAGGAGCCTGAAACTCACGACATAGGGAATCCTAGTGTGAGTTTCAGGAATCAATGTTACGAATGTAATTTTTGGAACAATAAATTATTCTATACTATTCTAAAAAAAAAAAAAAAAATATTAAGAAAATATTGTCAATATGTCAAGCATTTACTACGCCTTCATGTACCATCTCTCACTCTCTTTGGGGTGGTTAATGCCTAACCTGGTGTCAGTGTCTTCATGTCGCACAAAGGCCTCTGACTTGGATACGGTTTATTTTTAAGATATTTCTTGATAACATTATTGAAAAATATGTTTCAGGAATGCAGGTTTAAAGCAAGTGATAATTATAAAATACGCACATGACTCCGAAAAATCAGAAGTGAAGTCAGAATCAGAAATCAAGTCAAGTTATAGGCTTGAGTTCGAACTCAAGGCTATAACTTGACTTGGTTTCTGATCGATTATATATTGTGTAGGTACCTACCATCAGAGGATATGATTTTATAGACAAGAATCTTGATGTAAATATCTTATATCCTTTACCAGCTACAAACATTCAAGAATATTTTAACCTGACAATCATAAGAAAAAGTAACCCACAACCACTGCAGTTACACCATCGTAAGTCGAACAGCAGTTTACCGGCAAAAGAAACTTTCACTTAGAAAAAGAAACATTACCATTTGGAATCCTAAAGTGTATATCCGAAAACACAGACACATCACATTTTAGTTTTTCTTCATCAGACTTTCCAAGTTCAAGATCCATTTTTGAGATTTTAAATGTACTTGTAAGTCGTGGAACTATGATTTATTTCGATCGCGACATTGATTTGTTAGCGCGTGCGATGAATGCGCAGGCGGCTATGAGACTGACCCGCGATATCAACACAACGCTTGTGCATCGTACACACCAGGAGTGTGTACGATGCAGAGAAGGGTTCTCTACAAACTCGTCAAATTATCTTGTTGTACTGTGACTTGAATTTTATTACTAATTATTGTAGTTTTGATATATATTTAATATTCGGGTGTAGTTTTCCGCTGATGAATGTGATGCTTTCAGATTTTTTGCTGATGGATAACTAAGGGGAACCGGTTTTGGTATTATACCCACGAAGCCGTCAACCAAGCACTATGTGCGTCAAACTTCAAAGTAACTCTACGCAAACTACGAATCATTTTTTCAACACACTTGCTCATAAAGTGGCTCTAATTACACCGCAATTAGGCACATGTATAATGACACCTGTAATCAATTTCATTACCATTATTCACAAGTGAGTTATAGGTTTTTTTTTTTAATTTTATTGGTTGAGTAGCTTTGTTCTTAAAAAAGTTTCGATACTAAAAAGATTGTGTTCAATAATACAAATAAATTAATGTACCTATTACTTGCTCATTTCAGGCAACTTCGAATTTAAATAGATAATTTCAACTTGTATATACGTTTTTAATAAATAAAACTTTTGTTTTCTCTGTAATAAAAAAAACTTTGAATTCCCCATTTGTACGTGGCTGCAACGCTATCCGCGAATAGCCAAAAAAAAACTTAATCTTTTAGTCTATAGCCGATCGCCATTGTTAGATGTGTGCGCAGGAAAACTTATTAATTGAAATAGACAATTTCAACTTGTATTTTTTTATTATTTTTTTTAAACAAACATTTAAACTCACATACACAACCAAACACCCAGACCAGAAACAATTATCTGTAGATCATACAAATATTTGTTCCGTGCGGGGATCGAACCCGCGACACACAGCGCAGCAGTCCAATTGCTTAGCCACTGGGCCAACCGTGTCGTGTCGTGTGTGTATATACGTTTTTAATAAATAAAACTTTTGTTTTCTCTGTAATAAAAAAACTTTGAATTCTCATTTCTCAAAAAGCAAAAAAAAAAACCTCATTCTCTTACTCTATGGCCGATCAACATTGTTAGATGCGCGCGCAGGAAAACTGATAAATTTTTCCCGCCATGGCGAAATTTTTTTCACAACTCATTTTAACTGTTGTTAATGATTTTTTTGTGTTATTTTCTTCACAAGTATGTTGAAAAACGTCGTATGATACACTTGTGTATTGATGATTACCGTCCTCGGCTCTCTTAAGACCCTCACCTAACGGCTCGGGTCTCAATGGCACCTCAGCGGTAATCATCAACGTTACACACTTATACCATAATGTACTATTATCTTTTTGTTTTTATTACATTATGAATTATGATTTTGATTATTAGAGAATTATTATGATTATTAGAGAATTATTATTATTAGTATGTTGTATTTGGATTCTATTTATTTTTATGTGACTCTTTTTATATAGTATTGAATGATTTAAACATGTGTCTGATATGGGTTATTATGAAACCTGAAATAAATGAATTTTGTTTTATTTATTTATAATGTAACGCTCACAGAACATTATACTGATGGATGCATTGAGTAGTTTTGTTACTTAAAATTAAAGTTTAAAAAAACCTTAAAACCTCGAAGTATTAAAAAAAAACTCGTGGAAAAGTTGGAACTTTGTCCACCAATATCTCCGTAACTAGTAAGTTCATAGGTATGGTCCAGGACAACAAATATGATCGTAATGATGAAAAGAACAAATGTTTTTGTCTTCGTTAAAGGTCTATTGATACCCTATATGTATTAATGTTTACTAATATTTACGTGTATTTAAAAGCAAATTCGGTCTGGCCAGCCATATAAGGGCACACGCTAGGAAATAGGTTAGGGGCTTATAAGGTTCTTCGTTACCAAAATCGGTAAGGAGGACTATATACATATAATGTTTAATTACCTTACCTTATTAATTTAAACAAAAATATTTAAAAAATATAAAAAAAATGTAGCCCACCGGTATCAGAACCAGGGTCAGGCTACTACCGCGCGCCGGTCAGGGTTCCAGAGAATGAAACCTCCCAACAATGCGAGACGAGTCCAGAAGTACCGCTTTCTCCTCTATACACCCTTTATTGTTGTTAAGAAGATTTAGCGAAAATTAGTTCAAAATTAGTAAGTACACACTTAAGTGCGAACCGATACGGTACACATTTACATACAACTGATTTGGATAAATCAATGTCAAGCAAAGGTTTGTGAAATACACAAAATTAAATGTTAACAATCTAGCTAATACAAACAAAAATCATAATTATAATTTATAATACGGATTGTAGTTTTAATTTCTGTTTATCAAAAGGAAATAATTCACGAGGTTTATTATCAAACGCACTCACTGCGGAAGCCACCTTATCATCATTGTCTTGCCCTTATCCCAATTCATTTGTGGTCGGCGCAGCATGTCTTCCTCTTCCATACCTCTCTGTTTTTCGTAATCTCATGAGACATCTTCTTTCTTACCATATCATTCTTAACACAGTCCATCCATCGTTTCTTTGGTATTTCTCTACTCGTATACCCTTCCACATTCATATTCAAAACCTTCCCCACGACATTTTCCTAATTCCTCCGCCTCACATGCCCGTACCACGACTATCGATTTCCACACAAGTTTTCAGTCACCGGCGCCACTTTTAGACTTCCTCTTATGTACTCATTTCTTATTTTATCCATTCGCTTAACACCGCACATCCCCCTAAGCATTCTCATCTCAGCCACATGTAAATGCCTTTCATTCATCCTGAGAAGTTTGTACATAAGTCGACGAATTCTATATCATATGTATATTATTAATAATAATAATAATATAATAATATATTTTATTTAATTTGACGTGGCCCAAAAGGCTGCTCAACTCAAATGGGACTGGGCAGGACATGTCTGCCGCATGCCGGACAAACTGTGGGCCAAAATATCAGGAAACTGGTGCCCTGACACAGTGAGACGGGGTCGCGGCAGGCCACGACGGAGATGGCGGGATGAACTGGATCGATTCCGTCAAAACTGGAAGGAGGACGCGCGGGTTCGCGAAAAGTGGAAAGAGTGGAGGGAGGCCTTTGCCCTGGAGTGGGACAAAGTAGGCTAGCAAAAAAAAAAAAAAATAATTTGACAACATTGGTCCAATGGTTAGTACACAAACAAACTTATCAACTAAGTGTTAGTATTTATAAACTAAGTAGGTATACATAATTATTTATCACTGCCGCACGAGCAACCTGACACAGTGCCTCAAAATCGGTGCATCGTACTGTTTAGCTAGGGTTATCAAAATACTGTTGCGGCTAGCCCTCATTCTGGCTATTAAGGATGCGGTCTTTTTCCTTATAACTGTATAAAAGTCGTCAGTTCGTGCCACCGCAAACATGCTTGACGCACTGCAGAACCTGGGCAACCGCAACAGCACCCTGAAGCCGTTATTATACTGTACACGCAGAGCATCTAGAGCCTTCCGCGTGTAGCTGACCCACAAACTGCTCGTGTAGAACCCTTGACAATAAGCTTTAAACAGAGTTATTTTGACTTCGTTACTACAACGAGCGAATCTGTGAGCCAGCATGTTGCATTTGGCTGCTAGTGCCCTGCGCTCACGATCCATATCTACCTGATCTTTGAGGTCCTCGGTGACATAATGCCCTAAGTATTTAAATTGGGCGACCCTTTTAAGGGTTCGTCAATTGAGGGATATTATAGGCTCGTAATTTATATGCTTAGCGGAAGCAGCAAAGATCAGATACTCACTTTTAATAATATTGTATACCAGGCCGTGGGCCGCTGCATACCTTTCACAGACGCCCAGCATGTCCCTGATAGAGCCAGCCGTTGGACCCAGCAGCACCATGTCATTAGCGTAGCTTAAATTATTGACGCTAGCACCACCTATTTTGCACCCAACTGGTCTGCTGCTGTATTGTATATCCAGATAAAATAATCGCCCAACGCTGGAATCTAGTCGCGGCCATAGCCGGCACGCTGTGCTTTGAACCAAATATGTTTACTAATGGCTTATGATCAGTTCGCAAGGTAAAACGTCGGCCATATACGTATTGGTGCAATTTTTTTAAACAAAATACTATAGCTAACGCATCCCGATTCCCGATCTATCTGAGAATAATGTTTCTCTGCGTCATTCAATGCGCGTGACACATAAACTACCGGCCGGTCGTCGGTGCTTTGCTGTGTGAGTACCCCGCCTATACCCCGTGTACTGGCGTCACACGTCAACACTAACGGCTTGTCTGGGTCATAATGAGCTAATACTTCCGCACCTGTTAATATTTTTTTAGCTTTTACCATCGCTTCCTCACACTGATTACTCCAATACTAACTTGAAAGTGGTGACAATATGCTACTCAAATTCTTAACAAATTTAGCATAAAAGTTGACTAACCCTAAGAAAGAACGCAAATCTGTAACATCTTTCGGCCTAGGAATTTTTACTATTGCATTTACTTTGTCCGTATCTACTTTAATACGAGACATTTACTTCCTTTGAGCTTCGTTCCATGATCTTATAACCTTTTTTTTTTTTTTTTTGGGGGGTGGGAAATCATCAAATAACCCCTCCCGCTCTTGGGCAGAGCGAAAGGGAGTGTCAGACTTCTACTGACTAAAAACCACCCATGTTCCTTCTTCGCCCTTCATGTCGAGGCCTCGGTATCCCTTGCGGACAACCCGCAGCCTCGACAGGCGTCGGCCCTTGCGGGCCCCTTCCATGTTGCTGACATCTTTTTGAGGCGCGCGTGGAACACGAACGCGCCGTCGACACGGCCTGTCGTCGTCATAAGACGGACGGACGGCGAGCTTACCCATCACTCACCGTCCACAGGCCCGCGTCTACGGTGGCCGGAAGCCATCACGTGGCCCCCAACGCCCGGAGCGCCTCCCGCGGCGGCTGGGACGAGAGGTTCTCTCCCTCTCACGTTCCGCCACCTCCTTCGCTAGCATCACTGCTTCGCAGAAGGAGGCGACGGCGTCCCATTCCTCCTCGCCCCGGACCATGGCTTGCACCAGGACCGGACGCGAGAGGTCGCCGCCGCCGATCGCCGCTGCGAGAACACGGCGGGGCTCCGCCCAAGCGGGACACACCTCCACAGTGTGCTCCACCGTGTCCTCCGGCCGATCCTCGCAATGGTGGCATCCGGGCGTTTCCTCCCGCCTGATTCGGTGCAGTTACCTCCCGAAACAACCGTGTCCGGTGAGTACCTGCGTCAGACGGAAGGTGAGGGCGCCGTGGCGCCTCTCCAGCCACTCCTCAAAGAGGGGACTTACCGCCACTATCGTGGCGTGCCCTGCACGGGGTTGCGACAGTCGCTGTCTCCATGCCGCCATGAGATCGCACCGGAGGTCTGTCCGCTGCGCAGCAATTAGCCGCGGCAATGGAGTGACCCCCCGGTGCAGCGCCTCCGCGCGCCATTCATGCAGGCGCGCGAGGACTATCGCCTCCAGATCCCACGGCGGCAATCCGGCAAGGAGGTTCGCCGCCTCGCGGGAGATCGTGCGGTACCCACGGACTAGCCTTACGGCCATCACCCTTTGGGGCGCGTTCAGGTAGTGGGCGGCCCGCTTGCTCAAAGCACTCGCCCACACCGGGGCCCCGTAAAGGGCCATGGACCGCACGATCCCGCATAGAGCCTCCGGCAGGAGGCGTTTGGCCCCCCCAGATTGGGCAAGAGCCACCTGAAGGCAGCCGCCGCCCGCTCCAGTCTGGGAGCCAAACGTCGGAAATGCTCCACGAAGTTCCACCGGCTGTCGAGGACAAGTCCAAGGTACTTCAAAGTACACTCGACGCCGATGGGAACCCCTCCCACCGTTAGCTGGGATCCCGACGGTAGCACGTTCCCACGTCCATGGAAGCCCATGGCCTCCGACTTGTGAAGTGCCACCTCGAGACCCAGCTGCCGGATCCTTTCAACGACTATCGCAACCCCGCGTGTCATTTTTTCGGCCGCCGCCTCGTGCGACCCCCCCTGTGCCAGCACCAGCGTGTCGTCAGCGTAGCAGACGACGCTGACGCCGCTAGGGAGGTCGGCACGCAGCACCCAGTCGTAACCGATGTTCCACAGTGGCGGCCCCAGAACCGATCCCTGCGGAACACCGCACGACATCTCTCGCCGGTTCCATTGTCCATCTTGACCAGGGTAGATGACAGCCCTGTCTGTCAAATAGTCCCCGACTACCGGACGAAGGTAGGCCGGCACCCGGTGATACCGGAGTGCCTCCCTAATGCAGCTCCAGGGCATGGTGTTGAAGGCGTTGGCGATGTCGAGAGACACCGCCAAGACCACACCGCCCCGAGAGACCGCAACCCCCGTCGTGAGGGCTCTCACGCGCGCGATGTCGTCCACTGTCGAGCGCCTCTTGCGGAAACCAAACTGGTGTTCCGCAAGATCCGGACCCAACCCCTCAAGGTGCTCGGCGAGGCGGTTTGCAATTACTCTTTCAAAGAGCTTGCCCACCTCGTCGAGCAGCACAATGGGCCGGTATGCGGACGGCGAGTCCGCTGGGCGCCCCGGCTTCTGGATGAGGACCAGCTTCCCCGTCTTCCAACGAAGCGGAAACTGGCCTCTTTCCATGCACGCGCTTAAGAACCCCTTCAGTCGGGGCCCAAGAGCCTCTGAGGCCAGGACCCAGGCTTTGCCAGGCAAGCCGTCGGGTCCCGGGGCGGTATTTTTGGCCTTAAGCCTCCGTACCGCCACTCTCAGGTCTACCCCAGTCACCTCCGGAATGTCGTCATATGATCCTGATTGGTCCGCTTCCGGCACCGCAGGTGGCGGAGCCATTGGCGGGGGAGGATGCTCCCCTCGCGAAGGGAACAGAGCGCTCACCACGTCCTCCACGAGCTCAGGCCGGAGACTGCGTCAGCGGGGGGGCCCGGGTGCGGAGTTGATTCCGCACCGCCTTGTAAGGGCGCCCCCACGGATCTCTGTTGAGAGTCTCCAGCATCTCCTCGCGGGCCTGATCTTTGGCCCGCTTACGAGCCTCGAGGAGGGCGGTCTTCGCCGCTCTGTACCCTTCATACAGCTCCGCCTCAATGATCTTGTAACCTTTTGAACACTTTATCTAAAGTTTCTAAATGCTTTTTTTGTGTCCCCGATGTACTTATGATAATGTCATCCAGGAAAACTTCTACACCTGGTATACCACTAAGAAGGTACGACATAATCCGCAGGAATGATCCAATGAAATGCCCGAGCTCGACGACAACCCGAATACCAGTCTATTATATTTAAACAAACCTCTATCATCTATGTGTATTTATTACTGTTAAATCTCTAGAGTCGTCCAGTTCTATCTGATTATAAGCTTCGGATAAATCTATTTTCGAAAAGAACGTAGCCCGTTAATACTCGCTAACAGATCATCGATCTTCGGAAGCGGATACCTATTGATAGGTAAGAAAGGATTTAAGGTGACTTTATAATCTGCACAGATCCGAAGCACAGTATAAATTTATATTGTGTCCGAAGTCCCCCGTCAGCTTTACGTACCGGTACCAAAGGTGTCGGCCAGTCCGACTCGACGGGCTCAATGACGCCCGCGCGCAGCATAGGATCCAGCTCCGGATCGACTTGACCCTTCAGAGCGTAAGGCGGCGGCCGCGCCCGGCAGAATACGGGGGTCGCCCCTTCCCACAACTGGAGTGTTGCTTTACCGCTGTGTACCGTCCCAATCCGCTGCTGAACAACTCTTTATACCTATTTCACAAAACATTTGCAGAATCAGATTTTGTTTTTAAAATATTGCCATAATTAATTGCTTGTTAAAATGAAGGTATTTTTATTTTCATTTCAGATAACCATTGCCTACTAAAGTAGTGTTACCCCCATCGATCACAAACAGTTCTAAGTACTTTACTTTATTATTATATTGTACTTTCGGTCTTATTACCCCTAATGGCC
Organism: Diarsia brunnea; assembly: GCA_949774965.1. Taxonomy (NCBI): domain Eukaryota; kingdom Metazoa; phylum Arthropoda; class Insecta; order Lepidoptera; family Noctuidae; genus Diarsia; species Diarsia brunnea. The sequence goes on along the minus strand of OX458999.1, from coordinate 8,821,964 downwards.
TGATATTACTACCATCATAAAATGTTAGTACTAAATTAAATGGCTCAATTGATGTAGCACTGAAGTGACTGAAGTACCTATCGTATGTTTTTTTACTAATACATGAAACAGCAGAGCCTGTATCTACCTCCATCTTGATTATGTTGTCATCAATAAGCAATGGTAAGCTCACCGGGGTATATCCGCTTAAACACAATTGGTGTAACTCTTCTCCTAGCTCGTCTGAACTAGAAGAGCCCTGTAGTTCACCCGGCTGCTCGCTTCCGGTAGCTTCGACGTGGTTTACCCCGCGCCTCTTTCCTCTTTCTGTGCTTGACCTTGATCGATGACACACGCGTCCCAAATGTCCACTCTGCTTGCATTTACTACATACAAAATGCTTATAGCGGCATTCGTCGGCGGTATGTCCGCGCCAGCCGCACGCCCGCGCCGTACAGCTCCCGGCACCTTTGCCCGTGTCTGGCGCCGCGCGATAGCGGGCCCCGCGCTGATCACGTTCACGTGTTGTCCTCAACACGTGTACGGTTGCTGGTACCTCTGCGCTTGTTCTTTGTTCAACCACGGCCGCATCTCGCTCCGCCGCTTCCAAGCCACAAGCCAGTTTCACCGCCCCAGAGTACGTCAGATTGTCTTCTGCAAATAACCTTTGTCTGATGACGTCGCTCTTAACTCCGCACACAAACTGATCCCGCAGATTCTCCTCCAGATTGCCGCCGAATTCACAAGTTTACGACATATTCTTAATCTCGGTTAGGTATTGCGTGATATTAAAAAAAAAAAAAAAAAAACTTTATTTCAGACCTTGATCCATATGATGTTAGATGATGATGATGATGTTGTTGTTGTGTTGTGATATTGTCGTCGTCCTTCTGCCTTCTTCGACGAAACCGGAACCGCTCCGCCATGACAGCGGGCTTCGGTTGAAGATAATTTTTTAACATTGTAACGGCTTTTTCGTAGGTAAACTCCGCCGGTTTAATTGGGCTGCACAATGTGGTTATTAACTCATACGTTTGATCTCCAATTCCGGTGATCAAGATCGCCAGCCACATGTTCTTGTCCACGCTGTTGACTTTAAAATACATCTCCAACCTTTCCACGTACTTACAAAGTAGAATTCCCTGACGTCACATCAAAGTCTCTTTTTTATGACATCTACATTCCTTTGCAATGCGTTGATGTTGTTGTTGCGTTTCTTCACACGCGAACATGATTCCGAATAATGAATTCTAGAATGTTCTTTTTTTATCCCATCCTCGTCGCCACTGAGAAGTTTGTACTTAGATCGGCAAATTAAAAGCGTGGTTCTATAGCAAGCGTATAATGCGAACTGACTTGAGTACCTGCGACACCTTATACAGGGTGTAAATCAACCCATCACACACCGTCAACCAAGCATTCTGTACATCAATCTAAGTACCCCTACGCAATATTTTTTTTTTATTTTTTTTAATTTTTTTTTTGGGGTCAAAAATCACATTTTACGGTAAAACTCAAAGTAGTACTCTTAAAATATTGTGCTAGTAGATGCTTTGACCAATGAACGGGTCATGGAGGTAATTTAAGTAAAGTTAAAACTTGAAAAACTAGTATTTACAAAAACAGCTGTGAAAAATTTGGAACTTTGACCCCCAATATCTCCGTAACTAAGAGGTTCCCAGGTATGGTATAGAACAAAAAAATGATCGCAGTGGTGGGGAGAACAAGTGCCCTTCGTTCCCCTTCTTTGCGTTAAGGCAAACGAAGGGCACTTGTTCTCCCCACAACTGCGATCAATTCATATGCTACATACAATACTCGAACTCAACTGAGATAATAAGTTCAGTGAAATGTTGGTTACATTATCTAATACTTGATAAGTGAAGTGCAGTCGTGTTATATTATGGTTCGCGACAAACATTCATTAATTGATCTTATCTTTGAGTAATAGGAAAAGGTACGCAGTGATAAAGATTGTGTGAATATTGAAATCTCCGTATTTTTTAATTATAAAGTGAAATCGTTCCAAAGATATCTATATCGATGACTGATAAGCGTTGCATAGCATTGTAAGTGACGACACGAAATCAGCTGGATTTCGTAAAAATAATATAGATTAACATTATTATAACTGAAAATGATAATCGAAATCTATTTATTGAAATTAGTCTGATTATCAGCACCTCAAGAAGGCAGAAATTAAACTAGATAATCCCCCAAAAAAGTTCAAGAGAGCTAAGGATTTACACTGATGGATCAAAAACCAACGATGGGACAGGCGTCGGGTGTTCTCCGACGACCTATCCAAACCACTTGGAATGCTCAACTCTGTTTACCAAGCAGAATGTGTAGGTATTATCCAAGCGGCACACGCTATAGAGGCCAGGGAGGTTACGGATACTAATATTCGCATACTCAGTGCCTCAGTTCTTCAATCCCTAAAGAATAATCAGATCACGTCGAGACTAACACTAGAATGCCACAAGGCCCTAGAACGACAGGGCACGCCACGATAGCGGCGGTAAGTCCCCTCTTAGAGGAGTGGCTGGAGAAGCGCCACGGTGCCCTCACCTTCCGCCTGACGCAGGTACTCACCGGACACGGTTGTTTCGGGAGGTACCTGCACCGAATCAGGCGGGAGGAAACGCCCGGATGCCACCACTGTGAGGATCGACCTGAGGACACGGTGGAGCACACCGTGGAGGAGTGTCCCGCTTGGGCGGAGCCTCGCCGTGTTCTCGTAGCGGCGATCGGCGGCGGCGACCTCTCGCGTCCGGCCCTGGTGCAAGCCATGGTCCGGGGCGAGGAGGAATGGGACGCCGTCGCCTCCTTCGGGGCTGCGGGTTGTTCGCAGATACCGCGGCCTCGACATGAAGGGCTAAGAAGGAACACGGGTGGTTTTTAGTCAGTAGAAATCTGACACTCCCTTTCGCTCTGCCTAAGAGCGGGAGCGGTTATTTGATGATTTCCCACCTCCTAAAAAAAAAAAGGCCCTAGAACGAATCACGGTACTGAATCACAACTCGGTAACACTACAATGGATTAGAGGTCACAGCGGATCATTTGGAAACGATGCGGCTGACGAACTTGCCAGAAGAGGATCCAGCACAAAACCCTACGGACCCGAACCCATTGTGCCCATTCCTTTCAAGCAGCTAAGAAGCTAGTTAAAAGATCACACTTGAATACAAGCGGAGATGTGGTGGACCTCGACACCAGGATGTAGGCAATTCAAGGAAGCTATGCCATCCCTGGATATAAAGCTGACCAGGCGTCTTCTGCGCCTGGACAGAGATAGCCTGCGTCTGGTGGCGGGGACCATCACTGGACACTGTTCACTGAATAAGCACCTCCACACCCTAGGAATCACTGATAATCCCCTGTGCAGAGCATGCATGGAGGCGGAGGAAACGGTGGCGCATGTGCACCTTGAGTGTACAGTCGTTACCACGATTCGTAATTCCTGTGCACTCGAAACCCTAGGAACACCAAGATCCCTTGCGGATGCCCTGAGGAGACCGGGAAGTCTGATCTGCTTCTGGATGGAGGTGAGCTGGTTAGTAATCGGCCAACATGGCTCACGCACAATGGTCCACTTCAAGGACTAAGTGCGGAAACCCAAACCCCATGATGACATAAGATAAGATCCCACAAAAAACGTCCTCTTTTCGCCAATTCCTTAGTGTTTTTGCTGCAAAGAGGAAACTGCTGAACAACCTCCTGAGCAACCATGAATAAGAATTTGTTCTGCTTTGGAGGAACATTTACTATTTACCTCTGATGTGGCTGGAACCATACAATACATTCTTCAAGTATTGCAATGGCTACAACACTTTCAACGCGTGTAGAAATAAGAACTTGACTACATTCATAACGACATGTGGGGTTAGAAGGCTAGACTGTAATGCAGATCTGTAGTTAGATAACTTTAATATTACACACTATCATGTACATTAAAAGTAAATTGACATCATGGTTCCTGAGTAAAATTACTTGCATTTTATATCATCTTTGTCTTTAAGTCACTTACCTAAGTAGAGGTTGAATTAGATTGTTTCGTATGCTTCCAGGTTAAAAATATTCTGTACTTATTGAAATTTTAACTTGATATTTTAATAGTTGTCACGATAATAATATTATGTTCTTATTAACTGATGCAATTAACAAATGAGAGAGAGCAGTAAAACACAACAAAAAATGGGTACCTCCGAAATGTTTCCTTATACTGACGTAAAGATGATGCGAGTCTAGAAATATTTAACAAAATCGCAAAAGAATATATTTTGTTGACAAAGCCATTCGAACGTACAGCAAGAACTTGATTGCCTTCACACACTTTTCATTACTGGTACTTTAGCAAACTATTCTTAAATTGTGACATACAAGGGATACCTTGGTAGATGACGTCTCTCGACGTAAAATTTGAAGGAACTTTAATTTTGTTTATAACTGTAGCTTCTACAACTAGCCACTTACTTGTTTTACTTTTGACGTTGTAAACAATATCAGTGTAAACAATGAAACTCCCATCTTCGACACTAATGTCATCGCGAACTGCTTCCACATCCATCTCAGCACTCAAACCATTAACTTCGTTATTTTAGTAGGTATATCAAGAACTGGGACGGATGGTAATGATTATCACGTATTAAGCGCGGAATTGAAAAATTGGAGCGTTGCAGGCGCTCGTCAGTCACAAGACCGCGAGACTCTGTTCATATCAACGCGCAAGTCGCTACTAGCATACTTTATTGGACACTGGAACACCGACTGGTGTTATAATTTATCTCCATACAATTATCTATCGCTAGATACACAATATATAATGACCACAGCTACTTATCTTTGTTTTAACATATCATAATTTTTAAATTAACATATCATAATTTGGATAGTGCCCTGTGTGATAATTATAAATTGACGATAAATTGGACTTCGACGACTTAAGCTTAGACAAAAATATTCGCTGCACAAGGATTAAGATTTAAATATCACGTACCTACTAAGATCGCATTAATTGATAATGTAGGTCTGACATTACTTGTTACATGCACGTTTGAGATTGTAACACGAAAAACATCGTAGAAAGTAGTGTCTTATCAAGATCCTCTCGCTCCCTCTTGCTCTTATTTAAATGAAAAAGAAGTATTTGAATAGGTACCTAACTTGTGGAATCTACTCGTACTTGCTATCATTTTGATAGAAAATTAAGCATGACATCTGAAACCAAAGGTATTGGTGGTATGCGAGAATTTCGTTATAGTTTATTTTTCTTTGAATAGTTTAACACCATTAAGGTGTTTGGTGTCCCTCAAGGCCATTTGGTCCAATTGTATTCTATACATACATACAAAAACCACACCTTTTTCCCATAGGGGTAGGGCCACCTGGTACGATCTTTACATACCTACTTCTTTTGTCTAGTCATACACGAACGCTGGTGGCCAGTACTACGCACCCGTAATTTCTGAGGAACCTCACCAATGAGTTCAGTGTCTTCCTAGAGCATGAGGGGCACGGTCTTGCCACTCACATCTGCCATTGCAAGCTGATTTATTGCATATATTCTCGCCACAGAAGAATCACGAGGAAGTTTTTTTTTTCTGAAAATGTCGATTATGAACCGCAAATAAAGAAGAGATGCACTAACTTAGTTGCAATTGCCTCCGTGGTTGAGTGGTTTAGGCGTTTGCCTTGTGATCCGGTGGTCGTGGGTTCGATTCCCACGGGAAGCATGCTATGTACAGTTTTTTCCAGTTTGGCTTGGACATTGCAGGCTTGAATCACCTGATTGTCTGATAAAAAAATGTGTCCGTGCTTCGGAAGACACGTATAAGCCAGTGGTCCCAGCCGCCAAAAGGCGGTCGTCAAACCATCTCAGAGGTTTTTTTTTGGGGGTGGGAAACCATCAAATAACCCCTCCCGTTCTGGGCAGAGCAGAAAGAAGTGTCAGACTTCTACTGACTAAAAACCACCCATGTTCCTTCTTAGCCCTTTGTGTCGAAGCCGCGGTATCTCTTTCGAACAACCCGCAGCCAAGACGGGCGTCGGCCCTTGCCCCGGGCCCCTTACATGTTGCTGACAACGCTTTAAGGCGCGCTTGGAACACGAACGCGCCGTCGCACTATGGGACAGAACTGTGCGTACGGTCTCAAAAATAGGGTAAAGGTATGTTCTATATTGAATATTTTGTTAATGCACATGTCGAACTGAATTACCAATGAATATTATACAGCAGTTAAAATATACAATTTCTCATTTTTACTATTAGACTAAGGCTTGCAAGTTGACGCTCAAAATTATGTCAATTATGTAGAACACAATTCCACCAGTTTACATGGTCATATTTTCGTAATTTTTACAGCAAAATTGTAAGTGTGATATATGGTTAGAATGGTTATGGAGTACTTTATTCAAAAATAATTTAAGTGGAACATTATGTGAAAACTGGGGAGGTAGGTATAGAATTTTTATTTCCGGACTTAATATTCTATCCTTACTATAAACTTCACATAGACTTTTAACAGTTGGAAGCGTTTGCCCTTGTCGTAATTTTGATAGCATCACATAGAGCAGCTTATATAGAAGTCAGGGCAAAAAAGACTATTTGCCCGAGTCTGCCCCCTTTGAAATGCAACGAAAAATGTCTGATGGGCGGAAAATACAAAATATACCAAAAAATATTTTAGTTGTGATTGATGAGATGTTATATTATGTTTGGATATTTAGATTAGGTACTTGTGACCTTCTTTTCTTAAATAATAATGTCTATTTACTTAATCTTTAGGTAAGGTGGGAGTATTGTTTATTAATGTTTTGTTAACACTGTGTGAATTACATGTTTCTCATGTAGTTTATGTATTTCTCTATCGCGGTGAAGGAAAAGGGAGGAAATAATATGTAGTAGCTAAAATTGTTATTGTACAATTTGTACATTATATCAGTACTACTAACCACCTTCATCGACGCAAACTTATATATAGCGTATTTGGTACCAATAAAGCTGACTGACAGAAATCAATGAAATAATTTGGTAAGTCGACACGGCCTGTCGTCGTCATAAGACGAACGGACGGCGAGCTAGCCCATTACTCACCCTCCACAGGCCCGCGTCTACGGTGGCCGGAGCCTGTCACGTGGCCAACGACGCCCGGAGCGTCTCCCGCGGCGGCTGGGACGAGAGGTTCTTTCCCTCTCACGTTCCGCCACCTCACCTTCGCAGAAGGAGGCGACGGCGTCATGTCAGAGGCCCTTGAGGCGGTTTAGAAACTCTGACACTAGGGTGTGTGGGGTCGTTAGACCTTACTGCCCACAAGATAAGAAGAAGAAGTTGCATGATTAGTAGCATGAATCAGCATGATTCACCATCGTAATGACAATCATTACGAGGTTATCTATCTATCTATATATATAAAAATGAAACCCGTTTTTCGTTGTCACGACTTGGCATGAAAACGGCTTGACCGATTTGGCTGATTTTTTTTTTTAAATGTTCGTTGAAGTTCAAGGATGGTTTTTACGGCGAGAAAAATTCGAATAATGGCCGGAAAAGCCCTAAAAACAGCCCTTTTCTTTTTCCCATACAAACGTTTTGTAACTAAAACGTCAAATCAATTTGAGCTTTAATACCGTACCATAAAGTTCAAGTGTTAGTGGAGAGGTTCCGGGAAGGCAAAACAATTGAGTGACGTTCAGTTGTTCAGTCAACGAATGACAACTTCAAACAGACCATACGACATTATCACAATAATCACAAATAATTACTGTTTCTTTCCCAATAGAAAAATGATTTTTCAAATGGTGTTTGCGTATAATATAAAAAATAATTGCTGTTAGTTAGTCGCGCTAAAACTAGAGAACGGCTAGACCGATTTGTCTAATTTTGGTTTTGAAACATTTGTAGCAGTCCAGAGAAGGTGAGAAATTAGTAGTATGTAGGTAGGTAGGTAACAGGTAGGTGGTAGGTAGTTGGTACGTAGGCAGGTAAAAGGGCATTGCAACGCACGCGGGGTACAGCTATATATTATATAAAAATGAATAGCTGTTCGTTAGTCTCGCTAAAACTCGAGAACGGCTGGACCGATTTGGCTAATTATAGTGTTGAATTATTCGTGGAAGTCCAGGGAAGGTTTAAAAGGTGAGAAAGTGGTAGGTAGGTAGGCAGGGTAGTAGGTAGAGTAGTAGGTAGAGTAGTAGGTAGGGTAGTAAGTAGGATAGTAGAGTAGGTAGGGTAGTCGGTAGAGTAGTAGGTAGGTAGGGTAGTAAGTAGGTAGGTAGGGTAGTAGGTAGGTAGGGTAGTAGGTAGGTAGGGCAGGAGGTAGTAGGTAGGTAGGTAGTTGGTACACAGGCAGGTAGTAGGTAGGAAAAAGGGCACTGCAACGCATGCCGGGAACAGCTAGTTTGAAATAAAATAAAATAATTACAAAGTTTCATTATTTATTCGCACGGCCATACCGCATTTATTTACATTTCTAATTTTAATGTTTATCTTACACGTTTATTTACGCAATTTTAAAAATATGTTACATATCTATCAGAAATGCAGCAACAAAAAAACTTTATTCATTTAATTCTGTTCTTTTCGAGCCCTTTTTAGATTATTTTTATACAACTTACATTATTTAAGCTCAACACGTAAATGATTTAAAAACTCAAACCAAAATGTTGATAACGATCTCCTGTGTATTTTTATATTAAAAACTAGTATAATTATTATTTTTATAACTGCATTTCTGAGAAGTTACATCAAATTAATTTATAAAATTATCTGTGAATACCTTATTCATTCTATATTTATTTAAATGCCATTGCATTTATCATATTATATTATGACACTAATACGTTATGGCAAGACTTTGGTAAAAACATATTTAACTTAAAAGATGAATTTGCGACATTAATAAACTTCTTAAAAATATGGATACCGGTAACATACAATGACATATTATTTACTTTTTTGATACAGCTTCACTACGTTCAAGTAACATCTTCTCCATCCAAACATTTACAATCATAATTATCAAACATAATGAAAAATGTTGAATTGTTCGAAGTATGGCGAGGATACCTCATAAAGCATTTTTGTACCTATGTATAATAATGATATAATAATACATCAAATAATAATAATATTAAAGTATTTACAACAGGTAAAACTGGTGTCTTACTCAACATTAAATAAAGTACTACTGTCATTTAATATTTAATTTATAAAAGTCTAAATCTACATCCCACCAGTAGCAGTATCCCTTTGTTCTGTTATTATAGCGTTTTATGAAAAAGCAACAAAATCAGTTATTAAAAAATAAAACGAAAACAACACTGGGCTAGAAATACTACCTTGAGGTGATCTAAGATTTACTTCTGATTTGGGCATTAACCCAAACCCTAGCCCTGATGAGTAAAGTTATTTTCAATCTAGTTCATAAATTAACGTTTTGTGCTTTACCAATAGCCAAATTACCTTGTACACTGGATATATGATAAAGAGTTAAACGTTGTCGTAAGGTTTTATTAAATCTGAATATAGATTCTTATAATGTCATCAAGGTTCAGGGCATTATACGAGTTACAGTTATTTTGTTTGAGATTTTTAAACAGAACAAACCTGCATGCTATGGATCGCTGATAAAAATTATGAAAAAGTTTTTTTTGGTAATACGTATTTTCTTGATGATTGGATTTATAAACTACCTCGTTGGTCTAGTGGTCGCAAGCGCGACTTCTGAGCATGAGGTCCTGGGTTCGATTCCCTGGTCGGGCAGTGTTATTGGCTTTTTTCCATCAGGAATTTATCAATAATAGCTACGGGAGTCTGGATTTGTGCCCGGTTGATGGGCAATATGGGAATAGGCTCGCCCCTTATTACATGGGACTTAAACATAACTGGCGAAATGTGGGTGTACTATTAGGTACACCTCTGCCTAACCCTTCGGGGATTACAGGCGTGATGTTATGTTATGTTATTTGTGATTGGATAAAATTCATGAGTTTAGATCACATCTCTCAAAAAAAAATTCCTAAAATATACAATATTTACAATGGAATGTCTATCATATCTTGTAATGTCTATTGTCAGAATTGACGTTTCTGAACTCCCAAACTCTGCAACAAAGATATTTTAATATCTTTCTTGGTAGTATGTTTAAATATGTTTATTCCAACAAAACATATATTTCTATTAGGTACATCATGTGTGATTTTAAAAACTTTGGAACGCCTTAAACCATATTGAAACACGTAGTTTCTATGACCCCATTTTACGACATTGCGTTGTAAAAACCTCTTTTGGTGAAAATATCGTAATAAATAATGCTTCTATGATTCCTGACCACTAATTGACTAGTTGTATTGTCATATTCAGTAAGAAAACGAAATTTTCAAATCTCGTCCCTCAATCGGTATTATTAATTCAATAAATTTTCATGCCTGGACATTACCATTTGTTCTTTAATCTTAGTTTTAGTATTAGAAAAGCTAATACACTAACAATAAAGCCTATAGAAACTAATGCAACATAAAGCATGGAAAATCTCTCGTCGACGATGTTGTTGTCTTGTAGGAATTGTGAGGGGTATGCGTAATGGCAGTACAATATTGAACACTCGAGGTTGGGCCGGTCCAGGCCGTAGATGGAGAGCACGAGGCCGACAAGCCCGTGCTTCAGGAAAGAAGACTGGAACAACCAGCGCACGAACACCGGTGCGTCGCAGTAGCGGAGGAAGAAGCCGGAGAAGATTGTGAACGGCATTATGAAGAACGGGCCAAATATCACTCCGTTCTGAAATGAGAGAACACTCCATGATGAGTCATACAATCATTTTCACATATCTTGATCCTTTGAGGTAGCCTGTCTTACGAATATAAACATTACCTTTGTTTTTATGCCTACGAATCATACGAAATATATCATATTTTAAATATAACGTTAGCAATAATATTACTATACTTGCGCCCCCGCCGGGTCCAAAACGACCCTATCTTTGAAACTGGAAACAACAATAGGTACTGATAAAAAAAACTGGCCAAGTGCAAGTCGGACTTGCACATAAAGGGTTCCGTACCATTGCATCGTAGTAGCGGGAACAGAAAAACATATTTTGTGATAAGTTTGATTTTCATGATTTGTATTAAGGACAAAGTTATATTTGCGGTTTTTTAAATGTGCTATATCTCAAAAACTATTGACTATATTTATATTTACCAATTTTGGTTGAAATTTTTGATTGCGATCTACGGCATTTATTTTCTTTAGATTTTTCACTCTCTTAGTTTAAAAGTTAGAGGGGGAAGGGGGTGTTGGACACACATTTAGCACTTTGGAAGTGTCTATCTTTGAAACGATTGACTTTGAGAAAATATAATTTTACGAACCTTAATTTCATTTTTAAAGACCTATCTACAGACACCCCACACGAATAGGTTTGCTGGCAAAAGTTTTTTTAGTTTTAGGTTATATATATATATTGGAAGACCCCCCTATAATCTTTATTTTTTTACTTTTGTATGAAAATCGTAAAGCGGTTCACGGAATACCTACCAAGTTTCAACTGTGTAGTCTCAATAGTTTCCGAAAAACGAGGCTGTGACATACGAACGGACAGACACACGAACAGACAGAAAGACATGACGAATCCATAAGGGTTCCGTTTTTTGACTACGGAACCTTAAAAAATTATATATTTTGCTTGGTTTCGGAGATTAGCGTGCGAAAATCGTGAAGAAACACGTGATTTTTGATAAATTAAGATAATATTCAAATCAGAACTCACTTTGACATTAAACAATGATCCCATGAGCAGTCCTTTAATCAACGCCACATAGGAGACCAGCAACAGTACGGAACAGAATCCAGCAAACCGTTGTATTTCGTTCGGCTGTCCCGTCAGATAGTACGCGATGAACGCGTAAGACAGTGTGCACACCGTTTGAGTCGGAAGCGTCGATACTAAGGTCGATGTGTAGTATGCTCCCGCCGTGTACCACCTGTTGAAGTGCTCGCGACGGATCACCGGGATTTGTTCGGGAACTGGAAGTGAGAAATTGAATTGTCATTTGTCATCCTGTCGAGGAGGGAGATAATGGTATTTTTAAAACTATTGCAGCGATCGAGGAAGTTATTTGAGGTTTGTTAGAATTAAGAACACGTTAGATATACATATTTCTGGGCGAGATTGCAACTTATTTATTTTATTTATGGGAGGAATCCTTGAAAAGGTGACCGATCTTTGGGGAGAATAACGGGGAGTACTGGATTTATACCTAGCTAAAATGTGCGGATTGTGACTACTGTTAAAAAATCACGAAAATGTTATGTTATTTCAAAGAACTAACAGAAATAACACGGTGTGTGATGCATCCTTTAGAAGTTTTTGGTGGGGGCACTTTCTGTCCTTGTCGCGCGAAACGGCCATTTCTACAACGTAACTATGGCGGTATGAAATGTGACGTCACATTTCTGTGACGCTGTCTTTAATATAATAGCCAATTCGCACATAAGAGGAGGAACTCGTCTTAAAAGACTTGTTCGTAACCCCTCTGTGCAACGCCTGTTAAGGCACATCCCTGGGGCGACTATACGGGCTATGCGGGGCGGGACTATATGGGGTTTCCTCTGAGACTTGCTGTGCACGGCAGCATGTGAGCACTGTGCTGTCGTTCGTCTCTGGGGTCACTCGATGAGCGCACAGAGTCCCTATTCTGAACGCCCGCCCGTGACACAATAGTCAAACCTGCTTGGACAAGATTGTACCAACTAACTGAAATAGTAATCAAAGTATTTGTTGTTTGTTCTTAAAAAAGGAGTAGTAACATGAATACGGTAGAAAATAGTCTATTAGTAGAGTATTTAAAATCCAAGTGAGTATCAATTTCAAAATACTACGCCATATTATTGGTAGAAAACACGTTTATACAAGTAAACAATAACAATTTAGTAGGTGATTCAATTCTCTCTGTTTACACACTACAGTTTGATCGTGTAAGTTATAATTATTCAATTATAGCTTCCGTTTGACCTAATAAAGTTCTGAGTCAGAGATGTAATTGCCAACACCGTCTTGCTTCAAGTTCATCGAAGCAAATGAATGTGTAGACGTGAAACCATTACAAAACATTTAACACGTTGCTCGCTACTTTCAAGGTGTACATACCTAGTTTTAAAATGAATATGCTTTTACAAAAACGACACTGCAATATTTTTTTGGTACATTGACTCAGGTATCATAGATAAGTTATATTGTTAGACTTACTAGAAAGCAACATCAAACCTGATCAAACCCTAGACAGTACTAGTGTCAGTTAAGAAAGAACCACAGATCTGATAATTTATTTACTAAACCTACAAAAACAAAATATACTTACACTTTATAGTAACAGCACTGAAAGCTGTAAACATAAGGAACATTAGGCTGAAGTACAAGAAGTTGTAGTTGTTGCGGACGTCCTTAGCGTCTTGTCCAATATTGTAAAACAGGAAACCGATGAAGAGCGCCATCGCGCAGTGGATGCCCGTCGTCATTAGTGTGAACGCTGGGTCTCGCCATATTGTCTGGAAACGAAAGAATAAAATAATTATAACCTTGCATTTACTACTTTTAAAAGAAAATACACGAAAACGAAGGATGCAAAACTCTTACAAGAACGTTTTGATTAACAGGCTACAACCACGCCAGAAAGATTAAGTACATACAGTACACCTACAGATTGATTGCTCAATTTATCAGCCAGTGTACTGCCCTTATTTCGCAATAGAACTTTCAAAAGAAATGAAAGGCAAACGAGACGTATGCAAGGTATATAATTTTAAAATGATTACACTACGTCATTAAATTACTGTTATTTGGTAATCATTTTGTTAACTGGTTTATACCTGTACACAAAGAGAGGTATCTTTTGAATCTGCTGCCGTCCTATCACTAGAAAGCGGTATTCTGATTTTGATTTAGGAATAAATATTTAAATTACGGTTAAGGTATCACAAAAACTTATCGATGAAAGGTAACTCAAAAACAGCGAAAGAAAAAAACAAAAAAGTAGTTTACCAATAGTGATCTCCTTGTGAGTGTGGTGAATTGTTTCATAAACGACGTAGTGTAGGTGCTCTTTAGCGCTAATAGTATTTTACTAGTGGGGTCCTCCTTGGGAGGCGGCAGCATCGTCAGGCAAACCTCGTCATACGCAGCTAAATTAGATTTTTCTGAAAAAGGATTTACAAGGAACATTAACATCTTTTATTTATATCTCTTAGGACACAGAAACAATAATCAGCAATGTGCATTTGGGTGATTAGCAATTTTGGTGGGTGATTTTCAATTTTGGTGGCGCAATATTTATCTTAGTTTTCGTGAAGAAGAACCACAAAGAGGGCTCAGAATATCTTGAAATCTTTTTGGGATATTTCAGTTAAAAGTTTAGTGTGACTACCAAAATGGAAAATCACCCACCAAAAATTGTGAACCACTCATTTGCTGATTATTGTTTCCGTGTTGCCATGCTGTAGTAACCTCATATCTACTTCTGTTTGAATCATCCAAATGCAAATATTATTATTGGCTTTCATCATTGTAGAGTCTTGGAAAATACCAATTAAATTCTTGTTTTATCATTTTATCGTTTGAGGTTTTCATATAAATGATAATTTTTATAATGAATTCCGTCTGATTGAACGAAGTCCATACGTATCATGTTATAAGGCGACGGCGACGTGCCAACGTTATAGTCATCGGTTCAAGGATTCCACATGGTTTGCATACCGTAGTACTTGCAAGTACTTGGAGATGTACTTACTGTCCTTACATATCGTAAAGCAGAATGTCTGTCTGTCTGTCCGCTAGAGCAGCTACAACTTTTCCGATTTACGTGATAATTATTATTTCTCTACCCAAGTTACAGTATTATAGCAGTTAGTAGTTAAGTAATACATACCTATTATATTACTATCAGTCTCATGAGATACGTTTGAAATCCATCTTTTATTTCTTCCATTTCCCGAGTTCTCTACGAGGTCACTCGCGTTTTCCACACATATTTCGATTACTGAAAAGAAAAAAAGGAAATGAATATGACTAGTCTTAACAACTAGTATGGCTACTATTAAGACATTCGTTTTAATTAAGTTGATTAGTGTAATAGTAGGTAATTCGTATGAATGATCGCTATGTATGAATTAATATTAACGCTGGAATGTACACATAATGTTGTGTGTTTAGACAACTGTTGGTTCATTGGTCGTGTGATTCAGAATATAATGTTTTGTAAAACATCCGTCATTTTTGTGTAAAAATGTTGGTGTTCAAAACTCTGCATTTATTTTTTCTAATACAACTATCAATAAATAACAAAAGTATGCATAAAATAATCTGCTTTCATTTCATAATGCAGTGTTGCTATGATATTAAATATTCAAACAACACACGCCGAGTTCTAAAGAAGGGACCGGTTTATAAATGCTGGTTTCTACTACGAATAAATTATTCGTATGGGTCTACCCGATCACTAACTGATTTTGTTTGCAGTAGAGATTTAGGTGGATGGTAACCAAGCAAACCATGAGTAAAAATTGTATTAAATGGTGAATTATAAGGAAATGTAAATAAAAGTAGGTATGTTAAATAAGCCAACAAGAAAAGATAGATAGACAGTATGAACGATGATAGGAAAGTAAATGGATATCAACATGAAAGGCATGAACATGGAAGGACATGCGTGACGGTTTACAGCGGAGAATAAAATAAGAAATCAGTTTGCACCGACCGAAAATAAATGAATGAAGGCAGAATTGTGAATTTGTGATGCTGAAAATGATGTTGTTAAAAAGTTTGGCCAATACAGGTTTCAAAAGGACAAAAACCAAGAGTTCACTTACAGAAATCAACAGGATTATGGAAAGGCGGGCACATCAAGTTCATTTCCTCTAAACACGGTAGAAGCTGGGGCACGGAGCCGACGTAGGCGCAGCGGCCCGCCACCACAGCATACAGGCGGTCCACCATGTACAAGAGTGCGGCGGACGGCTGGTGCATCGTCACCACCACCGTCCGCCCTTGCCGCGCTAAAAGGTGAAGTAAATATACTATTTGCTTCGATATTGAACTATCCAGCCCACTGGAAAGAAGACATATTTAGGTTGAAGTTTTGGTTTTTATTTCTGGACTTTTTTTTGATTATGGTTCTAGTTATTAAGCGTAAATAAAGTTGCCTCACGTGGCAAGAAAAAGGGACAATGTCAACAAGTACACGAAATAGTCATCATATTTGAATCATTCACTACATTGACATTGGCTTCGAGACTCTGAGATTATTCACTACTGTTTCGTTTCTAAAAAGCTTCGGAAGTCAGTAATTTTATAACTATTTCTTGAATTAGTAATTTTACTCTCAAAAAGCATGCAGCCTGCACTGGGATGATCACGGATTCGAAACGCAAGTACAGTTTTCTTCAGCGAATTGTATGAAACGTCAAAAAACGATTACCTAAATGTTACTAGTTATAATTCCTAAATACAATGTATAGGTAGTCAGTTGATAGGTAGTCTAAATGTCTTGAGATAATATTGATAACTAGAAAACTCTATCTACAGTGTACAATATAATTTGTTGAAATAAGTTTCACTAATTTTTGTGACTAAGCGGAATTGTAAGACCAACGCATTCCGGATTTGTTAAACGTTACATTGTAATAATCAACAATATATAGGTATAATTGATATAAATGCCATATATTGGATTAAATTACAATGTTTTAGTCTCACCTGTTATCAGAATAATGTTATCATACAAATTTCAAAAGATAAATAGTTTTGGCAAGGAGCCATAATGTTATGTAACTTTACATTTATTTTGAGTTTACTGGTTTCGTGAAGACACGCATAGCTGCGTGCATTTGTGACTGGATAACGTAATTCTGGTCAATCCTTTGACATTACGATGTCAGAGTCTAATAATCGTGGTAACAAATATTTATTTGTTACCACGATTAGTCTTCAACTTAAACATACTTATTTCAGTTAGAACTGTGATAATAGAACTATTCAAAGTTCAGAACAATTAATTTTATAGCCAATTACTCAGTCATTTCATTATATGTATACGTGGCTGTAATAAACGCTACACCATTATTGAAGCAATACAATTTAATTAAATATATCTAAACAACATGTCTCGTTATCTAGAATATTTAATTCCTCAACTAATCCTTTTGATTTGTGTTTGATAACTTTATTCTAGTCGCATGTACCTAAATTGTACTTTTAGATATTGCATGTGACATTAACGTGTTGTGTGAGAACAGTTTGTAGATAGTTGTTAGTTTATCAATATAACCGGGACGCATTCTGTTGCCTGTTATTAAGAATAATGCAATTATTTTATTTAGACTTCTTTATAAGCCCGTTGCCAAGGAAGGATGATCTTGACCATTACTATGGCCATGAGCAAAATATTATCCAGTTACATTTGATACTTTTATTATTGCTTCGTATTTTTACGATACAGTGCCTTAGTCACATCTGGCCACTCCCAAAAGGAAGTAGTGGGACGGGGTTATTGGTTGCCAAGGCCACAAACTAAAAAGTACAGAGCCACTTTACTTTTCTTTGTCGTGCAATTGAACATTGTATGTTGTATGTATGACTTATAAAAACCATTTACCTGGTAGGTTCGTCTAAGAACATGACCGGAGGGTCACTGATTAATTCTAGACCTATTGCTAGCCTTTTCTTCTGTCCACCAGACAAATTACCAGCTCTAGTGTTCCTAACTTTACTTAAACCAAGGGCTGTGATTATTTCTTCTACCTGTGAAAAAAGAGAAATCGTTACTTTAGCAGTAGAAAAAACAAATTCAGTTACAATTTATTCTATAACGTGGTTATTTTTAGAAGTTTTAAATTTATCTTAATTGCTTCGCACACATAATAAATAGGCTACCGCCATGTTGTTTTTTAATAAAATTTGATAAGCTGCTTAAAATTCACTTTTTTATAAAATAAGTAGTCGTTCTTAGTTGTTCAGGTCTTTCTGACTGCTGTAAACGACAGATCTGCATCTATTAAGAAGAAAGCAATACATGTAAACCATGTTGAATTAACGACGGTCTGAAACGAGTGTATAATGATTAGAAAACATTTTATTTAGATTCTTTCAATAACTTTAACCGGCTTATCGACAGGCCCTTGCCCATTATATGGTACAGTTAACATTTTATAACTGATACGATTATTTTAAAGTCGTGAACATTTTAATATTATTATGGTTCGACCTTAAAATATGAGAAACACGTGTGATGCAATCAATTTAGATAACTATTGAAATAATCCGTTGTTGAATTAGTAGGTAACACTTACGCGTCGTTTTTTCTGTTGACCGCTTATATGATTGCCTAATTTGAGATCCGCTGCTATGCGTAGTGATTCTTGTATTGTGAGCATGTCTTGTACTTGGTCGTCTTGTAGAATGTAACATGATCTTCGCCTGAACATTTTTTCATTCCGCACGCGGCCATTGACGCTAATACTGCCGCTTGTAGGTTTCCTGAAATTGTAACAATATTTAAGTTAGATATAGCTAGTTTAAGAGACATTTAATTTATGTATCTTTAGATCTTTATTTAACCACAGCGTGAGTTATTAAAACATTTCTGCTGATGCTCCTTTTCATGAAAATTTATTTTGTAGCTCGACTTGTAAATTGGATATTAGTCTGAATTTGACATTATTTATACTGTACTAATACAAACTGATGCACACTCAAGTAATATTTGAAAAATCTTATTATAATCTTATCATACTTATTATGTATGTTTTTAAACCACGAAGAGGACTAAAATTCGAATGTCATATTTGACCAGCTGTCTTCGAGGCATTCACCTTAAAATACGAACTAAAAACTAGGTAACGAACCTATTTCATGTGTTCAACATTGTATAAATACCCTGTTGCCATTTGTTACACCAGCTAAGGCTTTTTGTATTTACTTTCTTTGTGTTCTTACTTGCGGATGACCTTATACTGATGTTTGGGCTAGTGCCTTTAGTTTTATCGACATTTTAATGAAAAACGCAACTATCGATATTTTAACTGTAACTTGTCATTATCAGAAACCTTCAAAAAACTAAAAATCAATAATACATTCGATGCATATGGTTTACGTTGCTTGTGATAATCTAATCTTATCTTAACGTATGTCACGGTAATGGCAGGTATCTCATCGACCTCGTCAAGCCCATATGTGTGTACCTAGATATCAAATTTTCATACTTAAACCCTGGGAAGTTTCAGATAGTTTCCCGTTACGACAACTTTATCGTACGATAGACTTGGCAACGTTTTATCTATATACCTATATTACGCAGCGTAAAAATAGTTATCTATAGATTTGGGCTTTAGTTTCTTGTATCTAGCAGGTGCAAGGATTTATTTAATCTTATTAGGTACAATGATAGATATCTGCGTAAGAATCTAATGTATATAGATGTGTATATAGATTGGTGATAGAATTAAATCTGTAGGAAGTTGAGTAGCTACTTATCGTGAATTAATTTGTGCGCAATCTTAATTAAAAGAATTTGCATTTTGAAACGATCTTCAAAATGGTTGATTAATATCTAAACTTCAATGAGTAAATAAATAACTAGGTTTATTATACGTCTGCTAGTAATGTTTTCTAGCATCATGAATACAGAATGTGTTAACTTTCAAGTTGCAATCGAAGACTGTGCGGTTACAAATCGTTGCGTGCTTCAAAAATTGTACCTCAAGGTTCGCCCAAGCATGGCCTACGGCAATTTGACATGCTTGAGCTATATTCCGTGTTCCACGATAATAAAATGACAGCTTCAATAAGCCGATTATCATTAGGAGAGGTAAGTAACAATGGTAACAACGTAAGTACTACCGGTGGCTTCTCATCTCCTACGCTTTGACTCACCGTCACCGCTCAATGTAAGAAATTGGAGCATGAGGAAATACCTATTAATTGTCCTGTATGTTGCTTCCTTTGTGTAGGTATACGAAGAATGTTGGTTGTTTCTTATGGACTTGTATCGAAGAAATATTTCCACTGCTTTGTATCTGAACTCAGCTTGAGAATAGTAACAAAGCAGTCATTAACGTCAAGTTGGCAATCCTGTAGCCTTGTTTCATTTGGAGCGTGTAATTCAAAGATAAATCTAAGGAAAAATATCTGTTTATAACTCGTTAACCGAATTTATTTGATATCTCGGTTGTTATGTTAGCCGGTCAACGACATTAATATTTCTGGCCTTCCATTTAAAGTGGTCAGGTTAAAATTAAAACTGGTTTATTATATTTAAGAGAGTCACGTAAACTTGATCGACTACTTTGGCTGACGGTAGAATGCTAAAATATTAATTTTATAGGCATAATGAGAATAAAAGGCAAAAATCAATTTAAATGTGTAGAAAAAATAAACAACAAATTCTTCCACTGTTGTGTTAGAAACAGAGAGAAATCATTTTCTTTTTTTGTCAATATGTTTACGTGATACTTGTTTGTATTTGACTGTGGACTTTGAATGACTGTTGGAACCGTGATTCACAATGTAACAATTCATTAATTTAAAATCTGGTATTACAGCGAACCTACTATAACTACTTTGGTAGGTATTTATTCCTACCTGTACCTACATATTTACTGAGTTTCGCTAAACAAAGGTATGCTGTTAATGTTAAAGAAAAACAAGCTCAACAATGCAATAGTTCAAGGCGGGAATTCTAGACTACACACGTAAACATGTTTAACATTTGTCTACATTAATGTTAATTACTTCCACAAAGAATATTTAAAGAAAATTCATTAATAGAATAATGGATGATAATCTTAAACGGTACCCAATTGAGTCTTTGCATGACATTTCATAAAAGGAGCAAAAAGTCGTCAGTAAAAAACATTAAGTAGGTTCATATTACAGTGGATTTCCGAGTAGTCACTGGCCCGAAAGAAGTACATACTTGAAATGAAAATTATTTAAAATGGAAGGTCTTTAAAATGTAAGTATACAGGGTGTAAATCAACCCATCACACAGCCGAGCATTCTATACATCAAACTAAGTACCCCTACGCAAATTTTTTTGCTGGGAAACGATTTTTTTTACGGTAAAACTCAATGTAGCACTGTTAAAACATTGTGCTAGTAGATGCTTTGAATAGTTAACGGGTCATGGAGGTAATTTAAGTAAAGTTATAACCTGAAAAACTAGTATTTACAAAAACAGCTGTGAAAAATTTGGAACTTTGACTCCCAATATCTGCTGAAAGATATTTCTCGGAGGCATGTGAAGCAAAGTCAGAGGCCCTTGGGCGGTACAAAAACTCTGATAAAGAAAGAAGAAGTCGTGTACCTACATTTTTGTTTTAGAATACGTTGATGATGTATGCAAAAAATAGAGAATCTGTAATTTGAAACAAAATTGAACAAGTGGAGGTGAAATAACACAATTTTATGTCTAGAAGTAAAATCATATTATTATTCCATCTTAAATTCTCAACCTATTCAGAAGAAAGAAATCTCGCATATCTTAACTAATTAAACATTTAAATAAATCTCAATCTTAAGCCTACCATAAATTATGCGGGGCGAGACAACGAAACCTAGTCATATTTTTAATCTACAAAAGCCTTTATTATCTTAAGCATTAAGATAACTACTGATGATTTTTTACACATGTCATGTGCACCTAAGTTTTATGTTTGGGAACAGAAATATAAAAGTAATGGCAGTTACCATTTTATGAGATCTTGCCGAATTTATAACTTTTTATTATTATCAAAAACCGTATAGTTGAGTTTCGGATATAAATGAGTGAAGGACTCTGTAGGTGGTTGATAACGCCAACATTGCTTATTTATGGACATTAGGTTTTAGGAAGATTTGCTCACACAAAACTGTATGATAGAGATAAAACTATTAATCGTTTTATTAATATTGGCGTTTTAGCAACTTCCATTGTGTCGAAATTACTCGAAATTGTGATATGTCTGCTAATATAAATATTAAGATACTGACCGTTCCACATATCAAGACATTCTTGGAACCATTGAGACAAAGAAGTGATTAACCAAGTCATTGTGAGGCACTGGTCTGACGCACAGATAACACGCATCTACATATTTAGTGATAAACACGATTACAACTGGTAATTAAACACTGTTGCCAGGTAGTGATAAGAGTATGGCCGATTACAACTGCGGCGATTCGGTATTCTGAATTAAAAACTATTTTCATTGCCAGTTTCCCGAGATTTTTCATCTTAAGGGTGTCTTCTCGTCTAGACACTTTTCCTGTTTGCCTCTACGACAAAATACGTAACGAAAGGTGGCGTTTGCTAAATATTAGTTGCCGATTTTTTTTATGCACATACAATTATTACGAAAAGTATTTCTATTCATTTAAGGTACATAATATTGGTGTATTCTATAATTCTACATAGGAGGTATACATTGGTGTCATTATTTAGATATATGATTTTGTTGAAACTTAGAACAACAACTTAGAACAAGGTTATAATTGTTTTATGTATTTATTTCAGACGAGACACACGGGAATGGTTAATGTGGCGTCACCTGGGGGAGGCCTATGTCCAGCAGTGGGCGTCTTTAGGCTGATGATGATTAATTTCATTGCAAATTAGATGTGCAATTCGAGTCTTTAACTAGTAAAGTGTTTGTGACTATGTATTTTAATCTGAGTTTACATCGAACTGTAGAAAGGGACCTTGCTTTCTATAAAACAAACTTTTAAACTAACTCTAGTCATTTATTTATAGATGACGTTTACTTTGCAAAGTTAACAAAAAGTGTTTCTTACCATATCCATTGTTGTCTAGTAAATCAAGACAACAGTATATATAAACACTGTGTTTATTAAGGTACATTTAATTAGTTCTGCTTGTATTTGTCTGTTTATTTGTTTGGTCTTATTATCTCTTTAATTCCTATGGTATAGTTTACATTACTTTATTTGCAAATTTAATGTATGATTGACATTAAATGTGCCAATAAAGTAATGTAAACTAAACAATAATAAAAATGTCAAATTGTAGGGTAAGGGTAATCATCTTGTCATTGAAATTCCAATATTGTTATTAATTAAACTGAGTCAATTCATCGATAATGTTGAGTTGTGTTAATTTGGTTATAATGCTACTTTTTACTCGTGCCAATTATGGAAGTACAAGTCGATACGTAATTGAAGATGTGAACTAAACAGTATATACTTACGTACGATTATATATATACACTATCGTATATACAAGGTATACAGTCAGTAGCACGAATGTATTCACTTAGCAACGTTAAGAAGCAATTTTTGCCTCTGTGTCATTTAATTTCATTTTGGACCCCTATTATTACGAAGTAGGTCATCTTATCTCAAAGCTGCAATCGTTATTTCGTGACAAATTCGCGTTTGAACTTTGCCAAGTGCAAACATTTTTATTTACATATTATTGCTCGTGACTGTACTTACATTACTCATGGTCATTATTACTCATAGTTTAGATGTACTTAACTAAACAGAATGCATGGTCGACTAAAGTTCACTGCTCCTCATTGTTTACAAATAAAATGATAAACAATTGTTTTTCTGCATTCCACCACGGCATTTCTGTTTTCCTGCGTAGTCTGCCTTTGTCATCTACCTACACGGGTGCTTTATTTTTCTTTCATATGTATCTAATCTTAATTTGCAATGCTAATAAATAAGAAGAATTTGCAAGAATATTATTTATGCCGATTTGACAATGAGATCGACACAGAGTTTGTTTTCCTATACGAGAGGAAGACAAATAATTCTGTGTGGAAAATGAAAAGATGGAAAATACAGAGAGAACAATATGTTTCTCCGTAATCGAGAAACTTTTCAATATTATCATAATCTTCTAATCTACTGACGCACTGCAGTTGTGTGATTGATGACGGGTGTTTGTCATTTGGATGTCATTTGTTTATTTATTGCGTGTTATGGTTTGGTATTAGAAAACAAATATTACTGGGTTATATTATATATGTTGGTGGGGTCCTGGTAACCTTGTAACCATTCTCCCCCGGATTCCAATGATATTAATAAATAAGAGTATTCTTTCTGTTCTTCTTATTCTTAGTATTCTTTTTTTATTATTTTTGTAGTTCCTGTGCTTGTCCAAATAAATATTTTTCTTTCTTTCTTTCTTTATTAATAAATATAATGTTATTGACGATACCAAATCGCACATGACCTATTAATTAAAACTGAGATGTCATAAGTGTTGCTGTTTCTGAGATTCTCGTGTTTTTCGTCAAATAGTTAATGTTTCGAACAGCATTTACATGATAAAATATGAATATTATTTGCAAAATTTATATTTATACCATACTAGCTGTACCCGCATGCGTTGATATGCCCTTTTTCCTACATACTACACGCCTACATACCAATTATCTACCTACCACCAACCTACCTGCCTACCTACTACCTACCTACCTACTACCTCCTACCCTACCTACCTACTACATACCTACTACCTACCTACCTACTACCTCCTACCCTACCTACTACCCTACCTACCTACTACCTTACTTACCTACTACCCTACCTACCTACTACCCTACCTACCTACTACCCTACTTACCTACTACCCTACCTACCTACTATCCTACCTACCACCCTACCTACTACTCTACCGACTACCCTACCTACCTACTACCCTACCTACCACCCTACTTACTTACTACCTTACGTACTACTCTACCTACTACCCTGCCTACCTACCTACCACTTTCTCACCTTTTAAACCTTTCCTGGACTTTCACAAAAATTTCAACACTAAAATTAGTCAAATCGGTCCAGCCGTTCTCGAGTTTTAGCGAGACTAACGAACAGCAATTCATTTTATATATATAGATATTTTGAAGTTAGGTAAAATAGAATACGGTTTTTACAGAGTATTATTTATAAGTCAAGTTTAATTTATTATGAAATAGAACAGTAAGTTAGAGTAGATATAGCTAACTTAAATATATTTAATGTATATTATGTTATAATGGGGCCACAAATACATGCATTGGCATGCATTTTTCAGCCATGGCTAAAACGACCGGTTATTGCCTACACTGGGTTAAACTTATCAGAGTGTTAATAGTTTCTTACACTCGCACAGAACAGATCAATTTATGTTTTCGTCGTAATAGTTACCTACTATATGTAAGCGTATTATAATAACCGTTTGTGTGTACGGTGAATGTTTTAAGATTGAAAAAAAATATTATTATAAGTTTATTTTAAAACTAGCTGATGCCCGCGGCTTCACCCGCGTGGATGTCGGTCAAATTATATACTAAAACCTTCCTCTTGAATCACTCTATCTATTAAAAAAAACCGCTTCAAAATCCGTTGCGTAGTTTTAAAGATTTAAGCATACATAGGGATATAGGGACAGCGAAAGCGACTTTGTTTTATACTATGTAGTGAAGTGATTAAACATAGGGACATGGTGTGTGTCAGCAAAACAATAAATAAGTAATCGTAACATGTGCCATAGTATGCGCGTGTTACGATAGCTTGTTATGTACTTATAAAATAAAGAGCTCAATTTAATACTACTGTATCATATACACGACAAAACAGGAGAGTATCTGACCATCCATGGATGTAAATGCTTACAGCAATAATTCTACATTAAGGCAAAGAATACTTATATAATTACTACAAACACTGCTTAGTATTCGAACAAGTTCAACGGCCAATATTTTAATCAAAACATTACGATTTGTTTAATTTCCAACAGCTCACATTTTAAAGGCAAAAATCAGAACCACAGTTGTTTTGTTATCAAAAGTGTGTATGACTGTATTTAGTTCATTACAACTAAATACAGTCATTAGTTTTGATATTGTAACCGTTCTTCTGTTAGTATTAATGGAGTCGGTATTAGTAAACAATGAGTTCGTAAAATCATGATGTTGTGTGTCTTTGGTACAGGAAGTTTTTGATTAAAAAGTCCATCTTAAAATAAACTTTAGTCAGATAATTTTAATTATCTAATATGCAAAATCAAGTCGTTTGTTGGACGTAATGAATGGATTTATAAGATTTATATTAGAGGTTAGGTTAGAATTATTATTTAACAAGAATTAAATGTAGATTTGTCGTAACAAGCGAATCTACAAACCAGAATTATTCATAAAAATGAAGTTAACATACTTATTGCTATTCATTAAAATTAGTCATTTTTTTTTTTTTGGTGGTGGGAAATCATCAAATAACCCCTACCGCTCTTGGGCAGAGCGAAAGGGAGTGTCAGACTTCTACTGACTAAAAACCACCCATGTTCCTTCTTAGCCCTTCATGTCGAGGCCGCGGTATCCCTTGCGAACAACCCGCAGCCTATTAAAATTAGTCTCATGTCATCATCTGCCTAGCCTTTTCCCAACTATGTTGGGGTCGGCTTCCAGTCTAACCGGATGCAGCTGAGTACCAGTATTTTACATGGAGCGACTGCCTATCTGACCTCCACAACCCAGTTAATACTAGGTAATACGATACTCTTTAGTGAGACTGGATGTCAGAATTTCAGGTCACTGACTACCTGTAACGACTGCCAAAGCTCTATATATGGCAGCCGGGACCAACAGCTTAACGTGCTTTCCGAGGCACGGAGAAAACTCGGTATGTATAAAATTAGTCTCATGTATAGAAATAAAACTGTGTAGCAAAATGGAAAAGAAAAAAATATATATGGGTTGGTACTTGTTTGGTACAATTTGGCAGAATTACTTTTGAAAATATGCAGGATTAAAACTAACCATTAGAGCAAAAACGCGGTCTCGAATGCTCGCAGGACACAGCAACAACAACAGGAACAGGAGTTACAGTGGTTTGGGAATAGTGTGGCGGGCTTGCTTACAGTAACAAAGCAGGTAAGTCTTATACAGGAAACCAGCATGCAATCGAATAATATGTTAATTAAATATGATAACTCCATTCAATCAAATTGTAAAGCTAGGTAGGTATTTGTTAATTTAAATCACGGCCACTTAATTATGCAAACATTATACAATCACGTGGAAATGCTGATAATGACGATAGACTAAGTTATCAGCTGGATGTTACCTTAAATAATACATAGATACGCTAAGTGGCTATTGTGATCGACTGAGAAGAATGATGAAGAACCTACAACTGGACGAAAGAAATAAAAATATTTTTTCTCAGTGCTGTGTCACCGAATGAATGGCTGAACAAAATAAATTATTTCTATAAGTGTTTTCGAATTTAACATTCATATATTATGGAATTTTGTTGAATGGCATAACAATCTAACATTAAGCCAATATTCAACCCCATGATCGGTTACGGGGCAGGCATCATTAGAACTTTTCTTTAGGAGATGTCATTAGAAAAAAAAAAAACAATGAAAAGGAAAGGAATATGGAAATAGGAAGACGAGATCATGCAGACCCCCCGAAGTTAGAATAGACGATGAAGTTCATAGGAATAGTCTAATAACCTATTAAGTAATAACTTTAATCCTACTCCACACTTAATGGAGGCTACTGGAGGAGATGTTCAAATGGAGTAACTAAAGAAAGAAAGAAAGAAAAAGTATTTATTGGTCTCACACAGCTGAACGAACTGGGTTAAACCTGAGAAGGCACATTGTACATTTAGAACTGGTAGTTCAGTGGCAGTCGGTCTAAGATGACAAGGTAGATCGGATAACAAAAAAATGCAAGTATGGTTGAACATTTTATATTCTTTAGTTGTTGAATTTGCTTGATTACTGAATGTAATTGTGTATATTTGGGTAAAGCATTTTGATCAAAACAAATATAATAAGAAAGGGATGTAGTGTATATCTATTTAATAGATATGTAAACACTATCTCACAACCACAAGTGGTCAGGGGAGCTGTCAGTAATGACATCTGTCAGTTACATGATGGCGGGAAGTTTGGAAGTGAACTAGTGAAGTGATCCTCTGGACTAAGACTTGGTGGTCTGGTGTGAGCCTGTGATACTTAGTTAATTGTAAAATCAACCGATTAGGTCTGTTACTAGTGGATACTACAATCAAAATAACATTTTTTTTGTTTCTGATGGGTTTGCAAATTTAGAATTTATGTAGGGTAGTCGATTCATAAAAGTCTACTTACCTAAGTAGATATTTGTGTGAGTATTAACCTAGTGAATGTTGCGGTTGAGGTCAATGTTACATTAACCGACTCAGTGTAGCAAAAAGCTCAAGGGCGTTAGTAAAACGATTTATCAATAAGACTAAATAATACAGTAATTTATAATAGTATCAATAAATTATATTTTTTCTATGTAAACAGACAAATTGTTAAAGCAAGTCTTTATGAGCGGCCTTGGGACATCCTTGGGCATTACAAACAAGCTTAGATGTTTTTTTATAAATGCCCTATTTTTAGATTAATTTATCACTAGCTGTATCCTCCACCTAATTGGGAATGCCTTGGCCCACAATATAAATATAAAATGAAATAATAATTAATTAGTTCCTGTGAACAATGGTCTGTTACTGACTGTTACATACCCTTTAACATAAATATGTGGGTATATTGTTACATAAAATCACGGAAATTCCTACTTTTTTACCATTGGTACCATAACTGGGACGGCATAGGTACGTTTGTGGAATACGTGCTCAATGTATGTCACACAAGGGGGGTCCAATTCAGTAACCCAAACAAAACACTACGTACAGAGAAGCATTGGGTTGTTTGTTTATTATTATTAGTATTACGCTTTGAAACGTTGAATGTTTTAGAAGCGTAAGGGGAAAACTCACTAAATGTGTTAATGCTTGCCAAATTAATGCAGCTTGTTTTGGTGTGACTTCTTAGTGGTGGTGTGGACAGGAAATACCTACTAAATCAAACTTAAAATTCAGTTACTAAAAATTCAACTGACGGATAAGATACTGGACTGAAAAAAACTTCTACTTCAATCAAACTTTACACCTTGCTATAGGTACCGATACTGGTGGTAATTAATAAATAAACACGGGCTACTTAAATCTACCTTTAGCCACTTCTTTTTTTTGGTTGGTGTTGTAAAACTGGTTTTATTTTTGAGCTACTCATAGAGTAGTTATTGACAACTGGTTGACGTGGTGCATTGACCCGATTCGACTTTGATTTTTAGTGTTAGTTTTATTGATAAAACTGATTATATCTTTGTCCCACTGAATTTTTACTTATTTATACTGATACGTGTTATGGACCGATACCGATATAAAACACCATGCAATATTTTACCTACTGGTACATTGAATGTGGAAAATGAATTAAAGCAATGTGTACGCTAATATTCATAATTTTGATTGTCATACGAATCGATTTAGTAGAGCCACGATTATTATTATTGAATGATACTTTTTTATTTAAAGGGACCTGAATTACCTCAAAAAATTTAAGTATCAGGTACATACATATAGGTATATCTTTGATATTGATAACGAACTCTTTAGATGCAGTACAAATACAATCATTTTTCTCCAAGATAGAGTTGATTTTCTACTGAAATCACTATACATATAATATTTACTGCGTTAGACATTAGATAAAAAAGATGTCTAATAACATTGTCTACTACGTTAAGAATCATCATCATTACTCAAACATGATAACGAGTAATAAAAGGTAAGAGAACTTATGTTATTTGGTTGTCTTTAGAACGCAGCTGAACGAAAATGCGCGTTAGTTATATAGCTATTATATATAGCTATTCTGTGTGGCACGTGCTCTTTTAAAGTAAGTTCATACATTGTTATGTTCGTGCTACGGTGGAGTAAATCATACACATTATGCGTCACGATTGCACACGTTTATAATAGGGTGGGTAGAAGTATTGTGCGCAATAAAAGTTGGGACGTAGCACTCAGGTACTTCTGCAATTTTATTATTTTAACATAATCAAGGAAACTGTAGAGGGAATAACAATAAATTGTAGGAGTCATTGATTAAGTATTCTATAAAAGCTGCTTTTAACTGACCTGATTCATCTGATCCATATCACACATCCACAAGACAGGTTACAGTACAATGATAACCCGAGAAATTGTTAAAAATCGTTGAATTTATAGTAACAGACACATTTAATTTTATTTGAGTTAAACAGTAAAACAAATAAATCAATTCTTTACATCTTCTTATATAAATAAAAGCGCACACACCTACCAACAAGAAAAACAAAACTGTCCTATGACAGAAAATAATTAAGTTTAATTAATTCCTCATGGCCTGTACTGAAACACACAAGTCACAAGACCAAAAAGTTTGGTATTTAAAATACAGGATTATTTTAAAATAAAACAGGCACGAAAAGAAGAAAAATGTAATAGATACCAAATACGTACGAAAAAAAAAAATTTTTTTTAATGGCATCCACTTATTATTTTGACGACTTGTGGCCAGGTCCAAATTTAGTTAATGTTCATTCGTTTAACTGTTAACTAAAGAGGTTAAATCGAAATGATTTAATTAATTCGATATGAAGATAACAGCTAACAGCCCACGCATTTTGATGAATTTAATAATTATGATGATTTTACTCATTCATTTAATTAATAAGTAAATCTCTTTACAGTACGGGATGACAAACTTTGATTTCCTGTTTAGGTATTTTAAAACAAGCATAAAAAATAGAATAAAAACAAGATAATGCATTTAAACACAATCAATTGAATGTCGCTTCCTGCTATGACGAATTATATTTGATAAACGCACGCTATGTCAATAAAGAGGTTTATTTTAAATGAAGCCTAGAACATTTTAACTTTATAATTTGGCTGAGTACATGACGAAATCCTTTAGCGAAGTGTCATAAAGGCCACTAGCAGTTTTATTGCGGAAGTCGTCTTCCGCAAAAGTCTTGCAATAGAACAACTCTTAGACCCGAGTTCACCAACAGATGTTTAAATTTTTAACCGATGTTTAAACCTTAAACGCCCGTTTAACAATATTTTGCTGTTCACCAAGCACTAACCATTGATTACGACTGTTAAACGCCTGTTTTACTTAAACGAAGTATCGGACATAGTTTAACCATCGGTTAGTTGCTCCCCAACGTTATTCATTCGTTTTGAAGAAATAAAAATAAAAATGCAAGACGCTTTGCACTACATTTTTGAAGAAAATAATATGTTAGATGATTTCGACGCTATTGAGCGAATTTTACGCTCACCCCGTTTGATTCAAACACGGCGCAATTATTTCGACGAATATGGCGAGAAAGTTTTCGGTACAAGATTTCGTTTATTTAAACACAAACACAGTGCATTTAAATACAAACACAGTAATAATACCTACATAATAATAATAGTGCATATATAGCAAGTCTTCAAACTTTCGTACGTCCACAGATGTACCTACTGTGAGCGTTAAATTCTTGAGTCAGACGCTTCCAACCCTTTACTTGTTCGGCATTAGTTGTAGCGTCTTGTACTTTGCTACAAGTTCCATTAAAACTGACTTCTCATCTTGGGTGAATTTTTTTGTACGCTTACGTATAGCTTCCATCACTAATTAATTCTGGACCGAAAATAACTTGAATCACTTCGACGACAATAAAATAATAACACGACATGACATTGACATAACAGATGCGGGCGAGAAGAAAAAGGGTGCTAAATAATAAAGACGTTCACGATAACGGACATTGCGTTGACATAGTAAGCATTTCATTTCGTAGTATAATAATGTTACGCTGCCATTTTTCGATGTCAGTCGCCTAAAGGCAAAGTTATGCAGGTACATGACCATCTTTACAAAACAATGTTATACCATTCAATCATTTACGACCCAATCGTTCAAAAACGTTTGTTTAGTTAACCGTTGGTTACAAATGGATGGTGAACATTAAAAAAACGCGGTTCGTTTAAACAACTGTTAAATGTTAACGGGGCGGTTATGTAATCAATGGTTATGATGTAGTTGGTGAACTCGGGCCTTAGACCCGAGTTCACCAACAGATGTTTAAATTTTTAACCGATGTTTAAACCTTAAACGCCCGTTTAACAATATTTTGCTGTTCACCAAGCACTAACCATTAATTACGACTGTTAAACGCCTGTTTTACTTAAACGAAGTATCGGACATAGTTTAACCATAGGTTAGTTGCTCCCCAACGTTATTCATTCGTTTTGAAGAAATAAAAATAAAAATGCAAGACGCTTTGCACTACATTTTTGAAGAAAATAATGTGTTAGATGATTTCGAAGCTATTGAGCGAATTTTACGCTCACCCCGTTTGATTCAAACACGGCGCAATTATTTCGACGAATATGGCGAGAAAGGTTTCGGTACAAGATTTCGTTTATTTAAACACAAACACAGTGCATTTAAATACAAACACAGTAATAATACATAATAATAATAGTGCATATATAGCAAGTCTTCAAACTTTCGTACGTCCACAGATGTACCTACTGTGAGCGTTAAATTCTTGAGTAGACGCTTCCAACCCTTTACTTGTTCGGCATTAGTTGTAGCGTCTTGTACTTTGCTACAAGTTCCATTAAAACTGACTTCTCATCTTGGGTGAATTTTTTTGTACGCTTACGTATAGCTTCCATCACTAATTAATTCTGGACCGAAAATAACTTGAATCACTTCGACGACAATAAAATAATAACACGAAATGACATTGACATAACAGATGCGGGCGAGAAGAAAAAGGGTGCTAAATAATAAAGACGTTCACGATAACGGACATTGCGTTGACATAGTAAGCATTTCATTTCGTAGTATAATAATGTTACGCTGCTATTTTTCGATGTCAGTCGCCTAAAGGCAAAGTTATGCAGGTACATGACCATCTTTACAAAACAATGTTATACCATTCAATCCTTTACGACCCAATCGTTCAAAACGTTTGTTTAGTTAACCGTTGGTTACAAATGGATGGTGAACATTAAAAAAACGCGGTTCGTTTAAACAACTGTTAAATGTTAACGGGGCGGTTATGTAATCAATGGTTATGATGTAGTTGGTGAACTCGGGCCTTAGCAAGTCAAATGAATACCAAAAACGAGAAGTCTCTTAGAAAAATTTGTATGGGACCAAATGGCAACTATTACGCATCAAACTAAAAAAGAATCACGTAAATCGGATCATAATTCTCGGCGTAATCGGTGTACAACTGTACATACATAGAAAAAAAAAAAAACATACCGATCGAATTGAGAACCTCCTCCTTTTTGGGAAGTCGGTTAAAACTTTCTAATAGAATTGACACCTACCGTGAAAGTAAAGAAGTCTTACTAGTAGGTAATACGATACCCCTTGGTAAGACTGGTTGTCAACGACTTAACGACTGTCGAAGATCTACAAAATATGACAGCCGGGACTGACGGCTTAAAGAGGAGGAAACTCGCATGAAATGGTTTTAACCTGATGATTGAACTGAGCGTAACAGCAGCCGCTCGTATTTATTCACGAGCTCTCCAACTCAGTAATAAAGTACCGTACTAAATACAAGTAAACAACACGGTAGACTGAGCATAATAATAATTTAAAGGAACAAGTGACCTTTGGAACAGAAACACGTGGCTCTTTGTGGCCGGTTCTCGGTAACGCCACAGAGTAGCAAACCGCAGCTGTTCTTGTATTGAATTATGTCAGTATGACAACAAAAGTGAGATAATGCATTGTTTGGTGTTATGTAAACGTTGAAACGTATTGTTGTGTACTCTTTGATAGTTTTATGTACCTTTGTTTAAGTTATCTATGAGTTATCGTTGCGAGATAGTGGAGGTTTTGTTAGTGTTCAAGATTCACATTTCGGGAAACTAAAACTTAACATAACGGCGTCTCTAATAGTTCATCCACATTTTGCGCCAGTGCAGTGTTATAAACTAAAAAAGGGTAGAAGAAATAATGTTAAGTTCGGTTTGGGAGTGACCCCACTTATCTTGACTCGAGCTGATTAGAAAGACCTATTTTCATGCAATAAAAGCGAGAAACACATCGTTCGCTTCGTTTCGGTTCGAATACCGGGCCAAACTAATCTCGATAAATGAGATACGTGAGTGTTTCAATCCGATTCCACGTCAAAACGCTTAACCCTCTCAACAACAACATCTCGTACTCACGACAAACATGATAAAATAAATAATCCCAGTCTTACATCAATCTATGTTTGTCTATGTTTTGAGGGTAGACCGTTTTGTCTACTCATAAACATCAACCCGCAATGACTTCAGTTTATCCGTGATCATGGTGCTTGTTACAGCGTCGAAATATCGGGAACTCGAAACAAAAAGTAAACATGGTATATATCCCATTTTCAGTATTAATAATAATCTATGTTTAATTAGTTAGAATATTTTTGGCATATCGATTTATCTTTTTAGATAAATTTTATCTCCGAGGTAAACTAAATGGCTTCCGGCCAAAGGTGCCTCATTAGACTTGTTTACAATAGTCGTGTTTTTGAGAACTCCTTATTATTTAAGTTGAATGTTTAGTTTGTTTTCGTTGGAGATATATACAAAAAAAAAACTCATATTTAGCACCACGCCTGGAATTCCAGAAGCGATAGGCAGAGGTGTACCCATTTTTACACCCACATTTCACGAGTTATGTTTAAGTCCCATGCTCGGAGCACAAGATCCATACCAATCTGTTTTTAACCGACTTCCAAAAAGGAGGAAAAGCAGCTTCTGAAGTCGGTGGCAAAAAAAACGAAATCAAACAAAGAAAATGTCACCGACTTCAGAAGCTGCTTTTTCTTGTGAAGTTTATTTTTCACTTTTTTGTGTTTTTTTGCAAAACAGTTTTTCTTTACACGCCTTAACAGTTGATCGGATTTCAATAAGGCACTTGTATGGGGCATATATACTCATAATAATCTTGTTTAGAACATAGGATAATCCCTGTATATCCTATGTCCTGCCCGGTACGATCCTTTGGGATAGTTCTAGACTCACACGCGAGTAAAGCTAACTTCAAAAGCTTATTATATAAAACCAGTTAGCGCAGTCATTGTAACGGTATGTCTTATAAAAAATACTATGCGGAAGTTACAAAGGCCCTTTAATAAATGTCAAATTAGGTACCTTTGTATGACTGGAGCAACAAGTATTGTTGGCTACGCTTATATAACATGTTTCTTACGCTTATATGTACCTTCATGCCTAAGGATCATTCATGATTGCCGATTGTCTTCTTAGACAATTTTTTGATCATAGATTGGTACCAGCTCTACATGGATCTTTTGGCGTCTAAAAATAACAAAACTACCATATTTATTTATCAATTCAAATGTCAGATGATTATTTCAGTGCGCTCCCATGACAACTATATTTTACCTCCAAATATACTTGTAACACTGATAAAGTATACCGTAGAATAGATACTATCACATATTTTTTCTTTCAATCCAAACATGGTTATGTTATTAGCGAATTTTATTACATTCAAAATTATATGAGGAATGTGTTTTTAGTTATCAGTCGCATGGTTACAATGAACCTGTTTGACACATACAGTAGAATTCAAATTATATGAAGCAGTATGTATGTACGTTCCCAATATGTACATATATAAGTAGCTATGTACATACATGTAATGAATGATAAGCAATGGACCTATTAGCTGGTTGACCGCGATGCTTGTGTTGAAATACACGTCATAATTAACTATTGTTATCATCGTGAATTAAATTAGCGGGCGGTATTTACATTCAGAATAAGTTTTAAAACAAAATTGACATAGATGAAAACTTTGGTCATGTTTAAGAGGGTGATACTGATCATCATACAAATGAAGAACCTAGTTTATGAGACAAACATCGCAATGAATACAAATACAATAAAAGTGGTTGTTTGTAATATCAGAATTGCCATTTCTTAATTTTTAAATTTTTTGTTTGTTTGCCTGTTTATTCGGTCAGGCTCATCTCCGAAACGGGTGAATCGATTTTGACGGGTAGATAGCTGACGTTATAAGGTCTAACTAAAGCTACTTTTATTTTAGAATAAGAATTAGTTCCATGGGTAGTAGGTTCCGTGCGAAAAGTAAACCCCCGTTTTTTTTTTTGGCGGCTGGAAAATCATCGAATAACCCCTCCCGCTCTTGGGCAGAGCGAAAGGGAATGTCAGATTTCTACTGACTAAAACCCACCCATGTTCCTTCTTAGCCCTTCATGTTGAGTACGAGGCCAAAAGGTCACTCTCTCAGCATGGTGCTGCAACATTTTTGACAAATGTCACAGCGCTGGTATTCTGATAGGGGATTACTAAAACTCACTCTAACAGTGCTTCAAAAATATGTAACAATGCAGTCATCATCAGCCTATAATGTTTCTACTGCAGGACTCATGCCTCCTCTCTATGAGAGGGATGTATAATCCACCACGCGGGCCCAGTGCGGGTTGGTAGATGTCACATGTTTCTTCACGATGATTTCCTTCTCTGTTTTGAGAGCAGTGGTGATGAAATAATTACACAAAGTAATGCGGCTAACTAGGTTCAAACCCACGACTCACTGTTCGTAAGTCGGGGCTGCCACCACTGGACCACCACTGCTCTATAACAATGCAGTAAACGACTCTAAATATTATATAAACAATAATTGGGCTTCGTTTTCCAATATAATCATCATCAACATTTATATATATATCTACACAGGCCATCCAACCTGTTTTAAAGTATTATCATCATCAGCCATAAGACGTCCACTGCTGGACAAAGGCCTCCCCCATAGAACGCCATAAAGAACCGGTGGATGCAAACGGCATGCCGTTTGCATCCACCGGTTGCCCGCGACTCTCACGATGTCGTCGGTCCACCTGCTGGGAGGCCTACCAACGCTGCGTCTTCCGGTTCGTGGTCGCCACTCGAGAATCTTCCTTCCCCATCGTTTGTCGGTTCTTCGAGCGTCGGTGTTTAAAGTATACATAGATGTAAAATTAATTACATGTGTCGAAGGCGAGTTTAACTAAAAGATAATAATTAATGCTTAAGCAATTAAATTAAAAGTCAAAGCTTTCATTAATTAATTTATTAATTAAGATAGTACGGGAACGGAAATAGTTTTATTACGACCTTGAAGACTTCAATCACCTTGACCTTGATACTTACGTATTTCTCGAAATCACCAAAAATATTATTGAGTAAGGGCCTTTGTTGTCCCGTCGGGGCTGCGGGTGTCCCGTCGGGGCTGCGGGTGTTCGCAAGAGATACCGCAGCTTCGACATGAAGGGCCAAGAAGGAACATGGGTGGTTTTTAGTCAGTAGAAGTCTGACACTCCCTTCCGCTCTGCCCAAGAGCGGGAGGGGTCATTTGATGATTTTCCACCCACCATCAAAAAAAAAGGGCCTGTGTTGTAAAATATATCTTACTATCATTATAATTGTATTATTTAATAACATTGACTGAAACTATCCTTGCACCGGATTTTTTTTCGAATCTCTGATGTTGAACAGTAAATTTTTTAAACTCACGTGTATACCTACTCGTAACAGTACGCAATAATGCTCTATTTTACCTGAACTTGAAAACTGATATGAAACTCGTGCTACGACGTAGCAACGGGCTACGACGTAGCAAGGGGGTGCAATTAAAGATTTGCCATGCAACTTTTTGCACGTTTTTATTTCTGAATAATTTGTTTTGAAATCGCAATACTCGTTAAAGGCTGCTAAGTCATAACTACCAACACCATATAAGACAAATATTTGTTTCCTTTATTTGTAAAAAAAACATTTTGTTTTTAAACTAATAGTAAGTATTATGAGATATTTTATAACAGAATCTAATAATGTCAGTTTACGAGATAAATTCCACGTGTGTTTTATATGTAAAGCATTATCTCTAACACCTGAACATTGAATAAAATTATTAGTGACGTGTGATGACAATCAGTTCGGTGATTAGCGTACCAGTTGATGATATTGTGGGTCAACACCATCTGTTATCAGATAATGTGATTGATTGTGGTCACGTTTCCACACAATGAGACTTTCCGTTGATGCAACTTTGTTAAGGATAGCAGTCTAAATTGTTGAGCTAATTAATAAATTCTTTATGGCGTAATACTAGGTTATAATATAGCAATTGAACCCTGACTACAAAGATGAGAATCCTGTATTTCAGGAGGCTGGACTACAGGCAATAAGTCCTGAACTACAGGAAACCCGTCTACCGACTGCCTTCCGAATTAAGAAGTAATGTTTTAGCTACATAACAGTAGAGCTGTTGTTCTATTTCCAAAGACAGTTAGAAATAAATTATGACTATACTTTATGTAGATTTAAATTATCATGTCAAAGACTTGTGGTGTTTGACATTGTCTTTCCAAAAGATCAAAAGATGACGACGCGGTTAGCGCAGTGTCTGATCGATTGGACTGCTGCGGTGCGTGTCGCGGGTTCGATCCCCGCACGGAACAAATATTTTGTATGGCCTACAGATAGTTGTTTCGGGTCTGGGTGTGTTTGTGTGCGAGTTTAAATGTTTGTAAACGCACCGACGATACAGGAGAAATTCCTAGTGTGGGGAAACGTTTAAAAAAAAAGTTCATGTTTTTCCGAAAATACTTGAGGTAATATACCTAATTGGCTTGTTTATTGTACATAGTTAATTAGTTAGCTATAGATATTAAATTTTAAAACCTTAGGAAGTTTAAATATTGTTAGATTGATAATTAAATGTAGACACGGGGTTTTTAGTACATAATCATAGACCAGCAGTTTATTACTTTTGGACTTCAACTCATTGTATTAAGCGCTAACCCAATATTAATGCATTCTATTTCTGCTAATTGTTTGAACATGATAGACAGATTTTTATATACAATTTCAATGAGAAATCAAAGTCTATTTAAAATATATGTTAAAAGTAGCGTGGGCGCTATGGTGACCCGACACTCCTTTTCCGTATTGGTAGTATGTGGTTTATGGTAGAAGTTAAAGTCTCGTATGGTATGTGAAATAGCTATATATTAAATCACTAAAACACTTATAATAAGACAACACAACTGGTAAAAGTTATGGTAAATGGTTATGGTAAATAGTAATGGTAAATGGTAATGGTTGAGTACGAGGTGTCTCTAATGAGATCTAATCGCGAACTGGCCCACATTTAGGTGAACGAGCGAACGCGCATACTTGCATTCGATGCAATTATGCGCTTTCGCTGAGTGTTCGATTAAAACTCGAACATATTCCCGAGAGCGAGAAGAAATGCGGGATGATAGCTAAAAACTACACAATGATACATAATATGGTGCGTACAAAATAATATGGTGCGTACAAATTATAAAACTACGTTAAACACATTCGTTTCTAGCAATCTTAACTGGTGAGTGTACAAAATAATGATCAAACAAAGTATAATCAAAATATTAAAGTCTTATTGGTCTACTTAAATATTATTACATAATGTTAACACCGATTTATGGTTACACTAGTGAGTCTTCCACAGTAAAAGCAATATTGTCATTGCCTGTGTGCATATTTTTGTCCCGTTTGATCGCACTATAGTTCGCGCTAGGCCAGCGTTTGGCATAATTTTGTAAACGAAAACTAGTTTCACTTTTATCTTTAAGATCACTGGCACTGAGCACTTCACTATATAATTCGTGTCTTCTGGTTGGTTTCGGTGTCAGCGGAGCTGCTGCAAGCTCCTGTTTGCAGCAACTCACGCTGCGGCGTCGAGGTTTCGGGGGCGGTGGAGTCACCGTCTGCTGGCGGTGAGATCCCTCGCCACGCTGCCCAGCTGTGGTTTTGCAGCACAGGCGGCAGCGCCTGGTCTGCCACAACCAGACTGCTGCTACGCATAGACCGATCGTCATCAATACGTAACACACTGCGTATTGGTGGATATCGTGTGGCGATATATCGTCTATTCCTGAATCACTTTTCTTCAGCTCTTCTATCGCTTCCCCCAGACTGGTCATGGATATGGTTAGGTTTCCGTCGTCACCAGTCTGTCTTTCATCAGGGATTTCGATGTTAATCAAGTGGTTAATTTGGTCGAATTCAGGCACATAAATGGTTGGCGTAATGTTCATTTGGTTGGATTGATGCCGTATTGAATATAACGAGAAGTCCTTTCCTTTGATGACGCACTCTTGACCTATGGTAATGACTCCGGCTTGGCTCAGCTGACGAACTGTTACATGATCGCCGCATATTATTTTTATTGTGTAGGTGTCACAACAAAAGTAAAAATGCTGAGAACTCAAATGTAATGCAAGCCATACGTTGGTGCAGTTGGTTTTTTCTATTTCACATTTATTTGTAGCCGAGTTCTTGTTGCAAAAACTTTCGTCATTTTGCACGTCTGTTATTGGCTTTAGCAGCTGACACATGTAGGTAGTTCCATGGTGCAGACATGCTGTTAGTTCCTGGGTGGTCATGCTGAAGAAAGAATCCTTCTTTAGATTGACGGCTACGTATTCGGAGACCGGTAGAATGGTGGTCTTAATGGTGTTCGTTTGGTGCGGTACAGGTATTATCTTGTACAATTTGAAATTGTCTCTGGATACTAGTGGTATAGTAACTTCAATTATGACAAATTTTTGAGTCGCTCTGGCTTTGACTTTCAGTAGTTTGTAAAGATACTGAAGATCTGTGTCTAAATTGGTGATTGGTAAAGTGAGTTCGCTTGGCATCTGTCCATATATGGTTTGGAGCTCACGTTTAAGTTGCGTTGGTGGCAGTAAGTGTATGTTAATTTGACCATGGTAGATGTCTGTTAGTGCATTGAGCAACGTGTCTTGAAGTCGTCTTAATCCTTGCAGCAAGCTGTTTCCGGACATCGCTGACATTGTGAAGTCATTGACGTATGATATATTTTGTATTTCGCGTTGGAGAGTGCTCGCGTTTTCTTGCAAGTCTGAAAGCTTTTTGTTTATTATCTTGTGCTGTTTATTTACAGTGGTCTCCATCCTCTTCATAAGGTTGAACTCAGCTTCGATTATGGAGGTTTGGTTTTTCCATAGATTTGAAAGATGTTTTTCATTGTGGTGAATGGTTTCAATGTCTTTCTCGTACTGGTCAGCGAAACGTGAGTCTAACACACCAAATAAGTCATTCGCTAGATACCCGATACCGTTGATTAGACCTCGTCGGCGGCGGCGGCTGGTATTCCCTGCGACGCGACGCTGTCTGGCGTGGACATCAAAATGCTGTGTTAGCAAAAGTTCGTTGTAGTATTCGAGTTCCTGGTATTCGTGTCGGGCTTGCTGCACTATCATACTACAATGGCTTTGTGTTTCAATGGTTGTACACAATTGTTCTTGATAATTTGCTATTTTGTTATAGGTGGTTATGCCTGTCCAATAGGGTCCCATATCGTAATACATGACTAATGTCCATTTATCCCTGATCAATTGCACCTTTGAAATAGGGTCAAAATAAAGCGTCTGGTTGTTTGGAAACGGTTTGACGTCATGTAAAGCGTAAGATGGAAAAATCTGCATAAAGAAACACAGGAGAACAGTTGCTGTGGTTGCAATATTTGGTTTCGGTTTTCCTTTCCTTTGTGGCAATCTGGTTGTTTGCCTTGTATCTGTGGGTTTTGGTGTCGTCACATTATTTTGATTAACAGGCAAAACGGAGAGTTTCACAATAGGGCGTTTCATGATTCCGTTTTTGGTTTTTAACGAAACCGCTCTGGTTAGGCCGTCATTTCCTGGGTGTGTGTCGACCACACGTCCAAGAGCCCATTTTCCTGGAGGCAGATTTTCATCATGAATAACCACTAGATTTCCAATTTCGATATTTTTTTGTGGGTTCATCCATTTTCCTCTTGATGAAAGTTGTGTCAAGTATTCGGTCTTCCATCGTTTCCAAAGATCTTGGAATAATTTGCTGGTTAGATGCCATCTGGTTCTAGCATCTTGCTCTGTTTCAATAACAGTTGTTCCTGGTCTTCCCGATAAGAAATGAGCTGGTGTGAGGAAGTTCATATCGTCTGGATCCTCAGATAAGGCGCAAAGAGGTCGCGAGTTGAGGCACGCTTCTATTTTAGCTAACAATGTAGTGTACTCCTCGAAGGTTAGTCTTTGTTGACCAATGACCCTCTTCAGATGATGTTTTAGACTGCGTACTGCGCGCTCCCATAAGCCGCCGGCGTTGGGCCAGCTAGGTACATTGAAGTGCCATTCTATGCCCATTTCCGTTATTTCGGTTATGAAACTGTCACTGAAGCCCTTGTGCAGCTGGTTAATTTCTTCCTGTATCATCCTGTTTGCTCCCACGAAGTTAGTGCCGTTGTCGCTATACATATGTCGTGGCGCCCCTTTTCTGGCTGCCATTCTGGTTAGAGCTGCCAAAAAGGCGGAGCTGCTTAGGTCTGACACAAGTTCTAGGTGGACCGCTTTCGTGACCATACATATAAAAACAGCTATGTACCCTTTTGTGGTTTTGATACCCCTTCCTTTGTTTGCTTTCACCTCTACGAAGCCTGTGTAGTCTACGCCGCAGTGATAAAATGCATGTTCTGGATTCACTCTTGGTTCTGGTAAATCGCCCATGAGCTGGTGCTGCCGCATGGGATTTTGCTTTCTGCATATGACACATTTTCTTATAAACTTTTTTGTAGCCATATATCCGCCGATAATCCAGTACTGTTGTCGTAGATTTGCCAACGTTAAGCGCGCTCCGCCGTGCAAAGTCAGTTTATGAGCTTGATCGATGAGTAACGTGGTAAGCTGATGGTTGTGAGGTAAGATGATGGGATGTTTCATCTCCTGACTCATGTGGGCATTTTCCAATCTCCCCCCCACACGTAACATTCCACGTTCATCTATGGTTGGGTTTAGACTCAAAATCTTGCTTTTGCAGTGCACTCTTCCGTGTTTGTGTAATGCTTCTAGGTCATTTGCAAATTCTGCTTGCTGAACGTTTATGATTATCAGCTGTTTGGCGTGACGAAGCTCGTGTAATTCGAGGTATGGTCGGTGTAGTTTTTTCTTCAAAGTAGGCATTCGCATAATCCACGCAAAAATACGTACGATTTTTGTAATGGAGCTGTGTTTATTTATTAAGTCATTAATAATTGTGGTAGTCAGCGATTTTGTTGGTTGTTCAGTAACCACCGTGTTGATTTGGTTTAGTACGGACGGCTTTACTTCTAAATTCGTCTCAAAAATGGTATGGTGGTTTTCTTGGTTTGTGTATGATGGCAGCCATGACGGCCCTTGCCACCATAACTTGTGGTCTTTGAGTTGCTTGACAGTCAAACCACGACTTGCACAGTCCGCGGGATTATCTGTCGTCTTCACATATTGCCAATGTTTTGATGGTATGGTTTTGTTTATTGTTGTTACCCGATTTGCTACGAATGGTTTCCATCGGGATGGATTTCCTTGTATCCACCCTAGTACTGCAGTTGAATCGGTCCAGCAGTAGACATCAGTGGGGTAATCTGATAAGCAGCTTTGAACTTTTTGCATTAGCTGGGCTAACAGATGTGCGCCCATTAGCTCAAGTCTCGGTATAGATAAGACTTTACTTATGGGTGCCAACCTGGCCTTCCCCGCAACTAATGTAATGGTTGTCCCTTCTTGGTTTGTTACCTTGCAATAGATGACACAAGCGTATGCTTTATTAGAGGCGTCGCAGAAACCGTACAATTCAATATGTTGGTTTTCTCCCATACCTAACCATCTCTTGATTTTTATGGTGTTTATGTCCGGAAGTTCTCGCTTTAATGTAGACCATTCTGAGTTCATTGCCTCTGGTAGGGCGTCGTCCCATTTTATGTTAGATAACCAGACATTTTGGAACAGGAGTTTCATGGTAGTGCTCAGGGGGGTTAACCACCCTAATGGATCGAACAGCTTGGAAATGTCGGAAAGTAGAGCTCTTTTGGTAATAGTTGCTGTTGATTCTGGTTCTATTTTTGAGTTAAAGGTGAAATTATCTCTCTGTGGAGTCCAACGGAGACCCAAAGTTTTGGTAGAATCGGTCTGCTTGAACTCGTATGTTGACTGCTCACATTGCTCTCTC
Organism: Diarsia brunnea; assembly: GCA_949774965.1. Lineage (NCBI taxonomy): Eukaryota > Metazoa > Arthropoda > Insecta > Lepidoptera > Noctuidae > Diarsia > Diarsia brunnea. The sequence continues at coordinate 8,778,009 of OX458999.1, read as the reverse complement.
TCCAAATCGGTTAACAGCTCTGGTTTATTCGAAGTCCATTTTCTAAGGTTGAATCCTCCCAATCGGCATAATTTTATTAGATCGGATTTCAGTTTGTCTGCTGCTTCCATTGAATGACGTCCTCCGCAAAAATCATCCATATAAAAACTTTCTTCCAATTCTTTTGCTGCGTCAGGATATTTTTGCCGTTCATCAGATGCTAGTTGTTTTAAACACATCATCGCTAAGAAGCCTGCTGGTTTGGTTCCGTATGTTAGCGTGACGAGTTGAAACGATTGTATTGGTTGGTTTTTTGATTCTCGCCATAGTACCTTTTGGTAAGCTTGATCTTCTTGGTGCACTCGGATCATTCTATACATCTTCTCGATGTCGGATGTATAAACAAATTGGTATTGCCTCCATTTCAGGATAAGTTCTTGAAGATCCTTCTGTATATTTGGACCCCTGAACATGACGTCGTTTAGACTGTATCCTGATGAGGACTTTGCTGAGGCGTTGAAAACTACCCTCAGTTTGGTAGTGGTAGATTCAGCCCGAATGACTGCATGGTGTGGTAAGTAGTATTCGGGCGTCTGGTTGGTACTGCATGGTGTCATGTGGTTTAATGCGAAATATTCGTCCATGAATTTTTTGTACTCTTTTTTCATTTCGCTGCTTTTCTCAAATTTCTTTTCTAAATTTCTAAATTGAGCTAATGCTTGTGGTTTGGTTTGACCTAACTTGTCAATGTAGTCCGGTTTTAGTGGTAGTCGGACTTCATATCTTCCGTCCTCAAGTCTCTTGGTGGTCTTGATAAAGAACTGAAGACATTCATGGTCATCGTTGGTCATATCTATCTTCTGGTTAATATCTTCGTTCTCCCAATATTTCAGAAGGTCTTCTGTGTTGTTGAGAATCACGTTGCAATGGTAGTACGGTTTCATAGAACCACAGAGTAGCCATCCTAGTTGCGTCTGTTGAGCGATTGGTTGCTTGTCGTCGTCCCCTCTTAAGATTCCTCCTAGCATTATTTTGCTGTAAACATTAGCGCCGAGAAGTATATCTACAGGTCTGCTTATATGGTACTCTGGATCGGCCAATTGTATTCCTTGGATATGGTTCCACGATGTTGGTTTGGTAAACGTGTTGTTTGGTAGTCGCTTAATCAAGTTGTTCATAACAATAACGTTCGTGTCACAAGTAAAATCACCATTTGTAGACTGTAGTGTTACCTGTAACATTCCCTTCGCATTGTTTTCTTTTTCACCTACACCATAGATTTGTCCTTTGAAGTGATCCCTTTTTATTCCCAATGTTTGCGCTGCGTTTTCGGTGATTAACGACAGTTGAGAACCCTGGTCAACTAATGCTCTCATCTTGTGCTGTGTTCCATCTGCTCCTTTAACTTTTATAATAGCGGTGGCTAAAAGTACCTCAGACATGTCATCCCAAGATACGTGAGATGACCTAGATGATTTTTTGGTTGCAACACTCTTGCTGTTGGTGTTATCTGCTGACGAAGTTGGACTTTGTTTTGCAAATGCTTCGTGAAGAAGCGTGTTGTGCGTGCCTAAGCATTTACGACACCGTTTGCTCGATTGACATGGTTTGTTGCTATGACTGCATAGACAGTTTTGACAGTAATTAAGTTGCTCAATTTTATTTGCCTTTTGCTCATGCGTCATTTGCAAAAAATCAGGGCAACGCCACAATCCGTGCTCTGAATTACACAATGCACAGGTCATCGATTGCGACACATGTAGCGCGTTCATGTTAGACTTTGAATTGTCTTTGTTGCCTGATTGATGGTTATTGTTTTTATGAAAACTTTTCTTGTGGTTTGGGTTATGGTACTTGTTTGATTGATGCGGCGTGGTATTTTGGTTAGCTGGTTCCTGCTTGCGACGAGAAGCTTCTAAGGCTGTGAATTTCGTTTCCAAAAATTCCAGGAACTCTTGCAGTTCGGGTAGCTCTCTAGGATTTTTGACCGACTCTATATAATCGGTAAAGGTATTGTCATCTAGCTTTTGCGCTAAGAGGTGCACTAAAAGTGGATCCCAAGTTGTTATATCTACTCCCAGATTCTGTATAGCGTGTAACGTCTCCTTGGTTGTATCATGCAGCTTCTTTATCGTGCTTAGCGACTGTTGTTGTATGTTGGGAAGCCCGAGCAGTATTTTAATATGGGTTGTGAAAATTAATTTCTTGTTACCATACCTGTGGCTTAAAATCTTCCAACATACATGGTAATTGTCGGAGCTAATCTGTAAATGGTGAATCAGACGCTCTGCTTCTCCCGTCACCTTGCTTTTAAGAACCTGCATTTTTTGTGCATTAGACATTGACGGGTTTTTATCGACTGCTTCGCTAAACAAGTCTTTGAATGGAACCCATTGGTTATAAGTCCCATTAAACACGGGGATGTCCATTTTCGGAGCTGACTTTTCACGGTGCCTTACTGCCCACATCTTTTGGTTGATGTCGTTTGTCAGCTCGTTGTACTTTTCCTCGTGCTTGCAGAATTCGCTTTGGTACGTAATATCGTCGCCTCCATCCTCACTTTCAATTTCCCAATGAAGTTTGTCGATCTCCCCCCATCGGCTGTCCAGTGACTTAAGAGCGTTCTCGAATTGCCATTGATTCTCAAAGCTATCCACGTCGATATTACTCACGGTTCTCATGAACGCTTTGAAATTGATATTCTGCTTCTTTTTCAACCCGTTTAGCTTGCTGGAGTCTCTATCTATATAAGGAAAAGTGTCTCGCCGTGAGAACTCCTCATAGCGGGACGACGACATACCTGGTTGGGGCTGCGCCGCTTCTCCTTCCTGGTCTGCGCCTAGCTGTTGTTTAGCCTGGTTACCTGGTAATGGTTGAACCTCTTCCGCTTTGTGTTTACGGGGAGTTGTATCTTTCAGCTGCGTCGCACCTAGCTGCGCCATGGTTTTGTCTAAAATTTCCTTAATTTTCAAATACACTCCCTGGGCTGTTTCGAAACAACCCTTTTTGAAGTAAATATGGTCGTAATTTCCAAACTCGCATATTTTCTTATGGTTTTCGTGGTAATCGTGCCAGTATGCTTCTAACATGCCAGCCTTGCGTTTGTAATTATCGATGGTCTTCCTCTCAGATCCATCTTTTTTAAGATTGGTCAAAAACTTGTTCAGGATTTCATAGAGCTCAGTTTGGTTCATGAACAGAGAATCGGAATTCATTTTTTAAGTTATCTTTTAATATATTTGGTAATGGTATAAATAAATGGTTCGATCTGACCTTATGTGCTCCAACTAACCGCCTCTGCAATCTCAGGTTCTTCAAATTGCAGCGATCTTCTGGTTCGTGTGGCACTGTTTCACTTGGTAGTCACTGGTAATTAAATGCTCGAAGGACCATGTTAAAAATAGCGTGGGCGCTATGGTGACCCGACACTCCTTTTCCGTATTGGTAGTATGTGGTTTATGGTAGAAGTTAAAGTCTCGTATGGTATGTGAAATAGCTATATATTAAATCACTAAAACACTTATAATAAGACAACACAACTGGTAAAAGTTATGGTAAATGGTTATGGTAAATAGTAATGGTAAATGGTAATGGTTGAGTACGAGGTGTCTCTAATGAGATCTAATCGCGAACTGGCCCACATTTAGGTGAACGAGCGAACGCGCATACTTGCATTCGATGCAATTATGCGCTTTCGCTGAGTGTTCGATTAAAACTCGAACAATATACTTTGATTTCTCATTAAATTTACTTAACTCTGTCTACTCGTATGTGATGGCCTCCTGCCTTACAAAAAGAACAACTTTGGGCTATCAGATTTTTTATCATCTGATTGTTACAACATATAAATTGCATTGATAATCTTGTCATTACCTTACTGGCCTCGAAAGGTATTATCACCAAATATGTATTATTGTGTGTATTATTATTACGCGAAACGCGTGAAAAAGTTTCGTTCTAGCAGTTTCTTTTATTGACTTTCCGCCCGGCACGTAGAACTACTAATTTTATCTCAGTATGACTTTACAACATTTTAAAGATAAACATACGGAAACATTTTTTTACAACTAAAAATCACACCTAAACAATTCAAATTGGGTTCAAGGATCTGTTAAAAGAATACAATCAAACATAGAAAAAATTCTATCATGCTTCAATAATAGCTTGTCCACATTTGAATTTCGAACCCCAAAAATAACAATGGCGCCCATGTAGATTATAAAATTAAAAAGTAGACTCACGTATAACCAGCTAGGATGTCCATGAGCGTGCTCTTGCCGGCCCCGGACTGTCCCATGATGACCGTCAGCTCGCCAGCGTTGAACGTGCCGCATAGCGCGTTGAGGATCGTTTTGCGTCCTGGGACATACAGGAAAATGTGTCACACTATAGAGGACGAATTTTAAAAGGAGTCTGGTTATTTCAAGAAAGGTTTTTCCTTCGCGGTAAAAATGCTAGGTAATGATTGAAGGTATATCTACTGTATCGGTGTACTAGAGACACGTACAGTTAACGATTCTATCAATTTTTTTATTACAATTTATTGCTAAGGTACTATATTTTTATTAAAATTTATTGATAAAAGATTAATGTCGCTGTGTCAGGCATCGAAATAATAGGTAGCAAACAAGTTGTATTTTGGTGTATTTGAAATATTAACTATTTTAAACACACTTTTCATTGTGATACAGGTCTATATCACAAAGCACAGGAGCTAGTGACTTCAAACAATTTTGTAACTAATTCATTGTGTTATAAAGATTATTGTTGATTATACATAGAAACTCAGCCTACTTTCGTATGAGAACATTAGATTTGCTCAGCACTATGCAAGATTGCGATCGCCCACTGTCACTATAACAAAGAGTTTCGTAGTATACTCCTACGACATCCGTATCCGCGGGTAGACGTAATAAATCATAAGAAATATTGTTTTTTAAACACACAATTGAGTATAGTCGTACTTAAAGGTAAATTAAAAGCGACAGATCTACTAGGAAATAATAAAATATAGCTCTTTAACAAAGACGTTGACTAAATGTAATGTAGAAAAGGGCAATTTTTGGCGGTGTTGACGAGGCTCTTTCGGTTAAGAAAGTGTAATAATCAAAATGCTATACAAATCTATGTAACCAATAAAAAATTAAAAAATTAAGTGTCCGTTAATAATTCCGGACTAAAAGGTATACAGTACAAATAAAAAATACTTATCATATTTTAATTTTTTTGTCTTTCTGTCTTGTTCCGGCTAATCTCCAAAACGACTACTTTTATTTTAGAAAAAACATCAGCGTTCGGTAAAATAACCCTTGAAATTGAGCATTTTATAATCATTTCATGCGGTCTAAAGTCGCGTTGCGCAGCTTAGTTTACTACATAGACTAAGATAACATACAATCTTGTCATTTCTAACCTGACTTATTGAAACACTGAACTATTATTTATTATAAAAGGGACCTCTGACCCTGACTTAATCGTAATTACTTAGTATTATTGTGCATTATAATAGTAGTAGTTATTTGTAGTTTAAATACAAACTAAGATAACACTACGTAGGAAGAAGTTATTGTTTATATTTTATAGTTTTGGGTAAAACCAACAAAGAAAACGAAACTTAAGTAAATAGTATGAGCATTCTTCGTAAGAAAGGGCTTATCTTGTGCCTCTTTGTTCATATGAGAGCAGCGTTTTAACTGACCGAGATTTGGTAACAGTTTATTTCTGGAAAATGAAGATAGATAATCTAAATATAGATGTCTCTCTCTGTCTTACCCTTATCTATGGTCAAGTTAAAGTAATTAATTATGCAACCGGTTTTCTTACTTTCTTTATTTCTTAACAAGTTGCAGGTGCCCGCAACCTTTATTCGTTAAAAATATAACTTCTCTATTTGAATCGAATTTTATTAACAATTTCAACGATTTAAATTATTGTGCGCGGAACCCTAATCCTTTTTTTTTTTTTTTGGCGTGTGGAAAATCATCAAATAACCCATCCCGCTCTTGGGCAGAGCGAAAGGGAGTGTCAGACTTCTACTGGCTAAAAAAAAACCACCCATGTTCCTTCTTAACCCTTCATGCCGCGGTATCTCTTGCGAACAACCCGCAGGCCCGACGGGGGAACCCTAATCCTTATTCTGAAATGGAAGTAGCTAAGTAAACAGCTATCTGCCTGTATAAGAACCGTAAGTATGTCCTTCCCCTTCAGAGATTAGCCGGAACAAACAAACAGACAGATAAATTGAAAAAAAACGTGTTGTTGTAAGTACCATATTTATAATAGCGAGCATTTAAGTATATGATTTGCTCGTACTTCGTATTGATAAGCAAAATGATAACATTTTCTTAATGAATTAAGGTCGTATGTTGCTGCGTTTTTTAGCTACAGGGATTTAAATCTGTAGAAATAAAATCGGTACTAAATCATTTGCTCGTATCTGCCTCTGGGGTTAATGGTTAATACCATATTGATAACGAAAAAAATCTATGAGGCAGACATCCAGGGCTCTGCATTATCACAGGAGGTAGATGTAAAAATGTAAAAAAAGCTCTACTAAATCATTTGCTCGTAGCTTTAAATAGGTCCATTCGATTTATTAGAACCTCCTGAATACAAAGAAAAATTGGCAGAGATTTTACTTACTGACTTTAACCATTACAGCTCGTTGAAGTCTTGTCTATGTACGTATGTGTAGGAGCAGCTGCGATGAGACCGGCCGCCCTACACTAGCGTCTTATGTTTCGATGGTATTGTCATTTTTAGGCACTGTGTGCGAACGTACAAAATACCCGTGGTTTCAAAGCCTTAGGCATAGTACACGGGGTACTTTGAATCGCACATTTTGCTAACGCGCATTTCGATTTTCAAGGTATTATACCAGCGCTTACACACTGGAATCACTTTAAAAAACTCCTAAAACTCGAATAACTCCAAAACTCCAAATACCTACTCCAAAATTCCTAATGAGTGTTTTGAAGCACGTGTACTATTGTGTATTGGGTTTTAAACGAACACTGCAGGTCTGCCAAACGTGCATTTCATATAATTATATTTTGTTTTTTTTTTCATTTTGACAAGGTTCTAAACATCAGCCTTAGAGGCAGACACGAGCAAATGATATAGTTTACCTGTTTTTTTAAACATTTTTAAGGGACTGTCAATTGACAACGCAGCGTCACCATGGTGGCAGACGCGATTCTTAATATTTCTTATCGTATAATTATCGCTATTAATAAAGTCTGCCACATGAGCAAATCACAATAGATTTTCTGTTTGCCAGCTCCCTAGCTATAAGCTATCATAAATGCATTCAGTGAATAGAATAGACAAAGAGGGACTTCAATTTTGTTTATTTAAATAGGTTTTGATTATTTTGACATCTTCACTATCACTATCACTACATAGTATAAAACAAAGTCGCTTTCTCTGTCCCTATATCCCTATGTATGCTTAAATCTTTAAAACTACGCAACGGATTTTGAAGCGGTTTTTTTTAATAGATAGAGTGATTCAAGAGGAAGGTTTTAGTATATAATTTGACCGACATCCATGCGGGCGAAGCCGCGGGCATCAGCTAGTGTTAAATAAAAGTAACTGAAGGAGCAGCTTCCATAGAAAATTACCCCACATCCGACTGCTGAGAAGAATATCTAAAAAAATAGATTAAAATGAGTATTGATAAATTGCATACTTCCGATTTTAATCCTTATTGGCTATCATACTTAGAAATTGCTCCAAATATTCTTTCAGGTGCAGTATTTTTTATCTTAAAAATATTTAATTTTCAATTATGCAATACCTACTACTATAACGACTTTAAAAAAGTGAAATAAAGATGACTAACTAATATGTTAAACTATTGCTTTCTTGTTATAAAGAAGGCTTTTTTTTTCGACCGATACTACGATGGTAAACTGAGGCCGGACCGCAGTAAGCGTTACTTTAAATAATACTTTTTAAATATGTTATTATTAACCTAGTAGGTATAAAAACTATTTTCAAACTATCGCAATGAGTTAATACAGTGTTTAATTATTTTTCAGTCCTATTCTAAAACTAAAATTATAAGTTGTATTGTCATAGGTATTCTGCCCCTGAATTAATGTTTAGAGAAATTTTTAAATGTGCTAGTACATCATTTTTTTATACTTATTTTTAGCGATTTTTTGAGATACGTATCTTTGCAGTCGGAATTGGGGCATTTTCGCAACTTCTCCTTTGTTAAATAATTTGCCAAGGGATCGAGCGTTGATCACATCCCTTGGCAAATTATATGTGCAATAAAAGAGGAAAAAGCATACGTAAAAATAGTGTGCTTATTTTAAAAACATAACAAGAAAATAATTTCAATTTGTTATTTTTGTTTGCTCGTACGATAACGCACACCGTTACCGTCTCGTATGTAATGGTGACTTAGTTATTCCATCTAGAGATAAAGGAAATGCTTGGAACAATGAGGACGTTGACTATTTCATTATTATAAGCCTACGTGTATGTATACAGTGTCTGATAGTTTAATCCAGAATAGTCTGGATTTGGTTGTGAAGAAAAAAAATCGGAAGGATTTATTAAGTGTCTAAACATAAATAGGTACTCCTGCTCGTTCTTACGTCTTCTAAGGGATCAACATTACAAAATGCTGAACTATTCAAAAGGCAGAGGTAGTGGTTACAGGAAAAATCACAGAACAGATAAAAGAGGTTAGAAGGGCCTTGTGGGCGGGGCAGGCGCGCCGCTCATATGTCGCAAACGCTCAAATGTCAACAAAATTTGATTTACCGGCGCAATCGCGCTCATATTGTGACAGCGTACGAAGCTCCGCGAAAAAAAAGAATTATGCCATCTTGCGCTATTATAATGTGTCGGAAAAGAAGCCAGGGTGTGTAGTGTGCCTCGAGAAGGGATTTCTTATCACCGGTAAGTCCAAATACCTTAAAATACAAGTAATATTTGTAATTATTACAATAGTATTATGTAGATGGTAGAAAAAATGATACTGTCGCAAGCAGTTAAAAAATTACGTACATTGCTTGCAATACGTGGGTACCATCTTGTACTGCGTGGGCGATTGCGCGATGTATTTCGTTCACTGCGAACGTCGCGTACGACGAGCCAAAGCTTGAGTTCTGCAAAATCTATGCATTTCGATTGTGTTGTACCAAGTTGTAAACAATGTCGATATTTAGTATGTGTGAATGTATTCAAATGATATTATTATGAATATGATTAAATAACTTCGTTTATTACTGTCAATTATTGTTTATTGTGGGTTATTAATTTTGGTTTTCGTCTAAAATTTGTTTTGAGGTTAGTCATTTATAATGGAAATATAACACAACAAAGTTTTGTTTTTAGGTTTCCAACAGTTCCAGATACAAGAACACTATGGCTAGAGGCAACCGGTAGAATTGAATAGATACCTACTAACTAAATGTAGTAATTAATTGAATGTATGTCTTATTTTTAAGTGTTTCTTGTATGTTTACTTTTGATTTTACTTTTTTAATCTTTAATTTTGTATCTGTGTGAGACAAATAAATACCTTTTCATTCTTTCTATCCCGTTCCGAAATTAAAGCAAAATATTGCAAAACTTAAAGTTACAAAACTAAAGTAATTTTATCGACATAAATTATCGACCTTTTGGTCGCCGTAACATGTATGAGAAATTAAAGCGTGTGTGAGTGTACGTCATACGTAGTGTTTGCGCTAGTGTGACAACCAGTAGCAAGCTCGCGATCTAAGTGAGTGCGGTTTATTTGTGTGCGTTATGCGCGTACGTATTAGCCTCTTGCTTGTAGTGGATATAGAGAGTGGGAGACAAGCGGCGACAGGCGTTCTAATACAAATCAGGAACTATTTCCTTTCTAATCTCTTTTATCTGTTCTGTGGGAAAAATACTGATATTCAGCTGCGCCCAATTAAACTGGAAGCCAACCCTAACAATTATGTAGTTGGGAAAACGCTAGGAAGATGACAGACAACATAATTTAAATCATCATCATCTGTATATTACCAACTATGTTGGGATCGGTTTCCAGACTACTAAACTCGTATGTAATGGTTGGTCACCCATCTACGGACCTACCTAGGCAAGTGCGGCTTAACCTGAAGATCTTCACAAGATTGTTTTACATGGTGAATTTTCTGCAGGTACAAAGTGATATATTTAATAAACATTTTACCATCTTATGTAAAACAAGATGATTTTACATAAGATAGATGGATTCATGCATTTTTTCTCACATTTGACTAAAGATTCATAAAATATATCACTTTGTACCTGTCCTTTGTTCACTACAACACACCAACCAACACACTACCGATTAAAGTGCTACTTTAGAATCAAGTAAGTGTGTATTAATTAAATAAATGGCATTCTTGCCGCATAATAATTATTAAATTGGCAAATAAGTGGTAATAAGGATCGACTAATTGTTGATCGACGAAATATGTTAAAGTGAAAGTTGAGTTGTTAAAAAAAAAATTCGCCGACGAATTAATAACCTCCTCCTTTTTGAGACTTCAAATACTTCGTAAAATAGAATTTAAACAAATATTGACGATGGCGATAAGTTCAAGAAACTGAATTAATATGCTGAAGTCAAAGAATTTTAGGACCAACATCATTCACTTTTCTTTCAGAGGTGTGGTACTTTTTATTGTGCTACATAAAAAACTGAGACGGCACGGTTGGCGCAGTGACTAAGCGATTAGACTACTGCGCTACGTGTCGCGGGTTCGATCCCCGCACGGTACAATTATTTGTATGACCTACTGATAGTTGTTTCGGTTCTGGGTGTGTTTGTGTATGTGAGTTTAAATGTTTGTAAATGCACCCACGATACAGGAGAGTATTTCCTAATGTGGAACGTTTAAAAAAAAAACTGTTTTTATTTTCATGCCTTATTATTCAGACTGATTTTTTTTACAAAAGTTACTGCATAAAATAATAATTTGTCTTAAATGAGTAAACTCAAAGATATAGTAATAATAAGAATTTTTTCTTTTTCTTCTGTGCGTGTCGCTGCGAAAAGTTCAGCTCTATCCTTGGTTTCGTTTAAATCCTGGAAGGTGCAGGTGGTTGTGCCAGATGGGCAAGAAGTGGGAGGGAGAAGGTGGGGGTTCCCTAGGTTACTTCGAAACACTATTCTGCGAAAATTGTTTCACTGAAAACTATACACCTGCAGAGGGGTTCTACCTACCTACATTAGCGTTCCCTTTTGAACTGATCCAGTCAAAAAAAATATAGACCAATGGAATTTGTCTAGATTACTTTGACGACGCGACGTTATGGTTTTTCTTACGTTATATTCACATAATTAACCCACTAGAACTTGTAAGATTGCAAAATTTTGGTTATAAACTTGTTAGTAAATAGGTCTCATTTACTAAAGAGTGCCTAATTTAGATGTCGGCGCGATTGTGTCATTATCTTACAAATGATAATGCATTTATTGTGTAGCCGGTTAAAATAAACCCAATTTTTAGAAACTATTTTTATTTCTTAATAGCTGATGATTGTCTTAATTGCTGATTGTTGAGTTCGGTAATTGTGTCGCAGGATAAATAGTATCTCATGTTTTGATCCAGTTTAAAAACTATCTGTACACCAAGTTTCACTAAAATCCGATTAGGAGTTTTTGCGTGAAAGAGTAACAAACACCCATACATCTTTAAAAACTTTTCCGTTTATAATAGTAATAAGTGGTTCCAAGTTTGATTAGTGTGCACATGGTGAATGCTTTGTCCTATGATTGCCAAGAAATAATGGGATTCAAAATAGAGCCATAAAAGTCTAGTACACCTAAAAGGAAACTAACTTGTATGTAAACAGGCTTATATGTAGATATATTAGCAACACGGACACGGAAACGTACCGGCTTGCTGCGGAAGGTATTATACCTGTTTAAGGCGAATACGACATGTCGCTAAATTATAGTATCGTCATTTTGTTTACATTTTATACATTAAACTTTATTTAATGTAAGATAAAGCAAAAGTAGGAACCACAAAACACCACCGTCCATGATATCATAGACGGTGGGGTTTTGTGATTCAGACTACCCCTGTGGAATAAAGCTATGTGTATAATAATACGTATGTATGTCAATATATTTTGGGCATGGCCATGACTAATTTTCAAAAATTCTGCATTTATGTAGCAACACAACAACAATCAAGTTATAAAACCAATTCAATTCTACATGAAACTGTTTAAGGTTTAATAGTTTCGCGTAAGGAGAATCTTAAAATCAATGGTGACTATTGGTGACTTGTAAACGATTTAGATCGAAACCATAAAACGAGATGAAAGTGTTGTAAAAGCAACTGAAGAACCTGTTTTAAGATAAGTAGTTTATTTATAAGTATCCACTTATTTACAACGTACTGAGATTACCAATCAGTTTTATTCAATGAATGCTCTACGCCAGATTACTGGATTTTATGAGAGTCGAACTTGAGTCTTCAGTAATCAAGAGATTTAATAAAGTTGAATTAATTAACTTCTAAGAGTATATTTAGCTTCAAATGCATGGTAGGTGCCAATAAAATATATGTATAAACTAAAGTAACTGAACTAGCAATAAACTGTGTATAAAAGGGCATCGAAACTCTTCCGCAACACTGTCAGCTGTTAATGTGCCCAAGAGACTGGTGGCGTTGCAATACTTATCCTCTGGCCAAGGTAAAACCCAGCCCTTGGGTCACAGGAAGCATCTACAAGGCGATGTGAACTAAGGCACTCGGACCCCATTGCCTTTTTTTTTTTTTGGGGGTTGGGAAATCATCAAATAACCCCTCTCGCTCTTGGGCAGAGCGAAAGGGAGTGTCAGACTTCTACTGAATAAAAACCACCCATGTTCCTTCTTAGCCCTTCATGTCGAGGCCGCGGTATCCCTTGCGAACAACCCGCAGCCTCGACAGGACCCGCAGCCTCGACAGGACCCCATTGCCTCACAAAATATTAAACATTTTATGTAATCAATGAAATCATATAAATATTCACTGTTATTGCGCTTATTTGCTATAAGCGATTTGCGATTATTGCAAATCACAAATATGAGAAACTATATAAAATATTTGAACTTGCTACAGGGTGAATTTAGAATTTGGAACCATGGGTTTAAGACAGTCAGCTAAATTACGATACTTTAAACACTTCGTTTATTTATTACCAACAGATGTGACAGAGAACTCTAACAGATGTTACTAATAATAAGCGTAGTTTTCGTAACGTAGCGAAGAGCGTAGACCACTCTTGTCAAGCTACACAAACCCAGTTTATGCGGATTCTCATTTAACGGGAAATGTAAAATACTGATATTCAGCTGCATCTGATTAGACTGGAAGCCGACCCCAAGTCCAATATAGTTGGGAAAAGGTTAAGCAGATAATGATGTATATCAAGAAACGACACGGTTTGACGACACGGTTGGCGCAGTGGCTGAGCAATTGGACTGCTGCGCTGTGTGTCGCGGGTTCGATCCCCGCACGGAACAAATATTTGTATGATCTACAGATAATTGTTTCGGGTGTGGGTGTTTGGTTGTGTATGTGAGTTAAAATGTTTGTGAACGCACCCACGATACAGGAGAAATTCCTAGTGTGGGGCAACGTTTTAAAAACAAAAAAAACTACGTTAAGCTGTTCTGGTTGTCATTTGCAGATCGTTGACAGTCGTTATAGGTATTTGCATTTATTTTGTTTTGGGTAAATACCGACCGACTCGAACATAGTTGGAAAAAGGCTAGGCAGGTGATGATAATGTCTTGTCTTGCATCAGAGTTACGAAAAGTGTTAATACGTTTCTGATAAAGAAATATATTATTTACTTAATAGGTGAAATTTCGTCCCAGATTTTGTATTTCTGACAAAAGAAATTCAAGTACAATAGCACTCATTGCACTTGAATTTCTATTGCCATCGAAGAATCCAGAATAATACAGCATAGTTAACCTTAGCCAGAGGCTAGGTATTGCCAAGCAACGTGCCAGCTGACAGCATTGGGTATGAGTTTTTGATATTTTTTTTGTTCTTTTAATTTAATTATTTTAGTTTATTTAATCAATTAATTTTTGTTATGTATAATTATTCTGAAAGGAAGTGGAAGGATATGGGGAAGGCTTTTGCCCAGCAGTGGGACAATATAATAATAATAAACTTTTATTTTCAGACCTACAAGTCCGTAGTGAAAGTATTAACATGAAATATACCTACTTAACTAATATTAGTAAAACACATAATCAACAAGAACAATACAAATAGCAACAGACAGCAATATAATACATTAGATAATAATAATAAAAAAAAAACTGAATTTATTCAATTAAAACCAATAAAAATAAATTAATAAACGTTTTGATAAGTACCTAACAGCTGCTGTTCTATTAAAAGGATTTTAAGAACAATATTTATCTAAACAATGGAAAGTTTTGGTTGTTTGTTTGGATATTATGTCATAGTACAAAAGAGTTTTTAAGCAATTACGTAAGTATTGTGTTATTTATTTTGTACTTTTGGGGGTAAGGAAGGAGCCTATGCTATGGGGTCTTTGGTGTAGGGTCGCAAGCGCGTAAGTCTTCCTTCTTCTTGGCCTGGGAATGTGTTTGGAATTTGAGTTTTACTGCTTTCCCGGTTGATGACAATAGGCGCGCCCCATGTTTCATGTGATTTAAACCAAACTGGCGAAATGTAGGTGTCTATAGCTACACCTCTGCCTAACCATTTATGTTTTACCGGCGTTATGATTTATGGTCGGCTGGCTAAAAATATATAATAAAGGATCGCAACTGTATGAACTGTGTGAGAGGAACAGGAAGACTCTAACAAGCACCGGATATATCTCATAAAGAAAATAATGATTGGGATATCACGCGATTACTTACGGCAGCGTCACGTTGGTTGTTACCAACAGATTTTGCGAAAGCAACCAATGGTTTTTAGATTAGTAAACATTGTTAGTATAGAATTTCGTTATTGTAGTAAATTATGTGTAATTTTCCTAGCAATGTTTTCATAACTGAAAACACTGATACGACTAGTTCATAGAAATAGATTAAACGATGAAAAAATTCGTAAAGTAAACCAACTGTGAACATGAAGATTGTTAACAAAATAGGGCACTATTTATAAATCATGGTGCAATGAACTTAGGTTGTAGAATTTACACATAATAATTAATCGCATCTGGAAATAAAGTTTAAAGGCAGGGCTTTTGAATTAGCGAGTTTGCAAGATGCGGAGGTCGTTAACCTGGCGGTACTACCCTATTGTGTCTACTGAACATATTCGATTGAATTTTTGTATGCAGATGTGTGGTATTAAGCTGTTGAATTTATTGTCGTAGCTACCGACCTGCGTATTAACAAGTATTGTTTGTTCACGTGTTTACAAAAGGTCACTTTTAAATGTATTCATATTCACATACAGTCATAGAATTCATGTTTATGTCATTATTTGTACGCGTGTTTTATGTTATAAAAAGACAAAGTCGCGAGCAGAATCTAGTAGGTAGGTCCACTTAAAACTTATTATCATATTATAATATTTTTATTTATCGCTCAAAATTTAAAATTCATGTAAAACATTAATCAATTAGCATAAACTCTACTCGGCTTATCGCCCCACTCACGAATTTAGTTATGGCCATAACGTAACTTGTTCTCAAACTTTTATCTACAAAAATGTTTGTCAAAATTGATTATAAATGAGTCATTCGGCCATTTTGAACCGAACTATGTGCTATTGGTTCGTAAACCTTATCGGAGACCTTGCAGATATCTATGAGATATGATAATCGTAATTTGTGACACCATAGTTCTATTTTTGTGTTTATATTTGTATAGTATAGTCTCAGTGCATACTTAGTACATGCCGCGAATCGGCAAAATCGGCCGCTCGGTGGAGCGGCGATCTTCGCAGCGTGGCTGGTCTGGTAGCAACTGGGTGCGGTTGGAGAAGCCTATATCTAGCTGTGGGTTGCAGAAGACTGACGATGATGATATTTAATATAATATATGTATTACTCATATGTTAGAAATATTTATGCAGCCTTATTTCCGATCATCGAAAAGTCCAGGGCCAGATGGAATAATAAATGAAGCCATAAAAATAGGTGCACCTGTTCTACTTCACCACTTGACCCAGTTGTTCAATATGGTACTAGATTCCGAAATGGTTCCTCAGCAATGGTGTGCTTCTGAGATAATACTTATATGTATAGAAAAAAGGAATCCCTACAGACATAGGAAATTACAGGCCAATCAGCTTAATGGCAAGCATGTACAAATTCTTCGCATCTATTGTCCTCAGAAGAATATCACCTGAAATCGATGATTTACAACCTATAGGTAGAGCAAGCTGGTTTCCGTTGAGGTTTCAGTACAACAGACCATCTACAAACATTAGAACAAGTAATGGAGAAATACATTGAATATAACAAAAACCTATATTTACCATTCATTGACTACAGCAAGGCTTTCGATACTATCAGTTCAATATGGGAAGCACTGAAACTCTGTAAGGTCAACTGCAAATATATAAACATCTTGAAATATATCTACGCTAACAGCACAAGCAAGATAAAGCTTGAATAAAGAGGTGACCCTATCAAGATCGAAAGAGGCGTCAGACAAGGAGACTCTATCTCCCCAAAACTTTTTATTGCTGTTTTGCAAAGCGTATTTGAGAAACTAGACAGGACTCGAAAAGGCATAAAGATAGTCAAAAGATGTCTAAGCCTTGTCAGGTTTGCAGATGATATAGTGCTACTGACTAAAACACCGGATGAGCTAGAAGAAATGATAAGCTCACTAGACAAAGGAAGCTCTGCGATAGGCCTGGAAATTAACGCTATAGTAAGACCAGACTAATGACAAACAGCCTCAAAAAACCAATATGCATCAAAGGATATTTCCTTACATAAAATATGTAGCAAATTATATTTATCTAGGCAAGCAGGTGCCATTCTCCAAGACAAGCATGGGTGAAGAAATTCAGCGAAGAGCAAATATCTCCTGGAATAAATTCTGGTCTTTAAAAGAAATCCTGAAAGGCAACTACAGTCTAAATTTAAAGAAAGTAGTGATAGAAACATGTATTTTACCGTATTTGTTGTATGGATGTCAAACTTGGGTTCACACTAAGAGATTCAAACAGAAAATTGTCACTACACAGAGAGCGATGGAAAGAAGCATGTTAGGGTTAAGGAAAATACACAAAGTTAAAAGCTCAAATATCAGGAAGCAGACAAAGCTTACAGATGCCCTAACAAAAGCACTAGCCCTTAAATGGCGTTGGGCATGTTATGTTGCACGTTTAGGTCATGACAGATTGACTATTCAAATGACAACATGGAGACCATCGGGCAAAAGAAAGGTCGGTCGACCTTTCAAAAGATGGGCTCACGAAATAGCGCAGACTGCTGGCTCAAACTGGTTAAAGCTTGCCAAGAATCTGAAAATGGAAAAAGATGGAGAAGGCTGGTAGTGGGACTACATCTCCAACCCTTTGCGAAAACTAACACTACTAACTAGGATAAGGTAAATACTAACATAACTAAGTACTAACATTAATATCTATAAGTACTAGTGATAAGCAGTGTAAAGAAATTGTATCAGAAATGAGAAATAAAAAAAATATTTATTTTAGATAATAGATAGATTTATTTTTTAATTAATTAATTTATTTTAGATCATTAAGGGATACCTAGATCACATTGATATCAACGTGGTTGAGCTAGAGTAGGCCAAAAATAGATAATTATGTAAGCAAGCAGATTCTGTGTTGACAAGTGTGGTCTCCGAGTTTTCATACAAAGGAGTCCTGTATACCAACAGTGGGCGTATTAAAGGCGTGTGTCACACGGGTACCGGGGTACTAGTATTTGCGCAAGAAATAAGAATAATAATAATTTATTCATTTAACAGACTGCAGACAGGTCCACTGTGTTAGTAACAAAATAACTTAGCCTATGTTAGTACTTAATAATAATTATTAAAACAGATAAACACGATTCACAAACAACTAGAAATAGGGTACAACAAAAGACTTTTGTTATGGGACTGAATATCTGTTACGTACTACATATATTCTTCCGTCCATACCCCTATATTCTTGAAGCACTAAACTTGATCTATAACGAGAAATAAACACGTGCTTTCTTTTTCTAACAAACATGTTTGAATGTCAAACGGTGGCAAATACATATTATTATTTCATCTACATTATTCTTCTGGTAATCATAGTTCATGGTTAAGTGATAAATTATGTCAAAAAGCTGATTTATGTTTCACCGAGTTAATTTCTTACTGTAACCATATAGAAAAGACCTTAGAAAAACCCCATCATAAAAAAATACATCACTAAGGAAATGCATAAATATGTCGGTAGACATCCAGCATTGCTGTGATTAAAAGCTCTATACGAAAAGCTTGATACGAAAGCAATACTGCATATTTTACTATTATGTCGGAGAAACTATGAGAAAATCTTTTAAGAATGGGAAAATGCCTTAACACGGATTAAAATTTACTAAATTCTAATTCCATTTTTTTTCAACTATTATATTTTTGTGTAAGTAATATTTTAAAAAAGGGTAAATCCCAACTAGTCTCTAGACCATTTTGTATGCTAATTTCATTCGAAAATATTTTTCGGGGATTCCTGCGAATCACGATAACGCACTCTGCGTTATGTATGATAATGGCACAAACTTTGGTCTGTTGTCATATCATTAGAATTAGTTCAATGATAATGCGTACTCTCAACCAATCAAACAACAGTGGAGGTAGGTACCTACTGAGTAATATTGGAACTTGGTAAGAAGATGTAATGAGTCCCGTCGGGGCTGCGGGTTGTTCGCAAGAGATACCGCGGCCTCGACATGAAGGGCTAAGAAGGAACATGGGTGGTTTTTAGTCAGTAGAAGTCTGACACTCCCTTTCACTCTGCCCAAGAGCGCGAGGGGTTATTTGATGATTTTCCACCCACCAAAAAAAAAAAGATGTAATGAGTTATGAAGTAGAGCCCGGATGGAAAGTCTTTGATAAGTCTTCCTTCTGCCCTACATCACATAATTAGAGCTGGGCATAGAATTCTTACTTTTTAATTAGCCTATTCTGTCCCACTACTGGGCCAGGCAAGGCCTTCCGTCATTCCTTTCCAACTCTTCCGGTGTTTTACTTTCTCTGTCCAATCAATCAAGAACGAGTCCAAATCGTAACTCTTATTCTAATTTATTTACGGCCACGTCGACATCTCGTCTATATTGTTATTGTAATGATACCATGTTTCGCACCATCTGTGCATATTTTATTTGATTGAAAAAAAACATGCACATGATGTAACATGTCACAAGATAAGTCTTACGACTTATCTTGTGACATCCTCTAAAACCAGGGTCTTTTTGGACAAAAAAGTGATTTTAAAAGGATCGATACCTCTATCGAACCCAGAAAACTAAAAATGTAACGAATTAGTGCTGATTCTTCCGTTCTTTTTATCTATTTTATAATTGCGTTTAATCAAATAAAATCAAGGTTAATAACAAGGATATTTTTGTATGTTTTTTCAAAGATTATGCCAGCTTGACAGATTATTTACACGAATGATGAACTGAGTACAAATTAGTGAGTTGTGCTTGACTGTATTAATTTTGTACTGAACGAATTTTTAACTGTTTCAATTCAAATTTCAGGAGCAATCGATAATTTTTTGCCTGTATATAGTTAACAACTTTAGGGGGGTGTATTGATAACTTTAGGGGGTTCAAGTACCGCGGGAGGCGCTCCGGGCGTCGGGGGCCACGTGATGGCTTCCGGCCAGTAGAAGTCTGACACTCCCTTTCGCTCTGCCCAAGAGCGGCAGGAGTTATTTGATGAATTACCACCAGCCAAAAAAAAAGGGGGTAACCTTCTAGGTCTGATCCAATACTAAGTAGGTATTGTTTTGGTTAATGTTTCAGCTGTAAGCTAATCTTCAGCTGTAAGATTGAAACAATGTGAAGTCACCGACCCGAGTCAAGGCCAGCTTATTTTATTTTTATCACTTCGCATAGTAGTTGCTAGTTGTGGCTTGTGGCAGGTCTGCCCACACCCTACCAGACAAATATTGAATGTCTGTGGGTCTGTCAATAGTTTCTACTAGATTATAGGAATATACCAAGAGCAAAGTACATAAGGGATAAGGGTGTCTCTAAGTTTAGACACGACGGAAAGTTTTGTTAATGGTGGCGAAAATGACAGTGTTTAGATTAGATTGAGTAGGTATCTATTTCTCGTTTAACCTGAAACTGACACTGTTTTTTGGGATCTATTGAATTCTAATTTAATTAAAGTAAACAAAGCATTGCTTAAACTGTACGGTTTTGTAGCACGCACTTACAACTTTGATTGTTTTCCGCCCTACCCTAAGTCGTGTTTGCAAGTGTTTGCGAAGGACACATTTGTACTAATAATGTGATATGTATTTTAATAATTTCAAGTGCCATTACTGCATTTAACTAAGGTCGAAAAATACAACGGAGGTTGTTTTAGTATTTTATAATTTTCCTTATTTTTATTTGATGATATTCCTTTGTTGGCTTTAGTTTGATAAAGAATATGTTTGAGTAATTCAGAAGCAGGTTACGTACCTATATTTACAAATCTCAAAAGCTGTTATCTTACATTTCATAATTGGTGCACTTCAAATTGTAGTCTTGAAAAGGGAGCGGAACTGACAAAACATCGCAACAGTAGAGTCGTTGCACGCATATCATTATACTATCGTTAATGGATAACAAATAAAGTGTAATTAATTATTCAATAACATCTACTTAAGTGAGTGGGTATCATAATCTTGCTTAATGGGTGCTACTATTAGAAACTCATGTAAACAAACTTCGTAATAGTGTGAAGGTTCGCTTACCTCCCGCCAAGATGCCATGTCGCACTGTGTAGCTGATGTCTTCAAACGAAATGTTGAGCGAGTCCTCCACGAGGGACGTGGAGTTGGTCTCCTGCGACTCTGAGTGTTCACTGGCCATGTTCGAAAACTTTCACTCACACACAAGAAATAACTATAACACAACAGAACGCACTTTATCCATCGCGCGCTAATTTGAACAAAGAAACGCGGCCGATGTAAACAAAGAGGGTGGCGCAACAGTTGCGCGCGAAGCGGCCTGACGCGCTGACTCGGGGAGGCGAACTGCGTTGCGCAGGCGACTGGCGCTGCTGCGCGGACGATTATCGGTCGTTCTCCCCCACTCCCCACATGGCCATCAGCTGTCGAACCAGCAATCGGCAACTCGCGCGGTAGCTGTTATCGCTGCAAGACAGATAGGCTGTTGTACAAACCAGAGACAACACCGCAACAACACAACATTAATGCAACAACGGTCGATTCCGCAGCCACACACTGCGTCTATTGTACCCTAAACAATTGTTGTTGTAGCTATTCACGACGTCGATTATCATTAGTTAATATTGACAACAAATCCATTGTCTATTTGCATACGGAGTTAAGCTGTTTAGTCGGTTGTGCCGATTCAACAGTACGTACCTATGTCGTAATTGAAAGTGTGATGGCCGGTACTAATTATACATGAACAAATTAGTCATGTTCAATTTGTCGTTTGTCAAGGTATGAACTACTTTTTAGGCATTAATAATAATGGTGGAAAATCAAGTAACGTTACACAATCAACTCTACAAGGGTTACGATGGAAAATCGATATCAGCGCTTACCATTTTTATCTTTACCTTTATCTTTTCTAGTCACGCTACAGATGAACTGAAATACTACATCTACTGGGTTAAAACTAAACTAGTTATATCATTAACCCGTTGTGCTAGCCATTTCGATGTAGGCGACTAAACACCGTGTGTATATCTATTAAATTAACAGTGCATTGATAAACTGTATCTGGATATGGGAAATTCCGTAAAACTTTCACGCAAACAGGAGGAGGAAAATATTCTAGTTTGTACGTTGATGTTACGAAGTAAAGTGTAACTGGCTTTTGAAGTTGTCTCTAAATCTTGAGTTTTGGCTTAGAAGTATTTAATTTTTATCTGTTTTTTTTTATTGTAGAAAGTATAATGAAGTAATTAATATGCTATTATCGGTAATAGCCTCCTCCTCCTCCTTCCGTTTGCCAAATATAATAAAAATGTCTAAATGTAAGTATTTCATATCAGTAACGTGAAGTAAAAATAACTAATTATTTTAGAGTTGTTTAAATGCATGAAAAATTTATTTCATGCGTCATGATAATCAGAAATGCGTGTCCACTTTACTTGAATGTAAATAATGGTAATAATGTAATGGTTGCAATTCAAGCTAATAAAAATAACACAACGACCATTATGCCCAACATCATGATAAATCTACACAAAATATAATTAAGTATATAACTAAAACCGCGGCAGATCAATATTTACAGAGACATAAAAGCTAATATTGACTATTTATATTTTAAATCTATGTTTTATTAGTAAAGACGACCAAAGAAAAGATGAATGGATTGTGTGAGGAACGATTTGAAGAAAAAAAGAAATAAATGATAGCGTGACGATTGACAGGGGAGAATAGGGATGTTTACTGACTAAAAAAAATATGATTCTAATTAGTTCGTCTGTTAGATTATCGAAAAATATTGAATACGTATTTTTTGTTTTATCAAATTAATATAAATTGACGAAGATAAAACGCGTCAAAGATTTGAGTGGGTGGTCGTGACGTCACTCACCGGTAAAAAATGTCATACTAATGTCTTAGAATATGACGTCACACGAGTTTTCAAAGCACTGTATCGTCTTCATTGTTTGTTCACGTGAAAAAAGAAAAAATACGTGTCCAATATTTTTTGGAAATCTATCTGACGGACTAATAAGATTTTTTTAGTTACCTACCCTATTGAGGAAAAAAACGTGTTGCACCGACCCCAAGTAAAATGGAGCAAGAGCAGGAATATGATAATGATTTATTTGTTGTAATCAATGATGACATCTTTCTATATCGATACAATGTATTATTATTATGACGTCGCGTTCGTGACGTCAGATTAATAAATAAAAAAGAAAATAGCGTCACAGTGTTTAGAGCATAGTTATGCATGAACTCCGAGCACTTTCTCACTAACAACTGCGCAGATACGAGTATAGTCGTTCACGGCTTATCTTATACTGTGCACAATATTTGTGACTAACAATATTACGAGTATAACAATGTTTTCATGTGTCACTCATTGTATATGGTATACGTGCTTGTTTGTATTTATCGCATATTATTGGTTCTAAATGCCAAATTATGGTAGTGGTTTAGCTTAATACATCACATAATCACCTATAGAGCAAGATCCCAGAGCCCCAGATATTACTTATTTTCTCAGAAATAAAATGCATGGAATAATGTAGTGTTTGTTGTATGTACTTGGCGTGTATGCAAACCTGCTCGCTTGGCAGAGTGGCCAGTGGTATTCTCTGTCAATTAAAAATAATTTTGAAAATCCGATCATATATTATG
This sequence comes from Diarsia brunnea, assembly GCA_949774965.1. Classification (NCBI taxonomy): domain Eukaryota; kingdom Metazoa; phylum Arthropoda; class Insecta; order Lepidoptera; family Noctuidae; genus Diarsia; species Diarsia brunnea. The sequence continues at coordinate 8,754,520 of OX458999.1, read as the reverse complement.
ACGGAGTTATGATCTTATTTCTCATGCTTATAGCGACACTTTATGTGTGTCTGGGGAGATGATTGGCCTCTCCGATTGGTCTGGCTGCTTACAAAAAGTCTTGAAAAATTCCCTTGAATATCATACAGAGTGTAAACGAACCTTTCACGAAGCGAAGCTGTCAACCAAGCGTTATGTACATTAAACTAAACACCCCTACGCAAAAAAATCCCAGGAAACAGCTTTTTTTTTTAGGTAAAATTACACATTTTATTAGAGGTAATTTAAGTAAAATTTTGACCTGAAAAACTAGTTTTTATTTATTTGGCATCATTTACACCAGAATCGTAAAATGCGTGAAAAAGTAAGTCAAAAATTTAAAACAATGCACCTAAATTTTAAAACAATGCACCTAAATTTTAGGTTATATTTTCAACTAGCTTTTACCCGCGGCTTCATGTCTAGTCTACATTATAAAGGGAACCTCTGTGCAAAATTTCAGCTTTTTGGGTTCAAGGGTTTGGGCTAGGCGTTGATGAGTCAGTCAAGGACAGGACTTTTCTTTTTTAATAATAGATATAAATAACGTCCGTTCCAATGAAGTTAAATGAGTAGTAATTTTAAGTGATTTTAAAAGTAATTATTCTTATAATTTAAAAATACTACTTTCAAAATTTTGTCCTATTTAACCCAAAAAAAATCTAGTAGAGAATGCCTTGTGGCATTAAGTCCGCCCATGTGCCACTGTTGTACATGAAGTTTTAATAAATATTAATAATGATTTAAAATACTTACAATTTGATCACTTTTAACATCCAATGCGTAATTCTATTGTTAACAAAACTTTTATTTTTCCCGTAAAACCAGGTAAATTTTAGGTAGTACTGAAAGTAACCCTTCGGCCTACAATGTCTGTGAACTAATGGTATATCTATTCAAAACCTGCGCGTTTTATCAACTCGCACTAACCTAAACATTTGGACGTAATATTTAAAGTATTTTTTTATCGCAAAAAATATGGAGACGATTATTTTATAACTGGAACACGAGTTTGTAAGATACAGATGTTGTAAAATAGAGCGTTTGATTACCTTATTGTTTTTTATGGGTGTGTAAGTATTGCCCACTTATATACCTGTATGCATTTATTTGTGTGTAAGGTTTTATATAAGGTTGTAAATAAAATTTTAAAGTCTTTGGATGTCAGAGATTTAGAAGTAGTACTAATAAGGAGTTTATCATCTTCCTGCCTTTGTACGATGTTATTTGGGGTCGTACGTCGACTTGTTTTTTTCTTCCATACTCCCCTGTCCCCGTCACGTTATCATTCCTTCATATCACTCCTCACACAATAGGGATGTTTACTGACTAAAAAAAATATGTTTCTAATTAGTCCGTCTGTTAGATTATCGAAAAATATTGGATACGTATTTTTTGTTTAATCAAATCAATAAAAATTGACGAAGATAAAACGCGTCAAAGATTTGAGTCGTGACGTCACTCACCGGTAAAAAATGTCATACTAATGTCTTATAATATGACGTCACACGAGTTTTTAAAGCACTGTATCGTCTTCTTTGTTTGTTTACGTAAGAAAAGAAAAATACGTGTCCAATATTTTTTGGAAATCTATCTGACGGACTAATTAGATTTTTTTTGTTATTCTCTTCACCCATTTTTTATTTGGTCTTCCTCTTCCTCTCCATCCATCAGTTAATCACTCTTTTCTCACATGCGATTCGATTACTTACGACATACAACGAGAACATCAGTAATTATTTTCATTAAAAAGAAAAGAGGAAAATCTTAAAGAAAATTAAAGTACGATGGTAATTGGTTCATGTATACAAATATGACTCATTCATTCTCAGTGGGTGTACCTGGTATCAGCAAGGTGCCACCCAAGTAACACATCAAAGCACTAAAACGGCCGGTTTTCGGCATTTCAGTATCGTTTTAGCATTTTGAGTTGGTTATATTTTAGCATTACAAACGTCTATACGGCTACCGTAATGCTTATTTGGGCACAAATTATGCGGCCTTAGGCCATAAATAGGTTCACATGTAGTCATTTTTTAGCATTACAGGCGCATTTTGTTGGCATTTTTGTGACCAATTAAGATGCCAATCGCATTAAAAAAGCATAATTACGGTCAATGAAGTTGCCAATCGTATTACAAAAGCATTAGACTAGCATTAGATTGTGCTAAAAGAATGATTGTGGCTTTTAAAGTGTTCACATGTAGAACTTAAATAAACCCTACACCATTGCAAAATCATCTGTAATACCATGGCACAAATGTTATAATACAATTACCGTTGTAGTATAAGTACTATGTCCAGCAATATAGTATGGACGGAGACCGTCAAAACTTAATGAACAATGTATAATACTGGATGACTTTATGACGGTTTTGTTATTTCATGCCATCAAATATTAAACGCAATGTAGTTTACTGTAAATGTCTATATGAGTTTAATTGAACATTTTCACGCGCCTTCGATATATTGTGTTTTTGATATAAAGTTTGATTTAGAGAAATGTACGAAATAACCAAAACAATTGTGTATTCCTAGTCTAGAACGAATTTTGCATAATTAACATAATAGTATTGGCTGGGCAGTATTTAATTAAGTTATATCATTATAATAAAGGTCTATTGCTATTATAAATAGGTCCATTAGATTATATTTTTTGGTTATAAAATATTTACAAAATGGTGTCGGTCTACAGAAGCCTGGTGAACCTTTAGAAAGGCTAATTAATGCCACCAGCATTATAAATACTCACATGTGAACAATTATTTGGCTAGAGGCCAGAGAGAAGACTTTTGGTGAACCATCGTAGTGCCATTGTCTATAAAGTAGTTTTATATGGGTTCACCGGCATGCCAATAGGATTGATGTAGACTGAAATAGTGCCATTACTTGAACGTAATTTTGGGAATCCTTGAGTAAAACAATAGAACCCATAAAAATTAAGTAGCGGTACATGACGATAATTGTCAAAACCAATTTATTTTTTAATTTATGATAAAGGTCTATTGCTATTATAAATAAGTCCATTCGATTATATTTTTTGGTTATAAAATATTTACAAAATGGTATCGGTCTACAGTAGCCCGGTGAACCTTTAGAAAGGCTAATAAATGCCGCCAGCATTACAAATACTCACATGTGAACAATTATTAAGCTAGAGGCCAGAGAGAAGACTTTTGGTGAACCATCGTAGTGCCATTGTCTATAAAGTAGTTTTATATGGGTTCACTGGCATGCCAGCAGGCTTGATGTAGACTGAAATAGTGCCATTACTTGAACGTAATTTTGGGAATCCTTGAGCAAAACAATAAAACCCATAAAAAGTAAATAGCGGTACATGACGATAATTGTCAAAATCAATTTATTTTTTAATTTAGATTTAAAGGGTAATCAACAATTTCTTTGGCAGGTTATTAAATTTAAAAATTAATAACCTGCCAAAGAAATTGTTGATTACCCTTTAAATCTATGTAAATAAAAAGCTTAAGTAAGTACTTCACATAACATTTTTATTGGTACGTATGTAATAGTGGTATGAAATATAATTAGTATTCATGATGATGCAAACATATATTAATAATGTACATCTTGTTTTGTTGATTTTAATAAAATGTGTTTCTCCCCAATATGACCGACAAATGGCTTTACGAATACAGTAAAGTGAATGTATTTATGGCTTTACGCATCACAATAGCTCACGTGTATTTGGTTAAAGGGCTGTTAACCGGACAACAGCACTCAGGTGAACTTTAAAAATGCAAGCATTATATTGATTCACGTTTATGCTATTCACCAGTATTAAGCTTTTACTTAGCACTTGTAAGTCCTACAACACAACAAAGAGCACTCAAAATAGCTCAAAGCCGTTTACTAGATTTACGGTGCATTATAATGGTACAAGTATATGCTATTAAACAGCATTAGGCATTATCTTACGGCCCAAAATGCTATTGTAAACCCTAAAGCACTAAAAACAGCTGAAAGCTGTGTACTGGATTAACTTGGCATTTTAATGGTTCACGTTTATGCTATTAAACAGCATTAAGCATTTATTTTACTACTTAAAATGCTATTGTTGATCCAAATGCACTGAAAACAGCTAAAAGCTGTACAGCTGCATTGTGGTATGCTACAGTTAAACTAAAGGCTTTACAAAAGCATTTTGACATGCCACTGTCCAACCGCTATACAGTGTAAAGCATGACAATGGTTTTCAAATGCCAATATAAAGCCTTAAGATGTTCGGTGAACTTTTGTAAGAGTTTATACGGACCTTAAGCTCTACATAAGTATACTAGTTGTTTTTTAAAATGCTTTCTGTGTTACTTGGGCAATGCTATGATAACAAGGTCTAAATGTATTTTAGCGTATAGATATCGTGAATCGTGATACGAACCTAATATCACTTTTACGATAATGAATCATACTTTCGAGTGCTACAATTTTTTTAATTGAATGACTCACAAAAGGTTTTGAGCCCTATCAGACTTTGCAGCATCATATTTGTATTCAAACAATATTTGTATGAGTCATCGAAGAGGAAAAAGCCTTAACATTTCAAGTATAGGCAAACGACATAAAATTAACATCACTTCACGACCCTTTGGGGTACAAAGTTTTCGCGCAAAACAAAAAATGAAGACGATACAGTGCTTCGAAAACTCGTGTGACATCACATTTCAGTACCTACATTTTTTCGTCACGAGCCCCCCTCATGATCTTTGACTCGTTTTATTTTCGTTTTTTTTTTATTTGATAAAACAAAAAACTCGTATCCAATATTTTTTTATATAATCTAACTGACGGACTAGACAGAATCATATTTTTTTTAGACAGGAAAATATCCAATTGCTTACTGAATTGAAATATACAATCTTGTGTCTTCAACTTAAAATACTCGTACGCTACATATGACTCGTACACAACCTCGAGGATGCGACTTTTGACGCGACTTGTGTCAATTAATACGTGCACGCGTGATTACAATCTCTGTAAGACTCAAGATATTCCCTAAACAGCTTATATCATTAAATTTTCTACGCAGTCGCTGTCGCAACACGCTTTGAGTGTGTAGCTCGTGGCCAGGGGGTTACGAGTGCGTGCTCAGGACAAATTATCATATGAAATAAAATCTCCAATATAGGTAACGTTATACCAACTTTAAATGACTGGCCACTATATTTTGTCACGATTTAGAGTTAAGTATTAAGGATTGTCATAAATATTATTTTAATACCCTCTATTACAACGAAGAAACCTACCAACCCGAATAATGGTTGATTACTCCCTCTCAAAGAGAGGAGTCCTGTGTACCAGCAGTAAGTACCTTATATGCTCTTGTATATGCTGTAGTGTTTTTAAAATAAAAGTAGAAATCACCACAAGAAAAATTTAATTAGATAAAATATATAATATTGAGAAACTTAAAAATAAAGTAGATAAAAAATTAACTTAAAATTATACAATTATTGAGATTAAAATTTTAAAAAGAGATTCGCTGTGAGATAATTATATTTTTTAATTATGTGACCCTTGGCTGAAGCTTCATCCGAGGTATGATTGATTTTTAATGTAAAATTTAACACAGTTTCTTTAATTCAACAACAATAAAATTTATAATTTAACCTAGACTTAATATTAACTAAAATTATTAGACGAAATCCTTTGAAGCTTTCAGATCTTTTATCATGATAAATTTCATGCGCCGTTGGTATCACTATATGTAAAGTTAAAAGTAGGATCAGGACCCAAGATAGGCGCTATTCGCTGGAGTTTTCTCACACGTAGAAAAGCAAATATTTAGATTACGCTCCACAAAAAGTGGGCTCAGGACCCAAAACAGGCGTTATTCGCTGGAGTTTTCTCACACGTAGAAAAGCAAATCTTTAGATTACGCTCCACAAAAAGTGGGCTCAGGACCCAAAAAAAGCGTTATTCGCTGGAGTTTTCTCACACGTAGAAAGAAATATTTAGATGACGCTCCATAAAAAGTGGAGACGACTCTTCAAGATCAAAAAAAGGTGAAAATCTCAGCAAACCTTGATGAAGTACATACTAAGTCGGGTAGGACTTCGGGGTAACGGAAGAGGGCCAAATAGCCCTCTGTGACTGGTTAGTACCTAAAGCAAAAATAAAAAATATGATAAGACTAATGAACACAAACCAGTAACAGAAGGTAAATAGGGAATCAACGATCAAAAATACACGAGATAAATACATACCAGAGAAGATAAAAATAGGAAATTTTCCAAAACAGGATCACAGGTAGAAAAATATAACACTGATAGATAAATCAGGACAAAATAGATTTCACTCGGACAAAATTTTAAATAATCAATCAAATTAACTTTATAACGATCATCAGTTCGTATCTCACAGGCGAATGACAAAACAAATTGGCAAGGGATGTCACAAATTTTTACTTTTATTCTTATTTTAAAAAAACATGACGCCAAGTAGAAAAATAAATAAAAGGAAGGTCCAATTACTAATATTTTTTAAAACAAAAAAGGAGGATTCATGTAACGGAACGCTACAGTACCCTTTTTCCAACAAAAGTTCGTTATCCCCCATTAAGATAACAAAACAAGTAGTAAACAACCCTTACGAGAAAGTTTAAGATGACAACCCTAGTGGAAACGTTAGGTGGTCAAAAAAATAAAAAGTCTTAAGTGACGATTTATGAATAAAGAAAAGAAGAAATAATAGATAAATTAAGAATATCTAAGAATAAAGAAGAATTTAATTAAATATTAATTAACTAACCAATGACTAAATTAACCTAACATTAGAAGATAACAAGTAATTAACTAACAACTAATTAAACAATAAATAAATTAACCTAATAACAGAAGATAAATTTTAAGACAATTAATTATATTTGAGACAATTAGAATAAATTATAATTTAAATCCCATAAACTATAAACGACCCTGAAATTAGTGACTTAATTATTTTAATATATCTTTTATATGATATAATCCAGAGTGTACTGAATCACAATCTTGAAGAATATAAGTAGTCCTTGATATTACCCTAACTACCTGACACTTGACAAAACGAGGAGCTAGTTTTCCAGAGAAATAATCCGTTCCAGAAGACCTGGTAAAATTACGCCTCCATACAGTGTCACCGATGTTGAAAGTAATAGCAGAACGTTTTGAATTATATGCATTAGAATTACGAAGAAAAGCTAAAGAAAGGTTATCAGACACTTTCGCATAAATTTCAGCAAGAGAGGTAAGATTTGACGCATGATGAGACCGACTTTCAGCTAAATTTACACTTCGAGTCTGTCTATAAGCATGAGATGGATCCACGGAAACCTCTCTACCGAACATAAGGAAATTTGGTGTAAAATTAGTAGCTAGGTTAACACATGAATTGAGATACAGTTTGACCTTAGGTAACATCTTAGCCCAGTTCCTTTGATTATCACCAACTAATATACTTAAACAAGTAATAACACTTTGGTTATATCGCTCAACGGTATTAGCTTGAGGAGTATAATACGGCGTATAGGTTGGAGAATCGATATGGAAAGTCCTAAGGAAGTTTAAAAATCGGTTACTACGAAAAACAGAAGCATTATCACAAAGAATTGTACGTGGAACGCCGAAATTAAAAAATATTTCTGATTCCATAGCTTTGGTTACCGAATTGGTATCTACCTTTTTTAGTGGAACAAGCCAAACATATTTGGTAAATACATCCACCATGGATAAAATATATTTATAGCCATAATAAGCGACAGGCAAAGGTCCGACAATATCAATTGAAATAATTTGTAATGGTAATGATACATCTTTAGGGTAAATCATTTGACCACGAGGTTGAGTGTTTGCTATTTTATAGGCTTTACATACCTCACATCGTTTCAATATTTCAGTTACATCACGAAACATGTTTGGCCAATAGTATAGTTCTTTGATCTTATAATATGATTTTGAAACACCAGGATGTATAGAAGGAAAATTATTATGAATTTCCCAAACTGCAGAAGGAACTTTTTCTTTAGGTAAAACTACGCGCAAAGGATCAGAAGATAATGGACTAGAAATAGGCATGCGTCTCATAAGAACGCCGTTATGAATGGTGTAAGCTGGAAACATTTGAGGTGTATCACGAGCACCAAAATAGACCTTCTTATACCATCTATCATTGGTATTTTCCGGACCCAGATCAAAAGTTATGGCACTCTCATAAATCCTCGATAAAGCATCGGGAACAATATGTTGTGAACCTTTACGATGAACTATGTCAAATGTATATTGTGAAATAATAGTAGCCCAACGAGCTAAACGACCAGAAGGATTATTTAATGTAAGAAGCCACTTCAAAGCCATATGATCTGTCACAACAGTAAACTTCATTCCATCTAAATAACAACGAAAATTCTTGATAGAATCGAGAATAGCAAGGAGTTCGCGTTCAGTAGTACTATAATTACGTTCCGCTTTTGAAAACAAGCGGGAATAATAGGCAATAGGATGTTCTACATTATTTATTTTTTGTGACAGAACAGATCCTAATCCAACAGCAGAAGCATCACACTGTAAAATAAATGGTTTGGAAAAATCTGGACAAGCCATAACGGGGGTATTAACTAAAGCCGATTTTAGTTTGTTAAAAGCACAATCAGCGGATTGATCCCAATTGATCGGATCACGTCCTTTCCTTTTTCCTAAAAGAGCTGTAAGAGGAGCTATTATAGAAGAAAAACCATCTACAAAACGTCTATAATATGAACACATTCCTATGAAACCACGCAACGACTTGGCTGTAGTGGGAGTAGGAAAATCTCTAATTGATTCGAGTTTATTAGGATCGGTCTGAAGACCTTTCTCATTCACAATATAACCCAAATACTTTAATTCACTTTTACAAAACTCACATTTCTTTAGATTGATGGATAAACCAGCTTCCTTTAGACGATTACGTACCTTTCTGAGGAGTGCGAGATGACTATGAAAATCTTTAGAGACCAAGATCAAATCATCCACATATCCGAAGACACAATCATCGCTAGTTGAAGTAAATTCAAAATTTACAATCATGTCAGTTAAACGTTGCATTTCAGAAGCAGCATTCGTAAGACCGAACGGCATCCTAACAAATTCAAATAAACCACGTTGAGGAACAATAAAAGCTGTTTTCTGACAACTATCGTCATCAGCCAAAGGTATTTGCCAAAATGCACTACTAAAATCAAGCGAAGTTATATATCTTGCTCCGCGAAGATTATCAAGAATATCTTGTATCCTAGGAAGAGGATAAGAATCGCGGATCGTAACACTATTAAGTTTTCTACTATCCACGCAAAAACGTACGGAACCATCTTTCTTTGTTACCATCACAACTGGACTTGCCCATGGTGATCGAGATGGACGAATAACACCGATCTTTAACATTTTATCGATCTCATCATTAAGAATTTTTAATTTAACAGGTGAAAGAGGATAATATCTCTGTCTGACAGGCTGTCCAACTGTATTTATTTTATGAGATAGCCAAGTAGTCTTTCCAAGACCAACCCTCTCGGAAGAAATATCATCAAACTCCTTAATTGCCAGTTGAAGACTATTTTCCTGACTATCAGATAATATATTACGAGGATGAACATATCGAGCATTATTTTCATTATGAAATTGAATGGAACCATTGTTAATTGACGATAAATACATATTACCATCGATATTTTTATTAAAAGCTTGACTAAAAAGAGATGTCAAGCCGAACTTCTTCCAAAAATCAATTCCTAAAATGACTGTAGAAGTACAACAACGTGCAACTAAAAACTCATGCGTAAAGGTCGCATTATTAAACAGAACTGGAAAATTCACAGTTCCCAAAATATCTATAGGTGAATTGTTAGCGGAAATAACATTAACGTTAATATTCGCATCAATCGTTATTCCTAAATTTTTAACAAAATCGTGGTTAATTATAGACATCTGAGCACCTGAATCTAATAAGGCTTTAACCCAACGGTCTCCCAACCATATCTCAATAAATGGTCTGTTATCTTGTGTATCTGAAACTATCACCGGTGACACTGTAAGAAATGCGTGCCGCCGGTTATCTATGCTTTTTTTTGGATTACATTTTAAACAATCGCGTGTCATCACACCAGGAGTACGACATTTAAAACACATCAAACCAGGAAAATTTGGACAGTTGCGATATGAATGACCCAACTGATTACATTTAGGACAATGTTGAGCTTGATTAGTAACCGATGATACCGCCTTAATACAATGTGGTAAATAACTTTCGAAATGAGAAGCGGTACACATGAGATCGTTAATATTCTTAAACCTATGGATGGAAAGACACGGAAAGTATTTTTGCTGCATATTATGTGTTATAATTTCGATCAATTTTGATTCACTAATAGGATCAGCAAGTCTATCATTCAGATAAGAAACTTGGATGACGAAATCTCTGACTGATTGATCAGCCTTCTGTTTTAAGTTGCGAACTTCAAATTCTGTCTTAAATTCCAAATCGGTTGGTGCAAAAGCTTTAAAGAATGAATCTTTTAATTCAGCATAGGTAATACCATCGAAACGAATTAACCGGAAATATTTTAATGCCGCACCCGATAAAACTTCATGGAATCGTCTCATTAAGTATTGATCCGAAACACAATCGGCATATTTACGTTCATCAATATCAACAAAAAATTCGCGTACGCAACTATTGCCAGAAAAATCAATTTTCCATTTGGACAAGGAATAAATTTTTTCAAAGCGTTGAGGAAAAATCTCAGATCTAGCTGATGACAAAATATTTGTTGAAGAAGGATTCCTAGGAGGAATTGGTGGAGGGATTTGTGGAGGGATTTGTGGAAGAATTGGTGCAGGAATTGGTGGAGGTCTTGATATGATAGCGCTTCGGGTTGGAGTTTTGACAATAGGTAACTCTTGATCACCCATAGTGACGGAAGTATACAAATCAAGCAACAACAAAAAAAAAATTATCGTAATGAAAAGGAAAAAATACAACCAATCCTGTAAAAATAGTAAGCGTAATCATAACGTCAAACTTCAAAAAGTTTTGAAACCTATAAAAAAATTATCCAATTAAACATCAAACGACCTATTTGGAAGAGTAAATTGTTATTAGTTTTTAATTCTGCCACCGAGATAAAATTCCGCAAAAATATTGTTACCTAGCAACGACAATAACAAGATGAACGTCAAGAATATAGTCGAAAATGAATATTTTAATAGTTTTAAAATAAGGAATTTTGTTTACGTTTAAGTTTATATAATTTTGGTGTTATAGAATAAGAATATCACCAAAACTAAAAATATAGATTGAATCTAGGAGAATCATTTAGTGAAATAAAGATCTATGGGAAAAACAAGATAAAAATGACGAAGAAATAACTCAAAAGAAACTGTACGGCCTTTCAAACTATGTCTGGAAATGGGACTAAGACAAGAAATAAGGAAACAGAATAATAGAACCTGAAATATCTAGATTCAAGCATAAAAATCTGCCTTCCAAAAATTCGCTTACCTTTGTCACGCCGGCTAAACACACTTACATCAAACCATTCAAAGACTACAGATTCTAATTACCGCTAGCTATGGGAAATAAATTATACACAGGAAAAAATATAATTTGGGAGGAAATAAAAGATTAAAATTCAATATGGTTACAGAGTAATTAAAATTCAAGCATTTTACAATACATTTGTCATGAAACAAATCTGCAGTAGCGACTTTCAATGTTTGGTCTGTATAACTTTTCGAGTTCTCTTGAGAGTACTATTTTTACGATGAGCAATCTATGTTCTTCTGAAACAGATGGAACTGGAAAAAGATAAGAGATTAAATTTGCTCAAACATGAGCATCACACACAAAACAACAAAAAAAAAATATTTAAGTTATCGGTATAAGTGGTTTATAATATGCACTTACCGTATTTTTCTTCGGGCGCCAAACTGTAGTGTTTTTAAAATAAAAGTAGAAATCACCACAAGAAAAATTTAATTAGATAAAATATATAATATTGAGAAACTTAAAAATAAAGTAGATAAAAAATTAACTTAAAATTATACAATTATTGAGATTAAAATTTTAAAAAGAGATTCGCTGTGAGATAATTATATTTTTTAATTATGTGACCCTTGGCTGAAGCTTCATCCGAGGTATGATTGATTTTTAATGTAAAATTTAACACAGTTTCTTTAATTCAACAACAATAAAATTTATAATTTAACCTAGACTTAATATTAACTAAAATTATTAGACGAAATCCTTTGAAGCTTTCAGATCTTTTATCATGATAAATTTCATGCGCCGTTGGTATCACTATATGTAAAGTTAAAAGTAGGATCAGGACCCAAGATAGGCGCTATTCGCTGGAGTTTTCTCACACGTAGAAAAGAAATATTTAGATGACGCTCCATAAAAAGTGGAGACGACTCTTCAAGATCAAAAAAAGGTGAAAATCTCAGCAAACCTTGATGAAGTACATACTAAGTCGGGTAGGACTTCGGGGTAACGGAAGAGGGCCAAATAGCCCTCTGTGACTGGTTAGTACCTAAAGCAAAAATAAAAAATATGATAAGACTAATGAACACAAACCAGTAACAGAAGGTAAATAGGGAATCAACGATCAAAAATACACGAGATAAATACATACCAGAGAAGATAAAAATAGGAAATTTTCCAAAACAGGATCACAGGTAGAAAAATATAACACTGATAGATAAATCAGGACAAAATAGATTTCACTCGGACAAAATTTTAAATAATCAATCAAATTAACTTTATAACGATCATCAGTTCGTATCTCACAGGCGAATGACAAAACAAATTGGCAAGGGATGTCACAAATTTTTACTTTTATTCTTATTTTAAAAAAACATGACGCCAAGTAGAAAAATAAATAAAAGGAAGGTCCAATTACTAATATTTTTTAAAACAAAAAAGGAGGATTCATGTAACGGAACGCTACAATGCGTATTCTACAATAAACACGTGTGGGTCTAAACACAATGAAGTTCTATTAATAACTGAATGGCATGACATAAGAACCTTAGCTGCTGTTGTCTGTTGTTTGAGAAAGTCGTAGCGGAAATATGAAACGATGCTTCTAGGAGGCACAGCTCCCCTGCCCACCAAGACTTCGTAATTGTATTGCTCCTGATGTGAATCCATTGGCAATGTCGGATCAATGAAAAAAAAACATTCGTCTGTATGTTTTTTTTTCACGACGAATTGAGAACCTCCTCCTTTTTGGAAGTCGGTTAAAAAAAAGGGATGTACATATGTGTCAGAACCCCATAAAAGTGTTAACGAAGAGAACTGAAAAACAATGATTGAAGAGAACTATACTAGGCACTACAACCGACATCATGTCATTGGTAACATATTCAGTATAATCTGGTTTCACATTCTATTGAAACTCCGTACCGTCGTCTGTTCAGCCGACGCGGTTAGAGTTTTACCTTGTTCAGGACATATCTTGGATGTCTACGTTTTTAATTAAATAGTTCGATGTAGTTGCATGCAATGTCACGAAAAACTGGTAAACTCTACTTTTCATAAAAATACAGTTAAATAGCACATAACATCATATTGCACATTGTTCGCAGAACGGATGGCTGATGGCGCCGAAAAGTTCTGGAGTGGCGACCGCGAACCTGAAGACGTTGCGTTGAAAGGCCTCCCACTAGGTGGACCGATGACCTTGTGAAGGTTGCACCCACAGAACAGATAAAAGAGGTTAGAAAGGAAATAGTTCCTGATTTGTATTAGAACGGGTGTCGCCGCTTGTTTCCCACTCTCTATATCCACTACAAGCAAGCGGCTAATACATACGCGCATTACGCACACAAATAAACCACACTTACATAAATCGCGAGTTTGCTACTGGTTGTCACACTAGCGCAAACACTGTGTCTAACGTACACTCACACACGCGTCTATTTCTCATACATGTTACGGCGACCAAAAGGTCGATAATTTATGTCGATAAAATTACTTTAGTTTTGTAACTTTAAGTTTTGCAATATTTTGCTTTAATTTCGGAACGGGATAGAAAGAAAGAAAAGGTATTTATTTGTCTCACACAGATAAAAAATTAAAGATAAAAAAAGTAAAATCAAAAGTAAACATACGAGAAACACTTAAAAATAAGACATACATTCAATTAATTACTACATTTAGTACAGCTACATTTAGTAGGTATCCATTCAATTCTACCGGTTGCCTCTAGCCATAGTGTTCTTGTATCTGGATCTGTTGGAAACCTAAAAACAAAATTTAGTTTTGTTGTTTCCATTATAAATGGCTAACCTCAAAACAAATTTTAGACGAAAACCTAAATTAATAACCCACAATAAACAATAATTGACAGTAATAAACAAAGTTATTTGATCATATTCATAATAATATCATCTGAATACATTCACACATACTAAATATCGACATTGTTTACAACTTTGTACAACACTCTCGAAACGAATAGATTTCGCAGAACTCAAGCTTTGGCTCGTCGTACGCGACGTTCGCAGTGAACGAAATACATCGCGCAATCGCCCACGCAGTTCAAGATGGTACCCACGTATTGCAAGCAATGTACATATTTTTTATCTGCATCCGACAGTATCATTTTATCTACCAACTACATAATACTATTGTAATAATTACAAATATTACTTGTATTTTAAGGTATTTGGACTTACCGATGATAAGAAATCCTTTCTCGAGGCACACTACACACCCTGGTTTCTTTTCCGACACACTATAATAGCGCAAGATGGCATAATTCTTTTTTTTCGCGGAGCTTCGTACGCTGTCACAATATGAGCGCGATTGTTGGCCGGTAAATCAAATTTTCGACATATGAGCGTTTGCGACATATGAGCGGCGCGCCTGCCCCGCCCACAAGGCCCTTCTAACCTCTTTTATCTGTTCTGTGGTTGCACCCGCTGGATGCGTGACGCACGGGACCGGTCAATGTGGCGACACCTGGGGGAGGCCTATGTCTAGCAGTGGACGTCTTTTGGCTGAAATGATGATGATGAATGATGAACACAACATCAAGGCCGTAGGTAATTCCCGAAGGTGTACCTAATAGTATATGTTTATATATATATGTGTTGATGTATATGTTTTGTTTGTATATGTTTCGCTAGTGTTATGTTTATGTCTTATGGGGGCGAGCCTATTGCCATCAAATCCAGATTCCATGGCTGATAGACTTAAATATTAAAAATTACAAGTATTACTCAGTCAGTGTATGATAATTCTATGAGTGTAGAGATATCATAATATTATGAGATAAAGATTATAACATTTTTAAATCTAACTAGGATCGCCATAGGTTCGTATCTATATTAACATGACGAATCTCCGAATGACTCACTCACATGATATCGAATATAATGAATGATAAAGCCTTTCTAATTCGTCATTCATCAGTAGTCAATTCAATTTATTCACAAACAATTTTCATTGTATTTGAAATCATAAAAATAATAACAAGTAATAATAATAGCATAATTATAAAAACGCCGACCCCAACGTACCACCGTACCACGTACCTAGCAGAATGAATTCGTTAGCCTATAGCAGGATGATGCTGAAGTTATTGTAATATTCTATTTGGAAGAAATGAAATATGTTTACAGAGAGTGAAGTTCAGTGTTCTTTGTTCTTAAACTTGAAAGGTGAAATCGCCAGCACTTAAAGATGATAAGCCAAAGTTTAAAATCTGCAAAGCCTGTTCATTCAATTGCTAAAAAATTTTCTGTTCATATCGCTATTTGAATTTGTTTGAAGACTGTTCTGTAAGGCAGGATGCTGATGATGAGAAAAGTGTTTATTGCGAGCATAACAATTTTTCGATATATTATGTAGTTTAAAATTCAAATGCGGAAAGGGAAGGGAAATAAGTATATGAACGGATACCGAATGTTTATACTAATGGCCACAAGATTTATACAAAGTTGCTTAATCTTATATTGCAAAATGTTGCTCTACAATAGGGATGTTTACTGACTAAAAAAAATATGATTCTAATTAGTCCGTCTGTTAGATTATCGAAAAATATTGGATGCGTATTTTTTGTTTCATCAAATCAATCAAAATTGACGAAGATAAAACGCGTCAAAGATTTGGGCCCCCCGGTCGTGATAACCGGTAAAAAATGTCATACTAATGTCTTAGAATATGACGTCACAGGAGTTTTCAAAGCACTGTATCGTCTTCATTTTTTGTTAATGTGAAAAAAAAGTACGTATCCAATATTGTTTGGAAATCTATCTGCTAGTAGAGAAGGTAATTGTAGAGTTTTGTAACTGTAGAAAGTAACGGACTTTTATCATAATTACTCATTGTAATAGGTTGGGGAAAAAGTTTCTTCGCATTTTTTAAGAAAATTCAAAATATTTTTTAATATAGTTTATTAAAAAATGTAATAATATGTGTGTGTATGTGTGTTGTAATGTGTGTATTGTTTACCTTTGGCAGTCGTTACAGGTAGTCAGTGACCTGAAATTCTGACATAGTCTTACCAAAGTACCTATAGTATGAACTGGGTTGTGGAGGTCAGATAGGCAGTCGCTCCATGTAAAATACTGGTATTCAGCTGAATCTGGTTAGACTGGAAGCCGACCCTAACATAGTTGGGAAAAGGCTAGGCAGATGATGATGATGAGTTTATTTACATTTAACTAAAGTATGTAGGTACCATTTTGTTCGATAACTTTATGCCATCTTGTAGGTAGGGACATGATCCCATTGCTATAGAAATTTTGGGACTTCTGGTCAAAATACCGCGACAAGTGGTTTTGGCAGTCCTCTCGTGATGTAAACCTGACACTGCCTAAAGAATTCTGAAGAGACCGAAACAGGTGGAAATCTGAAGGTGCAAGGTCAGGACTATACGGCGGATGCATTAACACCTCCCAGCCAAACTCTCTTAATTTTTGCTGAGTGGCTAAAGATGTGTGAGGTCTAGCGTTATCATGATGAAAAACCACATCCCTTCTGTTGATTAATTCCGGCCGCTTTCTCTCAACTTATTGCTTTAATCTCATCAGTTGTTAGCAGTAGAGTTCAGAATCGATGGTCCTGTCTGGTGGTAACAGCTCATAATGAATAATGCCCTTCCAATCCCACCACACACACAGCATCACCTTGTTGCGAGTTAACCCGGGTTTCGCCACAGTCTGTGAAGCCTGACCGGCCTTTGACCACGACCTTTTTCGCACGTTCTTATCGTACGTGATCCACTTTTCATCACCAGTTATCAGCTTCTTCAAAAATGGTTCGGTTTCATTACGTCGTAATAAAGAATCACAAATGAGTACCTACACGGTTCATTAGGTTTCTTTCAGTGAGCTCGTGAGGTACCCAAATGTCGAACTTTTTTGTGTACACAGTTTTTTTCAAATGCGCCAAAACTGTTTTGTGGTCAATTCCCAGTTCTTCAGCTACGTCGTAACTACTGATACTCCACTTTTTCAAAAATGGCATCCATTTTATCTGTAACAGGGCGACCAGAGCAACGTGCATCTTTGACATCAAAATTTCCGGATTGAAAACGCTTAAACCTAATTTGTGCTACTCTCACAGATTCTGCACTAGGTCCATAAACATCACAAATTTTTTTCGCGGCTTGCGTTGCATTTTTACCTTTTTTGTAGTAAAATTTTAAAATGTATCGAATTTTTTCATTAGATTCACTCATCTTGACGGTACGAAAAACAAATGAAAATCACACATTTTCTTATTTGAATTTGGAATTATGTTCTTTAAAATTTAAACTTTCAATGATACCAAAACCAGCCAGATACAAATAGTATAGCCAAAGAGATTTTATTACAAGTCATACATACTATAATGCGAAAATACTTTTTCCCCAACCTAATATTATAAAATTATAAGTTCTCAAAAGATTTGACAACCCCGTTAGTCTCATGGTTGCAAGCACGACTTCTTAACGTGGGGTCCTGTTTTCGTTTCCCATGTCGGATAAAAAGTGCTAGTTTTCATTATGACTCTTCACCCAATGACTCACACTCTTGAAATCTAGGGATTGATAAAGCCTAATTCGTAATTTAGGTTTATTATAAAATTACGTAGAAATCCGATAACAAAGAGTTTCGATTTAATCTACGATTTTATATTTTATTAGAAGATTCGTCAGTCTAATCCCAATCACAGTGACTCGTGGTAGTCGCGCGTGCTGTTTAATCGTATGCACGATAGTAAGCAGTAAGTATTAGATAAGCAGGTATACTCATCACCTTGCTACCAATTTTTTTGTGGTGTGGGAAATCATCAAATGATTCCTCCCGCTCTGGGCAGAGCGGTAGGGAGTGTCACACTTGTACTGACTAAAAACCAACCATGTTCCTTCTAAGCCCTTTGTGCCGAAGCCAAGGTATCTCTTTCGAACAACCCGCAGCCCCGACGGGCTAACCTTGCTACCTTCTAGCGTATTAATAGTATAGTTTACAGTATATGTTAGATGTGGCAAAAAAAAGAAAAAAAAAATTATTGCGAAACGTTGCATTTTAAATATGAAGTCTTCTTCTTCTTAGCGTGGTAAAAAATAAAAGATTATAATGGTTCATCTCAACGATTTGGAGGTGATTTTGTAGATTTGTTTTCTTATTATGTGATCCCGATAGAACAATAAATTGTGATTACTAAACCAAATTACGTATACGTCGCCTTAGAGTGAAAACCTCGTAAATGTAATAAAAGAAGTGGAAGTGGAAGAACTGTTCAGGAGGACGAAAAAACTGCGTGCATTTTCCAATTGTTGTACGGCGTGTTTATGTTTTCTTATTAATTAGTATACACAAATAATTGTAAGGAAATAATTTGCACGCTTGCATGCAGGCAGTATACAATGACTTTTAGGATATAAGATCTTTCCCTATGATTTTGATGTATTTTCTGGCAAATAAACAATTTTGATTTGATTTGATTTGATTTTGATTTGATTTGATTTGGAATTTATATATAGAATAAACAAATTAGTCAGATCAGGATTTGCGTTGTGAGGTTTCCTTCCTAGAAATATTTAAAAAAAAAATTACCAAAAATGCATTCCCGAGGTTTTCACTCTAAGGCGACGGTAGATTACTAACTGTTTTTCTCAGATGTAATTCCTCTGTAAGTGCCGGCGAAAAGCTGCTTCATCTGTACGCTGTTTTTAACCTTTTTTTGAGAAAACAGCCTTCAGTCAGTCTAGTATTTGGCGACCAGTTTGGCACTTCCAAATGCGTCCTTCAGCTCCTGTGCTACAACAGGGGAAGCTGGGCACAATATTAAGTGTCCCATCGTTCGTGGGTTTATTAAAAGATGAATGAACGTGGACTAAGCGAAAGTAGTATGTAAGGATCGCTGCAGGTCACAGTAGTATTGGCCAAGTTATAGGAGAAAAGGTACATATGATTACGTAGTGTGTATGTAAAAATATTGGGACTCAGGGTTTTCTCTCCTTTTTAAAATTTTTCTCAATAATCATGTCCATTTCCTTCGTGGTATGTACGTGGCCCCAAAGCCTGACACCCAGTCTTAAGCCCGGTTTCCACCAAAGCGGAGACGAGCAGAGCGGAGAGGAGATGTGCCAAATTCGACCAATCACAGGAAGGGCGAAAGACCAAATATAAATTTGAACTAATGTGACTGGTCGATTTCCGCACATCTCGTCTCGTCTCCGCTCCTCTCCGCTTTGGTGTAAACCGGGCCTTATCAAAGGGTATCGTATTATCCAGAACTGGGTTGTGGAGGTCAGATAGACAATCGCCCCATGTAAAATACTGGTATTTACTGGGACTGGGACCCTAACTAGTTGGAAAAATGCTCGGCAGATGATGATCTACCTGTTCATTCCATCAATAAGTGAGTGTGCCATACTGAGTGTCATTATTTTCAAATTCAAGGAATAAATAAAAAACATATAATCACTGGATCTACTTTATTATTCGGTAAACACATGTCGGAGTTAATCATTCGTATCGGTCATCAAATCTCTGATCACCTCTGAGATTCATATTTGATATCTGTGCGATTAGGCACAGGTGTTCACTTGTTGAGAAAACTCCAGAAAAATATGCGACATTATTTCAAATATCTTGTAATCCTTATCTCGACAAGTGGCTGGCTGTTATATTGAAAGTAAAGTTGAATAAAAAGTACCTTGAGAATTTTTATGTGTTAATCTCAATCATGCTTTTACAATTTATTGTAAAAGCGTGATTGAAATAAACATATTTTTCTTGAGGATTCTTTTTTTTTATCGCTTGTTTTTCTAGTCCATGTCACGACCAGCGTGATATTAGACATCAGCTTTGGTTTTTATTAAACGTAACTTAGTTTTCATCTTTATTTTCTGTAAATCGTGTAAGTACAATCGTTTTTTACGAACTATAGCGTAGCAAGTAGCAAGGTCCCTGTCTGTCTTAAAACTAATCTATTTAATTAATACTATATTACCTACATTATAAATTTAGCTAACTAAACAATTCCTTTAAAACACGATATTATCACATGACGAAAAATAATAATTTACCTATTACATAATTTGCACTATAACATTGCAAGATATAATGAAAGAAATTGTTTTAATAATACTTGCTTATTATAGTTATTAAATACATTATTGATTGTAGGCAAGTGTGGCTCAAAAATAATTCTGGTGATAATAATTAAAAAGAAATTGTCAAAGAATTATTAAATAAGATTAATTATCAAGGTTGTCATTTAAGAAACAGAAGCATAATTATTATTATGAATTTAATGACAACAAAACAAAATTGAATAATAAATGGTTTGTTTTAAAATATTTTAACATGAAACATGCAGAAGACATTATCTATAATTTAGTCAAACTTTTTCTGAGGTCCCACAGTTATATAAATATTTTTATCAGTCATGGAATCAGATCTGTTAAATAACTTTGAAAGTTTATAATGTATCTTTGTATTCTGTTTAATTTGTAAAATATTGGAGCTGAAAAAAAAGAAGGCATTAACCAACTTTAAATGGATAAATTACAAATTTGAGATAAATGGATACAAGCAAATGTAATAATGACAAATTAAAAAAATATAATCCAAGCGCCTGATACGGAAGTCATGGACAAAACACAAGATATCACACATTTTTCTAGCACCTGTCACTTCTGACATAGTTTAAATTAAACTAAGTACATTGCTATCACTTAATAAATAGGAAACTAAAAGACCGCGTAGACAACGAACACTCTAACTTTTTAACTGCTATAGTATTTTTCTCCTATCATATCTAGTCAAAACATCTGCCATGTATCTGGTTTAGACATACTTCAATCTTCAATTGCAGAATTCAATCACTTCTTGCCAACGCTGTTTCAAAACTAATACTAAGTGCAGTAAAAAACATCCCAATCCAATAAGCTGGTATGAAAGTAAAGCTAGCGTATTATTCATCTCTTGTTGAGCCTGTACCACAAGGCTGCAGCCGTGAGGACGTGCATGAGGAGTGCGTTGGACAACACCAGCGTCATGTTCACTCCAATGTCCACGTTCTCCATGTCCATCTCTCTGAGGAAAGTCTTTGGTGTGATGTAGTGGCAGTATTCTGGAAGAAGATTTTTAAAGTCATTAATTTTACATCATATTACATCTGTAAACTCGAAGGGTTACCGCTAATGTGTGCCCAGTTAGAGGCTGTCCATTAATCACGTGAGGTTCAAAAGGGGGGGAGGTTCGGCAAAAATCACGAAATATCACATGGGGGGAGGGGGGGGGGGGTACAGTAAGATATCACGTGTATTTATTTTTTATTTCTAAACCGAAAAGCGGCGTGTAGTGTAACCTTGACTCGCCGTTGCTGCCGGGCTCGGCTTGCCGGTCGTCCTTAAATGGTCCTGAATTTTCTAGAATAGGATTAGGTTATACTTTATACCGGTATTTAAAAATAATACTAACAAATACACGTGATTTTTGGTGTGGGGGGGGGGGGTAGTCTTAAACCTCACCACGTATCACCAAGGAGGAGGGAGGGGTTCTATTATCTATCTATTATTGGGGGTTTGGGTTTCCGCACTTGGTCCTTAAAGTGGACCATTGTGCGTGAGCCATGTTGGCCGATCACTCTAACCAGCGTACCTCCCTCCAGAAGCAGATCATACTTCCCGGTCTCCTCAGGGCATCCACAAGGGATCTTGGTGTTCCTAGGGTTTCCTCACGAATCTTGGTAACGCCTGTGCACTCAAGGAGCACATGCGCCACCGTTTCCGCCGCCTCCATGCATGCTCTGCACAGGGGACTGTCTGTGATTCCTAGGGTGTGGAGGTGCTTATTCAGTGAACAGTGTCCAGTGATGGTCCCCGCCACCAGACGCAGGCTATCCCTGTCCAGGCGCAGAAGGCGCCTGGTCAGCTTTATATCCAGGGATGGCATAGCTTCCTTGGATTGCCTACATCCTGGTGTCGAGGTCCACCACCTCTCCGCTTGTATTAGAGTGTGGTCTTTTAACCAGCTTCTTAGCTGCTTGAAAGGAATGGGCACAATGGGTTCGGGTCCGTAGGGTTTTGTGCTGGATCCTCTTCTGGCAAGTTCGTCAGCCGCATCGTTTCCGAGTGATCCGCTGTGACCTCTAATCCATTGTAGTGTTACCGTGTTGTGATTTAGTACCGTGCTTCGTTCTAAGGCCTTGTGGCATTCTAGTATTAGTCTCGACGTGATCTGATTATTTTTTAGGGATTGAAGAACTGAGGCACTGTCGGAGAGTATTCGAATGTTAGTATCCGTAACCTCCCTGGCCTCTATAGCGTGTGCCGGTTGGATAATACCTACACATTCTGCTTGGTAAACAGAGTTGAGCATTCCAAGTGGTTTGGATATCTTAATGTTTAGGTCGTCGGAGAACACCCCGACGCCTGTCCCATCGTTGGTTTTTGATCCATCAGTGTAAATCCTTAGCTCTCTTGTACCTGAGTAGTCACACCACTCCTCTATGAGCTCTACGTTGTAGTGTTTTTGGAAGCAGTGGGTCTTCAGGATTCTGTCGATGGGTGATGTCATCATCGGCTGTTCTTTGATTGCATCTTCTTTGATGCGTGTGTGTTTGATTCTGGAATCATTTCTTAGGGTGCCGGATACTTCGAGTCTGAAAGTTGCTATGGCCGCCTCCTCTCTTACGACGAGGTGTAGGGGAGGTAGCCCCAGCATCACCTGTAAGGCAGCAGTGGGGGAAGTTCTCATGCTGCCGGTGATTGCTACGCAGGCAAATCTTTGTAGTTTCTCGAGATCCTTTTGGGTTGTACTTAAGTTGGTCCTGGGCCACCAGACTAAAGAGCCGTATGTAACGACTGGTCTAATAACTGTGGTGTATAGCCAGTAGGTGATTTTGGGGCTTATGCCCCAATTTCTCCCGAGGAGTCTCTTACATTGCCATAGGGCTATACTGGCTTTTGTGATGATGTAATCAGTGTGTTTTGCCCAGTTCAGCTGTTTGTCCAAATAGATGCCCAGGTACTTGGTTTCAGTCGATAGGCTTAGGGTTGTCCCAAAGAAGCTTGGCAATTGTAACGTTGCCAGCTTCCTTTTCTTTGTGAAGAGGACGAGTTCGGTTTTGGTAGGGTTCACTGCTAGTTTGTATTCTTTGCACCAGTCTTCTACTATTCTTAGAGCTTGGCGCATAAGGTTGCATAGTGTGTTTTCGTGTGTGCCGTTTATTATTATGGTCAGATCATCAGCGTAACCCACCGTGTAGTAGCCTCTGCTATTGAGACGTTTGATGAGGCTGTCTACTACTAGGTTCCATAGAAGTGGCGAGAGGACACCACCCTGGGGGCAGCCCTTCGCCACTATGGGTCTAGTGGTGTCGTTTATCGTAACTTGTACGGCTCTCAGTCTGAGCATGTTTGTGATCCATCCTCGCAGGGTCGGGTCCACACCGTATTCCTCGAGGGCTGCGTTGATGCTATGGAAGATGGTTTTGTCAAAAGCGCCTTCTATGTCAATGAAGACTGCTAGTGAAGAGCATTTGTGGTCCACTGCACATTCGATCTTGGAGATCACACTATGCAGCGCAGTTTCTGTTGATTTTCCTGTGGAGTACGCGTGTTGTTGTTTGTGAAGTGGTTGCTCCCGAAGAGGTCCGTCCCGAATGTGTCGGTCACAAAGTCTCTCGAGGGTTTTCAGTAGGAAGGATGTTAGGCTTATTGGTCTGTACGCCTTGGGTTGTGTGTAGTCTGGTTTGCCTGGTTTAGGGATGAAAATGACTTTCACCTCTCGCCATGCAAGTGGTATATATTTCTGTGCTATGCAGGCTTGGTAGATGACGGTCAGCCATGGCGTTAGAGCGTCTACTCCCCATTGTAGCAGGGCAGGGAGGATCTTGTCTAAGCCTGCGGATTTGTATGGTTTAAACGTATTTAATGCCCATTTTATTCTCTCTGCGGTAACCTTGGTCGGTAGATAGGATCTTTCTCACACGCGCGGCTTCGCTGTTCGATTCAATTTCTTCACAGAATTTCCGCCAGGCTGCCCTGCTGGCATTCCTGATTTGTTTTTTGAAGGTGTATTGTGTTTTTTTGTATGAGTCCCAGTCTTCTGGTAGTCTGGAGTTTTTGGCTCTGTTGAATTGTCTGCGCATGGTTTGCCTGAGCTTACTGAGTTCCGCATTCCACCAGGAGTTACCCTTGCTCTTGGTGTTTGGATCTTTTAGTTTGCAGCAGGCGTGATATGCTTCAATTATAAATCCCGAGAGTTTTGTTACGGTGTCTTCAAGTTGTTTGGGGTCTATTAGAATTTGGGGTGTTTGGTGCTGCGTTAGTAGGCAGGCCAACAGCCGTTTGTAGCCGGGTACATTGGTACGGCGTGGGTTGGGTCTAGGTTCGGGTTTTTTTATGTTGGCTACTAGTGAGAAGCGAATCCTTCTATGGTCAGAGCAGGAAGGCTTGTTGGATACGTGCCAGTCAGAGATAAGTTTTGCCGCGCTTTCCGAAGCGAAGAAGGAGGGAGGGGTTAAAAAATGTTAAAAAAAACGTCACGTGATTAATGGACAGCCCCTTATATATAGTGCATCCACATATCTTCGGTTATGTTTAATGTATCCATGTAATAGGGGGCGAACTTATTGCACATCGTGGCTGCTATTGAGAAAGATTTCTGTTGGAAAAATTCAATAATACATTTCTCGTCCCGAGAATCGAGCCCAGGACCTTATGCTCAGCAGTCACACTTGCAATCACTAGACTGTGTTACTGGTAATTTTATTCCTGTTTGGGCTTGCGTATAGGGGAACTGTTTTGTCTAATGTAGACATTTCAAAGTGTTGATCCTAATTTGAATAAATTACTTTTGAATTGAATTATTAACCGAGACCGAGACCTTTAACATACTACTCGTATGGGTTGTAAAAATGAACCGAATGAAAATAACACAGTATCAGGGCTAGTGGTAAAACCAAACAGCGGCCTTTCCTAGTCTCCCTAACACACCAGAACTACGAGAATTTAATCAAACATTTCTCACCTTTAGAACAATGCATCCTAGTCCTATTAAAACCGTAGACCGAATGCACTGCAACGTGAAACCCAGCTCTAAAGTAAGAGATATGATGCAGCCAGCGGAACTGGTAGGGAGTGTCAGCCAACGCCAGGCAGAATCCAAAGACTGAGAACAGACACGCGATGACCGGACCGATGAACACCGCGATCTGGAAGAGAGTAATGAAGTTTTATTATTTTGTTATAGTAACTACCGAACTTTACTGAAAACCACCATTAAGATTAACGCATAATATTGTGTTCCCACTGTTGGTACTCAGACCTCCTCTGCCTAAAAGGGATTGGACAATAATCCTACAGGTGGTTGCTGGATATAAAATGTCTTCTTGGGGTTATCCTTAAGAGGCAGGGACGCCTCTATAGGCAACCTTGTATGATTATTATTTAGCATTAACAGATATGTGTGCGAAAACCAATTAATGCTTTTGATGGTTTTAGGCCATTAATAAGAGTAATTTTTAAATGCTGTACCAAAAATAACCCCTTTACACAAGAAAAGCGCCGAGACAATGAAACTCGATGAAGTCCCAGAGAAACGATTTAACTGTCTTGGATCCCGCAACGAAATGAATCAGAAAAGAATAGCGTAGGAGTAGGAAAAAAAACACAATTTCCACTTCCCTCCATATCAGCAGGAGACAGAACAGAACAAGGCCAATAGGCACACAGGGACGTATACAACTGGGATAGGCCTAGTTGCCTAGCACCACAGATATTATTGTCATTAATATTACTAGGTCCTAAGTTGTGCTTATCGAATCTACTTGATAGAAGACTAAACGACCAGCAGAAAAGAGATATCTAACCCTAGTAGGTGTAGTAGACCCGATGAAGTAACCCCACGCCTGCGCGCACAGTGAAGTGGCGACGATGGTGGCAAGGAACAGGGTCGCTCTGGTCGGCTCCAGAGGGTTATCAGTCAGCCAGTATGACAGCATCACGTATGATACGCAGGATATCATCTGGAAATTGAAGAAGTAGGCTTAAAAACATGGTCTTTAGAGTCAGTTTTAAATGTGTGGTATAATATATTACGGGCTATTGTTCCCACTGCTGGGAAACAGGGCTTCTTTGTGAGGTGGAGAGGGACATACACGTAATTTAATAAATGGTTACATGTCTTAGAATTCTTGGTTCAAGAACATGGCATGACAGTAGGTAGTTTATGATTTTTTCAATGAGAAATTAGTGCATTAAATTGTGTACAACAGTACCTAGTGTCATATTATAATTATGTGGCGCATAATAATTGCCTAGTAGGTAGTTTGTAGAGCTGGAACTGAACATAATTATGTTCATTATGCACGGGTATTTATTCAATTAGTCACAGTACCAACAACACACCCAACATAAAACTTTGAGATAAAATATCGACGATCAAAGTTTTGGTTTGAATAAATATTTAAAATATCTACAAAGATTTTTAAATATTAAATAGTTACTACCTACATACACGAAACTTTTTAAAATAAACTCTCTTATATATAATTTATTTAAACAGCCACTGACACAAAGTAGCACCTTTTCACAGTGGAAAAATTACATAACACTTAAATAGATATGAATGATTGCGAAAAATCCTCAAAACATTACTCATTGGCTCACTGAGTTCATTGTTTCCATCAAGCGGTCATAGATTCCAAGCACCAATAATATATACCTAAATTTACCTAAGTTTAAGCAATAGATGAAGCAATTTTCTCGAAAAATAATATTTAAGAACAACAGGGTGAAAATCGCGATAATATTTTTTTTCAAGTTGCTAAGTATATTTTGTGTCCGTGACTGTTCATAAACAAAACGCAACATTTTGTATCTTCAAGTTTGTGCCTTCTGTGAAAGATTGATAGTTTAAATAGATAGTTAAGTAGATAGTTCTTCTATGACCGGGTTTTGGGTAAATGTATTTAAAAAATATCAACATAATGCCTTTAATCCCTGTAGGGTTAGGCAGACGATAGTTATGTTTAAGTACCACCAGGCACAAATCCAGACGCCCGCCGTGGCTATTACTGAGAAATTCGTGATGGAAAGCCCCAAAATAGCTTTGCCCGATAAGGCAAATGCCTTATTGGGCAAAGTTAGAAGGGACTATTTAGGCCTAGAGCAATAAGCCATTCATACTGTAATATTAAATTAAAGTATTAAAACTCACCTGGAACGGTAACTCGACTGCCAATATCGATACTATGTACGGTCCTAAATTGTACCATCGATTGAAGTATTCGCCCCGTAATATGTCCATTTCTAACGGAACTGAAAATAATAAAAAGTTTGTTGTTAGAAAATTATAAAGAAGGTATATAAAGGTACTTACTTAATTTTTTTTTGGCGGGTGGAAAATCGTCAAATAACCCTTCCCGCTCTTGGGCAGAGCGAAAGGGAGTGTCAGACTTTTACTGACGAAAAACCAACCGTGTTCCTTCTTAGCCCTTCATGTCGAGGCCGCGGTATCTCTTGCGAATAACCCGCAGCCCCGACGAGAAGGTACTTAAACCTTACGTTTAATAAATTAACGTTACTTCCTTTCCCGTCCGTTCTTTCTTGTCCTTTCGCGGTTATTTTTACCTCTAGGATTACATCAGTGTCAAATCACAGTGAACTTTCTCTCATCTTGAAAAGGTTGCTGTTCGGTTACCGACAGTGACATGACAATGTTGTTAAAATTACAGTGGTCATTTTTCTTCTAAAAGCTGTCAATTGTCAAAGGTAAAATAAATCCAAAAGGACTGTAATAAGGTTTCTGCTGGTCGAAACTTAAATTACATAACATCACGCCTCGTAGTCTCCGCAGGGTTTAGTATTTCGATAGTTATGTTTAAGTTCTACGTAATAGGGACAGGTTGTATGAAATTACAATGTGAATAAAATTACAATAGGCATCTACTGATGGTTTTTTATATATCACGTATTTAAAAAACTCCATTGTGCTTAACGTTTTAAATACATAACTACATTATACATAAAGTACCTAGATTATTTACATAAAGTACCTAAAGCAGTAGGTACTGGTTTTATGATCATTATATTATTATCTTTATGTGCTATTATGGCGTTGCATAAATAAATAATAACGACAGAATTATTTGCAAAAAATCAAGAATATTTTATGATATTGAAGACCACGTGTTAGGAACCCCATAAGAGTATTTTTATGTGTAATAAAAATCACATAAAGATATTTATATAACTTGTACATACGTAGATTTTAAACGTGTCGCAAATATTATAAGAATATTTTTTTTTTAGTTTTTAACCTATGCTATAGTGCTCACGGTACGAATTTTAATTCGTTCTGTGGCGGCTAGGGGCGCTGTACAATATTTCATACAAATAATTTACGGAGACGCTAGCGAGTTTTGGCTGTGTAAACTCATGGTAGAGGTCACAGAACAGATAAAAGAGGTTAGAAGGGCCTTGTGGGCGGGGCAGGCGCGCCGCTCATATGTCGCAAACGCTCAAATGTCGACAAAATTTGATTTACCGGCGCAATCGCGCTCATATTGTGACAGCGTACGAAGCTCCGCGAAAAAAAAGAATTATGCCATCTTGCGCTATTATAATGTGTCGGAAAAGAAGCCAGGGTGTGTAGTGTGCCTCGAGAAGGGATTTCTTATCACCGGTAAGTCCAAATACCTTAAAATACAAGTAATATTTGTAATTATTACAATAGTATTATGTAGATGGTAGAAAAAATGATACTGTCGCAAGCAGTTAAAAAATTACGTACATTGCTTGCAATACGTGGGTACCATCTTGTACTGCGTGGGCGATTGCGCGATGTATTTCGTTCACTGCGAACGTCGCGTACGACGAGCCAAAGCTTGAGTTCTGCAAAATCTATGAATTTCGATTGTGTTGTACCAAGTTGTAAACTATGTCGATATTTAGTATGTGTGAATGTATTCAAATGATATTATTATGAATATGATTAAATAACTTCGTTTATTACTGTCAATTATTGTTTATTGTGGGTTATTAATTTTGGTTTTCGTCTAAAATTTGTTTTGAGGTTAGTCATTTATAATGGAAACATAACACAACAAAGTTTTGTTTTTAGGTTTCCAACAGTTCCAGATATAAGAACACTATGGCTAGAGGCAACCGGTAGAATTGAATAGATACCTACTAACTAAATGTAGTAATTAATTGAATGTATGTCTTATTTTTAAGTGTTTCTCGTATGTTTACTTTTGATTTTACTTTTTTAATCTTTAATTTTGTATCTGTGTGAGACAAATAAATACCTTTTCATTCTTTCTATCCCGTTCCGAAATTATAGCAAAATATTGCAAAACTTAAAGTTACAAAACTAAAGTAATTTTATCGACATAAATTATCGACCTTTTGGTCGCCGTAACATGTATGAGAAATTAAAGCGTGTGTGAGTGTACGTCATACGCAGTGTTTGCGCTAGTGTGACAACCAGTAGCAAGCTCGCGATCTAAGTGAGTGCGGTTTATTTGTGTGCGTTATGCGCGTACGTATTAGCCTCTTGCTTGTAGTGGATATAGAGAGTGGGAGACAAGCGGCGACAGGCGTTCTAATACAAATCAGGAACTATTTCCTTTCTAATCTCTTTTATCTGTTCTGTGGTAGAGGTACTGACCATCACTTTGTAGTAGCTAACTTCCGAGCCGCCATAAAGTTTGAATAGATTGATGAGTATAAATTAATAGCCAACTTACATGATAGCGTAACAGACATCTTTCCAGTGTAGACTACAAGCAGCATAGATCCATATAAGTAGACGTAGTTTCCCAGGACAGACCCGGCTTCACTGCCGACCCCAAGATAAAGGTAACCGAAGACTAGCGCGATGACCACGTGTGCCGCAACCCGGTACATGAATAATGACTGAAAATTAGAAGAAATCTAAGTTAGTTATGTTTAAGTCCCTTTAGGGGGCTTAGATCTATACTCCGTGGCTCATACTGAGAAATTCTTGAAGAAAAAACCCAATAATAATTTGTTCTACGTGAAATCGAACCCAGGTCCTCATGCTCAACAGACGCGCTTGCAGCCACTAGACGAACGAGGCAGTTATCACAACTGACTGGTGTTCACAACTGGTGAAATGAGGGTGTACTATTAAGGCTGCGGGTTGTTCGCAAGGGATACCGCGGGCTCGACATGAAGGGCTAAGAAGGAACATGGGTGGTTTTTAGTCAGTAGAAAAAAAAAAAAAAGGGCGTACTATTAGGTACACCTCTGCCTAACCCGACAGGGATTACAGCGTGATGTTATGTTTATGTGTAAGTTGGTTTCATGGTTATATCTTCCGTAAGATATCTTGAGAACAAAATGAGACCCAACAAGTGATTCGTTATTAGAGTAGAATAGAACTAAATAACTTCATATTGGAAGCATGGTGGGCTGTGCTGGCGCTGCTGCTGCGGCTACTGAGAGCAGCAGCAGCCATAAATACTGTAACCTAATTGGTAGTTACAGCTCTGAGCCGTTTGTGGTCGAAACGCTCGGGTCATGAGGCCCAAGTGCGCATCTCCTTTTTAAAGAAATTTCTCACTGACTGGTTGACACTTGACCAGAGTGGTGGTTCTTTCCGTCGGGGCTGCGGGTTGTTTGCAAGAGATACCGCGGCCTCGACATGAAGGGCTAAGAAGGAACATGGGTGGTTTTTAGGCAGTAGAAGTCTGACACTCCCTTTCGCTCTGCCCAAGAGCGGGATAATTTCCCACCCCCCCAAAAAAAAAAAGGCCCCCAAGGGATTATTTGATGATTTTCCACAAAAAAGGGGTGGTTCTTTCTTTAGCGAAAGCATTACCATTGCCATTTTCCCCTTTATCTTGAGGGTTTTAAAGTGGGGACGTTCATTTTACCCAAAATTAACAGAACATGAACATCGCAAAAAAGAACAGAAACTTCGTACCCAATAAATTATTTTGAAATTGGTACTTACATAATTCCTTGTTGTCATTAAATAGTTCCGATAGAGTAGAATCCAAGTCTGTCGCAATAGTCCGGACTGTCTATAAATGTTTTTCGATAACTTTGTGTCTCGGTATTTAGGGCTCAGCAGATGTTCGGCTTTCAAGTCGGTACTTATATCTGTAATAAACAAAAATTATCTGGGTCAATATACCTGTTAGACTAACATGAACTCTTCTTGTCTAGTTTTAAGATACATTTCACTATTAAGTAGTTATAATTAGTGATTATTGAAATGATGAGCGAATCTCACCGATAAGCATTATCTCTAGTATTGGTACACGGTTCATTTTGGGCGAATTTTAGATAATATTTGTCCTAAATTCAATAAATAAACACGGTAAATAACGTAATATATTGACCATTGATGTAAATAAGTTAGGTATTATGAAATTAGTAGGCGTATCATTTATTCGACTTTATTTTTAAACATTATTCATTAACCCCACGTTAAAATGGCACAGATATTTTACACCACAGAAAATAAATCATATTCAAATAACCTATAATATGAAGTTAACTAAATAGTCTGATGTTTTTCATGTAGTTTAAAAAAAGACGCTTTTTGTGTAGACCAAAAAAAAAAAAATTCAAAGTAACAATAACGACATTGCAAAGTGACATTTATTTTCTGGACATCTTTGCCCAAACTTACTTCGTTCTCAGGTAAAAACGTTTATTGCATTATTTTTTCATAAAGTCGTCACGTTTACAAAAGTCGTCACAAAGTCACATTGGTTTAACCACTAGAATTTGAAAAACATTATTTTTCAGCGTATTATTATATTTGTATGAACTTGCGAACTCATTTAGAAGATACAGTCAAGGTTCTAATATTCCTGAAAACAAGTGTCAATTTAGCATAACACACTGTACCGAAAGAGCTAGGCAGTGCTGGTATAGTAGGAATGTGGCTTTCCCAACTGGCGTTGTCGACGGGTTCTGCCTTAAACTGGGTCATAATCTGCGCAGTTTTGACCAAGTCCACTTCGTGCTCTCCTGACGCAACCTCCATTACTGGAAAAGAAAGGACAAGTTGAAGTTAGTATTATTATTATATTATTTATCTATACAATTAAATAAACTTGAAGTGTCTGTTTGCAATATCAAAATAACAGCTTTTTATTGAATGCATGTGAAAACATACACTGCAAGTTTTTTAATTTTTTTGTCTGGTTGTGTATCTGTTTGTTCCGGCTAATTTTCGTGACGGCTGAACCGATATAGCTTCAGCTGCTGAAGGTACATCATCATCAAGGTAAACTTCACTATCCATTATACTAAGCTCATCACAAGGTTGAACAAAGGAAAGTATAAAAAAATTACAAATAATTAATATTTTATGTCTGAGACGACAATACAGACTTTTCAACCTTCATGTCTACATAACTAATTATGACTAACATATTATACTGCCTACAAGTATGACAGACATAGCTCATCTACATAAATAGGATATTCCCTGTACTCCAAGTCTTAATTAATCAATCATGCGAATTGATCAATGGGCAATGGGCATGTCTTGGTGAATCTTATTAGACATGCAAATGTGAATGTAGTCGCCAAGTAGACGATGGAGAGGCGATTAGCTAAAGATTATGTCATCATGATAAGCTGTAGGTCCTTCGTCTGATATCTCTCCAATCGTGTCTAATTGCTGTCTCATCGGACTATGAGAGGGAGGGAAGAGAAAGAGTGCACCTATGTATAGACATAGGTGCATCTGTATGATGAGCCTATAATATGTTGGGCCTAGCCTGGCAGTCCGGTCTAATCGAATACAGCTGAATATTAGTATTATACATGGATATACGACGGTGTATCTAACCTCCACAACCCGGGTAATACGCTACCCCTTGGTAAGACTGGTTGCCACTGTTGTAAGACTTTCAGGCCACTATCTATAACAACTGTTAATAATCCACAAAAGACAGAGTAGACATGCGACGTAACGTGCTTTCCGAGGCACGGAAGAAACTCGGTATGCAGTGCTCCCGATCATATAATGTCCCACATGCTGGAGTGTCCCAGATGTCCTTATACATGCACCCTTGACGACCTGAACAGCGCCTTTGCTGCTGCAATAAACCTGGCTAGGTAGCCACGTGTATTGCAGCAGCATAGGTACTACCAGTAGGTACTGGGACCAAACCGTATAACGTGGAAGTAGAATCGACACGAGAAGAAGAAGATGGATGTTCCCCTATTCAGTTAGCTCCTCCTGTGCTGTGCTTTATAACTAAATCCACGCACACCCTTGTGAACCATAATATTTTTATAATTTCCCATGTCAATGGCTGGTTTCAACCCAGATTGGCTTCCAAGAATCGTTGAAGAGGATTTCAGTCATTATTACAAAGATAGAACGTGGCGCTTCATAAATTAGACGATTACATTATTTTCTGCTTTATTACATTAGGTATCATAAAAAAAAAACTATGCATGTTAAAGACTAGGATTTACAATTTTAATCCCAAGATCACAAGACGTGTATTGTGAGGTACCTGCGAATGTTATTTATTTTGAATATGTATAATACCATGCCCATAAATTGCGTTAGCAGATACCTAGGCACAATATTATAATGTACATATTATGATAATATGAAATAGTAGGTATAGCAAAGCGAAAAGCAAATTCAAAGTTCAACAATGTACTTTTTAATGCATGAAATTTAAATAAAACGGTCATGCATTTTCAAAGACCTTATGTAAAGCGATTGGAGGCAAACCAGGAACATTTGAATAGATGTCTTACTATTAGGTCATAGCGAAAATAAGGAAGCTAAGGACGATTCCAGTTTGTAGCAGGAAAAACCCCACCACCACACTACTACTTTCCAACCTACCTACCTACCTACTACTTTCTAGTACTGATTTATATGTAAGTTTGTAAAGAGGTTTCGAGCGGTATACCTTAGTAAGGAATTAAGTGTCCGAAGTGTCCCAACACCCTTTAAAAAACACGCCACAGACGTTAATAACGTGGCCACAAACTGGGCCCAAAAAACTTACTCAAGTCGTACCGTCGACACGAAAGAAATCGCATTTAATGATGAATATATGCTGATGGATGGAGAGGGAGAGGTAGACCAAATGAACGATGGGTGGATTGTGTGAGGAATGATATCAATGAAAAAGGAGTAAATGATAGCGTGGCGTTTGACAGAGGAGATTGGAAGAAAAAACATGTTGTGCCGATCCCAAGTAACATGGGATAAGGGCAGAATGATGATGAAAGAAAAACAAGTATAAATTAAAAATTTTAAAAACCCCCGACTCAATTATTTTTGCGAAGCTTATTTAAACCATATGGTATTAATCTACATCTAAATCGGCCATCTTGGATTTGAAATTTGTCAATTCTACTAATCATGCCCTTTCATTTGATACCCATATTGATAAAGTTGTGAAAAAATATGTAATCCGCCATTTTGTGGCGGCGGCCATCTTGGACCGATTTTAATCAAACATAGCTAAGAACACTATCGACTAATTCACCTTTCAAACAAAAAAAACAGAATCAAGATCGGTTCATGCTTTCGGGAGCTACGATGCCCGAGACAGACACACACACACACACACACACACACACATACATACATACACACACACAAAAAGATACGTCAAACTTATAACACGTCGTCGTATTTGCGTCGGGGTTTTTTTTTTTTTTTTTTACATAAAAGACAGTTAAAACGATGGAAGCTGCAAAAGTATAAACTGTAGCGCAGCTTCCAACGCCCTTTTCCAGTACAGACCAAAAGTACTTAATATTATAATTTAGTATTTAAATTTAAACAAATAATGAATGCAAACAGAAATAAGATTAAAATTTATTATTATTATATTAGATTATATCCGTGGCTGGCGTGAACACATTGACATGTCGATTTCTATGTCTTTTTTTTTATTGGCTTATTACATCCTACGCATTAAGAATTTATATGAAAAAAATTGACAGTTATAGATATACATAATTTTTGGAGCAATCGACTTTGAGAATATGTTGATTTCTCGCATTTTGATGTGTCTAACTTAACAAAACCTCATGTCAAATTAACGATTCACATGTTTTTGTGATCGAACATTGATATTTTGTTATATCAACCTATACTCAGTACCCAAAATAATATTCGTAATTTGAAATCTCAACTTATACACTTAAAAGTTTTCTTAAAGTACTAATTTTAAATTGACAAATTGAGATATCAAGTTATGGCCCACCGAAGTATTTCTGTTTAAATTGCGATATATTGAGATGTCCAGTTACTGACAACGAAGTTCTGAACCCTAAATGTAATAAGTATAGGTATCACTACATGTTGTCCGTTACAAAATCTTTAACGTTAAATAAATATGTTTAGTTGACAACTTATGTACCCAAGTGGTATTAAAAGCCCGTCGGGGCTGCGGGTTGTTCGCAAGAGATACCGCGACCTCGACATGAAGGGCTAAGAAGGAACATGGATGGTTTTTAGTCAGTAGAAGTCTGACACTCCCTTTGGCTCTGCCCAAGAGCGGGAGAGGTTTTTTGATGATTTTCCACCCGCCAAAAAAATAAAATAAAAAAAGTTGTATAAAAAATAATCGAGTTATCAACAAACTTTTGTAAGAAGTAATAATTTTTAAAATAACCTCGCTCGTGTGTTGGTAAAAAAACGTCAGTTTAGAGTTCAGAAGCCACGCGCACGCGAACCGCGAAACGAAAGTACCCTTTACTGTCAAAAACCTGGACGATTCTGGGGACAGATTTCTATGGCAACCTATTAAATGGCTGCAATATAATAAAAACAGGGTAGAATAAATCAATTTCAAGATGACCCTGGATCGCGAACCCTCTTTGAACATACATACATACATACATAAACTCACGCCCTTTTTCCATGGGGGTAGGCAGAAACCACAGAACGCCACTTACTACGATCCTTACATACTCCTTTTGCCTCGTCCACATTCATACATCTGGTCATACACGCACGCCGGTTACGAGTACTACGCACCTGTCCTTTCAGAAGAACGGCACCAATATGATCAGTGTATGTCTTTCTAGGGCGTCCCCTCCCGGCATTACCACTCACATCTGCCTTGTAAATACCTTTTGTTAATCGCCTTTCATTCATCCTTTCCACATGACCGAACCACCTTAGCATACTCTTTTCAATTTTTGTCACTACATCTTCTTTTAAACCGCAACGTTCTCGTATTACCTCATTCCTCAACTTATCATTCAGAGTTACACCACACATGCTTCACAAAGAACGCATCTCCACAGTATTAATCCTACTTTCATGCTTCGTTTGCCACACCCAACATTCACTGCCATACATAAGAGTAGGCACCAGCACACCATTGTGAACAGCCAGCCGAACCTCTTTTGACATCGACTGTTTGGTCACCACCGCATGCATAGCACCATTTACTCTATTTCCCGCGTTTACTCTCCTTTCTACATCTGCGTCAATCTTTCCATCTCTTGTAAACATACTGCCCAAATATACAAACTCATTCACTTGTTTCACACTCTTATCATTTATTTCCACATCACACACCGATATATCCTCTTCTCTTTCAAATACCATAACATTCGTCTTGTTTACATTTACATTCATCCCTTTTCTCTTAAATGCTTCATTCATAACAGTTACCATATCTTGCAACTGTTCCGCTGACGATGCAAGAAGAACTTGATCATCTGCGTACAGAAGGCATTTGACAGGCAACTCATTCATCCTTAATCCACAGTCATTCTCTTTCAAATCTGTCAGACAACTATCCATGTATAGGTTGAACAGCCAAGGGGACGCTACACAGCCCTGCCTAACACCTTTTGAGATGATAAACCAGCCAGTGTATGCCCCATTTATCCTAACACAAGCACTAGAATCCTTGTACAAAGATTTTAGTGCTCGTACCAAGCACCTGTCCACACCATACATAGATAGAGTCGACCACAGCTCTTCCCTCCACACACTGTCGTAAGCCTTCTCCAAGTCTACGAAGGCACAGTAGACCTTTTTGTGCTTTGCCAGATGTTTGTCAGATGTTGTTGACCCTCTTTCAAGTCAGTAAATTTTCGGAAAAGAGGAAAAACCACCATAGATGTCTTTAGGTTGAGCCAAATCTCCAAGGAAGCTTTGCCAATCAGTGCAGAAAAAAAAGGATTTGATGGACATGATTGACCTGATTGACAGAGTTTTATATTAATATAAAAACTGTCGGTGACGTCTCTGCATCTACTATTCCAGATTTGGACGAAAACAACCCAGATGAAGAGGATTCTGAGGTCCAATAAAACATGAATGGTCTGCGACGAGGTTGAGGAGTTAATGTATGGTTATTTTAGTTGTTTCAATTTTTAGTTGTGTTAGTAACACATTTGTGTCTGTATGATGACGTTGTTTGTGGTCCAATAAAACAATGTTTTTATTACAAAAATACTAAGAAACTGATAGTTTCGTGGTGTTTCAATTAAATATTTGTTCAGTTAGAACAACATTACTTGATTTGAGTGAGTAGTAGGTATTTCAGCAAACTAAATATTTTTTATGTTTGTCATCTGTTTGCTATCCAATTAAAATAATGTGTTTGTCATTAAAATAACATTGTTTACCTAATAATGAGGTGAATAAGTTGAAAACAGTTGGTGAACAAGTTGACAACTCGGTGAATAAGTTGAAAACTGTTGGTGAACAAGTTGACAACTCGGTGAATAAGTTGATAACTTTTCGGTGAACGACTTGACAAGTCTATTATTATGCAATCTATGGGAAATTTCGATTATTTATTGTCGTCATTTAAAAGATGGCATTAAATAACCTTTAAAACAACTAAAACATATATGTTAAACTAATTTACCGATTTACCAGAAGACGCCAAAACTTTAAAATGGCCGCCCTGACAAATTACAATTTTAGACATGTCAACATATTCACGCCAGCCACGGATATTATTATTAAAGGAATAGTTTAATCCGCAAAAGGTGAAAAGTCAATTAGATATAAACTCGTTAAAACCACTAATTATGATAAATGTGCCATAGGTCAACGCGTGTAATTAAAGCGTTAAAATTAATGAAGTTTTCAGTTTCGTAACAAAAGGTTTAAAACAAAGAATGTCTTGTCTTCACGGTCTTGAAACTTTCGCAATCAAGATTGGCGTTTTACTGATATATTTACTGTCATCACAAATCTGGCAAACATGCGTGTATCACCAAATTGTATGAACATGGACGAAGCAAAAGGGTATTTTGGGTATGTGAGTTTAAGTGTGGGGCAACTTTTTTTTTGTGTATGTAAGGTTTAAGTGTGAGGCAAAACAATAGTTTTACATCAAGGCTGATTAAAATTTGAGTCAAGTTATTAAATAATTCATAGTAATTGCTCGTAAATTAGTTTAAATAGGTGTCCAATAGTTCGACATTATGGTCAGATGGCCGATTAGTCGTACCTATACAACAAGCGGTAGTACGTCTACGTGTATTCCTATATGGTTGGAGTCCTTAAGGGTATTTAAATATTCGATTCGTGTACAAAGATGTACAGATAGCCATACCAAGAACCTTATGTGTCACTCATATCGACGTAATCAGTGCTAAGAACTTGGTGTGATATGAATAAGATTTAGTTTAGTTCAATTATTTTGAATTTACTGTAGGTACCTACCAATTATTTAAGACATAACACAACATCACACCAGCAATCCCCGAAGGTGTACGATCAACCAGGCACGCATCCAGACTCAGTAGCTGCTACAGAGATGCTTGACCAATCAAACTGAGAAGCAGCTGGCATTAGATCGCGACCTTAGACCAATGAGGCAGTTAAATCTATAATTTTTAGTAAAAGTTGTTGCTGGAAAGTTTTCTAAGGACCTATTTTTCACTCCAGTTAATACAATTGAAACCGATAAACAGGCGCGCTTTACCGGTTTACTGTTATCTCATTTAGACCATGACGTTACAATCCACCGATTTTTTGTTTTTATTTGCGTTGTCAAACATTGCATGTGATGAGATAAACAAGTTCATTGATCTACACGGCCTAAAGTTACTTCAAAGTTTTGTATCTACCTTGTCATTTTTTTGGCGTACGCACATATAATTATTTAAATTTGGGTACGTATACCATTGAATTTGACATTTTACCTTGTTCAATGTCAAAATTTTGGGTTTAAAGAACTCGATTTTAGATCCTGTATCTTAATTGAAGTTTTTTTGGCTCGAGGTGCAACTGAGCAGGTTGCGATGAGGATAATGAATTCTGAAAGATATTTATCTTTGACTTTGCTCAAGCAGGTTAAAACCAACAAAAAAAAAATTAACCGTCAAAAACTTCAGTCCTTGAATTCACTTTTCATTTATATTTCGCATCCACATTTGATTTAATCTGAGTTCTAGAAAAGTGGTCACTACAACAACACTACTTACAGAAAT
Organism: Diarsia brunnea; assembly: GCA_949774965.1. Lineage (NCBI taxonomy): Eukaryota > Metazoa > Arthropoda > Insecta > Lepidoptera > Noctuidae > Diarsia > Diarsia brunnea. The sequence continues at coordinate 8,714,577 of OX458999.1, read as the reverse complement.
CAGCCGGGTTATGATACGGTGGACATCTCAGTCCAGCGCTGGCTAAAGCTGGCAATAGACTGGCCCTGGGTCCGTTATACAGGGTCCTGCCATCTTGCAAGCAGTATACTGTGTCAATCTTCTCGAAGATAAGAGCCGAGGGCTGGTGGATGGTGGCGACTATCGTCCTTCCACCCTTGGCTAGGTTGTTCAGCAGGGCTATGAGGGATGTTGATGCTGATGAATCTAAACCGCTGTGGACAAAAAATATACACAATGACTACTTTCAGACAAGACCTATTTCGTAATACTATAAGGCTTCCAGATATGTTTATGATAACGTAAAACGTTAATCAATACAGTATGAGAAAGTCATTTTTAATAGTTGTTGCATATTAGTGCTTTTGACTGTAAAATCATTCCCCAAAAAAGTATGGCATTTGTCCATCATTTCTGAGCGTGATAGTTCGAAATTAATTACTTCAGCCGCCAACTGACTGTATTTTGTTTACAATTTGAAATTAAATAGTGGCAAAAAATTCTGACAAACAAATACACCGTGAAATCGAAATCGTTGTTTTCCCGCAGCGAAATGGTTTTGTCTTGGTAATACAATTGTTTTATAAAATAAAATATTAGAAACCAAAAATGGCAAAATAACCATTGTGAAAAACAAAACTCGAAAGCTACCACGAACCAATAGTAGGCACCTCCCGATACCTACGCTAGGCGCAAACCGGGAGCCTACCGGCCGCGCGGCCGTTGACCCGCGTACTTTTCAATCAGCTGATAACTTATTCTTGATAATAATAAGCTTTAATCCTACAAGTTATTAAAATTTTCCCTTCATACTTTTACGTGCGAGTCGATTACTACCTACAAGTTACGTTACAAGTTAGTTAGTGTTACTATTGATTCTCACGTTTTCGAGTTGATGAATATTGTTTTTAATTATTTTAAAACAATAACATCCTTATTTTTTACTTTTACTCCATGCCTCGAAATTACTCCTTATGGCAAGTTGTTCAGCCGCGGGAAAACAACTATTTAAACACGGTGTATTTGAAATTATAGTAAGCATCTGTTGCTCAGATGAAAATACAAGTCACTAATTAAAGTGTCACTAGACTGTAAAGTATGATAGTGATTACTAATTAAGTAATAACGTTAGTAATTGTCACTAGCTTCTCGTTTACATCAAGGATGGGACATAAACTCCAATGTCAAGCCTATCATACAGTCATTAAGGTTTTCCTTATGACATGTAGAAACTATGGAAGTTTTAAGTCGTCCCGTCCGTGGCCAATTTTTGTGACAATAGACAATTGTTTGGCAAAACACACTGCATATCTAATCGAGGAATCTCATCGCTGTGACGTCAATTGGTGTTGAAGGCACACCGCACATAGGTCAGGCCAAGAATGTAGGTAGAACTGACTAATATTAAACTTAGGTCTCGCTAGCTATTACCTATTTCCCTGGAGGACTTTGTAGGCCAAACAATAGAGAGACTATTTTATTTAATTTTCCTGTTGTAACGATTTTCATTCGACAGTTACTGACCATGACCATGAAATTGAAGATTGGATGTTACTGGATGCTGTCAACTGTTTCGATTAACTATATACAGTGCGTTGTTTGTTACGGTAAAAGAATCCTGATAAGAGATTCACAATACTTTTTTGACTAATTGGTTCATGTTAACCGCAAAACCGACCACCGCAACCGCAACTTACTCACTACTAACAACATTACTCAGTGATAGTAATATTTAACTACTTAGGTTTATTGTAGATACTTACGTGGTAGGCTCATCAAGGAACATAAGGGAAGGATCAGACAGAAGTTCTAAGGCTACGGCAAGACGTCTCCTCTGACCTCCGGAGAGGTCGCGGGAGAGGGTCATCGATGTGTTGCTCAGACCTAGCAGAGCAAGGATCTCGTACACCTGGAAAGAAACCATTGTTATAGTTTTGCTGTTTTTTTTCAATGCATAATCAGCCTATAATGTTCATAATGTTCCCACTGCTGGGACTCTAGACCTCGTCTCTATAAGAAGGAATGGGCTATAATTCAATACCCAGTGCAGGTTGGAAGACGTCACATGTCTTCGAATTTTTGGTTCTAGGACATGCAGGTTTCAAAAAAATAATTTTAATAAAGGGTTTAATTAGAAATGTTTCACCACAATACTTTGTAAACTGTATGTACGTATTGGAACATGTCAGCGGCCACTTTCCATTTGGTGGGCCGTCAAGCTGTTTTATCAAACAATTACATAAAACTTTTAATCCTATTGGCAGCTGTTTGTTAGGTTCAATAAAGTAATGAAATCAATATACCATAGTAATAGTAATGAACATGATGGCACTAATACCTATAGAACGCAGTTTAGATGTGCTGATTGCGTTCAGTTTCAGTGATTATAATTAGCATTTCAGTTTCTTCTTTTTTGAAATAAATTGGTTTGATGTGAATCGATATAATGCGGTCTAACGTAGAGCAGATAAGACTATTCATTTCTTTGTCATGTACCTTCTCTTTCCTCTCTTGAGGCGTGAAGTCGGCCAGTTTAAGGGCAGCGGCAAGAGACATGGCTTCATACACGGTGAGGTGGGCGCGTAGCTCATCTTGTTGGCGGATGTAGCGCGCGCCACCGCGGCCTGACGACTTGGATGCGCAGCCACAGTTGCCGTTGATGGCTATCTCGCCTTTCGCACCACGAGTTCTGAGGACAAAGATGAATGTTTGAAAATGATAAATATGTCATCATTTATGTTCGTTCCTATCTTCAAAACTACTACAGTGAATGAGTATGGTTTTAGATTTTATAGGCGGCTCCGAGCGAAGTGAGAACGAGACGCTAGTATAAATGTAAAAGTGAGTTTATTTGTTTGAAACGCCCTAACAGCTGAACGGATTAGGATGAACCTTGACAAAGGCATAGACTATTTATCTCGACAGAATGACACTTTTTATCTCGATAGAATGTCCCTGTGGGATAATTTCTGCCAATAACAGAGACAAAGCTGCGGCAAATGGTAGTAGTGAATAAATTATGTAAATAAAGTGTTATCATTTGAAGGTTAATGAACTATGCCTGCCTTAATTTTAATTTAGTCAAAATTCTTTAAGCAGAGCGCAAATAGAATGCTTTTATAATTTAGTATTAGCAAATAACTTTCAAGCGTGTATTTGCACTGTTTTGTTTAGTGTAGATATGTTTTAGTTATTTGCAGTACCTAAATACAATTTTTTTCTTTCTATGTAAGGTTGCCATCGGGGGAAAACCCTGGATGTGACTGGTACAGGACCGTTTAGAATGGCACAGCAAAAGAGAGGCCTATACCCAGCAGTGGGTGAATTCAGGCTGTACTTAGATGATGATGATGATGTAAAAGAAAATAGCGGCTTTGCATAAATTTAGTAAATACCTGAAGTCAGACTTGTGACAGTGTAACGAGTCTTTTAAGCCTGTTACATACTATTGAATTCTTTGCTTTGATTTGTAGGCTCTGGTTGGTGTTGCCTTATGAAAATTCATTTTTGGTTGACTTGGATTCGTGAAGTGGTCACACTGATTTTTATTTTCGATGCTGTCAAATTGACTTTGACATTTCTTGCTTTTCGACCTACAGCCCTGAATCAATGGAGTGATTTTTGAGCGCTCCAATAAAATCTCAAAATATAACTTGAGATGGGCGGCATCTAGTCCCTAATTATGTGGTAGCCGATTGCCCTTGTCATGATCCTAATTGGATAGCCTTTATTTTTTAAGGATCTTTTATCTTCATTTGATAATTATTTGCTTGGATTAATTCATCTACTGATGACCACATTTTGATTTTTGGAAGAAACGCCACAAGGCGTTTTTTTTTTCCATATTACTTAAATTTTTGAACGCACGCCCCTACCAAAATGCATATATCTTGGACCGCCGTTGGCAATCTCGGCGAATATCACCAAGATGCTCTTGGATAATCCATCAGGTTCCTAATTTAGTCGACGGAGTTTGGTATGGTTTATGATACATAACTTCAATTTATTTTAAAAAAAGTGCAATAATGACAGGTCTTAGAATAACAGCGATGTCATCTTAATTTTACACATTAGAGCTGTTAGCTTTAGAATTAGAAAGGAATTTTCAAACCAGCAGCCTTCGGGTAATAAAGTCGTTCTTACTTTTCATGATTGATTTTTATTGATGCCTTCCCGCTTGAAGATTAAAAGTCTCAAGCTCCCGCAGGTAAGTCTATCCTTGGCATAGTTTTGTGTGTACTCCAGGCGCCCGAATTTTCACTTTTACTTATTTTTATTTGGAGCACACCACACAGTTTAATTTCATTCATCTCATCTCACACACACTTTTTTTTTTATTATTACAATTGTCGCTCAGCGAACAGGGACTTGAAGTAGGTTTGTCTGGTACCTATATACTGTCATTATTGCACAATTATTAAATAACTTATGAGTCTATTGTTTGCATTAGTTTGTTCTACATTGTTACTTCAATAACTTTGTGTTTATTTTAATTTTTGACTCATAAGTAGTACTTAACTTAATTTGGTGAATCTTTGTAAACAATATTTGGTGTTTACTTATTGATAATTTTGTTTATTGACCTGTTTGTTTTAATAACATGTTTTTTTCTTAGCAAAACCAACAGAAATGTATAGCATTGACCGTGTTTTGTTGTTCTCAACAGTAAAGTTATTTTAAAAACTAAGTTTAACTTTTAAAGAAAATAATTTAATCTAATTGTAAGTACAATATTGTACATTTAATTTATCTAGATTTAAGCTGCTTGTAAGTGATTATTGCACTTTTAAAACGATAAAATTAACTTAGTAATTTTTCATGGGAATACCACATTGACTTCAATACTTAACCTCAAACTTGAGAATTTATTTTCAAACTTTTAACTTTTTGAAATTTAGTTTTTGCTTTTCGTTTGCTATTCGCCTTGCTGTTTGTTAGTCATGGACAAGGGAGTTCAGTCTCCGCCGCTTCAGGATTCGGGTGATGTCGATACCTGTACTGCTGTTGATGCTTATGCTCTCAGTTAATATCATAGGAATTCTACCTAAAACTTATTCTGGTCATAGATACATACTTTCGGTTGTAGACGTTTTTACTAAATATTGCTGGTTCTTTCCAATGATCAATGCTACCACTAGAGTAATTTGTAAACATTTTGAAAAGGAAATATTTCTCAAATTTGGTTGTCCAAAAATAGTAGTTTGTGACAATGGAACTCAATTTACTTCAAAACATTTTGTAGATTTTTTGAAAGGTTTTAATATAACCAAAATATTTTATAATACTTTGTATACACCTCAAAATAACCCTGTTGAGAGATATAATAAAACGGTCGAAACCTGCATATCGTGTTTTGTTAAAGATGATCATAGAACTTGGTCAAGTTTTTTGCCCAATGTTCAATTAGCTTTAAATAATAGTGTAAACCTTGCTACTGAGTTTACTCCTAACTTTCTGATGTTTGGTAGGGAGCTTATTCTTGATGCGTCATTACATCACTTTAGTAGTTCTGTTGATAACTTATCTCAACTAGAAATTTCAAATAGGAATGCTTATGCAGTTTCTCTTAATTCACTTAGTGATATTTTTGTTAAAGTTCAAGCTTACTTGTTAAAGGGGTATAAGCGAAATGCCGCTTATTATAATAAAGGTCGGAAAGTCATTTCTTTTGGTGTGGGTGATATGGTGTGGAGAAGAAGTTTTGTTCAATCTCATGCTCCAGCATATTTTTCAGCTAAGCTTGCACCTAAGTTTGTAAAGTGTAAAATAACTGAAAAGGTTTCGGATAACGTTTATGTTTTGAAAGATATAAATAAAGGTTCAGTGGGACGTTATCATGTTAAAGATATTATTAAATTATAATTTGGTTTCCAAGTGTTAGTCTTGATTTTGATAAATTCTGTTTGAAGGTCACTTTTGACAGTGTGATGTACGAGGGGATGGATGATAGGTTTTCAGCGGTTTGAAAGATGTATGTTAGGTAACTTCTTATAAATTTATTGAATTTGAATTCTTAACATTCTAAAAATAAAACTTAGGCCATTTTTGTTAATTAAATACAATTTTTTTCCACACTAAATGTTTTTCACATCAGAGGATCTTATTTTATGTTTTGTTCGTTTTTGTTGGATTGTATAAGATCTTATTTTTTTAAGGGTAACCTTTTACCTGTTTACATTTTATTAGGATCTTATGTAACCCTACACTTCAGGTTATTTTTACCTTGAGATCAAAAACTTGAACTCAATTTCAAGTTTTTGTAATCTTTTTTTTCATAGTTTGAAATCATTCTATTTTCTCTTCGTCATAAATAGTAATCGATTTTTAAATCTATTTTGTGCTGTTCATTGACAGAATTGTTTCTCATTTTTACTAGAGTTTCATTCTCTTTAATGATCGGATTTGACTTTGTTAGTAACGCGTTCATCCTGGACTTTACTTTTTAGGGTCATTCTGTAACCTTTGTTACAAAATGCCTTATTATTTTTTGAATCTTGGTGTAACTTTTGACCTTGATTTCGACTCTTTTTTCCATTGTGCTCGGAAAGTCGGTGGTGTTGTGCCGATCACAATGTGGGATTTCGGCCCCGGCCATATTTTTTCCTTTTTCCATTGTGTTGGACATTGTTGTTCCAATCACAATGCGGGATTTTTTTTTTGACTTTCGTCATTCTTTTTTATGCGTTCGGAAGTTCGGTGGTGATGTGCCGATCGCATTGTGAAACTTTGGCTTTCGCCTTTTCGTTATTGAGATTTCTCATTGGAGATCTCAATGATTTTTTGTGTTTGTCTGTGTTTGGGAGATTGGTAGTGTTGAGCCAGTCACAGCAACATTCTTTTACAGCTATTGTGCTCGGGAATTCGGTGGTGATGAGCCGATCACAGTACGCTTTCCTTTGTTTCGTTGCAGGTTGTGCCTGTAACAATATTTTAAATAAGGTCTTTCAGCTTTATTTAAAAACTTTTGTTTGGAGTTTCAAATTTTTTTGGATTGTTGGATACGGAGTTAGTCAGTGGCAATAGAGCCTAACTGCACTCATAGAGATGGTAGAGTTGGAAGCAGTTGACATAGTAGTCAGTGGCGATAGTGCCTAACTGCACTAAAAATTGTACTGTTCCAAGTGGTTTGAAATTTTTAGTCAGTGGCGATGGTGCCTAACTGCACTAAAAATTGTAGTTTGTATTGGTAATTTGTTCGAATTCGTTTGAAATTTGTAGTCAGTGGCTATAGTGCCTAACTGCACTAAAAATTGTAGTTTGTATTGGTAAATTGTTCGAATTCGTTTGAAATTTGTAGTCAGTGGCTATAGTGCCTAACTGCACTGTTTTGGAGTTTAGAAGCGCTAAGAGATTTCTCTCTTCGTTTCATTTAACTAGTTTTTATAACTTATATTTTTTTCTGTTTTTCACAGATTTCATTTTTGACTTTTTGTCATTTGCATGTTTTTACTTTTATTAAATTCTTGAGACCTTGTCGTTTGACATGTTCAGAATTCATTTACACTTCGAATCTTTTATGATTCTTTTCTTTTTTTTGGGAATTAGAAAGTTGTTAAGACTGGTCTATTGTGTTGAAGATTTCTTTCTAATAAAAGAAAGTTCCTTTCTTTTATTTTCGGGGAGGGATGTAATGTAACGAGTCTTTTAAGCCTGTTACATACTATTGAATTCTTTGCTTTGATTTGTAGGCTCTGGTTGGTGTTGCCTTATGAAAATTCATTTTTGGTTGACTTGGATTCGTGAAGTGGTCACACTGATTTTTATTTTCGATGCTGTCAAATTGACTTTGACATTTCTTGCTTTTCGACCTACAGCCCTGAATCAATGGAGTGATTTTTGAGCGCTCCAATAAAATCTCAAAATATAACTTGAGATGGGCGGCATCTAGTCCCTAATTATGTGGTAGCCGATTGCCCTTGTCATGATCCTAATTGGATAGCCTTTATTTTTTAAGGATCTTTTATCTTCATTTGATAATTATTTGCTTGGATTAATTCATCTACTGATGACCACATTTTGATTTTTGGAAGAAACGCCACAAGGCGTTTTTTTTTTTCCATATTACTTAAATTTTTGAACGCACGCCCCTACCAAAATGCATATATCTTGGACCGCCGTTGGCAATCTCGGCGAATATCACCAAGATGCTCTTGGATAATCCATCAGGTTCCTAATTTAGTCGACGGAGTTTGGTATGGTTTATGATACATAACTTCAATTTATTTTAAAAAAAGTGCAATAATGACAGGTCTTAGAATAACAGCGATGTCATCTTAATTTTACACATTAGAGCTGTTAGCTTTAGAATTAGAAAGGAATTTTCAAACCAGCAGCCTTCGGGTAATAAAGTCGTTCTTACTTTTCATGATTGATTTTTATTGATGCCTTCCCGCTTGAAGATTAAAAGTCTCAAGCTCCCGCAGGTAAGTCTATCCTTGGCATAGTTTTGTGTGTACTCCAGGCGCCCGAATTTTCACTTTTACTTATTTTTATTTGGAGCACACCACACAGTTTAATTTCATTCATCTCATCTCACACACACTCTTTTTTTTTATTATTACAACAGTCAAGTTTTAACTATCTAAGTGAAGGTTATTAGCACAGTATGGTTGAACGCAATGGAGCCAAATAAAGCTAACGAAAACCTGTAGGTCCTTTAAAGTAAGGATATAAATAAATTCATAAATAGCTGTTTTTAAAGATATTGTATAAAACAAGCAGTGAACATAATATGTTCACTGCTGTTAAGACCATTATCCATTACAAAACTCATTAATTATATAAGATATTAAAATTTGGATTTTAGTAATACGTAATACTATTTAGGATGGTTGTAAAGGCACAAAAAAATTATTTTAGTTAAAAATAATGTTCCGACCTTCTGCGTTGGAGGCATCGATATGCACGTGAAGACAAGACAAATTGGTACGTATTTAATAATCTTTTTGTCATAAAACAAGACATTAATCATTAACACAATAAACCACAGAGCTTTGTTTTATTGTTTGTTTATTATTTTATTATCATTTTAATTAATGAGGAGCTCGTGGTTAAAAAATAGCAGCCACTCTGGTCAATCTTCAGTATAATCCGTGCTTGTCTAGATTGGTCTGTGGATGGGTGCCCACCTATTAACACATTCAGGCCCGGTTTCCACCAAAGCGGAGACGAGCAAAGCGGAGAAGAGATGTGCCGAATTTGACCAATCACAGGAAGGGAAATCACAGGAATCAGATGTAAATTTTAGCTAATGAGATTGGCCGATTTTCGCACATCTCCTCTCGTCTCTAAGGCGTTGGTCCCGGCGGTCTTGTAGATCTTTCACAGTCGTTACAGGTCAATGGCTCGAAAGTCTGACAACCAGTTTTGTCATATCTATAGCCTGATATTCAGTTACATCTGGTTAGACTGGAAGCTTAACTCAAATTAGTTGGGAAAAGGTTAGGCAGATGAAAAACTATTCCTTCTGCTATTCTCAAAGGGTTACGCAATGGTGTACTTATGGTAGACACACATTACTAGTTATGTTTATGTATATAGGGTGTAAAAGTACCCTTAACGCAAACGAAGGACATTTGTTTTCCCCACCACTGCGATCAATTTTTTGTTCTAGACCATACCTGGGAACCTCCTAGTTACGGAGATATTGGGGGTCAAAGTTCCAAATTTTTCACAGCTGTTTTTGTAAATACTAGTTTTTCAGGTTATAACTTTACTTAAATTACCTCCATGACCCGTTTACTATTCAAAGCATCCACTAGCACAATGTTTTAAGAGTGCTACTTTGAGTTTTACCATAAAATGTGATTTTTGACCCCAAAAAAAAAGTCATTTCCCAGCAAAAATTTTTGCGTAGGGGTGCTTAGTTTGATGTACAGAATGCTTGGTTAAGGCCGTTGCAATGGTCAAATCCCAAAAACGACGTATGTTTAAAGAAATTTGTTGAGGAATCCTTCCGTACGATTTCCATATAAAAAATATATGTTATACTTAAAGTCATCACAAATAATTCGTATTGTTTAAAATTTTAATAAACCTTCACATTATTTAATAAAAAATCGTAGTATGTCTTAACCTAAATCGAATTTTGTCTCTGTAACGGCTGAATAGTTCGGTATGAATTTTATACCCAAAAATACGCAGTGATGTATTTAACAATCGGTATTGTTTATTTTCTCTGATTTGTAATAAAATTTTAAAATAATAAATTAAATCCCGACATTTTGAGGCAAATGCGGCGCAAGACCCGTCGCGCATACTTGGAACGCGCTGCGCCAGTGTCTCGATGACTGTTGTCACGGGTGGACTGCACGCATGTCATTACTTCACAAATAAAATTCAAAAGTTCACGTTTTTAATGTTTTCTGAATTAAAACATATTGTAAATTGTATAGTTATCAATATTTCGTAAAATAAGAACAGAAAATAAGTTTGTAAATATATTTAAAGTAGTTTGTAATTTCGTTTTGTTGTTTGCACCTATCATAGACTAAGCTGACTATGCCTAATAAACGTAAAGTGACGCGTGGCCGAGCTCTCCAAAACTATTGGTAAATTATCTACGTTTCTTAGTAGATATTTTGGTATATAGATTTATCTATGATATTATTTTAATTTTGGACTGCCTCGTTGGTCTAGTGGTCGTAAGCACGATGCCGGTCCTGGGTTCGATTCCCGGGTCGGGCAAAGTGTTATTGGGTTTTTCCATCAGGATATTATATATAAGTAACAGTCACGGAGTCTGGATTTGTGCCCGGTCGATAGCAATAGGCTCGCCCCTATTATATGGGACTTAAAGATAACTGGCGAAATGTGTGTGTACTATTAGGTACACCTCTGCCTAACCCTTCGGGGATTACAGGCGTGATGTTATGTTATCTAACTATTTTGTCTTGAGATTTTCGTTTGATGGAAGATGGAGATCTAGATGACTGATGATGTCTCGTACCTAATGATGGTCTCTCATACTACATGATACATTTTGAAGGTCTGATGAAGACCAGGTAACTGCTTATCGGTTCTCAGTCACGGAAATAGTCAGAATGCTCCAACTTTCAGCTTTTATCTCATTGAGCACGGATGCTACTACATGATACATTTTGAAGGTCTGATGATGATCAGCTAAGTGCTTATCGGTTCTCAGTGACGGATGTAGTTAGAATGACCTAGCTTTCAGATTTTATCTTATTGAGCACGGATGCTACTACATGATACATTTTGAAGGTCTGATGATGACCAGCTAAGTGCTAATTGGTTCTCATTGACGGATATAGCTAGAATGACCTAGCTTTCAAATTTTATCGATCTGAGCACGGATGCTACTACATGATACATTTTGAAGGTCTGGAGATGATCAGCTAAGTGCTTATCGGTTCTCAGTGACGGATACAGTTATGATGCTACAGCTTTCTGCTTTTATCTTATTAAGCACGGATGCTACTACATGATACATTTTGAAGGTCTGATGATGACCAGCTAAGTGCTAATTGGTTCTCAGTGATGGATATAGCTAGAATGACCTAGCTTTCAAATTTTATCGATCTGAGCACGGATGCTACTACATGATACATTTTGAAGGTCTGATGATGACCAGCTAAGTGCTAATTGGTTCTCAGTGACGGATATAGCTAGAATGACCTAGCTTTCAAATTTTATCGATCTGAGCACGGATGCTACTACATGATACATTTTGAAGGTCTGGAGATGATCAGCTAAGTGCTTATCGGTTCTCAGTGACGGATACAGTTATGATGCTACAGCTTTCTGCTTTTATCTTATTAAGCACGGATGCTACTACATGATACATTTTGAAGGTCTGATGATGACCAGCTAAGTGCTAATTGGTTCTCAGTGATGGATATAGCTAGAATGACCTAGCTTTCAAATTTTATCGATCTGAGCACGGATGCTACTACATGATACATTTTGAAGGTCTGGAGATGATCAGCTAAGTGCTTATCGGTTCTCAGTGACGGATACAGTTATGATGCTACAGCTTTCTGCTTTTATCTTATTAAGCACGGATGCTACTACATGATACATTTTGAAGGTCTGATGATGATCAGCTAAGTGCTTATCGGTTCTCAGTGACGGATGTAGTTAGAATGACTTAGTTTTCAGATTTTATCTTATTGAGCACGGATGCTACTACATGATACATTTTGAAGGTCTGACAATGATCAGCTAAGTGCTTATCGGTTCTCAGTGACGGATGTAGATAGAATGACTTAGCTTTCAGATTTTATCTTATTGAGCACGGATGCTACTACATGATTCATTTTGAAGGTGTGATGATGATCAGCCAAGTGCTTATCGGTTCTCAGTGACGGATGTAGTTAGAATGACCTAGCTTTCAGATTTTATCTTATTGAGCACGAATGCTACTACATGATACATTTTGAAGGTCTGATGATGACCAGCTAAGTGCTTATCGGTTCACAGTGACGGATAGCTAAAATGACCACCATCAGGTAAATGGCACCATCAGTCTCCAAGGCCTCTTCGAGCTCTTTCAAATGAGTCCACACACGACGGTTCTACGTGGTGCCATCAATGAGATCCTATACTTACCTTCGGAGTCTACCACCAGGTAGCTGGTATCATCAGTCTCCAAGGCCCCCTCGAGCCCTTTCAAATGAGTCCAAACACGATGGTTCTACTCAGTGCCGTCAATGAGATCCTATACCCACCTTCGGAGTCCACCATTAGGTACGAGACATCATCAGTCATCCAGATCTTCATCTTCCATCAAACGAAATTCTCAAGACAAAATAATTAAAACGATAAAACAATTAACACCATTAAAACAATAACATACATTACATAACATCACGCCTGTAATCCCCAAAGGGTTAGGCAGAGGTGTACCTAATAGTAGGCGTGATGTTATGTTATGTATGTTATTATTTTAATGATTTTAATTGTTATATCGCTTTTAGCGATAAAACAATTGTAGCAAAAAACCGACTTCAAAAACACAAAAAAGTGAAAAATAACTTTAGCTTCTGAAGTCGGTGACTTTTGTTTGTTTTATTCAGTTTTTTTGTCACCGACTTCAGAAGCTAAAGTTATTTTTCACTTTTTTGTGTTTTTGAAGTCGGTTTTATTTTTGCAAAAAAGTTTTTTATATTTTTCCATTTTTAGTTGTAATATCCTTTACAAATATTTGATATTCATTAATTTTACGTTGTTAACAATACATGTCACGGTAATCGGCTTATCCGCAATAAAATGGAACTTAACATACCTAACTCTCGAAATCTGGGCGTCCTGTACACATCTGCGTACCCCGTCAGAGCATACAGGCGTGATGATAAGTTAAGATGTTGCGTAAACAATAAAAATCCAAGCGATTGCAGCAATCACGACAGATTTGCCGTCTATTTTTGAAGAGTTCTATTGTATATCTCCGATGATCAGGATCAGATCTTCACCAAATTTAAATGGGACCACCTCAGGAGTATACTCTTTCAAATAAAAAAATAATTTTGAGAATCGGTTTACAAATGGAGGAGAAATCAGGTAACATACATAAAAAAAAAAAAATACATACACACGAACATATAACCTCCTCCTTTTTTGAAGTCGGTTAAAAACAATTGTAGTCGTTCTTGTAGCACGGATGCTACTACATTTTGAAGGTCTGATGATGACCAGCTAAGTGCTTATCGGTTCACAGTGACGGATATAGCTAGAATGACCACCATCAGGTAAATGGCACCATCAGTCTCCAAGGCCTCTTCGAGCTCTTTCAAATGAGTCCACAAACGACGGTTCTACTCAGTGCCGTCAATGAGATGCTATACCCACCTTCGGAGTCTACCATCAGGTAGCTGGTATCATCAGTCTCCAAGGCCCCTCGAGCTCTTTCAAATGAGTCCAAACACGATGGTTCCACTCACTGCCGTCAATGAGATCCTATACCCACCTTCGGAGTTTACCATCAGGTACGAGACATCATCAGTCATCCAGATCTTCATCTTCCATCAAACGAAATTCTCAAGACAAAATAATTAAAAGCGATAAAACAATTAACACCATTAAAATAATAACATACATTACATAACATCACGCCTGTAATCCCCGAAGGGTTAGGCAGAGGTGTACCTAATAGTAGGCGTGATGTTATGTATGTTATTATTTTAATGATTTTAATTGTTTTATCGCTTTTAGCGATAAAACAAGAACCGATAAGCAGTTACCTGGTCTTTATCAGACCTTAAGAATGTATCGTAGGAGTACCTGTGCTCAGGGAAATAACTAATGAAAGCTAGGTTGTTACTTCATTAGTCAAAGTGTATAATTTATAATTAAATATTTTATTCATACATTGTACTCCAAGAGAAACAAAATATGTTAGGCAAATACGATGACCACTCTGCGACACGTTTCTGTTCTTTGGTACGTTTTTCTGTAGTACAGTCGTTTGCCGGTAGGGGCCGAAAAATAAACAAAAGCCAGTACAGAGGTCAAATCGTCAAAGTCATCCACTGCTGTGTTCCCCTTAACGGGTGTGTGATGGGCTGATTTACACCCTGTATTGCCATTAACCGTGCATACTTACATCGAAATATCTGATGTAAAATCCCAAAAACATTTTGCAGTAGTAGAACTTCAGACCACTAGACCAACGTGACGGCTCATTATTTTAGAGAAAGAAAGAAAGAAAAAGTATTTATGGGTTTTTTTTTTTTGGGTTTTTTTTTGGTAACCTACATAGTGGTGCCGACAATACGAAAATAAATGAAACCACTGGTCGTTTTAGTTCATACGAACATTTTTAAAGTATCAAATAAATCTTAATACCAAAATAAAAAAATTGAAAAAAAAACAATAAAACTGTAAACGAAATACATTACAATTTACATGCAAATATTGGTTTACTAACCTTAAGAATAATTTGCACCGATTAACGTGTGGAAATAAAATGTAAACGAATTTGGCAAAGACATTTAAATTTAAAAATGTTTCTATGAACTAGAACTACCAGTGGTTTCATTTATTGTCGTATTGTCGTCACCAGCCTGTATGATGACCTCAAGGGTTAGTCGCGATTTCCTATTAATTTATCACCCGTATAATATGGTTTAAGATATCAGATGATCTTTGGCCAGACAACATCATTCGGTTGCCAGACCTAATTATTCACGCGAACGTGACCACGTTAACAGTAGTTTTACGAGTACATTTAAATGTATTTAAGTAAACGAATATTAAAATTATGTGGATTGTGTTTACTGTAGTAAAAAGAATTACACGTATGCCTAATGGTTTCCTGATGGTTTATATATAATATAAAGCTTCATATGGTATATATTAAGTTTGTGAGAGACTGGTGTCTGCACTATGAAAACCTGTATCGCAGATCACCAGAGTCCCACCACACGGTATTTATTTTACTATATCATTATATTTAAAACAATAATAATAATAACAGCTAATGGCTTAATTGCTAAGAGCCTTGTCAACACCTGATGAGGCTCTCGTTGGGCAGCTGTATCAAGGGCTTGATGCAGAAAGCGGTAAGCGGTTAGGAGGTTCCTTTCTCTGGAGCCCTGTAGCTTGTTCCCGATACCGGTGAGCTACAACTTTATATATATTTTTAAATGTTTTTTTTTGTAAATAATATTTTAAATGTAATAAGTTTGTTTGAAAATAAGTAAAGGGAATAATAATAATAATTTTATTAAAAATGTGAAGGGAAAATGCGTATACACATAAAATAATTATAAATGATGAATCAATGATAAAATAAGTAAAACAAAAACACGTCATACTAAAATAAAAGAGGAAAATAATACATTCACACATTTTCGTGTGGTTAGTGCCTAACCTGGAGCCAAAGATGTTGTGAGCCTCTGACTTGGCCGTGTTTGTTTTCTTCACTTTATTACATACATTTTATTTAAATTAATAATTATGGTTTTATTTAAGTTGTTCCGCCAGTTACTCGTACCTTCCTATTTAAAAGCAAAAAATAAAAATCACAGAACCGTGAGAGTTAGTCCGATTTCCAACAATGGTCTACGAGCAAAAAATAATCATTATATTTTTATACATACGTAAGTAAATGAAAATCTTGCCGCACGGTGTAGTCATATAAATACTTTACCGGGTTTATTGCTACATGATTGACGTGTTTTCCAGCTCCAAATGACTCATACACAGTTGCTATATTTTCAAAACAAACGTTATTGTTTCCTAAGAGAAATCAATTGTACTTATGATTCTGCAATAGCAATTCACGTTGAAATTATTAAAATAATGTGAGTTTAATTAGAGAGAGAGAATTCACAGAATGAGAAACAACCGAGACGACAGTCTGAAATCATCTATCCGCCTCGAGTGTGTGATATAATAATCATATAATCAATGCTTGTGCCTTCTTTGCATGAGATGAGTCACTTGCCCTGGATAGTAGAAAATAGGCTAAAAGTTGGTATCAAACTTTCTAACTGAATAATCCCTAGACATCATCAAAAGAGTGCAATGCAACAGCAAAAGAGAGTCGAAAACATGAAATTAATATTTCTGTTATACCACGTAAGGTTGAAAACTAATCTACTAAATTAGTCCGGTCACGGTGATGGAAGCCCGTGTGTGTAAATACCCATTATCATAGCCGTCATACTGTCAGAGGTATTCCCATGACAAAGGCTTTCCAAAACATGAAGGTATTTAATGTGAGAGTACATTTGACCATAAAAATATTGACCGCGGGCACATTATTTAAGTCTTCTATTATGATCGACTTGTGTAATCCTTATCCTTATTTTGTTTACAATAGGGGATCGGACAAAAAAAAGACTAATTAGTCCGTCAGATAGATTTCCAAAAAATATTGAACACATATTTTTTCTTTTTTCACATAAACAAAAAATGAAAACGATGCAGTGCTTCGACAACTCGTGAACTCCTCGAAAACGTCACATGTCAGTACATTTTTTACCTACAAATGACGTCACAACCCCACTCATGATCTTTAACGCGTTTTATCTTCGTAATTTTTTATTAATTAGATAAAAAAAAACCAGTATCCAATATTTTTCGATAATCGAACTGACGGATTAATTAGAATAAAATTTTTTTTGACTCCGTCCGATCCCCATTGTAGATAATTTATCATTATTTATTAAATATTTCCTCACTTATGTATGTGGAAACTTAGCAATGGAGTACCTACTTTTTATTTGTCAGTTAAACATGAGGTTTAAGTATTTATAATTCAGACCTTGATTTGGCATTAACTATTATAATCAATTGTGTCATGGCCATGATGACAATGCTGATGACTCATGGAGAGATATTCGATTCCTGAAATTATTCATTAATACCTAGGTGACAAGCTACAATTTGTTTTAACTCTGTTACGAAGTAGCATGATTTTATCTGACGAAAAATATTGATTATTCTTGCTTATAGCAGTCAAAATATTGTATCATTGCATGGAAACGATCGTTCTTCTCTATATCGAAATAAGATTACACACATTTACGACTTGCACATTTTTGTACAAAAATAAATTGACCCACTGATCCAAGGTCGAAACAAGTTGCAAGAAAGAAAGTTGTTTCTTTTTTTGCTTATATCTTACGATAATTCGTAATATTGGCAAATTTTCGTAACATGCAAAAGCAATCAAATTGTTCCGTGTAATACTTACGAGTAACCGGCCAGTATGTTGAGGAGGGTAGTCTTGCCGGCCCCAGACGGGCCCATGATGGCCGTCAGTTGTCCTGGCTCGAAGGTTCCTGATACATTCTTTAGGATCTGCTTTTTTTCTGCAAAGAAAGATAACAGAGTTCAGAAATATGTATCTAACTAGTAGTATGCAGATGGACGAATCACGTGGGATGTGTACATACAGGATACAATAAAATTACTGTTTTGTGTTCGTTAATGATTGACAGTTTATTAGTAAAAATATTAAAATACTAGCTTATTCCTTGTCTACATTATAAAGGGAAGCTCTTTGCAAAATTTCAGCACTCTAGGTCTGAGGGTTTGGTCTGGGTGTTGATGAATCAGGCAGTCAGTCAGTCAGGACTTCTCTTTTTATTATATTATTAGATAGATCTAAATAAGAAGGTTACTTGTGGTAGGTGCGATAGCCTAGTTAGCGGATTTAGGATAAATAAATCGGCAAATTAGCAGACACTGTTTAGGTAAAAACTAAAACAATACGTAATCAAAATCAAAAGTCATTTATTCAAACTAGGCTGATAATCAGCACTTTTCGAACATCAAAATTTACTTTACTTTACAAGTGACAGTCCCCCAAAACATATCATGCGATGCTCGTACGTAATCTATAATTTTTGGAGTTCCACTAAATGCTTTTTTCGTGTGTCTCGTAGTGATAGTAAGTACATTGTACCGGCGCGTGGAGCAACGAGAACAAATATATACAAAACAACTATATTCGTTAGTATGTGTGTCTAGTTTCAGAACGAACCAAGTAATTATGGCCCGTTATGGTAGCGTTTTTAAATTGTATACATTTTGGCCGCACAAGTGGATCATACAACAGTTCTTCATATAACGTAGCAGAAATTTAAAATAATGACTAAAGTTATCCTAAAATCTTTCAAACTAAGAGTGTTAAAACTGTAACAACACGGAGTTAAATTATGTATTTCATCATCCTTAAACAAACCTTGCTAGTAGGTGTGTAATAAAATAAAGATTAGTGACGATTCATGTTTAGTATTAAGTTTAATCCGCCGAATAAGCGTTTAAAATAAGTATTACCTCTTAACTATGGGAATAATATTTTTAACATATCATATTATGCCTAAAAACCCTAAGTTGTCTTTGAAATCCCATGTAATTGGGGGCGAGCCTATTGCCATCAACCGGGTACAAATCCGACTATCTGCTGATTTTGATGGGGAAACCTAATAACACTTTGACCAACCCGGGAATCGAACCCTGATGCTCAGCTGTCGCACTTCCGAAATAAAATATCAATGTTGAGTTATCCATGTATTATTTTATCTATATCTCAAACAAACAAATCTATATGTCAAACTAGCATGCAACTTAAAATCACATCAAAATAAAAGCAAATTATTAATTGAATACTTAATTTGCATCATGTTTTTGTTATGGAAGGCAAAAACTGATACTGAATAGCATTTCCAAGGTTGAAAAAGGACATACGTCATCCTTGTGTTCATATGCTAATGCTGATTTGAAACAATGCTTTGTAGATGAATCATTGCGATAAACAAATACAACGGGTTGCACTCCGGGAGTGAAAACTTGAACATAACCATTGTGCATTTTTGAATATTTTGGAATGGTTAGTGAATAATTTGGCACGAATTACTTTATTTATCAGTACAATATTCATTTATTGCGCTATCGTACACAAACATGACAATTTATATTACATAAAAAAAATTATACTTCAGAACTATTACAATTATTCTAAATGAAAAAGTTTATCTCTCAGAAAAATGAACTTGACATTTGACACACGCACATCATTCGCGCAAGCGCCCTGCGCCGTCTTACGATCAGGTCACGACGTGTCTTCCTGACGCGAGTTTATGGCGCTGGTCTTTTTTTTTTCTCTTTATTTATTTTTAGGGACTTTTATACAGGTGTACATGCCAGTCCCATCGGACCTTCTTTAGTAAATTGCAATAAAACAAACTTAATTAAATTATAAGCAGATCCGGATCTAGGTGTTGACAAAATATGATGGAACATGGAAACATCGTGCATATTTATCTCCAATTCTCTAATTAGATCCTCTCTTGCAGACTGAAATCTGACACATTCCGTTAATAAATGCATTACGTCTTCTAGTGTACAATTGGTGAATCAATTTTTTTATTTAAAACTCAGTCTGTGAGCAGTAACTATATTTTTTCTGCTAAATCTAGTACTACAGAAACCACGGTACATAGAGTTAAGGCGCTGTACTTATTCAAAATAGGCTTCACGAAACAGTTTTTTAGCCAAATGTATACATTTTAGAGCAGCTATAAAAGTATAATTATGTTAATCTTGACCATATTTATGAGCGGACGGACCATTGTGTTCAAAACAAGTTTTCGGTAAATTTTCTCGATAAAAAAAAAACATAAAGCAACATTACAATTGAAATTGTAGCAATTGTAACTGTATTACTTATAAAAAAATCTTGATAAAATTATTAACAGTGATGTATAATTATAAAGAGAACTGTAATTTTTATTTATCGATTGAAATAAGATATTTGTAAGGATTCATGTATTGAATTATAAATAACTCGAACGAAACGTCGTCTATTCACCGCGCCTTAACAGTTTTTACCCATCTCAAAAAAAGTGCACAACGCCGCTAAAGAAGTTTTCACTTCAAAAATATTCTGAACAAGTTCTGAAGATAGTTTTGTGTATAATTTTATTGGTCACTGCCTCGTTTGTTTAGTGGTCCGACTGCTGAGCATGAGATCAAGGGTTCGATTCCCAGGTCGGGCAAAGTGTTATTGAGTTTTTTCTATCTAGACCAGGTCCGAAGCCTTCAAAACGGTAAAAAGTAAAACAGAATTATAGTAGGATGAAACCCATTGGAAAAGGAAGAGAATATAACAAAAAGTAAAGAAAAAATAAATTACGGTCAATCTGAGGTCGGGAAGTGGGGGTGGGGGGGATTTTAATGGAGAAAAATGGTTTGTCTTGATTTCCGACAAAACTACATGTCCTATGGAAAAAAAATAAATGCCAAAGTAGGTAGGTAATAAAAAGATCTAGATCTACAACGTTGGATTTACACTTTTTTCACATAACCAAAAAATTTATCTTTTTATTACCTACAACTTTGCCGTTTAACTTTTTTCCAAGTTTAGTTTAGTAACTGTGCTATTGAATAATAAAAGTAAAAAAACACTCTATATTACGGCTCTTCTGTAGCAATGTCAGGTGCTTTCGGTAAATATTTGTGAAAATACATTTGAAAAAAATGAGATTACGTTCGCATCGTTTAAATGCAGTAGTATATTTCTTGGAACTTTACAAGAAATGTACTGCTGCATAAAAGAACGCATTGTATAAATGAACGTACAGAAACCTGCTTACATGAAAATATCATGTAAATGAGCTTTAAAATGTATTAACTTTTTCAAGTTATTCAGCTAACTCGTCCCGTTTGATACGACACAAATGAGAGGTCATTCAAATACAATTTATTTTAAAGTTTTACCAACTGTTTGCAAAATAATTTAAAAAATCTGTTTTTATTTGCAGAGAACTAGTTATCATAATTTACAAGCTATCAACATAATTCTCCTGCCCTGATTCTAAATTCATTACAACCACAACCAGTCAACCAATCCAACGAAACCATCGTTTTGTGTTTCTATACAGGGTGTAAATCAACCCATCACACACCCGTTAACCAAGCATTCTGTACATCAAACTAAGTACCCCTACGCAAAAATTTTTGCTGGGTAACGATTTTTTTTTGGGGTCAAAAATCACATTTTATGGTAAAACTCAATGTAGCTCTTAAAACATTATGCTATTGGTTGCTTTGAATAGTGAACGGGTCATAGAGGTAATTTAAGTAAAATTATAACCTGAAAAACTAGTCTTTACAAAAACAGCTGTGAAAAATTTGGAACTTTGACCCCCAATATCTCCGTAACTAGGGGGTTCCCAGGTATGGTTTAGAACAAAAAAAATATCGCAGTGGTGGGGAGAACAAGTGCCTTTAGTTTGCGTTAAGGGTACTTTTATACCCTATATAGTGTGTGCCATGACCTCTAATGGCATTGAGAAAATTCTAGTTCTTTTGCGGTTTGTTTACCATTATGTATTTCTATTAATAAATGGAAGTAATTAGACATTAATTAACTGCAACAATGGTAAGACGCTACCGCAAATTAAACACAAAGTAATTACAGGTCCAATTAATAAGTATTTTTGAAATTGTGTGATGTCGGGCACATTGTATCCGTCACCGGACTCAAGAGGAAGATTTATTTATTTGAAGAAAAACATGAACACTTTTACAGAAGAATTCAAGATATTGTACAGGAATAATAACTATAATAAAATAAAATAAAAACTGGCCAAGTGCGAGTCGGACTCGCACATGAAAGGTTCCGTACCAAAACGAAAAATTACGTGTGTTGTATGGAAACCCCCCCTTAATACTTATTTTATTCTGTTTTTAGTATTTGTTGTTATAGCGGCAACAGAAATACATAATTTGTGAAAATTTCAACTGTCTAGCTATCGCGGTTCTTGAGATACAGCCTGGTGACAGACAGACGGACGGACGAACAGACGGAGAGACGGACGGGCAGCGAAGTCTTAATACTAGGGTCCCGTTTTTACCCCCCTTTTTTTTTGGCGGGTGGAAAATCATCAAATAACCCCTCCCGCTCTTGGGGAGAGCGAAAGGGAGTGTCAGACTTCTACTGACTAAAAACCACCCATGTTCCTTCTTAGCCCATGCGCCGAGGCCGCGGTATCTCATTCGAACAACCCGCAGCCCCGACGGGATTACATTATCCCCTACATTCAAAATTACTAACACACAAACTTTACCTCTAGTAGACTATTATAATATAAAAGACGTTTTAATTTTCCAAATAGTAATTTTAGAAAATAATAGAAATGCTAAAAGTTAAAGAATAAGAAGATAATTATAGAGGATAATAATGTTGTAATCAATTTGGCATTTTTCTAACGATTACTTGTCTTTATTGCTTTTTTGTGCATTTTGTAGGTTACGTTTCATTTTAATGTTGTATTAATTAACTCAATAATGCAAAGGTTGGTGTTGGCAAAACATGCACTAATTAGTTAATCAATTAAGCTATTGATTAATTGAAATCACAGTCGACGTAGGTAACTGCGGTCGAAAAATGGAAAACAGTATTAAAGTCCGATTTATATAATTACGTGACAGTATAATTAATTATTCTTATAGGTAACTGACGTAGCACAATGGAAAAGTTAAACTTTGTGTTTTGATTGGTTCCGAGAATAATGCTTTCTAATTATAAAATAGTTTAACAAATATTCGTCTACTATGTAAATAATTCCTGTGTACGAATCACATAATTGGTGAATACATTGTAGTTAACCACATAAAGATTTTCCTCTTTTCTTGCGTCACGAAAATAATTATGATTATATAGGTATTTTATAATTATTTTTTAATCATTTGCGTTTTTACATGACCTCAGCTACTTGAGCAATACCTACTACGTGCGGAATAAAATTAAAATACACAACTTTAAAATATTTAAAAAGGAAAACTAATTATTGGAGAGTGTGTTTCTTTTAATAATTTTGTCTTAATGTGTAATAACTATCAGTTTTACAATATGTATATTAAAAAGTTAATTAGTTATTTATCTAGGAATTATCCTAACTGTATAATTTTATACAAAAGATTGTTCACAATCTCACGCTATCACAATCTCATGCTACTTTGCGTTTCAACTGTTCATCAAAGTCTGAACATTTGCAAATTACTGAACGGCCACCGCCATTAGAAGCCACGTGATCTATAATTTGACTAATTACCATGTCGGACGTTTAGTGATAATTAAAGGCAAAAAGACAGGAAAGCGTGAAGGATCGCGACGGTGGAAGTGGTGAAAGCGTCTGCATGATATTGTAGCCCGGAGTCTGTCATGGAATCAGATAGCAATAGACTCGCGAAAATTATGTGGGGTTCACACATAATTATTAACATTTCTAGACAGTTCGACTACTTAAATAAGATGGGTGTATCAAACTGGACGCGGTCGATAAAGGTTTGGCGTAGATTGGGAGAGGCTGCTATATCTAGCATTGGACTAAACGTGTGCAAGCTCCTTTTCACACTCAGTGTGAATAAGACAGACCATGTTCCACTTGCTGGATTGTGCTATGTGATAAATTAAATAGTCTAATATTATTTTTAAGCCCTTTAATTTACCACCTGTACCTACTGTTCACGTCAAATAACTTTGCCCCTCTGAAGTTAGCCATTTGCAAAGATCGCGCAAGTGCAGTCACGTAGAAAATTATTTGAACAAAATAAATACATATTTTTAAAATAATGCCCGCCCCCATGACTCGCGCATGCGCAGTTGCAGTTTTGTTCGTAATTTTCTGCCACTCGTAACCAACTTCAGAGGGGCACAGTATTAGAGGCCTTAAACTAATGCTACGATTCACGTGGTCATCAACTGTTCTCTATCGTGTGGTTGGTATTTAACCTGGTGTTCTGGTGGCAGTTTTTATGCTGCAAATAATCCTTTGAATTGGCTTCACATGCCGTCGAGAAATATCGCTCAGGTGTACTACATAGTTTTCACACAATGTTTCCCTTCACTAAACCCAGTGTGTCATCATCATCATCATCATCAGCTTATAATGTTCCTACTGCAGGGACTCAGGCCTTCTCTCTAGGAGAGGGATAGGCTATAATCCACCACGCGGGCCTAGTGCGGGTTGGTAGATGTCACATGTCTTCGAATTTTTTGGTTCTAAGACATGCCGGTTTCCTCCAGTGTCAAGCTAGTGTGTATTCATGAGCAAATTGCACAAATGAATCCGAAAAATCAGAGGTGCGTCTTCTTGGATTCGAACTTGAGACTTATGACATAGCAGTGCGACGGTCACTAGGCTAACACTGCTTACTTGAAATCTACTGGGCCCATGAAAATTGTTACCGTCGCGTCGATACGAAAGAAGAATAAGAAGCAGCGGTCTGCAATCAGCCGATTGCAAACCACTGACTGATTAATTTACACGTACACCGAAGACCTTCGTGGCATAATAATATGCCAAATGTTACTAAAAATATGTTAACCTATTCCTCGAATTCTCGAAAGGATATCTTAATTAAACTAATAGATCTAGTTCTGATACAAGTCGATAAAACAATGTCGTATATTAATCGAGATTCTAACTTAAATATTCATTATCGCTTTTAAAAGTCACGAGAAACTTTATTTTAAAATAGATGGTATTTGGTCGTAATTTATTCAGTTTATTATTTCTTTTACCTTGATTATGTATATAAATGCTGATAATCAAAAAAAACTATCACTAAATAAACTCAATATAATAATAAATTCAGTATTGGCAACTACTTGCTACTTCAGTGTTTTAGAAATATGATAACTCTACATTTATCTATACTAATAATATTACAAAGAGGTGTATTTTGTTAATTACTTTGTGTGGAGGGGGTAATTTTCGAAATTAAGGCTTCCGATTCTAAAAATTATTTCACTGGCAGAAAGCTACATTATTCGTGGTTGCTACAGGCTATAAATTATATTTATAATTATCATGTATATTGACTGAGCTATCATATTTTTTGCGGACAAATTCGTGGGCGAAAAGCTAGCGATTCCCTAGTTTACTATACATGTTGGCATTTCCTAAGTTACAACAGATACAATCAGCATGAAAACGTCAATATTCTGTAATACAGATTAACATAACGCCGACAGAAATTATACGTTTTCCCTTCCTCCTTCACTGAAACTGTCGGTAAGTTAACTAACTTATTATAAGTATCATGTTCCTAACGAACAATCGGTCTTTATTAGAGGATACAGGCCGGTATTGTGTTACAATTGTCGGTAATTTCGTGAATATCGTTCTAGATAAGTTAGCAAACCGAATAATGTAACTAGGTACTGTTCCTGTACATTGTCGGAACAGTTCATTGTAAAAGAAAACTTAATGGGTCTTTTTCATCATCATTTCAAACCATCTCAGAGGCCCTTGAGGCGGTTTAGAAACTCTGACACTAGGGTGTGTGGGGTCGTTGGACCTTACTGCCCACACGATAAGAAGAAGAAGAAGATCATCATTTTTAGTCGAAAGTGGATTTACATACACATTTAGCCTCGGCCACATTCATTCATCTGGTCATACATGCATACGTTGCGAGTACCACGTAGTCTACGTACCTGTCTTCTCTGAAGAACCTCACCAATAATAGTGTGTGTGTATTATCGAATATTTATTTAGAATATAATTTTGTTATGTGCGAATCTCATGCTCTAGTTATCACACATTATATAAGCTGTTTCAAAATTATGAATGTTTTTTTAAGAACACAGGGGAAAGGTAATTACTGCGGTTTGAAGGTAAACAGTCAAGTTTAACTCATCACGCCTGTAATCTCCGAAGGGTTAGGCATAGTTGTTCATTAGTAAATGGTCTACATTTCGCCAAATATGTTTTAAGTCTTATGTAATAAGAGCAAGTCTATTGTCATCAACGGACACAAATTTAGACTACGTGACTGTTACTGAGAAATTCTTGATGGAATAACCCCAATAACACTTTGCCCGACCTGAGAATTGAACCCAGGACAACAAGTCCACCGCTTCCCTAATATTTCATCAATGTTCTTCATTGTATATTGTTTTTCCATGTAATCTAACCTTTATATTAAAATTAATGATTTTTTATTATAATTTTATTCGTAACGTCATTTTATTTAAATGTCAAAATATGCATCGTATATTAAAACAGTTTTAGTCAACTATGTATTTAAATTGAATTAATATAATTTTTTAAACTAGTCGGATAACGTAGACACTAGATTTTGTGACAAGATATTTTTATTAGTGACTATAATAATATTCTAATCTGTAATATTTATTTCTGGTATTCAGGTGCTTAGACTAAAACCGACCCCAACATAGTTGGGAAAAGGTTTGGCAGTTGACGACTATAATATAATAATATAAATAAGTCTTATTATTGCGAAATATTAATTTTATTAGACTTTATCGATTAAAAATTATTTCTTTTTCACACTTTGCTGCGGTATTCAACAAAAATAAGGTTCTACAAGGTAAAACTAGTAAGACAGGTCTGCAACCAATCTTACCAATGAAAAGAGTTAAAGCATAGAATTTCTTAAATTAAATAAACTATTACGTAATTAAAACATGAAAGATTCCCTTTTCTTTCGTTTTTTTCCTTTTTATTGGAAAAAAAACCTAAAATTTATACTGGCCAGTGTTCTTGAAACTTTCGAAAGAAGCATTGGAAAATACAACGGAATTGGAAAGAAATGGGATTTTTTTCCTGTTTTGTTATTTTTCAACGCTAGTCCTCTTCGATTTACGCAGTGCGTTTCACATTGCGATTGCAAAAAGCGTCGTTTGCGGACTTGTGCGTCAAATAGTGTGTAAAAACACAGCGTGCTTTATTGCCCAAGTTTTAAACTAACGACTTATTAGTACTTAACATACATAATTATTATAAGGAGAAAGTATGAATTTTGTGAGTTTTTATAATTATAATATGTAGAGGGTAATTTCCGGAAAAACGTCACATATTTGAAAAAAAAACACTTAAACTAGACGGACATGGCACACAATTTTAGTCGGGGTACCACGTGGGCGAAGCTGAGCAAAAAAGTTAGTTTAAAAATAATTAACCACGTGACATTTTAGCAGTTTAACATTAAATTATGTAAAATCTCAAAACTAGATGATTAGTATGCCAACAGTAACATTTGTATGAAACCATAAAAAACTCGGTTATCGATACCTTATACCTAACAATACAAGTTGTCCTGATAATTTATTTATAATGTGCAAAAATCGATTGGCAGGCGGCATCTACGTGCGTTTGCGCATATGGGTAACACATCACAATGTGAATGAGGAAGTGATTTGTAAACATAGCCATCAGTTCACTGTATATGTACAACTAGGTACTTCAAATGATAAGTTGATAACTGAGACTTCAATTCTCAGTTATCAACTTATAAGTTATAATCTTTAACTAATATATTAGTTTACAACTTATAATTAAACTCTCTCTTTTAATTTAACTTATTATTTAATTCTCTTTCTTTTTTTATAATATTTTGTCCCAAGTTTCTCGTCAGTTAATGTTTTCATTAATCAGTGGTCATCATTATCTTCCCTTGTTCAGTGTTCGGCGTAACTATCATTCAATCCTTTTTCTTTCATATAATTCCACATATACTCGTACAATCCATCCATCGTTTCTCTTCGTCTCGTCTCGATCTCGTCTTACTCTTCCTCTCTGATCAGTGGGCCAGAAGAAATAATCTTAAAACTCAAAGCTAGGGACACATCTGAAGAAGCAGGTAAACGCAATAAGGCCCGGTTTCTACCAAAGCAGAGACGAGCAGAGCGGAGAGGAGATGTGCCAAATTCGACCAATCACAGGAAGGGCGAAATACCAGATGCAAATTTTAACTAATGTGATTGGCCGATTTCCGCACAGCTCCTCTCATCTCCGCTCTTCTCCGCTTTGGTGGAAACCAGGCCTTAGTGTGGTATCTGGGCGGTCAAGCCGCGATCAGCGTTATTATATGCTTTATATTCCGCCATGTTTTCCGCTCTGATTTCTTTCTAACCTTGACCATCGTAGTAGGTCATATTCAAATTACAAGGTTAGATTACAGGGATACTGTCGATACTGACTCTGTAACGGTTACTGAATCACACACGGTTTCGTACATCACTATACTATCCCACTTAAAAAAAAAAAATTAACCATGTAGGTACTCGTATTGCAGTTTTGTAGGAAACAGCTCTGTTTTTCCTGTATATAAATTAACTTCCAAGTAACTGCCTAATATGTTCTCGGAAGTGGATTCCAAATTATCTATAATAAGTTAATTAATTACAATATTTAGTAAATATTACACCACAATAACTAGAAATTACAGACAGAGGTTTTCCAAATTATAGTGTAATAGAGTTATCGCTTTGTTTAATAATATTATAGCTATAAAATAATCATTAAGAGTAAATATAAGACACTAGTTTTTCAATTAAGTATTTAGATTACAATCGTCCAGACAGAGGTCATCATTCTCTTGTCCCTATCCCAATTTATTTGGGGCGGGTGCATTTTCCACTCCTTTTCCAATTGGCCACATAAGTATTTGGTCTTCTGTAACAATGGATTTGCTAATTTGCCAAATTTTGTTGCGTTTTGAAATATTGCAAACAATACTAGGAAGCCTGACGACGTAGTTTTGGACAATGCAATGTTGTTGATTATGTGAATTTTGTTTTAAGTCACAAGTTCCAGTTTTGTTTCGAAAGTAAGGCATTGCAATGGCGAAATCTTTGAAATGGAAAATAAATAACTTGTGGGTATTACAAACAAGGGTTTTACAACCACACGCAAGTGTGACTGCTCCTGCTCCTGTGGTCCTGATTTCGATTCTCGGGTTGGGCATACTACTATAGAGTTGAACCATCGGAATTTTTTTCGGTAACAGTCATAGAGTCTGGATTTGTGCCCGGTTGATGACAATAGGCTTGCTACCTATATGGGAAGGTACAGTCAGTGCCCAACATTATCTGACCCCCCCGTATAAAGAAGAAGAGGGTAAGTGGTATGAGAAGAGGGGTCAGGTAATGCTGGGCACCGACTGTACTATAACGTATACCTTGGTCTAACCTTTCGGGGATCGCAGGCGTGTTATGCTTTACAAATCCTTGTTTTTAAACATTGATATAAAAACTAAAGATACGGTCGTCCGAACATTTGCTCGACGCGTTCGCCATACAGAGAATTGGTGTAGTCTGCTCGTTAACGTAACCTTGTATAAGCGGCGTAGCATTTTCGAGGTTTATAGAACATAAATAAAGCTTTTAATAAAATTTACGACCGCACCCGAAGAGAGCCGATCGTGGACTAGTTCACTTCGGCTTAGGAAAGACCTTATTGGGACCACGTTTGTGGCGTCATTTTAACATGCCGTCCGCCCAGTCCTTACGCAGTAATATATAAGTCAATGTTTTTAAAGCATACTTTTTTAGGAACAATAGTGGTAATAAACCATTCATGGTGACTGATTACGGAGACGGCACTTATCGTAAAAAAGTTTGTAAACAAGATAATATGATTCACGATTTTGGGTCAAAAGGTCATTGAACCATATACATTAAGTGTAAAAAATATGGTGGACGACGCAATGTTGCAAAAACTACTCGCTGGGGCTTTCTCGAGTTTCGTCATGTTGTTTGTTTTTAATTTTTAGGGTTACCTCAGTCGGCAAAAACGGAACCCTTTTATTATCACTTTGTTGTCCGTCTGTCAAGAGCTCAAGACCCTTTTTCTCAGGAACGTGTGGAGGTGTCAAGCTGAAAGCTAATATCAAATACCAAAAAAAAATAACTTATGTGTTAACGCGCTCAAAAGATATGACCGTTTATGTCGCATGTTTTGCGACTTCTCAAGCGAAGTAAAACCTATTGGTTACTTTTTGTTGACCTTGATGATTCAAGGTCTCAACATGGCAGTCCTTTCTTTACATGTGCTGTAAATTGCTTCGTTGGTCTAGTGGTCACAAGCACAGAACAGATAAAAGAGGTCGCAAGCGCGACTGCTGAGCACGAGGTCCTGGGTTCGATTCCCGGGTCGGGCAAAGTGATATTGGCTTTTTCCATCAGGAATTTATCAGTAACAGCCACGGAGTCTGGATTTGTGCCCGGTTGATGGCAATAGGCTCGCCCCCTATTACATGCGGCTTAAACATAACTGGCGAAATGTGGGTGTACTTATGGGTACACCTCTGCCTAACCTTTCCGGGAGTACAGGCGTGATGTTTATGTTAAGTTATGTTATGTGTAAAGAAACAAAATACCTACAAGTTCATATGGAACTCTCCGTGAGCAAGTCCAACTCGCACTTGGTCAGTTTTTTGACCTGCATATGAATATAAAATGCCCAACAGTGTGAAATTTGCCACACCATACCATCTTCGACAAATTACACAATGTTGGGTAGGTGTTTATTATACAGGGTGGTTCCGACAATACGACAATAAATTAAACCACTGGTAAATACTTCTAGTTCATAGGAACATTTTTAAACTATCAAATAAATCCTAACACCTTCGTGGTGCCGACGATACGACAACAACCTACGTAAATGTCTTTGCCAAATTCTTTTGTTACATTTTATTTCCACTCGTCAATCGGTGCAAATTATTCCTAAGGTTAGTAAACCAATATTTGTTTGTAAATTGTAATGTATTTCGTTTACAGTTTTATGCTACTTAGTTTTATTGTTTTTTTCTCAATTTTTTTATTTTGTTTTTAAAACATTTTTGATAGTTTAATAATGTTCCTATGGACTAGAACTACCAGTGGTTTTATTTATTGTCGTATTGTCGGCACCACCCTGTATACACGGTTATTCCATGTGATATGGAAACTACAAAAAACCTTTTTGTTTTACGAATGCAGGCCATCTTGCACTTCAACCTAGTTAGAAGGTTGTAGTCTGCTTAACCGGACTATCCTGTGGGTGCCTTCAGAGTCAGGTCACCAGCCAAAGCCAAAAAGAAACTACTACTATCTTTACATAGCCTCGTCTTTTGCGTAATGGGAATAAGGAGGAATCGCCAGGGTAGAATGAAAAGTATTTTTTTTTTACGTTTTTTGCTAACTTGCGGGTCAGTGTCCGACTTTGTGTTGGTTAAAATATGATTCACGGCCGTAATTAGTATTATTTTACTGAGTTACAATCACGGGACTGGGCAGGCCACGTTTGCCGGATGCCGCCGTAGCTGTGGGCCCGAATATCGCAAGACTGGAGCCCTGACACAGCTAGACGGGGTCGCGGTAGACCAAGGAGAAGATGGCGGGACGCCTTGGATGGCTTCCTCAACAACTGGCGAGAAGAAGCACACCATTGTAAGGAAGTGGAAGGAATGGGGGGAAGCCTTTGCTCAGGAGTGGGACAAAACGGGTTAAGAAAAAAAAAACAATCACTAAAATCATCAATACAACCCTGTGAGTTCATTTAATCACAATGAATGACTTTGAACATATCCATTCAATTAAAATAGTTTCAACGAAACCTAAAACCATTGTCGATTGTACGCCGAAGGCTATTCTGATGAAATCTTCACAATAGACGTGGCCTACATTAAGGTAAACGTATGTGACACGTACTGAAACCTCAGTAATTAGTGGTAAGTCTAATTACCGAGTAAATACGTTTGTTGCAACTAAACCTTCATTGGTAGTGGTTTTTACCTCACCAAAATAATTTCTTTGGTCAGTACGAGTAATTAGAATTGTTGAAAATCAGTCTAACGCATTACAAGGATTTCAAGTGTGATAACTGACGTGACGTGAACTGGTCCTATTTGGCGCAGCCGTGAGATGCACACACTGTTTTTTTCAGTTTAGTTTTTTAGTTTCTTTTTATATTTTGTATTGTTTTTTGTGTGCATTTGTAGTATGTGCTTAATAAATATGGTTTCTTTCTTTTACACCCACATTTCGCCAGATATGTTTAATTCCCTTGTAAAAGGAGGCGAGCCTATTGCCATTAACTTGGCACTCCGACTTCAAACTGGGCAATTCAGACTCCGAAACTGCTACTGTGGATGGAAAAACAATAACATTTTACCTTACTTGGGAATCGAATCAAGAACCTCAAGTCATATTCATTTATTTGCATTCCACAAGGTAAAGCATGGTGTTAACAAAAAAGGCTTAGAGCTAAGAGCCATTGTAGACCCTGTCTGGGCTCAGCAAAATTAATTCTTACATGCTAAAAATTTAAAATATACACCGAAACCGAATAACTAATTAGAAAAGTCCACAAGACGATTCTTAGATTAATCAATTTATCAAATCAAGGTTAAGATTAGTCTATTGTTATCAAACTAATTTAACCAACCTTGCCGTTGAACTCAATATCGATGTCATTTCAAACCATTGACATCGATTATTTATCGGTAAAACATTCGATCCATCGATTCTATCTATAGATAGATAGTTATGTAATGCGTCCACGCAGATCTAACGGTATGTGAGTAAGTCGTGTAGATCACGTTGTGTTGTATGAGTTCGAAGTAATGGCTATGCTTATGTAAGCTTTACTAATGATCAAACGAGTCGTAAAGAAAGTTCTTGAGATAATTCCTGTGTTATGAGTATGACTAGGAGTTAGCACATCATAAACGCTTACCGTGCATACGGACAACTCATGGTAGCAACTATTTAGTGGTCAGTGATAGCAACATAATTGTGGCGGTCGGCGCTAAATGTATCAAGTACAGCTGTTGTGATTATAACTGTAAGTAGCAACTGACATCCCAATCACACAAACCTTTCATCACAAACTGCCATAAATATGCTCAAAGCAAAGAAAAATATTATGAAGTTTTGAACTCGATTGAAGCGCGTGAAAAGGGTCGGCTTGGGATCGCTGTATCTGTGCGTGTGCGCGCAGTAGACGCGCGTCACGATCGCCCCGTGTGCTTAGGTTACAAAGTTGCGTTCACATCTCGTTTGAAGCCCGTATGAATACCTACGCCCTTCATCTGCGCGTCGTCGTCTGCCCGTTTAAAATTCGCCGTTTGCTGGGGGCCTAAGATGGAACCGGAAAGAGACGTGGGATATACGTGTATTGCAAATAATTTATATAAATATTGCATACTATGTTATGTCATGTAGTACGAGAATAGTATGACCTACAAATGGTCGTTAAGAGCGAGAATAATTGTATCTTTAGCACAGTTCCGCGACCACGTGAATGAAGTTTATGAGAAAACATACAACAACGTAAGCCAATAAATGCCGGTAGGAAATAAGTTCGTAAGAAGTATGAAAGTGCAGAATATAACTGCAAAATGAAATAGATTTATTTTTAAACTTCACCTTTGAGAGTCTCCAATGGGAATAGAAGTTTGAAAGTTCCGGGGAAATGTTAGTGTTGACACACTACATACATACTCGTATATTAATAATTCGTGTCGAGTCACTCTCTGCCATTTTTATTATTTTTTCTGTGTACTTCGAAATTAAAGTAATACATCTGATATTTTTTTGCCACACAGCAGTAAAACTAAGTTTTATACAAAATAAAATACCACACAGTTTTGGTAAAACCTGTATCTGGCATTATTACCTACAGGGAGTCTAAAAAGCGTAAAATGGACATCTCATAATAGTAACTGCGTCTGTAACCATTTACAAAAAAATAGATCATAATAGAAAAATAATATGAATTGTGTTAAAATTCGTAAATAGGTCACAGAAGCTCGTGGCTTAATAAGAACTGCCACTCGGGTCGATCTTTAGGTAAAGCTGTGCTTGCCTAGGTCGGTCTGTGGTTGGGTGACCGCCCGACATACCGAGTTTCCTCCGTGCCTCGGAAAGCACGTTAAGCTGTTGGTCCCGGCTGCCATATATAGATCTTTGGCAGTCGTTACAGGTAGTCAGTGACCTGAAATTCTGACATCCAGTCTCACCAAAGAGTATCGTATTACCTAGTATTAACTGGGTTGTGGAGGTCAGATAGGCAGTCGCTCCATGTAAAATAATAATAATAATAATAATAAAAGCCTTTATTCTCTGACCAAGTGCAGTACATTTTGAGTTTACAAAAATATAGTTCCTAATTTATAAAATGAAAATATTAAAATATAACTAGTTAGTAAAATAGCTAAATAAAAGTAACTTAAATCTATTTAAACAATAATATTATAATTTTCAGCAACCAGTTTGTTGGTCAGGTTGTCCTTCGACATAGGCCTCCCCTAGTTCCTTCCACTCATCTCTGTCCCGAGCTAATCTTCTCCATCCTTTTGGTAAATCATCTTCCCATCTCTTGATTTGGCGTCCCTTTTGTCGCTTTCCATCTCTAGGATACCATTCCATGACGTCTCTCGTCCATTTATCTTTGATTGTTCTCATAATGTGGCCTGTCCAGTTCCATTTGAGTCTTTTTATTTTTAGTAAGACATCACTTACTTTTGTTCTTTTCCTTATTTTTGAAGTCGTCCACCTATCACGTAGTCTTATATTAAGCATGCTTCGCTCCATATTGCGTTGGCAAACTATAAGTTTTTGGCTGTTTTTCCTCGTATCAGGCCAAGTTTGGCAGCCATATGTGAGACATGGGAGGATACACGTGTTGTAAAGTTTGCTTTTCAACGACATAGGTATTGTTTCGTTTTTCACAATTTCTTTCAGCGACCAGTACCGTTTCCAGGTGTTGCTTATTCTTCTATCAATTTCTTTTGAATATTGATCTTTTGTTGATATTACTTGCCCCAAATATAAATATTCGTCAACATATTCGATGACCTCCTGTCCTATGCCTATCTCTATTTTTTCCTTTATTGCATTTGTCATTAGTTTAGTCTTCGTTGGGTTCATAGTTAAACCTGCTTTCTTGCTTTCTTTAGCTAATTGTTTTAACATAGTTTGTAGTATTTCTGGTCCCTCCGCGAATATCACTATGTCGTCAGCGAATCTTAGGTGATTTAGGTTTGTTCCATTAATATTTATTCCAAAATCTTTCCAATCTATATTCCTGAATATATTTTCTAAAACTGCCGTGAAAAGTTTTGGGGAAAGTGGATCGCCTTGCCTGACGCCCCTCTGAATACTAAATTCTTCCCCTTGCTGTTCAAGTTGAACCTTCGCTGTGGAGTTTTTGTATATTTCTTTTATTATTTGTATGTACTTGTTTTCTACACCCTGGTTTTTTAGCGTCTTCCAGAGATAGCTATGACTTAGAGAATCGAAAGCTTTATTGTAATCAACAAATGCCATGTAGTAGTACTGGCTATATTCATTAAGTTTTTCGATGATCTGTTTCACTACGTGTATATGATCGATTGTAGAATAGTCAGCGCGAAACCCAGCTTGTTCTCTTGGTTGGTTTTCTTCTAGGTGTTTCGTTATTCGACTGAGAATTATTTTGGAAAATACTTTATATAAATTGGACATTAGACATATAGGTCTGTAGTTATTTATTTCGTTTTTGTCTCCTTTTTTATGTAACAGGACAATAGTAGACTTCGTCCATTGAGTTGGTATTTCTTCAGAAGCCAGTATTTCGTTGAATAGATGTGTTACAGGTTTGGATATAACGGTTAGCGTGTCTCTCAGTAGCTCGTTTGAAATTTTATCGTCTCCAGGTGCTTTGCCGGTTTTTTGCGTTTTTATAGCTCTTATGACTTCAGTTTCCAATATGCAAGGCATTTCTTCTTCTTCATCGGTATACTTGTCTGTTTCTGTAGATATTAGTTTGTCTGTTTCTGTGGATGTTATTTTGTCTGTCTCCGTGTATAGTCTTTTATAGAAGTCGGTCGCTACTTTTGCTATTGATAATCTTTTTATCGCCAGTTTCTCATTTTTCTTATTATTTTTGGTTTTCATGTTAGGTATCCACTGTGTGTATTCGTTCAGTTGCTTTAGACCTTTCTTCATACCACCTGTTGTCTCTATTTGTTTTCTTAAAACTTTCAGTCTCTCCGCTTTTCTGTGTTTTCGTATAGATGCTTGAATTTTTTTACTAATATTTGCGATGCTTTGACGGTTGTCTTTTCGTTTCCCTAACATTATACTCCTCTGGTTCATCAATATTATCGTTTCTGCTCCCAATTTATCTTTCTTCTCTTTTTTAGTACGCAATTTATTAACATTCATCAGTGTCTTTTCCAGAAAGTCGTAGTTTTCTTGCAATGTTCTATGTCTTCCGATTTCTTCTAATGCATTTCCTAGTTCGCTTAGCACATTTTGTGGTATAGGCGATGTTATCACTGTGTTTTCAGTTGACGAGATAATATGTTTTCTAGATTTATGATTTTTACATTGTATGACACCTCTTACCATTCTATGATCGGTATTGAAATTAAGGTTTTTGACTACATGAACGTCGCTAAATAACCTTTCGTCTCTTGTCAGAATGTAATCGATTTCATTTCTGTCTCTGCCGTTCGGCGACATCCAAGTCCACTTTTTTGTTTTTCCTTTTTTGAAGAAGCTATTCATTATTTTAAAATTGTTTGCAAAGGAGAACTCTATGAGCCTCTGTCCGTTGTCATTTCTTTCTCCACTACTGTAGTCACCTATGACAAACTCATTTTTATTTGTTTTGCTGCCTATCTTGGCATTAAAGTCTCCAATCAATATAATGTTTTTGTTTGCCTTTTGCATTAATTCTGTCAGATCTTTGTAAAATTTGTCTTTTGCTATTTTTGTATCATGTTCTGTGGGTGCGTGTACTTGGATAATCGACGATGTTTGTTTATAATCAGGGAAATTTATATTGATTACTGCAATTCTATCTGATATACCTTGGAAACTGATTATTTTGTCTTTCAGGTGTTTTTTTATTAAGAAACCCATTCCGTATATGCCTTGTTTTTCACCGTAGAAGTAAAAAATGTATTCGTTATATTCTCGTATCTCTTCTCCTATTCGCCTCACTTCACAGAGACCAATGACATCCCATTTTATAAATCTAATTGCTTCTTCTAATTCTTCTAATCTGTTGTCTGTCATTAGCGTTCTGGCGTTTAACGTTGCAAGGTATATTTTATTTTTTCGTTTTTGGTTTAATGATTTATTTATAGGGGGTGGTGGCCATGTAAAATACTGGTATTCAACTGCATCCGGTTAGACTGGAAGCCGACCCCAACATAGTTGGGAAAAAGGCTAGGCAGATGATGGTCACAGACGCAGTTCGTATTAACATCTGCTAAATTGGCAATTTCAGACGCCCTGGTTTAAAATTCAAAACAACCATTAGTTCACAACCAATCTAGACAGTAGACAGTCTAGGTTTTATTTTTAAATTAGGTAGTTTTAGTTTCTGTATCACGCACTGAGTGAATGAAAAAAAAAAGAACAGGAAACAATACAGAACTTCACCAGTAGGAATCTGTTTCTTCATAACAGAACATATTAGGCAAGACTTTTGTTGATTCGTGTTGTCATTATATTGGTTTGGTTGTTAGTAATGATGATAAAGATGAGTCTCTTTGGCAATCACCTCATCTTCGTTGCGTTTTGTGAGAGCTCGTATTATTAGACCATATTTATGTAAAGAATTGAATAGCGTATCAGGTGGACCTAGATAGGACATCTGGAAAACACCTGGAAAAGGGACGCACAGAACCAGGAAGTGTGGTAAGATGGTATATAGTTCATTTGTTACCCCTTTCATCATCTGCCTAGCCTTTTCCCAATTATTTTGGGGTCGGCTTCCAGTCTAACCGGATGCAGCTGAGTACCAGTATTTTACATGGAGCGACTGCCTATCTGACCTCCACAACCTAGTTAATACTGGGTAATACGATACCCTTTGGTAATACTGGTTGACAGACTTTCAGGTCACTGACTACCTGTAACGTGCCAAAGATCATGGCAGCCGGGACCAACAACTTAACGTGCTTTCCGAAGAACGGAGGAAACTCGGTATGTAATGGGCGGTCACCCATCTACAGACCAACTTAGGCAAGCGCGGCTTAACCTAAAGATCGACCCGAGTGGCAGTAATTATTAAACCATGAGCTTTGTTACCCCATTGAAGTTGAAAATATGTTTGTTGATTTGTTCCTCGAACGCGTTAGTAAATTTTCAGTCGAGTGTTGTTTATCTTTCACGAAGTTACGAATGATGTCACCATTATTCGTAGAAAGCAATGTGTTTATTGAGATGAAACAGCCACTGTTCCTACTCAGACGTGGTTGTAAACAAACACAAATTACTTCCGTTTGCATTACGTAAACCAGCGGAGACAACTCTGCCAATACATCTGGCACGTGAGGAATATACCTGATGTATGCTTTGTTATTTGTAAATAAACGCAAGACATTGCATGCTATTTGCTATTGCAGTTTTGATAAAGTGAGTATCCTGTTTTCGTCATATACATTTATTTACGTTAGGTAACAAAGTGTCATATTATGATGACTGAAGGCAAAGAAAAAAGAACCTTACTTAAAAAAGGAAATTCGTCTACAAATTGATCTTCATTCAAAAGCAGAACTAACCTCAAGAACATTTAGGGACCCAGTTAGATCTTCTGATGATGACCTAGAAGCGCATCACGAAGTCTGGTTCCAGGTGGCGCAGGAGAAAAGTACCAAGAAGGTTATGGGGGAGGTCTTTGTCGAGTAGTGGAACATGAAAGGCTAATTTATTTCGATTTTTCCTGCCCAGCATCATATCGAAAGGGACTTATTATACGACGACCGATTAGGACAATCTGGATGCGGAAGGCGGGGGCGGATGTTGTGACGGGAGAGTGCTATTTCCAGCTGTTGACGGCGATAGGGTGAACTAATTGAAAAATTTACATTATGAGCTGGTATTTACAATGTAAAGGTTTGCTTAAACACCCGCAGTATACCAAAAGATTCTCGTAAACTATGAGAACTAATTGGTTTATAAAATAATAATAATGTACATATGCTGTACTTTTGACACGCGAGAGGTTGTGATTATTCCTTAATCGTATTTATTTCAAGTCATAATAATCACGAAACCTATGTCATGAAACGTATAGCTAGATATGTCGCTTTCTGTACCAGTTAGTTACCAGTTTATTTGGTAGAATGTATATAAAAATTAAATGAAAATAATCGCGAAATGTCACTGTTTTTTTTTTTGCGTTAATTCAATTTATTTGGTGTTGACTGAGTATGCATTAGATGTAAAGGTAAATAAATCTACCTAGATGAACTAGAAATTAAAACTGTTGGGTCTAGATTTGTTTGACAGAGGTTCAACCCTGGCCAAAGGCAACCTGCCCCACATTGTTATAATTTTATTACGTTACGACGGCGACGCGTCATTAATGTAAACTGGGGTCGGGACCTTTTTCTTGTTTTAATCTAAGTAAATAGGTACTGTCTTATATTCTTTTTATTAGCTAGTCTGACTAGTAACATTTAAAATAAACTCTTAATGACTAGATACTTCTAAAATGTTACTTGCTATTTAAATGCAAATATAAAATAATAAAATAAAATACAGTGATATTATTTTAGTCATGTGGTCATGACTAAAATAATATCACTGTAAATATCTTTACATATCTCTTGCTCTGTAAGTACACCCTTACACCCCTGAATGCCGGGGTGTATGACTATCATTACAGCATAGGTTTTGGAATTTGAAAAAATAACTGTCATACTCATACTGCACGAAGAATATTTTTAAAAAGTTAATTTTTTTTTCTCGGTATCGATTAATTACTCGAATCGGAATCTAGACAATTTATTTTATAAAGATTTTATTTTAAATATGGAACTATTTGTTTCCACATCGTATGTTAGATGGAATCGATTTAAAAATCAAACTGGCCAGCAAGATTTGACGCGCTTGCGTGCGTGAAAAAAAAAAGGCAGTCTACTAGTAGGCGCGAAAGCATCGCGAAAATAATTAATTGAAACCTGCTGTCTTGTTGTTTACTTACCTCACAATCGATATGTAAAGCAGAGTATTTATCTCGGGCGTAAGCATCAATTGCATACTCGGGTTAATTAGCGCCTTCGCTTCGCTCAGGCGCCAAAAACCTCGTATGCAATTGATGTCATACAGCCCTTGGTTAATAATCTACTATTATAATTATAATTCTACTGTACGTGTGTATGTCACTGAATTCCTCCTTAACGGTTGGACCGATTTGGATGAAACTTTCTGGGGATATTTTAATGGGTTCTTGGATGGTTGAAAAAACCCAATTGGACCCGGTAGGTGGCGCTACTGCCCGGGCAGGACGACGTCTGCCAGGTTCGCTAGTATACTATATAGAAACTGAATTTATTTGATTAATAATAACTACTAAAGGAACTATTTTTATAGATATATCCTGTTGTAAATTGAGTTATTTAAACTTCTTCTTCTTAGCGTATTGATGGCATAAAGTTCAGATGTGTAAACCGAACCACGCTCACTGATTCAGTAAATAGTTGTCAAGTGCGCAGGTGATGCCGAATGCGGTAGAGTAGAAGATGAAAGGTAGTCTGTTGTCTATATGGGACTGCGGGTTGTTCGAAAGAGATACCGCGGAACCGGACACAAAGAGTTAAGAAGTAACATGGGTGGTTTTTAGTCCGTAGAAGTCTGACACTCCCTTCCGCTCCGCCCAGAGCGGGAGGATTCATTTGATGATTTCCCACCCTCCAAAATAAAGGCTGTTGTCTATGGGGAGACGCCGTACAGACACTTGAGATCTGAGCCGTCCATGAATCCTCATATGCAGAGATTGTTTGCTCCGGTCGACTTGGGTTCCACTAATTTAAAACAACAATATAATTAAAAGTCTGCAATCGCGGAAGAGTTAGGCAGAGGTGTACCTAATAGTACTCCGAATTTTCGCTAGTTATGTTTAAATCCCGTTTATATGAGCCACGTTTTTTTTTTAATTCAAAGGATGTTTTTGTTATACGGTTGACAACAAAATTATTAGCTAATCATTTCAGAATAAATAAAGCGATATAAAATATCCGTCACAGAATTATATCCTTAAAATATCATAAAATGCCATTAGTATAAAAATATATATGTCTATAATATATCTGGGTTAAAATGCCATGCGCGTTGGATTGTGTTGTGTAAGTAAAAAAAGTGGAACAGAGTGCTTATGTAAGTGTACATACATATAACACTAGTATCCATATTTCATTGGATTCTTATCTGCAGTATTATAGGTACAGTCAACAGCATCAATATGTATATATATACAGGGTGTAAATCAACCCATCACACAGCCGTCAACCAAGCATTCTGTACATCAAACTAAGTGCCCCTACGCAAAAATTTTTGCTGGGAAACGATTTTTTTTTGGGTCAAATATCACATTTTACGGTAAAACTCAATGTAGTACTGTTAAAACATTGTGCTAGTGGATGCTTTGAATAGTAAACGGGACATGGAGGTAATTTAAGTAAAGTTATAACCTGAAAAACTAGTATTTACAAAAACAGCTGTGAAAAATTTAACTAGGATGTTCCCAGGTATGGTTTAGAACAAAAAAATGATCGCAGTGGTGGGGAGAACAAGTGCCCTTCGTTTGCGTTAAGGGCAATAATTTGTATGCACTTGGCAAAGTCAAAACGCGATTTTTAATGACTAACTTAACAGACGTCTCGACGAATGTATTCGTCTGCTAAAATTAGTCATTAAAATCCCTATTTTTTTTCCTGTAGGAAAAACTCTTAATTGTGTATGATTAAGTTAAGGCAAGCACGACGAACGATCAACCTTTGTACTGGAAATCTATACAAAGCAGCGCCATGTTATACTGGCAAATGCCGTCAAATGTATAGCTTGACGGGACGAAGGCGACGTGTCTGTACCGAATGTATGTAATGTTGTATGTTGAATATACATACGTGAGTAGGTAGTTATTTATCTTTTTTAGGGTTCCGTACCCAAAGGGTAAAAACGGGACCCTATTACTAAGACTGCGAAGTCTAACCGCGATAGTTAGACAAACAAACTATGTAGGTATTTCTGTTGCCGCTTTTAAGGGGGGCTCGGATTCAACAAATGCGATTTTTTTTATATAAAGGTACTCGGTCAACAATCAGGATGTCGCCAGTAATTCTGATTATAATATAAATCTTTTAACTTGTATAAGGTTTTTGTGATTTTCTAACTAGATGCTTACTTTTTAATCATAATTAAAAAATAGTTATGATAATTATCAATAAAACTGTGCACGTGCAAGAAGTGGTTTTACAAATGTTTGAGTTAAAATTTATTTTATTAAAGCACACGCTCAATATTGCTCAATTACTCAGTAGTAACGTGAGTTGGACTGACATAAAACGATGTAATAAGAAAAGTTTTGCTATCACTGGAACTTAGTCCTATTTACGTGCAAGTATCCCCTACATCTGGATAGATCAATGCACTTTTACATCACCCCTGAACAAACCGTCCCATATAGCCAATAACTTTGGTGACAGAACACTAAACAAGAGAATACCATACCTATTGAACAGTCTGCCGGCTGACATAAGGAGTGAAACAAACACAAATAGATTTAGACGTAAATTAAAATTTATATTTTTTAGAAATGTATATAAGTGTAAGTTTAAATAATATTAGCATGTCTCATCGACCCCACAGTCAAACTTTTTGGTGCTTAGTTTATACGTTACCTACTTACTTTTTTGGAATAAAGATAAATAAATAAAAATAATTGAGCAGAGCAGCTATGCGTACACTGTCAGTCAGTTACGCATAGAACTGGCATATAAAGCACGCCATTGAAATCAATAAAACAGTAATTAATTTACCATAAAAATGAAATCTTCATTAATGGAGTTAATCAAATAAATACGGAACACACTTCGCACTTATATGTTGCTTTACGAAATTCAATTGTATTTAGTGCAGTGTTAATTAAGTTATTGTATGTACTGTGATTTCACTAGTGTCAACGTGACTCAAGTGAGCTCCGACCAAGTTTAAAACGAAACTGATAAAAAGTCGCCATCCCACCCCAACAAAGTTACATGCATAAAAAAATGATTCTAAATCCCAAGCTCCGGTAGCGGAATAAAAAATAAACAAAGACTTACCGAATCGCATCTTGTTCGCTATAAATATGTTCATATCA
The DNA here is from genome assembly GCA_949774965.1 of Diarsia brunnea. NCBI lineage: Eukaryota > Metazoa > Arthropoda > Insecta > Lepidoptera > Noctuidae > Diarsia > Diarsia brunnea. The sequence goes on along the minus strand of OX458999.1, from coordinate 8,671,201 downwards.
CATGTTATATTCCTGAACTCCAACTCCAGAGTAGACCGGGGCAATAGGGGAACAACATTATTGTTGCCCCCCAATATCGTCAAGTCCTCCGCACCAGGCGTCATCTTCGCGTCACTAAATGAACCGCGGGTTCACTTTCACCGATACACGGATATTGTCCTCACTTTCTATAATGTTTCCGTCTCGCTCGCACTGCAGTATGGGTTATGTAGGGGAGCTGTTATGATGTCATTCCAAGTTCGAGGTCGGAGCGGGAATTATCCATTGGCGCGTATCTGTGAATGAGAGACAATGGCTATAAAATACAGTTACCATGAACTAGGTACATGAACGTTTGCAGTTCTACATTATTGTGATTGACACCTATCACATTAACATGATAGGTGTCAAATTATTTAACTAACAGTAAGCTGAAGGTTACAAGTTTTTGCGTCAATTGTTATTTTTTTCAGGTCATTTCATGTACCAGTAACTATTTCAACTTTTTGACACAAGAATAGAGTTTTGTATACAAAATACCCACGTTTTTTTTAATGGGTTTCTTTTTTGGTTCTCATTGTTTGTCGAAATGACGTTAGCAGTAAGTTATTTTTGGAAAAAAAAAATAAGTGATGTCTAAAAATGTTTTTGTGACACAAGAAAAATAAAAACCGACATCGACTTGATGATTATAGAAAATAATAAATTGCTTGCTTCTGAGAACTTTAGTACTAAAACTTGCCAAGTGCAAGTCGGACTTGCACATGAAGGGTACCGTATCATCGTATTTTTTTGATAAGTTTGTTTTTTTTCATAGTGTTTTTAAAAATGACGAAGATATATTTTCGGTTGTTTAAATATCTCAAAAACTACTCACTATAATAATATCTCGTTCAAACCAATTTTTAACCGACTTTATCAGAGGTTATCAATTCGTCGGATTTTTTTTATTATGTATTTTCCCCGATTACTCGAAGATGGATGGACCGAAGGGTATACTTCCCAGGTGGTCCCATGAACATCAAGTCAGGATTTGATTATGGGATCCTGGAGAAATAGAGAGAACTCTTCAAATTTTATAGGCACTTTTGAAGGGATTTAGGTAGTTTTTGGATGAGTATTTTCTCGGAGGGGTCCCATTTCAATTTTCATTCCGCTACGGAACCCTAAAAAGACTAGAGCTATCCTCAATTAATATTGTGTATCATCAAAGTGTGTATGTGTCACAATTATGTACTTACTAGGTGTTGCCAGCGGCTTCGCCCGCTACAATTCAAAATTATCCCACGGGAAAATAAAATCCGGATAAAAACTATCCTATGTGTTAATCCAGGTTATAAACTATCTGTGCACCAAAATTTTATTCAAATTCGTTCAGAAGATTTTGCGTGAAAGAGTAACAAATATACACACTCACACACAAACTTTCGCCTGTATAATATTAGTTTGATAGTGTGATGTGATGTTACTATTTTCTTGCTGCCTTTTTTATTGCACTTTGGGAAATCATCAAATGACTCCTCCCGATCTAAGCGGAGCGGAAGGGAGTGTCAGACTTCTACTGACTAAAAACCACCCATGTTCTTTTTTAGCCCTTTGTGTCCGGGGTCGCGGTATCTCTTTCGAACAACCCGCTGCTTTTTTTTGCTGCCTTAGACACTGAACCGATTTTTAAAAGATTTGGCACTTAGGGTAAATATAACTTGGAGAAGAACCTAGGATACTTTCCAACCGAAAAATTTTACCATAACGGTAGAGCGGATAAACTACGCGGGCAGGGCCGCACTCGAAACTTAGTTTTAAACATGATTTAGTGCAAAGTATTACAAACAAACGACCGATGTCACAAAATTCCCCAAGACCCCGTTATCTTAGTCCAATACACTAATCAAGTACCTACAAACAATGTTTTTCTATTAATTAAGTGTCATAGCCTTCAGCTAACCTTTATTACAATGGAATAATTTGTATCCATAGCTTATCAATTATTATTTGTTTAATCTTTTTTATTCCACAACCTTGCGCTACCGCATCGCGTCGTTCTAGGTTATTTAATTTTTGACCGTAAAATGATACTAAGACATAATTATATCACTTCCGTGAATGCTGTAGTAGGTACTGGGAATTGATAACGAATTTATTATTAAAAATGTTTAACGGGTAACGGTTAATGTTAATGTTATGGGTAAACTTGGTTAATAGATCGATTTGGTCAATGGTTTTATTTGTATTGTGTGTAAAGGGATTCAAACTACTTGCGAGGTGTTTAATTTACGTATGTAGTGCCTAGAAAATTAAAAAAAAACATTATTTAGCAATCAAAGTATAGGAACTTGTACATGTATTTCGCTGTCACAGAAACGAAGTCATCATCTTCCTGCCCTTGTCCCACATTACTTGGGGTCATCGCAACACGATTTTTTCTTTCATTCTCCTCTGTCAACCGTCACGCTATCATTTACTCCTCTTTCTTTCCTAACATTCGTCACATAATCCATCCATCTTTTCCTTGTTCTTCCTCTCCCTCTCCATACATCAACAAAACGAAGTCACAGTAAGACAAAACTAATAATAAGCTCCTAATTAAAATTTCATCGCTACTGAGTAGGAAACTGTTTAAAGTAGTAGGTATGTTTATAAATACTATCAGCTGTCTCTAAAAATACCTACGGAAATCAGACAAGTTTTCTAAAATAAAAACAAAGGTCAAGAACCGTTTGACAACTGGTGCTTTACATTGGATAGGAACGATTACATGAGTATATATCTATACTCATGTAATCGCTGCTTCCGATGATAATGTTATTGTAGGTATCAATAATTTGTTATCATAAACTTATCATGTGTAAACCGATACTGAAACAGATGCAGGATTCAGAAATGACCTCATATTAGCACGCAGTTCAATAAAATGACGAACTATACAAATTATTACACTAGTGTGGAAACGTCATAAATATGTGTGTTTCTCGATCATTCAGGAATGGGTGGATTTCGTTGTAGTTTCATGCACAGATATAATTATGGTGTTCAATACTTTTTGTCTCGCTATAAGAGGTGCTTTTTGTGGAAAATGAGTGAAATCGCGAGAAATAACTCTGATTCTTTAGGTGTAGGTTACTAGACATAACAATGTCTGTCTGTTTGTCGTGGACATGTGTTTCACGTTATCACAAGGGGAGTTTAATTAGTATCAATCAACGTTTTAATAGAAATTAATTGCTCATAAACGATTCATCAAGAAACAAGAAGGTTATTTGAAGAGTTCTGCTTGATTTGTTCTATGTACTGAAATTGAAATGAATAAAGATCTTGTTTTATGCACTTGTTACGTAAAGTATCGATTTTAGTATACTTATAAGAATGTTTTTTGCAGTTTATTCACGAATCTATCGGTATTTGTTCTTTTCTCAATGCTTTGTTTGATTTGATAAGCATTCACATTAGGTGTTGTTGAAAGTATATATGTTAATATTTTTGTTCATACGAGTCGCTTTAGTCGATATTAATAAAGTAATAATATTTTTTTCTGAACTAAGGCATCAAAGAAGTAGGCAATGCAATAGTAAAGATGAACAATGTTTTTTTTTTTAGTTTCACACAAACATTTGTATATTAAGTAATAAACTCATACGCGATTTCCATTAATGCAGAATTAAAAGATATTATCCAAGAAAAAAAAAATGAAGTGATGGATATCAGATTGAAAAAAATACCTGTACAAATACTCAGACGATTACAGTAGGACCAAAACTGAAATGTTTCCATTAAACGATAAAATTAATGTTTATTGGCAATTGTGCTGCTTATAATCAACGAAGCGCATTTTCAATCAACACTATTTTACGGTTCGATTACAATATTTTACATTATTTTCAACCTTAGGTACGAACTGTGAAATAATACAGATTTTCGATTGAAAATTGGTGGCGTATGGTTTAACGATGTTAATTGAAACTGCATGGTTTGTGAACTTAACTACATGCACAACTGTTTAAAATTTAGTGAATATTTAGTCCGAATTTGTGTTTTTTGAGGTGCTAAAGTAGGTAATCCTAAAATAATATGCATTGTTATTTTTTTAATTAAAACTATCTGTGTATCTTTTAAAATTTAAACAATGTAACCACTTTTTTACATAAAAACATAATATATTGAAGATCATAAAACTTACATTGTGTTTTTTACATAGGTACCTACATACATACACTCACGCCCTTTTCCCATGAGGGTTTTCTTAAGGATTATTAACATATAAATAATTATTATTATATAAACCTCTACATAATTATATCAATGCAAATATTAGCATCAATGTAATAAATAAATAATATAATTACCGTGTCACAAAATTAAATAGGAGTACAAATTGGTCCATTGTGGTAACTATTACGTATATGAAACATGAATCATATCAACACTCCGTACGAGGTGACAATATATTAAATAAACAATAATTTATCATTCTCGGGACACAATGTTCAATTGACGGTACTTGTAAAGTGTCATCAATATAAATTGCGTGTTAATAAGACTAGTTGAACCCATTAAATATTTTGCTTACTTTATGCTTGGAAACCATCTCTGTACAGCCAGTCTTCAGCAGTTTTCAATTTGCACTGAGCAGACTACTCTGCATCAAAAATTATGTTTTACTAGCTGTTGAAATGATTATACTGGTATATATAGAGTATTATGTTAGTTTAAACATATTGAAACCCGCAATATGCTTACATGACATAGGAGAAATTCCTAGTGTGGGGCAATGTTTTTTTTTACTAAAATAAATATGAACAAAAAAAAATACTGATAAATAATAGACAGAGCCATACCAAATATTTCGGAAAAGTCTCACAGAAAATGTATATATAATGACTTTTATGTATAATCCCGTAATTTCCCTTCATATTTTAAAACTGGCGTAGGACAATGACGAAAACGAAACGTCTAAAAAGTGAGATCTGGAGAGCGTACGGGGCCATGGTACATTACGTCACATAAGGTTATAGTTTTTTTTTATATTTGGGACGAGAATCAAATACTGAATACCCTCATTCAATTTGTCCCTCGTTTAACCTAACACACTACAGTATATAATGTATATTACTTCCCTATCCGAATCAAATTAAGGGTTTTACTTTTTTTGCACACACCCTAAAATCAGCTATCTGCCAGTAAAAGTCTTGTTAATCTATGTAGGTCCTGCCCTTTCGTAGATTAGCCTGAACAGATAGACAGACAGATTGTTGTTTGTAACGTCATGTACTTTTATATGCACTCGGTAAAAATCGGTTATTTTGAAATTACAAACAGAAAATTTAACTTTATTTATTTGTTGATTAAAAGTGACAATGAAAACAGTCAATCTAATAGCTGTGATTAGAATTTTAGGTATTTAGAATGATAATATACAGGATGGTGCCGACAATACGACAATAAATGAAACCACTGGTAGTTCTAGTTCATAGAATCATTATTAAACTATCAAATAAATCTTAACACCAAAATAAAAAAAAAATGATAAAAAAAACAATAAAACCAAGTAGCATAAAACAGTAAACGAAATACATTACAATTTACAAATAAATATTGGTTTACTAACCTTAGGAATAATTTGCACCGATTAACGTGTGAAAATAAAATGTAACAAACGAATTTGGCAAAGATATCGTCGGCTTATTGCAAGAACTCATTAACTGAAAAAAATCACTAAATACGTTTTTATCTATAATGGACTCCTTTTGACACATTTTACAAAATGCAAAAACTCACTAATTTAATTTCTATCCAGTCAATTTTAGTGAGTTTTTGCATTATGTAGGTTATTGTCGTATCGCCGGCACCACGACGCGCGTCGGTGTTAGGATTTATTTGATAGTTTAAAAATGTTCCTATGAACTAGAACTACCAGTGGTTTCATTTATTGTGGTATTGTCGGCACCACCCTGTATTATAATCATTTAGATGTCAAACGTAAATACCTTGAGATATTCCTTTTACGAAAATATTGAGGTAGGTTTTTAAACATGAAAATGACTTGTTTAAGCATGTATCTATTTTTAGTTAATAAATGCACAAAAAGAAATATAATATGTACAAACAAGGAAATTAAGAAAAGCGTAATAGGAAACAGTATTCAAGGTTGCGACCGAATTACTGTATGAATGTGAACAAAACAAAAAGGAGAATGCATATAATGTCGTGGCATATCCTGGATAAATATTGCAGTTGGCGTTCTACCCCATGAGATAAAGAGTTTTTCCTCAAGAGGAAACCCTTGGAACTTCTACAAAGTGTAAACAGTCTCTTTACGAAGCCGTCAACCAAGCATTCTGGACATCAAATAAGTAACTCTATGCAACACTACATTTTGATTTAAGTTCGAAAACTTTGATATTGCATTCGAGGCGGAATTCACTTAGGCGAGATTGTTATGGAGCCGAGAACTGCAATAACAAATGCCCAAGTGTATCAAACGACGATTTCCAATACACCTTTGAAAAAATAAAATAATGAATTATTTGGAAACTGTGATTTAATTAGTTTTTCATGTTAATTTATGACATGCTAATTTATAAACACAGCGGGGTCGACAAGACAGGGAGAACAAGTACCTATATACGCATTATATTCGTTCATCTACACTAATATTATAAAGAGGAAAGATATTTTTATTTTTGTGTGTGTGTATGTTTGTAATGAATAAACTTAAAAACTATTGAACCGATTTGAAAAATTCTTTCACCGTTGAGAAGCTACACTATTCCCGGGTGACATAGGCTACTTTTTATCCCTGTATTCCCACGGAGACGGGAACTACATGGGTGGAACCGTGTGACGTTCGCTAGTATTAAAATAAAAGTATTTAACCGCAACTCAGATCGCAAATTGGAAACTATAACTCCAAACTACCGCACTCGTTTCCGTGCTAAAACTTTCTTACTAATGGTCGCAACGGCCACCGTATCGCAATCCACATTATCGATTTAAATGCGGCCATGCGGCCTCATTGAAGGTCGGGGACGTTGAGGTCACTACTCTACTACACGAGCCAGGTTATATAAATCAATATACTAATGCCCTAGTAATGGGATTCATGGTATCGTATATGTTACCAATATTATTATGTTTAGTGAAATTTGAATTTCTTGCTTGGGAACTGGTAGCCACTTTTTAATCTAATTTAATATAATATACGTAACTGGGGACGCAACTGGAAGTACCTGCTTACAGACAGCTGATGTGCAGCCAATTTTGTAAGCATCTGCTAAACCGCTTTATTTGAGGAATGTGCGCTGTTATTTCGCATGTTGTGTTGTAAATAGTAAACTTTAAATAAAAAAAAATATTAGTTCTAAATAGCACTAAACTCATTTTGACCTTATTGGTCAGGTTCTTCAGGAAGGACAGGTGAGTGGTACACGCAACTGGCGTGCGTGTATGGGTATGACGAGGCAAAAGGAGTATGTAGGGAACGTAGCGTGGTGGCTATCTATGGTTGCCATGGGAAAAGGGTGTGAGTTTATGTATGTATGTATGCACTAAACTCGAAAGTTATGTAGATGCGCAGTGCTGTATTCTATCCATAACTGCAGTTTACTGCTTCACTTGTCTGAGTAACGGTAGACCCTCATACCTACAATGGCCTACAAATAACAGATCAATCGGTTTTCCTCACTTATTGTGCCTTGACGATTACTGTTCTTTCAATGAAACAGGCTAATTTGACAATTAAATAGACAGCAAGAAATAATCATCACATTTCCGGGGTTCATCTGCCTAGCCATTTCTCAACTATGTTAGGGTCGGCTTCGGGTCTAACCGGATGCAGCTGAATACCAGTATTTGACATGGTCCGCCACAACCCAGTTAGTACTGGATAATTTGATATCCCTTGGTATGACTGGTTGTCAGAATTTAAATTAACGTGCTTTCCTAGGCACGGAAGAAACTCGGTATGTAACGGGTGGTCACCCATCCACGAACCAACCTAGAAAAGCGCGGCTTAATCTGAAGATTGACTAGAGTACCTGTTAATATTTCCTCTGGGATTATGAGTACGAATCAGATTTCAACTCATTAGGAAATTAAAATGATCTTGTATTACGCATGTTAACACTTCGTAATGAATCAAAAAACAATTAATAGGAAAGATAAAAGAAATGTAATGTTTTATAAACAACAGATAGGGTCACTCTTTAGCATAAAACATAAACAAGTAGGTACCAAGACAATGATATTACGTATTGTACCTATTCAATTTGCTACAACCATTCGGTTACATCGTAAAATAATAAAACAAATGAAAAATATGTAAATGTAATTATAATACCTACTTAACGGACTAGTAGTGATATAGGACCTACACTGTTTAGTATTTACAGGGGTTATCTAATTTAACGATTCATATGGTTAAAGAATTTATTTTCTCAAAAAGAAATTACAATTATTTCACTTACTTGAGAACAATTTGGAACTTAAAATATGGTAAAACATAAAACTTTGACATACAAACTAAGTAGGTAATATTTTTCTTCAAAACAAAATCATTATAACACATATAAAAAAACTAAAAATATAAAACATAGTTTATAAATTGCATTGTGCTAAAACATTCAAGAAGCACAAATGTTGCAAATTTTTTCCATCCACCCACAAAAGGAACAATTAAAAAATTAATTCTTCTATAACCTGGTTTTTGAGTTTTTATGGGCCTCTGACTTGGCTTGCTTAGGCATGCTGGTTTCCAGGCTGCGGGACTGGACGGAACAAAGAGCTAAGAAGGAACATGGGTGAGGTTTAGTCACGGATGAACAAACACAGATGTCACTGAATAGACACAGTTGACAAAGTTGGCAGTAGTTTTAAAAGTGAAACTATATTACATCTTCTTCGGCGTCAATATTTGGCTTAATTAGCAGATGTTTTGTTTATCTGATATCGTCACATTGTCAATAACGCTACAGTAAATTGACGGCAAACCAACGACCGACGGTAACAATTAACTTTTGTCTAGACTCTTCTTGTGTTTATTTCTGGAGTAGTATTAGTTTAATGTGTCACTTGCGTGATTTAAAGAGTTTTTTCTAGCCTTCTCCGGATTGTCTTCGAGGAAGGATCCAAAAACACGACTGTGTTTCAACGCGGTGGCGTTGAAACAGAGAAAATAGAAAACGAATCACGTCGACTTCTACGTCAATATTTGGCTCAATTAGAAGACGCCAATTTGTGTAGTGTCGTCACAGCAGTGTTTATAAATACTTTACTAACAGAAATTAATCTTACAACGCTACTGTGAATGAAGATTGTCGCGTCCCTCACTTTCATTGGCATGATCGATAGTACTGTCACTTGAATTAATCACAGGTTTTTCTTTTGTATAGAACAGCACTGCCGTGCTAAGCTCAAAAGCAGTATCTCAACAAAAGTGTAAAGTTGATTCTAATGGCATTCAATATCTTAAAAATTACGCCCGTAATAGTCCGGTCAATTTAGACCGAAAAATGAGAGTGAAGTTACATAAAGTCCCAACAAGCTGAATTTCTGTGAAGTTGTTCAAAACATAATTATAAACAATGTCTAGAAGTTCCCCAAGATTCCCCTGTAAGGAAAAAAAAATATTCAAGATCAAAGGTCAAAAAAATGAGTTTTTCGCGATTTTCAGCAAAACGGTAAGTTTTATCATAAAAGTACCTCAGACAAAACTTGTAGATCATAAAATTATCTATAAAAATGTATCAATACTTTTTTTCTTACGAGCCACCGTTTCTGAGATATAAAGATTCAAAAAGTTATAAAAGTTGTTATCGTCATAATATGCACACGTTTCCACGCCACCTATGAGGTAGTGTACTTAGCGCGTTTTTTTTAACGTGGTTTCCCCAGTAAGCCTACTCCACGGGTCAGTTGTGATCCTGTTTAATGTAAAACTATTGCAAAATAACGGAAATTTTCAAAGATTGGGAAAGATAAAAGCGATGTAAATGAAAAAAAAGTGTTGAAGTTTATTCGTCTTATTCGTAAGTTTCAAATTCTTGTTCTTCTTCTTGATCTTCTTCTTGTTCTTCTTCTCCTGCTTCTTCTTCATCTTCATTTTGGATGCAAGTAAATTGCGTCAATAGCGATGTATCGCATGATACTTCGTCGGAGTCAAACGAATCCTCCATTGTTTGTGATTCAATATTAGAGCACGACCGGCCTTGACAATTTGTGCATGCCAAAGAACAAGACAGTCCGACTTTTTTGCAACCACATTTAGCACTGCATCCCTTTTTGCAGTTGCAAAAAATAGTGTTCAGCAGTTTTTCCGGCGCAGGTGGAAGTAAAGTTTTAACTGGCTCTAATATATTGTTGACCAACTTCCAACCCCAGTCTGTAGGGTCTAGCTGATAACCAAGCCACACTTGAACTTGGTAATATACTCGAAAAAGATGTTGGTGAGCAGCAACTGAGGTTGGAGGAAGACAAGCTAATTGAACTTGTTTTTTATTTTTAGTATTTTTAACGAAACATGCATATCGATGCTTATCTAAACAGGTAGTTTTTTTAGGAGCTCCGTACATAGAAAGAAGAAAGCGGATGCCGTTGGTAATAACTTCTTGTTGAGTTGAATTACTCTTTTTAAAAACTTCAGCACATTGAATTAAATCTTGTTTTTCAAACATTTTGAAAACTGCTGTTTTACCCCTCCTGTAAAATGCAGATGTCGTATCACAGCCAGTTATTGCGTGTAAAAATAATACATGATCTTTACACTTTACTAAACTAAATAAACTTTTTGATGAAAAAAAAACAGCAGTTTTCAAAATGTTTGAAAAACAAGATTTAATTCAATGTTTTTAAAAAGAGTGATTCAAGTCAACAAGAAGTTATTACCAACGGCATCCGCTTTCTTCTTCCTATGTACGGAGCTCCTAAAAAAACTACCTGTTTAGATAAGCATCGATATGCATGTTTCGTTAAAAATACTAAAAATAAAAAACAAGTTCAATTAGCTTGTCTTCCTCCAACCTCAGTTGCTGCTCACCAACATCTTTTTCGAGTATATTACCAAGTTCAAGTGTGGCTTGGTTATCAGCTAGACCCTACAGACTGGGGTTGGAAGTTGGTCAACAATATATTAGAGCCAGTTAAAACTTTACTTCCACCTGCGCCGGAAAAACTGCTGAACACTATTTTTTGCAACTGCAAAAAGGGATGCAGTGCTAAATGTGGTTGCAAAAAAGTCGGACTGTCTTGTTCTTTGGCATGCACAAATTGTCAAGGCCGGTCGTGCTCTAATATTGAATCACAAACAATGGAGGATTCGTTTGACTCCGACGAAGTATCATGCGATACATCGCTATTGACGCAATTTACTTGCATCCAAAATGAAGATGAAGAAGAAGCAGGAGAAGAAGAACAAGAAGAAGATCAAGAAGAAGAACAAGAATTTGAAACTTACGAATAAGACGAATAAACTTCAACACTTTTTTTTCATTTACATCGCTTTTATCTTTCCCAATCTTTGAAAATTTCCGTTATTTTGCAATAGTTTTACATTAAACAGGATCACAACTGACCCGTGGAGTAGGCTTACTGGGGAAACCACGTTAAAAAAAACGCGCTAAGTACACTACCTCATAGGTGGCGTGGAAACGTGTGCATATTATGACGATAACAACTTTTATAACTTTTTGAATCTTTATATCTCAGAAACGGTGGCTCGTAAGAAAAAAAGTATTGATACATTTTTATAGATAATTTTATGATCTACAAGTTTTGTCTGAGGTACTTTTATGATAAAACTTACCGTTTTGCTGAAAATCGCGAAAAACTCATTTTTTTGACCTTTGATCTTGAATATTTTTTTTTCCTTACAGGGGAATCTTGGGGAACTTCTAGACATTGTTTATAATTATGTTTTGAACAACTTCACAGAAATTCAGCTTGTTGGGACTTTATGTAACTTCGAATGTCTAAATTGACCGGACCATAATGAACTAAGCCAAATAGCAGTATCTGCCAAACTATATTTACGAAATGAATTTTCTCGAAACTGGCTTTCTTTGAGACACACACCGCTTGCTCTCAGTACGGCAGAGCAGCTGTTTTCGATTGTTACACAGCTACGTCACTTTTTAGTTGTCACATATCAACGAAGGTTTCTTAATATTAGTGTATGTCACACTGTGACCCAGAAACGCAGTTAAGATTACTGTTATCTAATCTAAAATAAATAGTTGCAATACCGAGAAAACTTGTATTATTTCGGTTAAAAACAATTGATAAGCGTCGTTGCTCTGTTTCGTGGCATTGTAGTTTTCTGTTGGACTATGAACTACATTATTAATCGTAACCGCAAACGTATTTCTATTTAAATAGTGAATATGTAATTTGGTAAAATAAATGATGAGTTTAACAATTGAATTACCTACTTATTGGTAAGTTATTAGGTACATACTTGAAACATTGTTTTATTGTTTCCTCGTACATTTATGGTTACTGGCATTATTTAAAGTTTTAGTTGACATAGTGAAAATTTTATTTTGCTTCTACGTTGTAAAACAATTAAACGCTTTTACATAAATAGCTTTTTCTTTTTCATTTAAAAGTGTAAACTGATGATGATTCTTATAACTATTTCGAAATTGTAAGGTGCTAATTGCGTTAACTAGGTGAGTCAAATAGTGTCAACATTTACTGCTACGCAATATTGACATTGCAAAGTCATTCAGTACTGACTGCATTGTTTTAACCGTCACATGCCTCGAAATATGAAACGCCACAGAATTTGGAGAAAGCATTGTGTGTTTGTGTGTTTTATAGTTAGAGAAATTATTTAAGTAGGTACCTTATATTGAGCAGTAAATATCTACGTATTTACTGTTTAATTAACAAATTAAAATATCGTATAGCTCCTTAACCTTCATGTTATTGTACACTAATCACTACTAATGTAAAAACTTTTCAGTTAAATGTAATGATTTAATTTAAATAATGTACCTACAATGTAGGTTTCCAATTTGTCGTGAGAAATTGTTAAAACCGACCAGTTCTTTAAATGTCAAGCAAGTGGGCAGTTTGCGTGAAAGTAAACTTTTTTCCAAAAATGGAACATCAGAAATGTAAATCTAACATTTTTTGTTAATTCAAAAAGCGGCTACTAGAGAAAGTTGAAAGTAACAATCACAGGTTATTACTGTTATAATGTTTTACTAATTTTATAAAAAATATATGGAGGGTAGATGACGACAGTTTAATTTTAATAGCACCAATTGAATCTTGTCTTTAGCATTTGTTTGACGATGGAATTATAATATAGTGTTTCACTTCGAATGTAGGTCACTTTTATTTAACCGTTCGCATAAAATGAAAGTACTACGATACAACACTACACCGTGCACCGCCTTCTAAGTATTAAGATAAGCACAAAACACGCCTTTCTTTGCATACTCTCAAAACAATGTCTAACCGAAAAATACAAAAAAAACTAAAATGTAAAAATAAAACGTTAAAATTGAAATGTAATTCTTACATTTAAAGTCCACACACACAAGTTTTAAGTCATCCAAGAGATAAAAATATTTTGGTGCACGAACTCCGCGATATTATTTACGTCGCGATAAAATTTGGACGCACAGCGACTTACGTCCGTGTCGTATGCGTTGGAGAACGCGACTGGCTGGGCCATTAACGCTGCGATACAATGAATAGGTACTTAAACATTCAAACCGCACATACTTTCATTGATTCAAGTAGTTTGATGATGATTTCTCTTATTGAGTTCACAGATCGTAAGCGATGACTGGAATCAGCGATTTCGGCTACTTGTTGTATTCCTATTGTTTTCGTCTCATTGTTTGTTCTGCAGAAGTAGGAATTTTACCACTTAGATTGTGCGTAAGCATTGGAGCTTTCGGTTAGCAGAAATTGTTCCTAAAAAAATATTCAAAATGTTAAAAATCTGTTTCCTCCATTTTGTCATGCCCTACGATTTCATTTAAGAGAGGCGTTGTACGGAAGAACGTAATACGTAATATCTCGATAGATATAAAAGTGAAGAGTGCCTGTGCTGTGACGATGTAAGTAGTTCTTACGCCCTTTCTACGCAGTGGGACGCCGCACCCACGCGTGCCTGAACCCGGAAACGCCCATTGCGATTGAGAATTAATAGATAGTATTTCCTCCATGGAATTTTAATTGTGGCTTTTGGTAATTATTATTATTTTTCGTTATACGAGTAGGTACAATCTAAAATTGTATAAGACATATTAAAACCGCATATAACAGGATCATTAGCATTATCATAAGTATAAAAAATAAATTTTGTTTACGGCTAACGAGACATGACCCAAATTCAATGAAATGAAAATTAAATGGGATGGGTTTCATTTAATAAAATACTCAATCTTCCTTTTTTTTTTTGCAAAATAACGCATATTATATACCAGTTTCAAACATGGCTATAATTGCTTGAGTTACTCAACATCATTAAAATAAAAATGTAATAAGATTTTATTACATCATGTTTAGACATCAAAGAAAATTATCATTATTATCAAAATTTATGCCTATCGGTTCTTACTGTTACAATACGTTGTAAACATAACATGACACCTGTTTTTCACCGATATGAACAGTTCAAACTTTATGGCGGCTCAGAAATCAGCTACGAATGACTGTCTGCCTCATTTCATTATACAGTAAGCCGTAAGTCAAGCCGTTTTCCTTCCTGCCTCTGCCACCGCTGATACCTTAGAATTATGTTCTGGAGTGTCAGATTTCTACTGACTAAAAACCACTCATATTCCTTCTTAGTCCTTTGTGCCGAGGCCGCGGTATCTCTTTCGAAGAACCCGCAGCCCCGACGCGTGTTCTGCGCATTACGTTAGATATTTCGATCCGCAATAAAGTTTGACCGTCACTCGCAGCCAACTTCCGAATCGCCATAAAGTTAGAACAGAACTATAATATATTTTTACCAATGATCTCTATGTCTCATATAATACGGGTGAGTATGACCATGAACCAGGCTCTCGGTTGCCACTAAAACTTACCACACTGCCCAGTCTGGGAATCGGACCCATCGGAGCTTAACATGCTCGCTCATACATGTGACTAAAGTACTAACTGCCGCACTCAGAGAGCTTTAATGATTACTTAGGCCATCACTTAGTAAAGGTTTATACAGTTTTGTCATACAAAAGTATGTGAAATCTTTACTAACTGACGGCTTAAGTAATCATTAAATATATCTGAGTACCGCAGTAAGTTTCTATCAAAATCACGTTGCTGCAGGTCCTATATTTTAATAGTCGAAACATGAAAAGTAAATAAATAAGTCGATTGATGTAATGACTAAAAAATGTTAAACCGATTATTTTTAACGCCAAGATATTTCCGTATTGAATCTTCAATTACAAGTTAAATAAAAACAAAACCTGCTTCTAAGTCGTATGACGATAATCTTCATAAGCTTCGTTACTTAAGAAATACTAACTGTGTCCCGCGGTTTCAGACCTTTTTTTCTATTTTTTTGGATTTTTTTTTGATGACTCCTCCCGCTCTGGGCAGAGCGGTAGTGTCAGACTTCTACTGACTAAAAAACACCCATGTCCCTTCTTAGCCCTTTGTGTCGAGGCCGCGGGTTCTCTTTCGAACAATCCGCAGCCCTAACGGGCCACTGAGTGTACTTTCATTTCACAATTAAACAGTAGGTCTGGGAGAAACGTTAAGATCTCATTCTCAGACTTTTTGTAGCACTCATCGAATGTGAATGAAACATGGCATAGATGTGTAATATCTGATATACCTACTGATCTACTTTTAAACCGACTTCCAAAAAGGAGGAGGTTCTCAATTCGTCTGTATGTATTTTTTTGTATGTTTGTTATCGGATATCTGATTTTGAAAATTCTTTTTCTATTCTTCCGAAGTGGTCTCATTGCCACCCAGTCAGGATCTGATGACGGGATCCTAGAGAAATCGAGGGCAGCCCTCAAATTTTGTAGGCACTTGTTACGTTTTTAACCGACTTAAAAAAGGAGGAAGTTACTAGACGAGCATACAGATTAATCGTATACCTATCATGAATGATATGTACGCTTGGTACTCGTACAAGACATGCACTACATACCTACAATCTCAATTTGAAGTAAACATTATGCACTATCTCTTGAAAAAAGAAACACTATTTATCACGCGTCCGGGACATAGTGCACATAATAATGATAAAACTAGTTGATACCTATTGAACTATTACGTTGTTGCCCGTTTTCCCTTAGTTCTAAGCGGTACGTAAATGAATGCCTAGAAATATTGTAGGGTTGGAATTTAGACACTCCGTGTCAGGACTAAGCGTTTACAATCCAACCGTATGGTTTTATTTAAAGATTCGTTTAGGTTTCTCCTAGAAGCAATGAAACAGGCGTAAATATTGCAAGCAATTAATATTACCGTGATGATTTTCCAACTAAGTGTTGTGCAGCTGTTACAAGGAAAGCCACAAAACATTTAATATTTTTATCTTATATTAGTAGTTCATTTGTAACATAAAGCAAAGTAATAATAATAATTATTTGTTTCCAGTATAATATGGATATTTTTTAAACATAAAAAGAACATTTTTTACAGTACACGAATTTCGTAATTCAAAGTGAGATCACTTTGACTTTGGTCACTGACTCTGATAGTGTTTACAGGAGTGAGTTGAGCTTAGAGTGTTACAGAATAGTACTGAGGTTTGAGTGAGTGATGGGTAAGCTCGCCGTCCGGACATCTTATGACGACGACAGGCCGTGTCGACGGCGCGTTAGTGTTCCACGCGCGCTTCAAAGAGATGTCAGCAACATGGAAGGGGCCCGCAAGGGCCGACGCCCGTTGGGGCTGCGGGTTGTTCGCAAGAGATACCGCGGCCTCGGCATGAAGGGCTAAGAAGGAACATGGGTAGTTTTTAGTCAGTAGAAGTCTGACACTCCCTTTCGCTCTGCCCAAGAGCGGGAGGGGTTATTTGATGATTTCCCATCCCCAAAAAAAAAATAGCCAATTACTGAGCCTCCGCTGTCCGTCCGTCCGACCATCCGTTTGTCTGTCAGCACTCAGCAGGCTCTATAATAGGTAGACAGTTGAAATTTTCACAGAATTTGTGTTACTCTTGCCGCTATCTTTCTTTATTTACGTTTGGTTAGTATCTAACCTGGTATAAAAGTTTTAATGCCGCCCATGGGCCTCTAACTTGGCTTTAAAAGCCGTCGAGAAATATCTTTCAAGCATGCTGGTTTCCTCACGATGTTTTCCAACATCAAAGCAATTTATAATTATACATTACGCACATGACTTCGAAAAATCAGTTAATTTTTTTTTGTTTGTTGGGTAGCAAATCATCGAATGACTCCTCCCAACTACTGACTAAAAAACACCCATGTTCCTTCTTAGTCCTTTGTGTCGAGGCTGCGGTATCTTTTTCGAACAACCCGCAACCCTGACGGGACCCGCAGCCGACGGGAAAATCAGAGGCCTTTGGTTCACACTGAAGACCAATGAACTGACCAGAGTTCGACGGTCACTCCACTGAACATTGTGTTGCCATCTGGCATTATGCTGAGCTGAGGCCCTTTTGGCATTATTAATTTGAAATATATTGAATCTGTTTTGTTAATTTTTAAGGTTTTTTTGCCAAATAAACACAATTTTCTTTCTTTTCTTTCTTTCTTTCTTTCTTAAACTATGACTGCTGTTGCCAAGTTTTTCTTTTCAGGGCAAAAAACTAATCAAATAGAAATATAAACTACTTGTGTTATACAGATGTTTATTAATTCAGTTTATAATACCAGACAGTCAACATATAATAGATTAAAATTGACAGCTTAATGATTGCAAAGTGCACAGATTATTCACGCATTAACTCAATGATTTTCCTGGAAAAACGATATATTACTATAATCAATTGTGGCTGATATGACTGATATGGATGTTATGATTTAGGTATACCTACCTATTTGTGATTGAATGCATAATAAATTGATAATATTTTATGTTACAAGGATTGATTCTTGCATCGATACACGGGTTTTCCACGGTTGGAAATACTTTAAGTTGGCCTAGCCTAGCTAGCTTTATGGATTTAACAGTTAAGGGGGAAACGCCAGGGCTGCGGGTTGTTCGCAAGAGATACCGCGGCCTCAACATGAAGGGCTAAGAAGGGACATGGGTGGTTTTTAGTCAGTAGAAGTCTGACACTTCCTTTCGCTCTGCCCAAGAGCGGGAGGGGTTATTCGATGATTTTCCACACAGAAAAAAAAAGGGGGAAACGCCAGGGATGCTCGCAAAATTCGATTTATGCAACTTGTAGATAAATAGCAGGCTGGGGTCGTGAGGCTTTCGGAACCGGGACCGCGGTCGGCAGCGATTTTTTCTGAGTGGTATTGTGGGACCACAAGAAAAAAAGTTAGCAAAGTCCTAAAATACTACTCAAAAATAATTATTGTACTTCCAGCGGTCCCTGTCCCGAAAGCCCCACGACCCGCAGGCTGTTACATATTGAACAAAATATAGAACGTATTTACAGAATTAAAATTAACATTATCATCAATACAACCCTCCTATTTTTATATTTTAACCAACATACAACCTGACACAGACCTGCAAATTGCAAATAAACGTAAAAATCCAGAATTTCGAAGGTTTCCGTGGCGCTTCCCTCTTCGCTAACAGTCTGTCCTAGACTGGTTGTGGAACCTGGAGGATAAGGTTTTGAAGCGCAGTTTAGGACAGGGCACGGACAGCAGTATCGTTACAGATATCAACGGCCCGATAGGTAACCAGTCTTACCAAAGGGTATCGTATTAACCAGTAGTAACTGCGCTGTGGAGGTCAGATAGGCAGTCACTCCATGTAAAATACTGGTATTCAGCTGCATCCGGTCAGACTAGAAGCCGACTCCAACGTAGTTGGGAATAGGTTGATGAATAGATGATGATAATGGAGGCAGGAAAATATCTATCCAAAAAATGAATTATCCTGTCGACGAACTGTCCAATGGCGAATCAGTCTTAGGAGAACGGTTGCGGAATCTCAGCAAAGGAAGCATTTTTCATCATTTCAACGCATTGTTAAACCAACACTCCTTCTCTGAGAAACACTAACCGATGTGATTTTATATTACGTTGAAACCGTGAAAAATTATTATCCTTAGCACAACACGGCCTATTTTCCTTATACGGATTTCCTTAAATCCAACGAAATCGAGGCACCAGGACATTAAAACTCAACTTTTGAAGTCACGCGGAAAATGAGACATAGGTACAAAACACTAATTTGATTCCGCAACTGTTCTCCTAAGACCGTTTCACCATTGGACTGTTCGTCGACAGGATGATTCATTTATTTCCGTTTCCCCAGCAAGTCTTTCATCTACGGACATATTTTCATCAACAGCACCTCTCATATGCGTCATTTTCGATGACAGCCCTTTTCAGCTACCAAATGTTTCACCGACACGACGGTAAACCTACAACCACCGGCTAAGATTAGTAGGTATCTTAGAATAGGATGTAAGTAATTAAAACTACACAAATTAGCAGGTAATATTTTTTTATAGGTAAGACTACGACTAGCTTTTTTTTTAAAAATAAGTTTTTGTGTTGTAGGTAAGCAAAGTTTAAATTATTTAAGGCATGTAACCGGCCCTGATCTTAGATCTTAGTAAAGACACAGTAAGCTGTAGAGAGATATGTGTATTTTTTGTTGTATCACTTGTTTTAAGATTGACGGCGAATTCTCCGTCATAGATGAAAAGTTAAAGGTTTATCGTAGTGTCGGTGGTATTTTGTAGCTGGCAAGGGCTGTCGTCGAAAGTGACGCATATGAAAGGATCTGTTGCTGAAATATCCGTAGATGAAAGAATCTGCTGGAGAAACGGAAATAAATGAATTATCCTGTAGGTGTACACGAACAGTTCATTATGGCGAATCGGTCTTAATAGAACGGTTGCGGAAACAAATCTGTGTTTCGAATAGGTACCTATGTCTCATTTTCCGCGTGACTTCAAAAGTTGAGTTTTAATGTCCTGGTGCCTCGATTTCTTTGGATTTAAGGAAATCCGTATAAGGAAAATAGGTTGTGTTGTGCTAAGGATAATAATTTTTCACGGTATCAACGTAATATAAAATTACATCGGTTAGTGTTTCTCAGAGAAGATGTGTAAGTTTAACAATGCGTTGAAATGATAAAAAATGCTTCCTTTGCTATTTCCTTGAGATTCATTTTCAAAGATCATCAGTCAGTGACCCGAAAATTTTGCAATCAGTGCTACCGAAACATATATGAGTGCTAAGTGTATATCTTCGCTCAATTTTGAAATATTATTTATTTTTAAGTGCCGATTGCACAAAATCTAGGTCATTAACAATTATACCTATTTATATAAACGATGAATCAATATCGATACTGTGAGACCGGTTTGTGATAGATTGCAGAAAAACTCGACAATATTATTATTTTATTGCGCAATTTATTATACACTGTGAAACTAGTATAATTTATAGACACGTCTATAAATTATACTAGTTTCGTAGATATAAATGTATATATTTATTGCTGTGGTACTTTAACGACTACTCACTGCAACACACATAAACAGAAATAACTAACATGTTTAGTGAATTCGTTACCACGGTACTTGCAAAGTATTTATTTAATAATAAAATGAAGACAAGACAAGAAATGCTATATTACTGAATTTAATTTATAACATAAACAGATACCTAATACTGCTGAACATTTTTGATGCTGTTCTATTTGACCCACAGGTTGACTGGTAGAGAATGCATTGTGGTATTTAGTCCGCCTAAGTATGTCCGCTTATGTCTTGTATATAAAGTTGCTGAAAACGGTTTACGACGATATGGCCACTAGGTCGGGAAAATAGGTTTTTTCCACTTAGAATTTTCTAGTATCAGGCCGTCTTGTCTTCTGGAGTTTTTCCCGGTTGTTGACAATGTGGTCTGGTCTACATTGCCAACCCGCTATTGCATGTCTTCAACAATATATGCGAAATATGGGTATAATAATAGAAGCTACCTATCCCAAGCCATCAGGAATAATATTCGATATTTATTTCAGTTCTAAGCCCTGTAACTTTCGTAAAAACTTTAAAAAAATAAAAAGATTTCGGATTGTTGATAGTAACGATTATATTTTTCATGGCATTGAACTACCCAATTCGAAGTCTCACATACAAAAATGATAAAATTATCAAACACACCACAATTTGTTATTTTAAAACTATCTGCCGCTTCCGTCTATCACAGGATGCGATGTGTTAAAGGTTATTGTCATTAGTTAAAAATACATTAATTATGTAAACGATGAAAGAGGTTTTATTCCAGTGACTAAATGGCGGTTTCGGAAATGTACCGTTTCAATGTAATCATTAATATATGTCAGGAACTAACCGTTGTTGTTGTGGGTGATATTCCTAAAAAATAATATGATGAAGTTGTTTGACTTCATCTGATTTGGTTTTCCAACGACATGAGATACAATTTTTAAAATTACCGACATGGAATCACCTCACATGGTGAGGTCGTAGCAGCTGTATCAATTTTAATATGGATGCTATATCTACGCCTTTTAGAGAAATGTGGTTCTTTCACACGAAGAGCTCGTGGCAAAATAATAACAGCTGTTTGCCTAGCCTAGGTTAGCCTGTGGGTATTATCCAATACTAATACCCCTAAGATGACCCACTGACCCTAATCGGGTTCTGGAGGTCAGATAGGCAGTCGCTCCATGTAAAATACCAGCCAATAAATCCAGCTGCATCTAGTTGGACTGTGGAAGCCGACCTCAACATGGATGGGAAAACAAGGTAGATATTGTGGATCTTTCTTATGAATCGGAGCAGAAGAAGTTGGACTGTGTTTTCTGTTAGACCCCCATAAGAAATAGGCATGAGTTGTGTCCGTTTTTAAATGTAGTTCATGAAAAAAAGTTTATATTTTTTAAACCAACTTTATTTTAATAACTAAGTAAGTACAGTAGGGACTAACTATGCAGGATATAGAAGCGGACACAGTAATTCGAATTAGGGCATGCAGTTTCTTTGAATTATAATTATCTTTATTTGCATATCCGGTATAACGGTTCTGTTATATTATATTAAATAACTAACTGTGCCCCGCGACCTTGTGTGACATGATTATAAAAATATTACTTTCAGTCGGATTTTCTTAACAATTTCATGGGTTTTCATATTTTTTAGTCTCTTTGTACAATTTATGACATTATCTATCTGTTAGTAAAAGTCCCATCAAAATCGGTCCAGTCGTTTCGGAGATTAGCGGGAACAAATAGACCGACAAAAATGAATGTGTTTTTGTTTTAATTACCGTATACATATATCTAGGTACTTTCTTAATTATGCATTTAGTTTACGAAAACTTTTATTTTGAAATTACAAACACGTTACAATTTTATTCATTTGTATAGATGTGTTATATATAAATTATACACTAAACCTATACATAAATTGTTTATTGTTGTAGTATAATGTTTAATTAGCAAACTAATTATGTTTTGTGTCAAAAAGTTTAGTAACACAGGGAATTTATCGCTGTCTGTTATTAGTTATTACGGTTAATTATATTATCGGGCAGGGTAACCATGTTATCCAAATTCCCCGGATAACTTATGTTTCAATAAAAAAAAGAAAATTCAACTATTTCAGGTAAATTCCCCATACGAAGGATAAAAATTCGAGCCAAGAGTACCGTTGTAAATTCGAATGTCGCCGTATCGGCTGCTCACAGGTGATCACAATATTTGGTAATTTATTGGTCGTTTGTGGTACGGGGTGAACTTTGAATTTGAACTTTAGCAAGGATAATCATAAGGGTTACTACTGATCACCAAATGCCAATTGTACCCAAGTACAGTACCCACGTTAATAAAATATTTGATGGTCACCCCAAAATTAGATTGTCTAATTATCCAGCCGAGGCGGACGACGCGACGCACCACTTCCGATACGCTTAGGAATGTTCCTATATTTAAACAGAGTCAAATTGCTAAAAGTCAAGTTCATGTCTTCATCATCTGCCAAGCCTTTATCCAACTGTGTTGGGCATATCTTGCAGTCTAACTGGATGCAGTTTAATATTAATATTTTACTTGAAACGACTGCCTCGTTGATCTAGTGGTCGCAAGCGCGACTGCTGAGCATGAGGTCCTGGGTTCGATTCCCGGGTCGGGCAAAGTGTTATTGGCTTTTTCTATCAGGAATTTATCAGTAACAGCCACGGAGTCTGGATTTGTGCCCGGTTGATGGCAATAGGCCCGCCCCCTATTACATGGGACTTAAACATAACTGGCGAAATGTGGGTGTACTATTAGGTACACCTTTGCTTGCACCTTCGGGGATTACAGGCGTGATGTTATGTTACTTGAAACGTCTGCCTATCTGAACACCATAACCCAGTTAGTATTGGGGAACACTAGACCCCTTGGTAAGACTGGTTGTCAGACTTTCGGACCACTGATTACCTGTGGCATCTGTCAAAAAAATTCGTCTAGATAGACGATTTTTTTAACAAATAATAGCTAGGTCATAATTATGCGGCATAGGTAACGTTCTTTAGAAGATTGATCAGTGCGGCTACTTGATTTTTTTACGAGCTCCTCAAAAATAATTTAGTTTAGAACTTAGACGTCGATTTCAACGTACATTGCGCATTAGTATATTCTCGGCTCATTCACAGCCAATCCCGATCCGAACGGATGTCGTTACGATGCTTGTGATTGTGACTGTGTGATGTAGTATTGACTCAATACTATAGAGTTCATAAAAAAAAAACCCGAACGGGTCGAGTTTAGGTGAAACTGACGGCGCGTTCATTGCTCATGACTGTGGCATGTTGACCATATTTTAATATTGTCATCATTGGTTGAATCATCTCCATTCATCCCGTATAATAGAAGGGCAAACCTTATCAGGTTTCCGTATTATTCCAATCACTGCGGGCCTCCAAATGTTATGAAATTATAGGTGCTATGTGTCACAGTGACATGATGACTTCTCGTTTTGTCGGCTTGACGGATTGCGATAATATTCGGCACAATATAGGTGGACCATGGCCCGGGTTAGGATATTATGGGAACGGGAACCAATATTAATTGGTACCAATGGATACTTTTCATTATATGCGCTGGCGAGAATGCTAGTTATATAATTATGGAAAGTATCAAATCACTAAAGGAATTGGACAATACAATATGGCTGGAATGGTGGTCCAAAATCTGGAATATTACAACGATACGTGTCTATTTGTGGCCTATTCGTCACGTCATATATCCACAAAGGTGACATAAGAAAGTGAATAATGAAAGGTTAAGTACGCAATACATAATTCAGGAGCTAGTTGAATTTCCGAGGCGAGCGCTACTGTGTGGGAAATTTCTATCAGTTTGTTTTATTAGCTTGAATTATTGAAAACATTACTGGGTTAAAATGCGTTTACAACCACTAACGAAATTTATTTTATGTGTTTTCTCTTCTAGATTCAATTTAATTGTGTTATGAAACGCATGTGACTGAAAAAGCGATGGATATTAATGTTGATGGATGGAGAGTGAGATCCAGGCCGCAAAAAAGATGGATGAATTGTGTGCAAATTCAAATTCAAATATTTATTGCTCAACACAGTACATAATAATGCATTCAGTGAACAGCGCATTCACTTGACACCTGATGAAATAAGTGCTGTGATGTAAGTACCAAATTAGGCATGCAAAATTTATAGTTAAAATTATACACATGCTCAACCAACTAAAATAATATCAATTAATACCATAAACCGGGCAAGAAGAAAGCTGAAATCGAATTAATTATACAATGTCTTAGATACACACATCAAAAGTGTCTAGGGATCAACATATATTTTTGCAAAAACTTTTCTCCTGATTGATATTAATTAAAATTTTCTTTAAGGATTCATCAAATAAAGTGTTTTCGTTTGTCACAGTAACGATAAACCAAGTCACCTTTGCATTAATAAAGAAATTTGCCATTTTCCTAATAAAGGGATTTTTGACATTTGAACCACTAACATTAAAGTTCGAAAAAAAGACTGAAATACAGTTTTCTTTAAAATTTTATTGGGTAACTTAAACAATTAATAATCCGTGTTTCTACCGCGAACACTAACAACACAAGAACATCGGTTTGGCATACTCAAAATGAGTTCATCCAAATCACGCTGTGGAATGGCCGCCCATGTTCGTTGCAACAACAAAAAAAGGTCTTCTTGCGCCTGGATACCCTCCATATTCGGCAGAGCTCTTCTCTGTAGCATATCCCATGCATGCTCAATCGGGTTCAAGTCTGGCGACTGAGCAGGCCAGGGCAGGACATTGATGTTAGCTGCGGCGAGAGTCTGTCTTACAACTCTTGTGGTGTGCGGTCGTGCATTATCATGCATTAACTGAAATAAGGGACCGATTTGCACTTGTCATCTTTTACTCGAATTTGATTCACAGTTCCTGATTCAAATTATGAAATGCACCAAAAAGGATCCATATAAATTTATAAAATCATAAATTTATTACAAAGCCACATCTCAATCTCAAGAAATCCGCATAAAAATGCTTGATCCCTAGACACTTTTGATGTGTGTACATACGTTGTAAATTGTCATAAATTCAAAATAATAAGTAAGTAATGTCAAAGATTCAAATCAATAAGTACGTAATGTCAAATCATTATAATACAATGTCAGAATAATTATGAGATAATTCCAATATAGTCAACAGATATTAAGAACACATAAAATTATTTTGTATGAAATAAACGACGAATGTGCGCCGACTCCAAATAGAATGGAACAAGGCTAGGAAGAAGATGTACAAATTGATTTTATTTCTTCTTTATTTAATGTTTAGCAAGTGCCTAACTTGGTGTCAGAGTTTGTTTGCCGCCGATTGGCTTCCGACTTGGCTTTTCATGCCGTCGGGTAAATGTAATATGAATTTTAATTTTGTAAAGTGTAAGAAATTAATGAATGATTTGTGGTTATTTACTCAGACTCTACTGATCATTTGAAAACAAAAAAAGAGATTTGTTATTAGACAATATTAAACATTTTAAGTCCGTGCCCTATTTAATTAAATAAAGGTTAACGTCACAATTGTTTTGAGGAGGTTTGAACTAACTTTGATGACAGTTGCACACCACAACCTTGATAACAACACAATACTGATTGTTGTACTAATCGACTATTATAGTTTGAACGATATCAGTGTTTCATTTAATCTTAGAAACGAAGGTTCAGTCAAACCTGATGCACGGTTGCGGCAAGTCCTTCTTAAACAATTTCATAATAACGAAAAATCTGTTTAAAACGGCTTTGTCACAAAAAAAAAGCAATTGTGACTATTGTTTTTACTAATTTCTGTCTTGTGCCGCAAGTTTTTCTAAGAAAATCGAAATCCTACTGAAAATAAAAACTTCGCTAAAAATTGATCAGTTAATAGGTATGACATTCTATTTCCTAAGTGACGTCACATATTGTGGGCAACCCAAGCCATTATTATTCTATTAACACTATTTCTTTGCAAGATTTAGTTTTTAAGTACAGTCAACAAAACAGTTAGATCTGTAGGTAATTATGATTGTTCAAATGAAGACTGCCTCGTTGGTCTAGTGGTGTAAGTACTACTGAGTATAAGGTTTAGGTGGTTGAGGTAAGGGTTTGGTATCGGGTAGGCAAATTGTTATTTAGTCTTTCAGGAATTGCTCAGTAGGAGTCTGGATTAGTGCCTGGTTGATGGCAATAGATATTTTTGTAAAAAACAATGTTAGAAGTTCGCTGTCAGTAAATACCGCTCTGTTTTGTGCAAACTGTACCTACCTACCTACATCACGCCACTGCATTGTTATTCAGGGAATGTCGAAGATCGTTGAAAACGTTTGATAATTCTGATAAAATCGCGTCATTGTTGCCGATGTTGTGAATCACTTTATTTTTGAGTATGAATGTGTCGTATTAGCTGTGAATGATAGTGGATTGTTCCTGTTTTTAAACTCTATTTGGGTCATGGCTATGCGATGACGTCATCTTACTAGTGGCGTCATATACACACATCAAAAGTGTCTAGGGATCAACATATATTTTTGCAATAACTTTTCTCCTGATTGATATTAATTAAAATTTTCTTTAAGGATTTATCAAATAAAGTGTTTTCGTTTGTCACAGTAACGATAAACCAAGTCACCTTTGCATTAATAAAGAAATTTGCCATTTTCCTAATAAAGGGATTTTTGACATTTGAACCACTAACATTAAAGTTCGAAAAAAAGACTGAAATAACAGTTTTCTTTAAAATTTTATTGGGTAACTTAAACAATTAATAATCCGTGTTTCTACCGCGAACACTAACAACACAAGAACATCGGTTTGGCATACTCAAAATGAGTTCATCCAAATCACGCTGTGGAATGGCCGCCCATGTTCGTTGCAACAACAAAAAAAGGTCTTCTTGCGACTGGATACCCTCCATATTCGGCAGAGCTCTTCTCTGTAGCATATCCCATGCATGCTCAATCGGGTTCAAGTCTGGCGACTGCAGCAGGCCAGGGCAGGACATTGATGTTAGCTGCGGCGAGAGTCTGTCTTACAACTCTTGCGGTGTGCGGTCGTGCATTATCATGCATTAACTGAAATAAGGGACCGATTTGCACTTGTAGAGGAACGATGACGTCTGATACAATCGTCTCAGCATAAATTTGAGAGTTGAGGTTGCCTCTGATCCAAATCAACTCAGTTCTTCCGCCGATCCAAATACCCGCCCATACCATGATGGTTCCACCACTATAAGGATGGACTTCCTGGCAGGATTTTAATCGCTGTTGGCGTCCAGGGGTTCTCCAGTGTCGTATACGTCTTGTATCCGGTCTCATACCAAAACGAGACTCATCAGAAAAGCACACGAAACGCCATTGTTCTTCTGCCCAATTTCTGTGTTCAAGAGCCCATTGATATCGAATCCTACGATTGTGCATTGCTATAGGTGGTACCCGGTAGCGGTCTTCGGGAATGAAGGTTCACTTCATGCAAGCGGTTTCTGACTGTTTGGTCGCTAATTAAGTTCCCTGAAGAGTGATGAAGCCTCACGGCTAACATCATGGCGGTTATTGTTGGAGCTCTTCGAGTTAAGATTTGAACGTATCGGTCTTGTCTCCGTGTGGTGCAGCGATACCGTCCTCCATGGCGCTCAGCCACGGTACCAGTGCTTCGGTAACGTGTCCAAAGTTGACTGATAACACTCTGACTTGTATTCAGAGCTAAAGCCACAGTACGTTGCCGGGAACCAGCTTCTATCATTCCCACGGCTCTGAGCATTTCTTCCCTGCTTAAATGACGTCGCCGCTCCATAATAACGTTGGTTTTAATCAGTAGTAGGGAAACAGTAGCACTAATAATGTCTTCAATGCGTTGTATGTTTTTATAGGGAAAATATTGACAGCTGATTTTCATCTTTTACTCGAATTTGATTCACAGTTCCTGATTCAAATTATGAAATGCACCAAAAAGGATCCATATAAATTTATAAAATCATAAATTTATTACAAAGCCACATCTCAATCTCAAGAAATCCGCATAAAAATGCTTGATCCCTAGACACTTTTGATGTGTGTATTTTTGTGATGATAAAACATGGATAATTTTCTTATTAGCCAAGTAAGATAAGATATGCAGAACATCGGCATTTGCCGAGCCTGTTCCCAGCTATATAGGGTGTAAAAGTACCCTTAACGCAAACGAAGGGCACTTGTTCTCCCCGCCGCTGCGATCATTTTCTTGTTCTAGACCATGCCAGGGAACCTCCTTGTTACGAAGATATTGGGGGTCAAAGTTCTAAATTTTTCACAGCTGTTTTTGTAAATACTAGTTTTCAGGTCATAACTTTATTTAAATTACCTCCATGACCCGTTTACTGTTCAAAGCATCCACTAGCACAATGTTTTAACAGTGCTACATTGAGTTTTACCATAAAATGTGATTTTAGACCCAAAAAAAAGTCGTTTCCCAGCAAAATTTTTGCGTAGGGGTACTTAGTTTGATGTACAGAATGTTTGGTTGACGGCTGTGTGATGGGTTGATATACACCCTGTATTGGGGTCGGCTTCGAGTCTTACATGTTACGGCTTGTCAAAGATATACAAATGACAGCCGGGACCAACGGTTTAAGTACTTTCCGAGGCACGAAGGTAATTAGTAGGTAATTGGTGGTCACCCATCCACAGACCAACATAGGCAACTGCGGTTTAACCTTAACATTGATCCGAGCGGCTGTTATTATCTTGCCCCGAGCTCTTCGACTGATAATATATGCAGAACCTTAAAGCTAAATTAATGTTTCCATGATTCTAAAAATATAATAGAAGACACCGTCTTCAAGTGCGATTAAGGTTCTCCTGACGAAACCATGGCCCATGTGTTGAAATGTCCAAAGTATCCACATACTTACCTACAGGTCTTCTGAGGACCTCAAATATTACACTTAAGCCACAATTGGCGTGTTTTACAATTTCAAACTCGTTACAATTCGACCATAACAGGCACTTTTTAATATAAAAAAAAGCGAAGCCTGCTACAGTCACTGTCACGAGCCATGATATTTTGTGAATGTAATGTAATTGCCCATCGATTTGAATACGAGTATTACCAGATTTTTTTTTTGTTTATTGCTTGTCAGTGTTTCTTATGGACTGACTGATCCCTCAGGCAAAAAATTTATCATTACCAAACTGCCTGTTAATGTACCTGCCTTTTTATTAAGCTTTCATTAAGCAATTTAATCAAGATCTAGATGCTATTATAATAACCTGATTGTAATCATATTTAAATGTCAAGCAAATAAATTAAAATTAAAATCTGACCACGTGCGAGTCGGACGCATAGCACCAAAAAATATAAAAATAATAGTTTTTAAGCTTAATTTCGTTAATGAAATAGTAACGAAAAATTAAATATCAAATCTTATTCAATTTATCGACAGAAGACATTCAATAGAAGACAGATACTCTTCAAATTTCTAACTTTATGTACGGTCGGTAGACCGACATACATCCCGAATCTATAACGGTCCATTTTAGCCATTTGGCAACGGAACCCTAAAACTGAGAAACTTTGAAACCAATTTAAATTAGATTAGCTTCTAGAATATAATTCTGTGTTTATTTGCATCAGTTTCGTACCTATTTGCATATTAGCTCATGTTATTCGCTAAAGTGTGTCACATTTATGATGACACCGAGTCGTTAACCGACGCAGGCGCATAGATTGTTCTGGTCTATTGCGGGCACTTCAGTTGAAAATATTTGTTCATAACAAAATATTCTTTAAGCCCTTTGCGATAAAGTCCTCTTTGTATTGATGATGTATGGCTATTACTTGCCCAAATCTGCCAAGAATACTGCCACCATTGCATACCATGTGGTTTCTATCATATAGTAATATTTACATATGTAGAATCAACCGCACGTTAGTGGTAAGACTTGAAAATCATAAAATGCCCTTACTGTTACGAAATAAGAGCGATTTTAATGTGAAATTGTTGTACCTAAACTGCTGCTACCACCTGTTTCTACACCCTATCCGTGTTATCTGCACCTCCTTGTATTGGAAGAGGACTTTTAGCCACAGGGAGTGGTGTTCCGTCGCTTCCGCGGGTAAGTTATAAGTTATACTAATATAGTAATATAGGGTGTAAAAGTACCCTTAACGCAAACGAAGGGCATTTGTTCTCCCCACCACTGCGATATTTAATGAACGAAGAATTTAATGCCTAATTATTGGAATCATTATATTATATGATCCTGACCGATTTCGGCCACAGCGACTTGGGTCTGCCTATTAAGAGCATCGCTGGTGTGCCCTCTGGTGACTGACATAGCCAATTTTTGCTGTGAAAGTGCGTCCACATTCACTGCACGTCAGCACCCCTCCGACGTAATTGTATTGGATGGCCGCGGGTGGTCGGGCCTTAAGCACATCTCGTTTAGCATCGAGCTCTTCCTTACGCCGCCTTTCAAACTCAAACACCTAGTGCTCACGGTATGCCTCCACAGTGATCGGTCCGCTGCCATTGCCTCCCATTGTGACGTGTCTAGGTCACATCGTTTCATGTAGCGCTTAAGCACATCTTTGTACCGAAGGAGTTGGCCGCTTTGTTTCCGCTTGCCATCCTGCAGTTCTGAGTAGAAGATGCGCTTCGCCACTCTGTCGTCAGACATTCGGGAGACATGGCCAGCCCATCGCAACTGGCGCCGCATTATATAGGCCTCTATACCGCCGACATTAGCTCGCCGTAGTACTTCCGTGTTACGAACACGGTCCGACCAGTGGATGTTCATAATGTCACGTAGGCATTTCAGATGGAATCTATCCAAGGTGCGAATGTGCTTACGGTATAGACACCATGTTTCGGAGGCATACAGGAGATTTGGCAGAACTATTGCCATGTACACAGCAATTTTCGTAGAGAGCTTGTCTATGTCATGCGAGCGGAACACCTTGGCACGAAGTCTGCCAAAAGCCGCAGCAGCTGCTCCAATTCTGCTGTTGACTTCGTTATTAAGGAGGCACCTGGATGTTATAGTGCTGCCCAGATATTTGAATTTGTCTACTTGCTTAAGCGAGACGTCACCGAGTTTAATGTCGACTGGGCTAGTGTTCAGTGTATCAAGAGCCATGACTTCGGTCTTCTTCACACTGGTCTTAAGGCCAAATCTGCGACATGACTCATCAAGACCCGACATAAGCCTCTGTAGACCTTCTGGGGATTCCGCCGCAAAGCATAAGTCATCTGCATACATCATCTCAGTAATAGTCACATGGGACACTTTGGTGTGAGCTTTGAGTCTAGCTAAGTTGAAGACACCACCGGCATTGATACGAAAACGGATACGAATACAATGGCGGTGGTGTCTACAACTTACGCATTAGCAAAAACAAGAAACACGTGAAAGTGATAGACCAACTTATAAAGATGTCAGAGCCCTCTAAAACATCAGGGGGCCTAAAAATCCGCCATAGCAGAATCTTATTGGGATATAATTAATATGAATCACGTTGAAATTTTTAAAATAGTCACAGACTCAGTTAATATAAATATTGTGTCAATTTTATAACTTGTAACATAATTATAAATAAAAAACTTTATTGTCTGATTTTTTACAAAAAGGTTTTACATTAACCCCAAACTGGGCAAAGCCAACATACAGATGTTGGTCACCAAAATTCATTTATTCTTATTGTAATTTGGCATAAGTGAGCATTTTGGGCTACCTGAAATAAAGTTGACCTATCTCATTTGTTACTTGCAGCCGAGATGATGTGTAGCCAATTTCGCTTAGCCAGATGCATTCAGCAATGTGTAAGTTTCCAGTTTTCGTTCTTGGACCAAATAAATTAAAAGATGAATGCTAAAAATTAAGTTAAAATATTATGGTACAAAAACTAAAAAATGTTGTAGTAAAATAAAGTTAAAAATGTAATGGCCAAGTTACTTTTCTGAATAGAAATGCAGAAGATGTCAGAGTAATAACTCGAATATGAACAAAGAAAATTATCTAAGGATTCATTTCTAAATAAATTATGTTTCTGTTGATAAAACTTTTCATCAATACACACATGTTGTACAAAGTGCAAATTAAATTGTAATCGAACATTTTATGTAAATGTTGTTACGTAATTTGGCCAACAGCACATTTGCCTACAATCAGCAATTAAATAACGACCTTTATTACGTGGATAAGAAGTACCATACTCCCAACAAAACTGGCAAAATGTGAGTGTACTATTAGGTACACTTCTGCCTAACCCATAACATAACACCCAATAAAACATGGTTTACAGGCATGTTATGTTAACAGTAATACAGTGTGATTACAGCACCTTATCATTTCTTAATAACAACACACATCTTGCTATGAAAATTATCCC
Organism: Diarsia brunnea; assembly: GCA_949774965.1. Lineage (NCBI taxonomy): Eukaryota > Metazoa > Arthropoda > Insecta > Lepidoptera > Noctuidae > Diarsia > Diarsia brunnea. The sequence continues at coordinate 8,638,238 of OX458999.1, read as the reverse complement.
AACTAAAAACTGTTGTGTCAGTGCAAAATAATTATGCCAAAATAATTATGCTAAATTATCGCAGCCAAGTACCTGCCCACTTATGTAATTATTTATATTTGACATAGTATTGTGACCTTTTTAATTTTCCATGGTAACTACATAAGTGTAACTTCCTCACTGATGACATTGTACACAATGATGGTAATTAAAATAAATTAATTGTTCCTATTAATTAGTTGGTGCGTATGCGCACTTCATGAGCGCCGCACTTTCATTCAGGTCGCGCCACTGTCATCACGAAAAAAAAACAGTACTCAGGAGTGATGTTCATTGGATAAAAAAAAGGTTTAAAAAGTTACATGATTGTGTCAATTTGACATTCGTTTTTCGAATTCTAAATCCAAAATTATTTGAAATGAAGTGGTTATTTTATGTGATCGTTTTAGTGTACATGTTCTACAGGACAGGTATCGTATGAGCTAAAATTATTCATAATACAATCGTTCTTTAAAAATGTTAAAAAAAACTGATACTTATCACAATTTTTTTGTTAAAAGTTACCCAAAGTAAAAACTCTACCTTAAGTTATGAGGGTAGAGCTGCAGTCGGGTAAAATACTCCAACTTCTATTTATTTTTTCAATTAAAAGGCTTTTTTGTTTCTCCGTTCTGTGTGAATATAACAGAACGGCTCTGCCTTTAAAAATAAAAATAAAACATTCATACATCATCTTAAAATTTGTCTTCTCATTAATATAATATTAAAAAGGGTTCAAAAAGCTAAAAGATATATGATTTATTTGATTTATGTTTATTTAGTGTACGGACTAAAACCAGTCGAAAACACTTTGGCCGTGGATCCTCCCAGCGACGATGAATTTCTGAAAGTAGGGGGTCACAAAACCATCAGCTGTAGAGGGTCCAATAGGAACCAAAAGGTAAGTTTTGAATAAGGAGTGGGCTTAAAAACTATAACGCCCACAAATATCACGATACTCATACTTGATAGCCGTGATGATTGGCAGTAGGTACCTGTGGCTGTGACAATATGGCAATATGCTGTGACAGTAGGAACTGTTACCTACATGTGCAGTATTGGTAACAAGCCCCATTGTAAATGATGGCATAAAGGTGTCTGGCTATGTCCTTATGGAATACATGGTGTCATAATACTGCGTGTTACAAAAATAGCTTACACTTACTAACGATTGTGCTACTACCTAAACGGGTTCTCTGTGGTTCGAACATCGTATTGAAAGAGAAGAGAAAAAATATCAGCTACTTCAAGAGAAAATGTCAGTTCCTACTCGATTCAAGTTTTCTGTGGCACAACCCTAAGTATGTCATCAACCTTTCTGTTACATGTAGTGTGTAACAGAAAGTTTGATGAAACTCTTAACCTTTGATTATATTTATATTTCTATAATTGCAAAATTCAAGTAAGCTTTGCAAAATTTGGCCAATTATTTATATTCAATCCGGAAAGTCACAGATTAGAGTCCGATAAACTATAGCGTTAATTGGCAATCTAATCATGTTAATTATATTTTTTATGTATAGGTATATCGCTAATTTTTGTTAAAGTAAAGTAATACCTTTAAAGTTTCATTTATTTAATTAAATTATTATTCTAATCCTGATGAAAAATAGTTTATTTAAAAACTGCCGACTTGCTCTCCCCGCCCTATGTGAATGCAATAATTAAAAATTAATGGACATCGAAACTGAGAATTTCAAACTTAACTTTCCTTAGCCGTGGTTGGCATCACGATTGAACGTGTTCAAAGACTTAAAAATCATGTTTGGACCTAGTATAATTCTGCCCGGTTCTAGCATACAGTCGGTGATAGAAAACTTGCTGGAAAACATTTTCGTAGTTGTACCTTTTGCAAACAACAGCTTGCTCATTCGTGTTTTTCAGGTGGAATGGCTAGATCCAAAGGGTCACGTGGTAAAGCGGATCCCTGGCAGTCGGATTTTCTCTCAGGAGCATTTCGTGCCGTCCATGAGAGGACGGGCGCCAGCGTTGGTGCTTACCATCACCAGGGCCTTGGTAGAGGATACTGGAGTATACACGTGCAGGTCCGGAGATTTGCTGAAGAATGTGTCTTTATGTGTTATTGGTAAGTTGACTTTAATTTATACAAATGTGGCACCGCCATCTTAGAACTTCGGAAGCACGTAAAACCGTTGGTCCCTGGGGGGATTGCTCACAAGCAACTACTTTGACGGCATCTAAGACTTTGAGAGTAAAGGAACAGATTCGGCACTTGTGCTTGTGCAGACATTTTGTCCACTAAAATACCTCCTGCGTGCTTGGCTAGTCTTCGCTGAGATTGGCCGCCGGGAACGAAACACGGTCAGGAGGATATTATTAATACGATCCAAGCTCAATTTCAAGGCTAAAACTTCGATCAAAGCAATTTTTGCAAAATAGGTGCATCCTGTCGTTTCTCCTTTTGCTAAATCTATTGGTGCCTGAATGCCTATTTACTGCCTAGTTGACTGAGTTGTCATGTTATCACTGTATCTGTGCTATTCCGTCTCGATTGCATTTTAAATGTTTTCTTTATCATTAACTAGCTGTACCCGCATGCGTTGCTATGCCCTTTTTCCTACATACTACCCGCCTACGTACCAACTATCCACCTACCACCAACCTACCTCCTACCCTACCTACCTACTACCCTACCTACCTACTACCCTACCTACCTACTACCCTACCTACCTACTACCCTACCTACCTACTACCCTACCTACCTACCTACTACCCTACCTACCTACTACCCTACCTACCTACCACCCTATCTACTACTCTAACGACTACCCTACCTACCAATTACACCTACTCTACTATCCTACTACCCTACCTACTACTCTACCTACTACCCTGCCTACCTACCTACCACTTTCTTACCTTTTAAACCTTCCCTGGACTTCCACTAATATTTCAACTTTAAAATTAATAGCTCAAAGAGTATATAACCACTACGTATGAATAGCTTATCAAGAAAAATCATAGACAACCTATAAAAAGACATTTACACTTTTGTTAACCTGTAGAATAAATCTTAGGTATTATTTTCGGAAATTAAAAATTTAATAATTAATAAATAATTTACACAAATTAATGTCTAAAACAAACAAATATAACAGTACCTGAACTTTCGAGACATTTTACAAAAAATAAATTTCTGAACGCACACATGAATAGTTGTTACAGTATTTGACAGGATTGGACAACGAATGTTTGACATGTAATAAACAAATCAGCATTTATTGAAATGATTAAGTATTCATTACACATATCGATTTTTCATTGTTTTTAAGATGTATTATGCTATTCGGGGCGGAGACAAATCCAACGAATCAATAACCATGAAAATTGGTTCAGCAGATCTCGAGTTATAAGTGTTGTAACAAACCCGTCTTTGTTTTATATATATAGATTTTCGAGAGAGAGCCTCTCCTTTTCCTCTAACGCACACAAAAGAAAGAGGTGCTTAGCTAATTCGTGTGCTTGTATTTTAATTTAATTCAAAGGGAATCGCTAACCACTAATATAACTGTTGCTAAACAAAGTTAAAAACAAACGCTTAAACAAAGTTAAACAAAGCTAAACAAAGAACAAAGTGGAACGATAAAATTCGATTCAATCAGTGTTCCGTTACTCACACATAATATGAAACATAGAGATTTACGTTGACATTTTCCTATTCTAAATTAATTTATTGATAAATTATTGACATTCTTATTATTATAACATATCAATTATTAAATTCGATTTCAGTGTACTATTTAATTTTGCATGCTAGTTTTAGCGAATTGTGTAAGCTACTGTAACAAAACCTGACCATCAACATTGTACTACAATTCTAGCAAATAATAAATTTCATTTCATTTCATTTCATTTCATTTCATTTCATTTCATTTCATATGTGATCCAAATATGGTTGATTTTGGAGTACTTTAGCGGTTGCTATGACTTGGAAGCAAGAAAACTATAGCAATATTTTTATTCCCAGACACCATTGACTTATATATTACTGCGTAAGGACTGGGCGGACGGCATGTTAAAATGACGCCTCGAACGTGGTCCCAAAACGGTCTTTCCTAAGCCGAAGTGAACTAGTTCACGATCGGCTCTCTTCGGGTGCGGTCGTAAATTTTATTAAAAGCTTTATTTATGTTCTTTATACCTCGAAAATACCACGCAGCTTATACAAGGTTACGTTAACGAGCAGACTACACCGATTCTCTGTATGGCGAACGCGTCGAGCAAATGTTCGGACGACCGTATCTTTAGTTTTTATATCAATGCCAGACACACATATTATACCTTTGCTAAAATATAATTAGCGTATATACAATACATTTATTTTGACTATTCACACGTCTGGACGTACTTTTTTGTTTCGGAATGCATTACGAGTTGATGTGATAAAATAAATAATTTTATTGACCTTGGCCTTGAAAGGGTCAACGAAGCGACTTAACGCGCTTTTCGAAGCACGGAGAAAGCTCAGTATTTACTGGGTGGTTATCCATCTACGGACCAACCTAGGCAAGCACGGCTTAACCTAAACGACCTGAGCGTATGTTTCCCTATAAAGCGTATGTTTCCCTATAATGATGTGCAAATTATGAAAAAGTAGTAATGCATTATTACAAACCCGTCAAGGAGTGATAGTCTAGTCAGTAGTTTAAATTTGATGTAAACCTTTTAATAAAGTATCGGTTACTTTAACTAGATTTTGTGTACATCCTGGTTAAATACTCATATTATTACGAAAATCTAGATATTTGTTAAACATAAACGTTGTCAGTATCAACATAATGAGGTGTGGTTAAGAAAAACTGAAGTATGGATAGACAAACATAATTATGTACAGTCTGTACCCAGCATTACCTAACCCCTCATCTAACACTACTTGCCCTCTTCTTCTTTATACGAGGGGTCATATAATGCTGGGCAATGACTGTACATTTGAAGCAATGTCGTAAGAGCTTTTTTGTAACTTGAAGTGGAAAGCCAACAGATTTAAGGTTAACTAAGTACAACCAGATGAAGAGAGAATGGCACTGCAGAAATGTAGTGGCAAAAATCGTTGGACATTATACTCAACACTATTTTTAAAACCAGTGGCTGTATACCTGGCCTCGCATATAATTTAATCATCATTTTTAATGAGGATGCGTTTCGAACTGTTCTGAAAAGGTGTTACATTTTCTGAAACTGAGAATCTTCTGTACATTCTCGAATACTCTCGAATACGTCAAAATAAAACAGGAATTGGTTTATTTCTTGAAAGATTTAACACCATCACCCCTTTCCAACTATTTTGGACTGTCGGCTTCCAGTTTAAACGAATGCATCTGAGTACGAGTATTTTACATGGAACCAAGGTCTATCTGACCTCCACAACCCAGTTAGTACCAGGTAATACGATACCATTTTGTAAGACCAGTTGTCAAACTTTCAGGTCACTGCCATGACTTTCTGTAACGATTGTCAAATTTGACGACACGGTTGGCGCAGTGGCTGACTTATTCGACTGCTGCACTGCGTGTTGTAGTGCATTACATAAAGTGCTAGTGAAAACCAGTTATTATTGAAGCTTCTTCTTATGATAAACAACTTCACTGAAACTCATAAGAGTTCTTTACTAAGTTCCACAGGTTCCCAATTAAATCTTTATTTAATATATTCTACAGAACCGTCGGACTTCGGCGAGACGCCAGTGGAGGTGGTCGCAGATTTGGGGCGCTCCATAACCCTAACCTGTCAAGCTAAAGGAGAACCGGAACCCAGGATCTCATGGCACCGAAATGGGGAGACTATTGATGGTAGAGAATTCTTCTAACTTTTACGCAGAAAAAGTGAAAGTGTAGACAGCGTTTTTATTTCATTTTTCGCAATGAAATGAACCGGTTACACGTCACTGGTAACAAAACTAGTGTTTGCTGGCCTCTTTTTCTGTTAAAAGTCCATACTACGCTAGTTCAGCATTGTTATTCAATTAATCGGTCCGATTCTCATCGAATCCGATTGGATTAGCCACGGATCCCCACGAAAAAACAATTCAATTTTGTATATAATAAAAAATAAAAAGTGGAAAAGGATCACGGTCTACTTAAGAAGTTAAGTATAATATTTTTCGAAAATGATTTTCTTTTATCTAATTTTCAAATGAAATGAAGTTATAATTTAAAAAGGATTAGTGTAATAAAACTCTCACAAACTACCAGGCGGCCAGAAACATGACGGAGGTATTGTTTATTGTTAATAGGAATCTCATAATCAAATCGATATACCCTTCTAACATCATGCAGTATTTTTTTTGTAGCAGATGTGAATCAAGGATAGTGAACCATATTCCGGTCACACCATTCCGGTCAGTTTGTAGTCTTACAAACTACCAGGAGACCGGAATGGTGAAGTAGTAGTGTCCTCATTGCATAATTTTAGAAAATATATGTAGATTCTCGACTAGACTACAGGCCACTTAAAGTTTTTAGTGCATACTTATTTCTTTGATGTATTTTTTTGGAAAAACGAGTATAATATTATGCAAAAATACTACTGCACGTACATTTAAATAAATCGTTTAATGGATGCTTTGACACGAACACCGAACAATATATTGTTATTTAACTGGGTAGTTATTTATTTTATGGAAGTAGGACTTTAAGATTTTATATACAAACCGTATGAGAAAAATTACCATTAAAAAGAAAAACAAAAGACTACTCATTTTACTATTTTATTATTGTATGAGTTCAAGGTTCTATAAAATCTATTTTAAAACCAATATACTTTTATTGTGGTTGATCACGTTTTGAGATACTTACTGAATATGTATGACGATTGCAATCTTATTATTTAATCACCTCACTGTAAGCCACCCAAATATAATGAAATAAAAAATAAAATGCGCGATCAAAAATAAGTACAAACTTCTGGATTTTTAAGAAACTCAAGTCAAAACAAATTGTCTGTATCTATTGTTTTCGTTTAGAAAATGAATCGTTGTAGTTTTAAAAAAAATATTTGGTCGTTTTCATTAGCTTTTTACACGACTGCACAAAAAAAGAGTGTTATGTTTTTTAAATATTCTGTCTCAAATATTATTCTGTCTGTATTTGCATCATATTCTCAGTTAGGTATGAGCAAACATATTTGTGATTAGTTAATAATGTTTCTTTTTGGATGACGGTGGAATTTCATGTCTAGAAAACCGAGCACTACAAAATAGGAATTTTGCATCTAAGTTCCTGAACATTCAGTTGTGCATGAAAGGAGTGAGTTATTTTCTAAAGCTAAACTATTTTGTCTAGACGACGACAGCTCTGGAAAATACAAAGTGATGACGAAGTACAACATCCAAGGGTTCGAAGGTCTTCTGACCGTAACTTCGTTGGAGCCAGAAGATAGTGGTATCTATTCCTGTCTGAGCATCCAAGAGAACCCTGAAGCCGATGATTGCAGCCATACTTCGACGTTTAATATTACCTTAAATGTAAATTGTAAGTACTTAAATGTTTGAAGTTTTACATAATTATAGCATTCGATACATTACGGTGAATTAATGCCACTACACCAGACTTCTATAAACTTTTTCTATCAAACTACGTACAAGCGTGATATTTCAGATTTAGGGTACTGCAAAACTTTACTCTCTGCAAAAGTTACTTTCGGATCGAATATATCCGGCTCGAAGGACCAATGATAGAGATGACAGGCCGTGGTAGTGTAAAATGAAAACGTGTGGACTGTTTAACATGTTTTGAGAATGAAAATATAAGACAAAATATACCGATAAGTTTTGTGTTTCAGATGCTCCGTATTTTGAAGATGGCAATAAAACTAAGCTAGTTTTTGGCAAAACCAACCAAGAGTGAGTATTTAAACCACTGTACGGAAAAGCTTCCTATCAAGTTGTGCCATAAGCATAATAGACGATTTACAGCCTTCCATATTCAGTCCATCCTAGCACGTTCTTAAAGTCGTGTCGGTAGAGCTCAATAACTATAAATCTATGTCAATTAAGTCACTAATGTTTTTTATTGGCGTATAATTTATGTCAATAATCAATCCTTTTTTAACTTAGGTTTCTTTTATTTTACCTCTAAGGTAAAATAAAAGAAACATACACACCAGTCGTTCAAAACTAGATTTGAATTACTCTTAAATTATGCAGGAATATGTTAACAGAAATAGATACTCAATACAACATTTCTACGTCACGTGAATCGTAATTTGGTCAGGATAACAAAAACAATTAATTACTAGAAACATAAAATTGTGGGCTATAAACCAGTTTTAAAGGCCATTTTTTTGGAGAGGGAAATCATCAAATGACTCCTCCCGCTCTGGGCAGAGCGTCTTCTACTGACTAAAAACCACCCATGTTTCTTCTTAGCTCTTTGTGCCGAGGCCGCGGTATCTCTTTCGAAGAAACCGCAGCCCCAACCTTACCTTTGTAGTGTTAGATGAGCTACTAATTAATTGACCATTGTTTAAACTCATAAAGCATTTATAATTTCATATTTTATAATTATTAAGACATTTTAGAATTCTTACTTCATAAGAGTCATGTTTTGTAAATTTCAACGTCTGTATCTTGGTAGTCTATTATAGGTACTAGTTGTCTATTGTATAATTTAAATACCAACAGCTACTTGTACTTACACCTAATAAATAGAATAGAAGTGTTTGGTAAACATGCTGTCGCTTGAGTATTTACTCTAAGTGTACCTACTTAAAGCAAATACTCAAGCAACACCATATCACATCATGTTACCATGCTAAACAACTTACGAGTGCTTCATTATCATAACTTGGAGATGTTGTTATTCCTGCCTTTATCCCAATTTATTTGGAGCCGGTGCAGCATGTCTTCTTCTATAACTCATCCTCTCAAAAGTTATCTCCTTTCTAGCCATATCATTCTTCACACAGTTTATCCAACATCTTTTTGGTCTTAAAGCCTATTATTTCTACTTTCATACTAAACATTTTACTCACTACATTTTCCTCATTCCTCCGCATCCCATTGGAAGCAATTACCTTGTTTTGTTCACTGGTTTGATGTTGTAGCAACGACCAATATGAACGCATGTTAGGTGAAAGTCTACTGACAATATTTTTATTCGACATCATATTATACGCTCATATATAGTATATCATTATCCTGATTCAGGATTATCGATTGATTGACTCTCATAATCATCCTCAGCATCATCTGCCTAAAATAGTTCACTGCTGGATATGGGCCTCCTCAATCGCATACCACTCAACTCGATTCTCAACAATTCGCATCCAGTTACTACCAGTTCGCACAATTCTCATACATAGCCAATATGTGTCGCGATATAGCTTCAATCGACTCTTGATTGATTTTCATTTAATGATTCAGTGTGGTGTAAACATTTCTTCAGCTAGCTGTACTGTTCATTCCTATGTTTCCAGAGTCGAGATAGTATGTTCCGCCAACGGTTACCCAGCACCCACATACAGAATTTTCAGAGAATTAAGAGATGATGTTATGTTCGAGTACGATAAAAAACAGATAAAGTTGACTGACGACGATACCAAGGCGGTTTTGACCGTAGTAGCCAACCAGACCACGTTTTGGCAAAGGTTCAAATGTCAGGCAAGCAACGAGCATGGCGATTCTGACAAGTATATCACGATTGTGAAGATTGAGAAACCGAAAAAGGCCGATGAGGTTAGTTTGAATAATAATAATTATGATATGTTTATAAAGTAATGTGAAAAGAGAGTTTTAGTTTTTGTGTGTACACATAGTTCAGCACGTTTTAAAAATATGTCTACACACTATCAGACAATTAGCCAAGTACCTTTCTAAACTCCAGCTGACAACTATTTGACGTCGATTCCATGAAGGTGAATCTTTCACATCGAAAGGTAAAACAATTGACGATGACGTCAATTGTTTAGGCTAAATTTCTACAGTGACTTTGAAATGACTGGCATAAACCTTATTAAACAGATTTTATCATTGATACGATAAAATATTGAATGTGACAAAATCTTCTAAAGGGAAAAAAACGGAAACTGGTGCGTGTGAAAATACACTTAGCAAATAGTTTTGAATTGGTGTTTTGCTCTAGCAGTTATCGTAGGCGTCTTTTTATTGGCATACTTTTTCACTCTCGTCATAAGAAAACCTATAAAAGAATTTATAACATTGTCTCATTTATTGTTGCAAAAGGTAATGTTTTTATATTTCCAGGTAACCGCATATAACACCACTTCAAATGCAGTATTTGTGAATATAACGTGGTATGACAATTTACAATTTCCAATTGACGGTAAGATTACAGATTGTATTTAGTTGTATTTACAAAAGAAATTGTTTTAATAGACTATTTCTTTTTCTCGAATCGATGACTCAGATTTGTCCGACCAGTACGTTGCAACCTGGACATCTCTTTTTTTTATGGGGGGTGCCCGCTCTTGGGCAGAGCGAAAGGGAGTGTCAGACTTCTACTGACTAAAAATCACCCATGTTCCTTCTTAGCCCTTCATGTCGAGGCCGCGGTATCTCTTGCGAACAACCCGCAGACCTGGACATCTCTGACGCTGGCTTTATTCATATCCTGGAGGGTGCAGTTAGGTGTACACGACGGGCAAGAGAAGTGGTGTGGCATATCCTGTGTTGGGGCTCCACAATCACACTCACTTTGTTTTTTTTTATACTGTTAAATTATTATAATAATAATATTGTTTTATTAGGGACAACATATTATATGATCCATTTTTGTTAGTAAAAAACTTATACACTAGGTTTAGTAACAAATTTTTTGGAATACACATTTAGTGAGTCATGTACTTACGAGGTATTTCCTGAGGATAATGATTCCGCAAGAGATGCCTCAGCACAGGAGCTCTCGTGTCCTCAGCCACGACTTTCAGGATGCTGGATTATCATTGCTGTATTTATAATACAATAAATATTGTTTGATTAGTAATGTATATGTAAGTAAATGATCCTTAAAGGGAACGTGTTTATTTCATGTAAGCTAAAAGTTAAACTCTCTTTTTTCCAGTATTCGAAATTCAATTTGCAAAAGAGCAAAGTAATGGCAAAAAGCTATCGATGCCCACTTTGAATACATGGAGAAAAAGTAAGCAAACTGACATTAAGTTTGCTGACCTATCGATAGCACCTACTGACGAAGAAGTAAATGGTAAGGGCATTCGTTATTATTGAGGGCCAGCGCTTAGTTTTAGAAAGTCATAATGTGTCATCTACTGCCTACCTTTGCCCAACTATGTTGGGGTCGACTTCCAGTCTAACCGCCTGCAGCTGAGTACTAGTATTTTACCTGGAGCGACTGTCTAGCTGACCTCTAGAACCCAATTAGTACTGGGTGATACGATACCCGTTGGTAAGATTGGTGGTCAGAGTTTTGGGTTACTGACTACCACTAACGACCATAAAAGATCGGTGATCGAAATGGGTGGTCACTCTAGGCAACGAGCTGATATGTATAGCCACCTGTTCCCTGACTCTTTTCACTTTAATTACATGAGTATTTTAAGCGCAAAACGCGTTAACAAAGACGTTCTCATGGTTTCCTTTTGTTTGCGACTGGATTGTTTGACTTTGACACCTGCCATACCTACTTTCAAATTAGTATAAAATAGTTTATTTGTGTCCGTTATTTCTCTTGAAGACTATTTTCCCTTCATCTTTCAGCGTTTATAGTTGAATTAGGAGAATTAGAACCAGAAACATCATACTGGATCAGGGTCCGAGTAACGAACGAAGTCGGAGAGTCTCTCTGGTCAGATCCTGTCCTAGCTTCCACATTAGCCGAGGACGAGGAGACCACCACCACGGAAGCTCCTGAGGCTGAACAAGAAGTGGGTGATGTTGAGCAATCTATGACCGAAGCAACCTTCTATGGCATTTTCTTTGCTGGTGGCATTTTTGTGGTATCTTTCGTTTGCATGTTCGCTATGAGAATGGTTAAGTAGATTGTTTTTGTTTTATGTAAAGTGAATTGATTGTACTGTATTTATTGAACCTACTATTTATTTGATTGTAAACTTGAGATACAAATAATTTAAGTTTTATTTCCGTACGTGTAAATACTTTTTTTTTTAAGTAATCGAATGTTATAATTATATGCAAATTGTTATTTTATGTATGTTGTTCAATTTATTTGATCATTTATATTTTAATATTTCACGACAACATGTTTCATGGCAAATAAATAGTAAAACTTACGAAGGTGTTTTATTTTTGATCAATAAAGCACCGAAAACTTTATAACACACTCCACCTATCCACGAGAAATCACCCAGTTATACATGATTGCTGCTCCTCGTGCAAAACCAGCGTGGGCTGCTAGTTGACAAATTAATACACCATTCAAATGTTTATAAACCATTTTATTAGAGGCAGAAACACCAGTGTAATTAACATAACAATTAGTGTATATGAAACTCATTAGCCGACAATATTATGAATGTACACAGTAGAAATTACCAGAGTCGTGTACATGTATTACAAACGGCAATAAACATTTTATAAAACAATGATTTTCGTTCAACTACTTATAAACTTTTATGTAAACGCTATGATTGTTCAATTTTCACGAAAGTGAATATGCAGCACGTTTTGTATGAGGCTCATTTAAGCCTTTAATGTTTAGTGATACCAAAGCTTCTTAAGCTAACTTTGCAAGTAATATTTAAAGGTACATAATTCTTAACGTGTTAGGAGCAATAAAAATGTCAAAAACGATCGCCAATCATGACATTTTTATAGAATCAATCTCAAAGATTGATTATTTGATCGTTCATTTTTAGCTCATATTAAAAGGTAAACCTATCTATGTTTTACCTAAAGAAGCGATACAAAGGAAAACAAATATACAATAGAATAATCAGTCTTCCTGCGAGTACGTGGTAGAACTGCGGCTTATGCAATTAAAATTGACCGATTTTTGGTTTAGGTTAGGTATAAGTAGGTTGGAATGTAAAACTCTAAAAAAATGTCAACAAATTTCGAATTAAATAGTACCTGCATAAATATTGTCATAGTTTATAATGTTAAGGATTCGATTTCTTCAACATTTAAAATTAAACTTACTCTAACAACGACAATAACTTAAAATATACTTAATAGTAGTTATCTACTCGTACATAGTGCATGTATCAGTTCCAGCTACACATACCTATTAGTGTACTTTTGGAGTTAATTTATGGACCTACAACCTACCAACCGTCTACTTCAAGAGAAGAATTTAAAAACATGCAGTGCTGCGCCTATCATGCAGGTTTGACTTAACAGTTCTGCAATGGTAATTTTTAAATTAATTGAAAAACGAATATTGATCTTCCCCCCCCCCTCCGCCCTTCTAGCTCTGTGGTTCTTTCTTAAAGTAAACGGGTAAGCGTTGGAAGCCACAGGGTTTGAAAACCTCCTTTTACTTCCTTTATCAGAGGATATCACTTGAAAGTAGGCTTACATATTATTATTTTAAGATTTAATTTCAGTTTATCCGGAGGTAAAAATATGCTTAACTCCAAAAGTACGCTTTAAACCCTTTTACATATTATATGCGAAAACTTAAAGCTACGTTACTTTATGCAGAGCTAAACAATTAGTATAAGTTTATACGTATTTACAAGTGAAAGTAAGCTGCGAAAATCGGTGCTCTAGCTGCGTTTAATCAAAAGTTTTCTGCAATTTTATGATAGATTCTTCAAGAAAATATAAAATAAATGGACCAGAAGTTCTGTCTTAATTAGAAATCGTTTAACGTTTCCTTATAGACCCATTGTCTTTGACGTGTCGATTGTCATTTTCTGTAAATTCATTGTTTAGATTCTTTATAATAACACGTGCTCAAGCAAATCACAGCAATATAAAATACATGAAAACGCGCATTTTTACTTGGAAAAGAAAATAAGCAAGAAACCCTTCCTAGTCGTTACCGTTCATGTACATTTATTTAATTTTTAAATACATGTTATCTATTAAAAAGTAACCTCTGGCTGTTTAAATATTCGGTAGGAGAATTGAACACTTAATTATTTAAAACTTCAATAATAGACAATTATTTTGTTTAAATTAAATATTATCTATCTACATTTACTTTGGAATGTCATGGGGATAGAATGTCACTTAAATTAACACTAAAAAATAATATTTTTTTACGATTTGGCTTAAATATTTGGCATGGAGTTAACAATTATCTGATTACCTACTAAATATTTTATGAATTCATCTCACAATTTACTCAAGTCAAACGATATCCAATCAGCAATTTTATTGGTAACACGCAGTAAATATATTTCTTATCTGATAAAAGTAACATTAACATTGAACCGTACTTATTTAACTTTAAAACTCAACATTGTCTATCAGCTGGCATCCATAACTAAGACTTCAAAATCATCACAAACCTCTTTATACATATACTCTAAAAAGAAAATATCCCCACGTCAAACAAAAGCTGTTTTTTTTAATAATAGAGGTTGCACAAAATGGCTGCAATGACAAGCACTAGGGTGGCAGTGAGCCTGACAGCGTCGTCAGTTGTTTTCGCGTCGGCGACCTCCATCCATTCGGAGTTGCCGGCGGCATTGCGCGTACGCACGCGGACGTGGTACAGCGTACTATTCGTTAGAGGTCCCACTGTGAAGAGGGTGTCTGTAAAAGAGAAGAAGGATTTGTTAAAACCTTATTTTATCATAACATCGTGTATGTACTTCGATACAGGAGAAATTCCTGGAGGAGGAAAGAAGAAAAAGGTAAGGTAGAGACGTAGGTACTACAGAACACCTATATTTCACCAGTGATGTTTGAGTACAAAACATGATACTGGTTTGCTACTGAGGAATTCTTGGAGGTATACCCCGTATACCCAATCCCGACCTAAAAATCTAACCCAGGACCTCATGCTCTAAAGTAGCGCTTGCGGTTACTAGATCAATGACCCGGTCTAGATACTTTCTCATCTTTGGTCTTGAAAATCATTACTAGCCTGCAGAGTTAAGGAGGGGAAGGTTGGCTGCCCAAGTAGCGCTCTTACTCTCGTTGGATTAGATTTATAAAATATTACTAAGATATATCTTACTATTGGCCTCTTCGATGTCAACACGGAATTCAGGTGCACCATCCCAGTCTACTGGATAACCCTCTTGAGCATGAGCCAGTTGGAAGATGTATCCTGAAATGAAACATTACCTTGTTCATTTTAAAAATATGACACATCTTGTAATAATAAACTTTGGAGATGTGATCAGCTAAAATGTCTCAAACGAAACATCTTGAAATAAAAAATAGTTTTGATCGTAATTGCATACCTACTTAGCGTGAATTGTAACGTGGTCAGCACATTTAAACTAAGTTACAAGATTTATCTGTCAGGGTCGTCACTGTTATGGAATATTGATACGAGTATCAGAAACAGATCCTGAAAATATTTGTTGGTCTCGTTCAGTTTCATCTGTAAAATCGGTCCTTAGAAATTAAACATCATTTACCAATAACTGTCAAATTGTTGGGGTCTGGCGAAACTTCATCACCAGTAGCGAAGATGCATGATGTGCAGGTAACGTTGAAAGTCAGCTCGGTGGCATTGGCCGTTGCCAGGTTAACCTGTAACACATATTAAAAATTGTATTTTTGTCAAAAGACCACGCTAAAGTCCCTTTGTTAGTCAAGCTTGACAGTAATCCAGAAAAACTAAACTAACTGCCGCACTCAGAGAGCTTTAATGTTTACTTAGGCCATCACTTAGTAAAGGTTTTGACATTTTTGTCATACAAAAGTATGTCAAACCTTTACTAAGTGACAGCTTAAGTAATCAGTAAATTTCACTGAGTACAGCCGTAAGCACGATTAATTTCCTTATACCTTTCGTTAGTTCGTACTAAGGTTCTTGCCTGTCTTTGAACAGAGGCAAAATAATAATTAGATTGTTGCAAAACATAACATCACGCCTGTAATCCCTGAAGGATTAGGCAGAGGTGTATCCATTAGTATACCCACATAGTATATCCCACTTAGGTTTTTGTCCAAACCAATTTCCGTTAGTAGCACCAGTAAAAGTAGAAGTAAGCAGTCTTAGATTTAAGTAGCAAAGTTTTAGACAACCTTAGCCATAAATCTGTCTAAAATGCTGCTATTAAGATGAAACAGTACAAAAAAGGATGAAAATAATTGATTTCTGACAACAAATGACATGAAAAAAAAACACAGAAAGACAACACACATTCGATAGAAAATGAATACTCACGAAATCTGGGGGTTCAGGCTTGGAGCCAGGGTTGACATGGAAGATGATGGATTCTGAGCCCTTAGAGTTGTTGGCAGAGCATCGGTATTCGCCATAGGTGCTCTCGTCCCTGATCCTAAGGATCAGCACAGAGTTGGTCCCATCTTCAGAGGTGATGACCTGAAGGTATTTTGTGTTAATATTATAAATGCGAAAGTTACTGCCTCTTGACAGATAAGAAGTCTGACATTTAGAGAAATACATAATTATGCTCCCTTTTATCCAAATACGCAGGGTCGGGCAATGGCATATCTATATATTACATTTTGATACGTGGGGAAACAATTTATTGCACAGCTGCAATAAACTGTTTCCCCACGTATGAAAATGTAGCCGAGAATTGCATTAACAAATGCCCACGACGTATTCTAATACAATTTCGAAGAAATAAAATAATAGAACGGAATCTTTTGTTGTCACGAATTATTAAGAAACTCATTTTATTTCGCTTTTTTTCCGCACTGTGTTTTCTCCAGGTTAAAGGAGATGCAAAGTTATGAAACCACTGAACAGCCTTATGTGAAAAATTGAAAATTCAAATATTTTTGAACTTCGAACACAAATAAAGAAGCCAAAGAAGCTAGTT
The DNA here is from genome assembly GCA_949774965.1 of Diarsia brunnea. NCBI lineage: Eukaryota > Metazoa > Arthropoda > Insecta > Lepidoptera > Noctuidae > Diarsia > Diarsia brunnea. The sequence goes on along the minus strand of OX458999.1, from coordinate 8,621,345 downwards.
TTCAAGAAACTGTATTGAAAAAGAATGAATTTTTAACTTCTCTTCATATTCCTTGTTTGCTTCGGAGTGGCTTTCGTTAAGCGTGTATCGTTTGAGCGAGAATGTCTTTTCAAGCGCTAACATTGCAAGGGTTGAACTAACAAGTTCACCAGTGTCCGGGTATAATGCTTCATCAATCTTCGTCTTGATTTTGTATCGGTTTAAAAATTACGCTTATATAAGCAGGATGGGAAGATTAGTGATGTTTCAGCGAGTTTGATTATGGGGTATCAAAAAATCATTAATACTGTTACGGTTAACCAGCATCATTCCAGTTTCGGGCAAAATGGCCCCTCCACAAGTCTTCTAGTTCGTTTGACCCAGTGTTAATGCTTACCACTGTCCAACCGTTAATAGAAATCATCATCATCATTTCAGCCATAAGACGTCCACTGGTGGACATAGGCCTCCCCGAGAAGGGGGGGGGGACTTGCCATAATCGCCACGCTTGGCAGGCTGGTTGGCGATCGCAGTATGGTTGTTACGAAGGCACAGAGAACGCTGCTGCCCATTCTCTGGTAAGTCCCTTAGTCACCTCTTCACACCACCACGCCACGGGATTCTTTACGTCCGACACCATACGGAACTTCAACTTCTTTCTTTTAATAGAAATAATAATCCTGAAATACTGTGTTTGTGGAATACATCTCAAATCTAGAAAAGGTAAAAGTATGCTCACCGTGTCAGTATCCGTAATTGCTTCGTCATCGAAGCCGTTTATCCTCCTGAACCATCTGTAGGTAGGTGGTGGGTTCGCAATGGCACTGCAAGTCACATTTTTGCTGAAATCGAGAAAATAATACGATTTTAGTACTGAAAACATAATTTTATTTAAACTTCATTTTTCCTATATTTATATTTACTTTGTGTAATGTTATTTCATCACTATTGATCTAGTAACGGAAAAGGAAATCATCGTGAGGAAACTGCCTTCGAATGTTTGGTTCTAAGACATTCACCAACCCGCACTGTGCCAGCTTGATGAATTATAGCCCATTAATTCTACTCATAAAAAGGAAGCACCAGCAGTGGCAACATTATAGTCGGATAGTTGTTTGACGGCACGGTGGGTGCAGTGGCTGAGCGATTGGACTGCTGCGCTACGTGTCGCGGATTCGATCCCCGCACGGAACAAATATTTGTATGGCCTACAGATAGTTGTTTTGGGTCTGGGTGTGTTTGTGTACGTGAGTTTAAATGTTTGTAAACGCACCCACGATACAGGAGAAATTCCTAGTGTGGGGCAACATTTAAAAAAAAAAATCTTATTGGTGTTAACTAACGCTTTCAAACTATTGAAGCGTAGTATTTACAGATCGTTCCGTCTTTGATCTTAATTAATTGATTAGAGACGTTTACAAATGACTGAATTCAAAGCTAAGGTATTATTCTTTCCGTCAGGGCTGCGGGTCCCGTCGGGGCTGTGGGTTGTTCGCAAGAGATACAGGCCTCGACATGAAGGGCTAAGAAGGAACATGGGTGGTTTTTAGTCAGTAGAAGTCTGACACTCCCTTTCGCTCTGCCCAAGAGCGGGAAGGGTTATTTGATGATTTTACACCCGCCAAAAAAAAAAAAAGGCGTACTGGTTTCCTCACGATGTTTTCCTCCATTAAAGCAGCTCCCAATTTGCACAGGAATCCGAAAATTCAGAGGTATTAAGACTATCACTGCTTTTGACGATAGATATGGTATTTATTTATTTAGGGTCTCCCACAAAATAAATTATTAAGTACACATCTATTGGGTTTTGGTCATTACAAAGTTAATAAGTTAGTGTAAAAATGTAATGGTAAGTACTTACGTATCATTTAGAATAGCGTACACTTCTTCAGTCTTGTATTTTTGGTTTGAGTAAATCATTTGCGTGTCGCTGTTGTACAAAATAGGCTTATCTGGAACAAGAATTCAGTACGTTCAAATATTGGACACATTTTAATATAGCAACTCGTCATCATCTGCCTAGCCTTTTCCCAACTATGTTGGGGTCAGCTTCCAGTCTAACCGGATGCAGCTGAATACCAGTACCTATTTTACATAGAGCGACTGCCTATCTGACCTCCACAACCAGTTAATACTAGGTAATATGATACTCTTTGGTAAGACTGGATGTCAGAATTTCAGGTCACTGACTACCTGTAACGACTGCCAAAGGTCTATATATGGCAGCCGGGAAAAACAGCTTAACGTGCTTTCCGAGGCACGGAGGAAACTCGGTATGTCGGGCGGTCACCCATCCACAGACCTACCTAGCCAAGCACAGCTTTACGTAAAGATCGACCCGAGTGCAGTTCTTATTTAGCCACGAGCTCCTCTAACATAATATAGTAACTCTTCAGTATTCGTAAAATCTGTGACATAGCACAAGCACAGAAGAATGTTCGTCATTAATAAGGTTATCTTTTACAAGTTAAAGCTAAAGATTCTGTTTGTCGATTTATGTTAATTCAGATACAAAACATTTTCGAAATTAAACTCAGAACTATTTTTTTAATTTTCGAAAATTAAATCTTCTGTCATGAGCTGATCTGAATCGGATGTCAGATTTCCTATGAGTACTATCAATTAATCAATTACATCAGTATGTGGCAGTCCATCGCAGGCGTGGCACTTGGATAATTATAATGTTGATACCTACGTACTGTCTGTTTTCAGAATTGAACAAAATATTATAATCACCAATGACGTGACCTACCGTTCTTCCCATTTGTGATCATATTTACGATACCATACAATTTTGTAACTACACTTGGGAGCAAATAAATCGAGCCACTACCTTTTTTCACGTAAAATGGTAAATATTTTTGGTAATATGGAACGTATCAATTCGAACTATATATCGCCTAAAAGTTTAGTTAATAACCTTTACAATGAGGGTAAATTATTGAATAATAACCTTATTGAATGATAAATTATTGGCTCTGCAAGAAAAATGGTAATTTTGATAGAAAATTTAGTAGGGCTAAAACAGTCCATAAAAACAATAAAAAACAAAATTATTGCAAAAAAAATATTCTTAATAACTGGTATTACCCCCCCGTGCCCTGATACATTCTTGTAGCCTATTAGTCATCGATCTGATCAGCGTTACGATGACATATTGTGGTATGTTCTCCCACTCTTCAAGCACAGCGACTTTAAGCTCGGGAATGGATGAAACAGCGGGAACCCTGGCTCGGACTCTCCGTTTTAGCTCGTCCCATAGGTGTTCGATCGGGTTCAAATCGGGACTTCGTGCTGGCCATACCATTTGTTGAATCCCGATCGCAGACAAGTATTCCGTAACGATCTGCGCGGTATGAGGTCTCGCATTGTCATGCATAAACAAGAAATTTTCTCCGACAAAACCAGCATACGGCATTACGTGGTTTTCAAGAATGTCAGTTATGTATCGGTCAGCTGTTAATCCACGTCTACCACTGCCATCGTTGGCGGGGTCGACGAAGACAAGTTCCGTTTTTCCGTCTAGAGAAATTCCTCCCCACACCATACAAGAACCACCACCAAAACTCACAGTTTCTCGAATGCAACATTGGGCAAATCTTTCACCAGGACGTCTATACACTCGGTTTCTCCCGTCATTGCTAAAAAGACAGATTCTTGACTCGTCAGAAAACAAAACTGACCTCCAGTCTTCTAACGTCCAATTAATGTGTTCTCGAGCAAACTCCAAGCGAGATCGGCGATGAGCTACAGTCAATTTTGGGCCAGTTGCTGGTTTGTGTGATGTTAAATTTCGTTCTTTTAGTCTTCGTCTCACTGTCCACCTACTGATTGAGACTCCTCGAACGTCACGTAACGCTTGCTGTAGCTGAACAGCATTAAGTCCACGGTCGCGCAACGAATTGGTTGCAATAAAGCGGTCGTCACGTTCTGTTGTTGCCCGTGGTCGGCCAGTTCCAGGTCGCCGAACAAAAGCACCAGTCTCCAGATACCTGCGGTATACCCGCTGTACCTTTGAACGACTCAAATGAAGTCTGCGTGCCACTTCACGTTGTCCGTGTCCAACCTCAAGTAAAGCTACAACTTGGGCAGCTTCCGTCGGTGTAGTATCCATTTTATCAGGTTATTTTGATTACACAGACACAGATAAAGACAACAATAACAAGTAATATGGGTATGATTAACAAAAACCTCAAATTTAATCTTTTCTTAACAGAGTACAATAAAAATGTCATAAGCAAATTAAATGCGATAATTTTATTCTACCCTTTAAACTTTAATTTAAATAAAAAAAAAATGAAATTTTGACAACTAACTACCCTCTTTGTAAAGGTTATTAAATACCCTTTTAGGCGATATATGTTTCGAATCGATGCGTTCCATAATACCAAAAATAATTACCATAATGCGTGAAAAAGGAAGTGGCTCGATTTATTTGCTCCCAAGTGTATTTGGGAAGGAGAAGTACTAAAAAACTATTTGATATATGTTTGTCTGATTGCATGGACCGATGCACTGCAGGAGGAAGGTTTATTTGTGTTGATTTTTACACCTTGCAACCTTGCTTAAGAATAGGGTAACATAATCCAGCATTGGTTTAAAAATATTCGCCCAGGAAGAAGGTTAATTTAGATGTTTCCACACTTCTTAAGTCTTATTAAGCACAGGCAAGCAAGCGTCCCGTCGGGGCTGCGGGTTGTTCGCAAGAGATACAGCGGCCTCGACATGAAGGGCTAAGAAGGAACATGGGTGGTTTGTAGTCAGTAGAAGTCTGACACACCCTTTCGCTCTCTGCCCAAGAGCGGGATTCTTGATGATTTTCCACCCGCCAAAAAAAATGGCAAACAAACGTGCTATTTTTTAATTAGATGGCAACTGGCGTTATAAGAACTATTTAGTTACTATACAAACAAGCACGTACAAAAAATAGACTACGTTGTCGTTCTTCAAATGTCTAGAATTAAGTTGTAACGGTGTGTAACGTTGTTGATGATAAAGTCGCATGTATGATAGATAAAGCCGTAATATGGTTATATCCCTAGGGATATAATTATATACCGTAACGTAGTTATACGTAAGCGATTCATTACTATCTTACTAGGAACATAATTATAATACGGTTCAAGTTTAGTATTATAATTATATTACTAGATTAAGTTTAGTGAAATAATCGTAGGAGTGTAGTGCGGGGCTGCGGCGGAGGAGGTGGCGCGTAATTTGTGAAAGTCATAAAATTGGAACTTCAGTTGGTATCCTGAAAGATTGGTTACCCAGAAATGCACTAACAAACATTACTTTGAATAATCCTATACCTAATGATATTTTTTAGCAAACTCACAGCGACAACTCGTCGCTGTGAGTTTGCTAAATATCGCATTTTGGTGGTCAAGGTTATTTAAAATGTTCCTGTAAAAAATCGAATACCTACACAGTGATCTACTAAAAGGTGCGTGCGCCTGTAAGAAGCATTCAGTACTATGTAATTCTAGATGTCATGATTCCGCGACTTATCAGAACAAAAATTAAGAAATAACTCAGAAATATGCGATTTAAGAAGATTGTCTCAAAACTGTTGATTAGTTTTAAGTATTTTACAACTACCAAGGTTTTTCATAAGTAATAACTTTTCACAATTGTATTGTTAATTAATAATACTTATTGTAATTACAGCTAAAAAGTATTGTAACTAATTACAGGTTACATAAAGTTGATTTTGTAATGAAAATAAAAAAAAACAATAAATATATTGTTTTATTTGATTCTATGGTAGATTTATAACTATTTAACCAGATTAGTTTAGTCAGATAAACATATTACTGGATTGCGACCGTAAGATAGCAATGAATCGCTTACATATAACTATGTTACGGTATATAATAATTATATCCCTAGGGATATAACCATATTACGACTTTATCTATCATACTGCGACAGATATACAAATTAGCTTGCTGCGACAGTTACCTCGTTAGGTATTAAATACTTAAGCCAGGCGCGCGAAGTAAGTAGGTGCTCTTGCGGTATTTAGGTATCTGTGGTATCAAGTTAATTATGCACTAAGGTACAGTATTAACCACTCACGTTGTACAGAAAGATGTACAGTCTTCTCAGTGTAGTGCGACAGAGCTTTCTGTCTCACTTTGCACACGTAAAGGCCAACGTCGGCGTGGTTCAGCTTCTTAATCTCTAGAGTGTTGTCTTGCTTGATGGAGTACTTCTTGGGCTCGTCCTTGTCTGGAATGGAAAATAAATTGGATTAAGTAACTAAAAATATCACTGCTTTTAATGGTTTCCGCGACAATCAGGTGCGTATAATAGATTTTTGAAAATAAAATTTAATATTAAGATATTATTTTGTTTACATTTAAAATTTAAGATATTATTTTGTCCTCGATCACAATGTTTCCCTTTTTACCCAAAGGTTAAATCTGCCAGTCAAGGCAGAGAATGGCTTGTGGCATTAAGTCCGCCTTTGTACTACTATTGTTCACGAAGTTTAAATAAATAATAAACATAAGTACATAAGTTTCTTTATAGCCCAGTTTACTTATTACTTGTAAATCATAATAACTTTGTGAATGTATTTTACTGTGACAGTATATCAGTAAAGTGGTGCCTTAAACGGTTGAGGCAGAAGCCAAAACCCAGAACAGTATATAAAAAAACAAATGGGTACAATTACGAGCACAAAATAATAATATGTATACACTAAGCGAAATTCAAAATATATTTTCGTGGGAAATAACGTAAATACTTTGAGATAATATAAAGTCATACTATGAAGAAATAGGTCTTTATGTTCGTGACAACGTTAAACGTTAATCAACACAGTAGGAGAACAAAACTTTTTATAAGTTGCTTCCTGTATACATTATTTTCTGCTGGCTTAATGGTTGGACTGTGACAGTTTTCACGTCAATGTCCTTTATACCAACATGGATTGAAGTCTCTCAAGCCCCAATATTTCAAAACCTTTCAAGCACCCATTGTGGCCAAAAACTAATCGCACAATGCCTCAAGTAAACTCACCCTTAATCTGCTGCTTATCCTTATACCACACAACGACTGGGGGAGGGTAGCCGTTGGCTTCGCAGGTCAACTTGACAGACTTGCCCTCTTCTCCTTCCAAAGTTACATTCCTGTCCTTGATGTTGACTTTCTCTGTAAATTAAATAATTACATGTTTTACTCGTACTTAACTCCTTGGATTCTCATCACAACAGTTAAAGGCAGGAATAAATTGAAAAAGAGATGCCTTTAAAATAAATAAAAAAATAAATTGTGTTTTATTTCAGGCGAAAATACCCATAATTAGAGAATTATACTAATCACAAAAACCACAAAATCCCCCCATTCATCATCACCCTGCAGTGGGACACATTAGGCTCATAATAAATCAAAACAACGGGTTGCACTCCGGGAGTGCCAGCAGAAGTGAAAACTGAGACGTACTGCGGTGCTCAGAGATATTTAATGATTACTTAAGCCGTCACTTAGTAAAGGTTTGACATACTTTTGTATGACAAAACTGTCAAAACCTCTACTAAGGTAGTACGCAGCACGTCTCAGGAAAATCAACTTGACATTATTTTTTTTTGACATTTAACACACGTGACCATCAGACGCGAGTTTAACATGTTTTACCCATCCCAAAAAACTGCACAACGCCGCTAAAGAAGTTTTCACTTCAATAATAATAACTTAATTCCAACCATCAATAGATTTCGGCCTTTCGGCGGCGACTCCCTGTAAAATAGTGAAGGTTAGGTCCCAGCAGTGAAAACAATCGACACGTGTAAAAACATCATCTATATGCTTGTCCGTGATTCTGATTAGGCCTGTCCTCTCAAGTTCAACAAACTAATACATTTTCGTCTCCAGAGAGAGATAGGACTGAGGAAAATAATTTTGATTCTGAATTAGAAGTTTGCAAGTTGGATTCTTGTTTTTCATGACCTTTTAACGTGCTGAATAAGTAAATATGTTGCTTGTTCATCGCTCTCTCTCTCGCTGCGGTTGTTTATAATTGTCTAAATAAAGTGTGGCTTATCATGACACTGAATGTTTTTCAATTTCACAATTAAAATCCTGTATAAGCTTAACACCTCTATGAATTATTTTACTCATGCATAATATAACCACTTTGAACAATAGAAAAATAAATTATGTTATATTTCTAGGTTGTTCTCTCTATGTCAAGCCAACAGTTGTTCATGATGATGAGTGCAATGAGTTTCTAGAGATTACAGTAATTATAATATTACAAATGTTGATGACATCACGTCGACGCCGGGTGTCGCCGAAAATCAGTGTCTCTATGGTATGGTGACACGCAATTACACTGAGTGATTGCTGTTTTGCGTGATTGTGACGCATTTTTTGCACCGAAAATGGTTACCACGTAGTCAGTACATTATTTTGAGAAGAGTCTTACAATTTCATTTCGGTTCAAAGAAACAGATTTTACATACAAAAGTGCAATACTTATTCAATCAAAATGTATAGAACAGCTGACTTTTTTTTAAATACCGATGAAAAAAAAAGAAAAACTATCTGAAATACTATTTTGGGTGTATTATTTGTGTGTGTATTTCTCAGAATGGTGTACCAAATACGTGGGAATCATTTTCGCGTCGGTGTCCCCCTTCCACCCTGTATTTACAGAATTGTGGTTCGAACAAATCAATCTACATAGTTTTTCTTTCTTTCACAAAAATACATACCTCCAACGATAAACTCCTTAGTTTCACTAAGATTGCCAGCTTTGCAGGTCCAGTTGCCTCCATCATTGATCTTGATCTTATGGATGATGAGGGGGACCAGGACGCCGTTGTCTTCAGTCTTCCGTTCGACGAACACCCTGCTATTCTTGGTAGATCGCTCCTCGACTAACTTACCCGAGGGGGAGTACCATTGAATAGGCTGGAAGGAATATCAACAGAAGTATTTAAAAAAAAAACTAAAGATTTTGAGAGGTGGTGGCTGTTGTCTATTAATTCATGAGACCGTAACCTCCTACGCGTAGAATTAAGTTGCAATCAGAATTAAGAAACGATGGATGGACTGTGTAAACTTTACACAGTCAAAGCTATATCATCCTTTACACTGTAAAGGATGATATAGCTCGAAAAGAGGTGCCTAATGAGATGACGAGTAATAAAAAAGTACCTACAGAGGAAGAAGAACGATACGCAAAGTACCTAAGCAGCAAGAAGAACGATACGCCAATACCAAGTCAATTGGGATAAGCGCAAGAGAATAAAAAAAAAATATATAAAAAGTTATTTATTTTTAACTCTGTGCAAAGAAATTTAGACTCTTAAAATCTTTTTATTAATATTTTTTATTAACTTTTGTTTTTTTTTTAATAATCTCGAGAACGAAGGTCGTAGTCAATACAATTTGCTTATGAGCTACCTAAGCAAATTCTTTACACGTACCTCTAATAGATGTTGTCCTTTACAAAAGATGGCTTTTGTTTCACCGACATTGTACACCGTCGACCGCGCCATAATGCGCAGAGTTGGCTCTGGAAACTCTTCATCTGGCCGAACTGGAAGGAAAAAAAAGATGATTTAAATTATGTGTTTGATGAATTCAATTTGATATTTTAAATTACTCGGCAATTTGGATAGTATTTAAAGTTTAAATATTTAGGAGTCTAATTTATAGTCATTTAAGTTCATTGAGGATAATTTTCACCAAGGAAACTGAACGTGATCAGCAGGGCTATTGCGTATCTTTTTAAATGTCAGTGGCTATCATACTGACCATCGATTAATTGTCAAATGGTTCCATTTTGTACCAAATTATAACCATTTGACAGTTAATCGATGGACACTATGATATCCACTGACATTTAAAAAGATACGCATAGCCCTGATGAACATCTAAACGGTATTCAAAAGCTACTAACGTTTTTTTTAATTTTTCCTTAGCAATAATGACACTGACAATTCTTAAACGCAGTTTAATCGTGATCAGATTCGTTGTTGAAATGTAATTATAATGTTAAACTAATTAAACTTCCGTCCAACCCATAAAGATTACATTCATGGTAGTTGTACCTTATAAAAGCTCCGATTCAGTCTGAAATAATTATACAAGTTTATGTAACTCACAAAATCAATAAAGTGTCCGGCTTTCCATACAAATGACCTAAGTTTAAGTTCAAATTTTTGCAGAGTTAACCGGAGTGTTAAACATTGATGTGGCTCGGAACTATGTACAACAAACTTGTTATGTCCACAAATTCCGGTCATGGAAAACTTTGTCGTCGCTGTACTAAGTTAAGAGTACGTCCTCTGCTATTAGAGTATTTCTATTAGCTGCAAATAAACTCGTTGTTTTGCAATGTTTTAGTGCAATTTATTTTATATTGCTGCCCTCATGGGATGCGTAAATACGTTTTTGTACGAGTATAATCCCTATTTTATGTTCAATTCCAGACAATTTTGCCGAACGATTTGCAGAACGATCGTATAACGTTCTGTGTACGTTAATTTTGTATAATTTTTACAAATACTTTTACACGTCATTTATTTAAAAACTAGATAAGGTCGGTTTTTCGTACCTGACTACTCTGATAAGGAACAGCCTAAACAAACTAAGAGGTCATAGTTCTTTTTAAATCCAGATATAACCTTTTTTTTTCGGGCTTGGGAAATCATCAACCCCTCCCGCTCTTGGGCTGAGCGGAAGGGAGTGTCAGACTTCTACTGTCTAAAAACCATCCATGTTCCTTCTTAGCCCTTGCACCGAGGCCGCGGTATCTCTTTCGAACAACCCGCAGCCCCAGGATCCAGATATAACCTTACTTTACCATGTGTATTACCCTGCTAACCCTTTTGTGGAATACTGGTGTGTTGTAAGATAATTATGTTTGTTAAAATTACAATTTATAATTCAGCATCATGAAATGAGTAACTTCAAAGTGTTTACCAACATGCCCAGTCCAGAATATAATTTAATTATATTCACAAATTACATTCTCTTTACATATTCCAGTTTTGTGCTAAAAACCCTCATGGTATATATTTATCACGTATTTGTTGCGGCGGCGGCAATGAACTAACTACACACATATATAAGTAATTGGTTGTGTTGCTAAGGGTGTGGGCAGTGTGTAGGTGCGCCTGACCGGGGTGATGACCTATAGCCCATCTACATAACGTGTAATACATAGGAGACCTAGTCTGTAACCTAGGTGTCGTATGTTTGAAGTAATGAGGTAGTTTTAGCATCATTTTCGTGCCTAAAGTTACTAAAAGCCTTTTTAGGGGTTGATCTATTTCAGTGCCAGACATGTTAGTTATTGCTAATTAATTTAATAGGCGAGTTATACAGGGTGGTGCCGACAATACGACAATAAATGAAACCACTGGTAGAAAAAAAACATTAAACCTAAGTAGCATAAAACTGTAAACGAAATACATTACAATTTACAAATAAATATTGGCCTTAGGAATAATTTGCACCGATTAACGTGTGGAAATAAAATGTAACAAACGAATTTGGCCAAGACATTTAGGTAGGTTATTGTCGTATCGTCGGCACCACGACGGCGACGGTGTATGATATATTTGATAGTTTAAAAATGTTCCTGTGAACTAGAACTACCAGTGGTTTCATTTATTGTCGTATTGTCAGCACCACCCTGTATATCTACACACACAGGTACTCAGCCATCCGGCTGGATCTTCGTTATAATACTGGGCTTAGACATGATAATATGTCTGGCTATTAGTTTAAGGTCGTTCAGACACCTTCATTAATGGGTTACCTTCACACATTAAATCACCTTAGCAAACGGGGTAATCAGACATCACCAACGTCAGCACATAAATTATTACAAGGTTAGGTTATCATCCCTACAGTATCATTTACTTATTTATTGTCAAAGAAACAAGCCCATATTTCAACAGCATCCAATTTCTTATCTGATGCAAAATCCCTCTTGAATATAAAGCGGCTGTAAGCGCGCTAAGCACTGAGTGGACGATCATTTACTGCAATTACAACCGTAATTTACAATTAAAAGAGTAGTTTTTTGTTTGATAAATGTTGGCAGCAGATGGTCTTTACAGCTCGCCAGCGGAGAACGGATAAGCTCTTAAAGCGCTCAGACGGGGCTGTTACTATTCGCTAACGAATTTAATGGCTATAGATGAAAATATATAAGTTAAATTTAAATCGGTTCAGTGAAAATGTCGCCGAACAATTCATTCGTTAAGTAAAGCAAACACCACAATTAATTAACTTCGAAGATTTTGACGTGAACATTAAGTATGAATACGTTTCATGCATAAATTAATCCCACGTCAGTTGTTGTTAAGCATACATTAACGCACCACTTTATATGAGGAAGATGACAAAATATTATATTTCCTTAATGGAAGGCACGGGGTATCTCTGAATATACTTACCTATTTGTGCGTATTTCGTGGAAGGCTCGACAGGTTATGGGTACCTCTACCCTACATATCTATCAACTATGATTCATAGCCGTTAATTGCCTTTAATTTCCCTGCTTCCTCATGATTCTATGGGTAAAGAGGATAATTACGAAAAATGCAATATAAATAGCTAATTGTTATGTAATAGGAAATCGCCCCCTATTACATGGGACTTAAACATAACTGGCGAAATGTGGGTTTACTATTAGGTACACCTCTGCCTATCCCTTCGGGGATTACAGGCGTGATGTTATGTGTTATGTTATGTAGGAAATCCTATTTTTTTATGAAATGGTCCTACTATTGACCTCAATCTTGTCCTAAAGGCAGAGATGAGGTCGACGATGAAACGAGCTAACCCTGAAGAAGCCTATTTACTCGCGACTTAAATAGATTGGTGCTTGGTATATGAACTCGAGAAAACCGACGCAGGCAGGGAGTTCCACTCTTTGGCTGTGCGCGTAATAAAAGATTTAGCAAAGTGCTTCGTACGAATATGTGGATCGACAAGGTATAGGTGCTAACCTGCAGTACGTCTAGTCTCTTGATGGAACAATAGAGATGCTGGAATCATTCTCTGAAGTACAGTCTGTAGAAGACCGACAGACATACAACTTTGCGGGCGGTGGGCCAGGCTATGTAGCTTGGCAACCAGCTTATATAAATAGCATTGATTATTAATTTGCTTTTGACAGAGAAGCCATCAAAATAATTAATAAAATACTTCCGCTTCCGTCTGTTCAGATGAAGCTTTCAATTCGTCGATTTGAAGAGGAATTAATGTAAAATAAATCTTTGTACTCTCAATAGGAAAATGTATGGTTTCGTCATTTATGGTGTCTATGGGAAAATTACAATATTAAAAAATAACATAATACATAACATCACGGCTGTGATCCTCGAAGGCTTAGGCAGAGGTGTACCTGATAGTACGCCCACGTTTTGCCAGTTAAGTCCCATGTAATAGAGGCCAGCCTTTTGCCATAAACCGGGCACAAATCCATCCGTGGCTGACTGATGGATTCCTGATGGAAAAACGTAATAACAATTTGCCCGACCCAGAAATTCGACTACTACGTCAACGAGAACAATGAGTTAACTAAAAGCAGTTTATAATATCGAATAATAGATTGCACGGAGATTCACTCAGATTGCCTTATTGGTCTAGTGATAACTAGTGCTGAGCAAGATGTTAAATTAATAATTGAAAAATATTTCTCAATTATTAATTTCTCAGTAACAGTCCGGAAGTAAGATTTGTGCACAGTTGGTGGTAAATTACCACTGGTTCTCCACCCAACACGGGACTTAAACTTGGCAAAATATGGGTGTATTATTGGTACACTGTCAATCTGTTCAGCCCTTGGGAGAAATACAGGCGTGATGTTATGTTTATTTACTCATATTACTAAAGCTATTTAAGCAGAGATAATCACTTTAATTAAATACCAATTGCACTGACAGCGTTGATTCCTCATTGTGTTAACTGTGTGCATGATACTCGGTTATGGCTAATTGCAATTTGGAAATACGCCTGGGGTTATGAAGCGACATTACCCAATGAGATGGGTTCAATTAGCATAGCTGTAGCCGTTTCTAATAAAATAATGTATCACGATTTGCTGTGTGAATGGCATCGAATACGGTTTAGAATGTTCTTTCTTTACCGCCAATGAGCCATTTTTTTTTTGGGGGTTGGGAAATCATCAAATCACCCCTCCCGCTCTGGGCAGAGCGAAAGGGAGTGTCAGACTTCTACTGACTAAAAACCACCCATGTTCCTTCTTAGCCCTACATGTCGAGGCCGCGGTATCTCTTGCGAACAACCCGCAGCCCCGACGGGCGTCGGCCTTTGCGGGCCCCTTCCATGTTGCTGACATCTCCTTGAGGCGCGCGTGGAACCCGAACGCGCCGTCGACACGGCCTGTCGTCGTCATAAGACGGACGGACGGCGAGCTAGCCCATCACTCACCGTCCACAGGCCTGCGTCTACGGTAGCCGGAAGCCATCACGTGGCCCGCGTCTACAGTAGCCGGAAGCCATCACGTGGCCCCCGACGCCCGGAGTGCCTCCCGCAGCGGACTTTACATGCCTTCGAGAAATATTTTTTAGGCAGATTTATCTCTTTAAATTTTTGAGAATTGACTCCGGAAGTTTTAAAAGTCTTCGTTAAGTACGTTACAGCTGACAAGTGAAATCTTGATTTTAAACTTCCATAATATAATTATAAACTCAATGTTCTTCCAAGACGCAAAACCGTGCGAAACACAGCCGGATCGTTAGTATTTTTATAATAGTAACATTGCTGGCCAAAATGTTTGTTGTCTAAGCTGAAGACACTGCCACTTATTTCACCAGTTGACGTGTCCCGAATAACTTTTCAGAACTAATCAGTTTTGGCAGTAAAAAAAACATGTAACAGAAAAACTAGCGCCGAAAACAGATGAAAATAAGAAAATGGAAAGCTGCTCCCCAATAAGTGAGCGAGAAATAAATCATTTTGACACTTATTACTAAGATGAGTAACGACCAACAATAACTTTTGGAGGTTTTTTTTAAATATAACACGAAAATAATTAGAGGCAGAGGAAAGCCATTGCTCCTTAATGATCAGTATTGTTTTGATTAATGTTCACGTTTGTTTGTTCATAGCACCGAAATTATTAATGTGAGAAAGTTATTTTTTGGGGAAAACAAAATGCAGGAGTAAACAGCGGCGTTTAAAAAAGCCATTATCAATCTTTTTGACATCATTCAGGGCAAAAATTATTTCAGTATTCAAAGAAATTCATCTGCCTAGCCTTTTCCCACCTATGTTGGGCTTCCAGTTTAACCGGATATAGCTGAATACCAACATTTTACATGGAACGACTGTCTGTATGACTTCCTCAACCTTGTTTGTACACCTTTTTTTTTTGGGGCGGTAGGACATCCTTAAATAACCCCGGGGTCCCGCTCTTGGGCAGAGCAAAAGGGAGTGTCAGACTTCTACTGACTAAAAACCACCCATGTTCCTTCTTAGCCCTCGCACCGAGGCCGCGGTATCCCCGACGGGAATTATGATACCCTTTGGTACGACTATAGTTGACAGGCTTTCGGGCCACCGACTACCTGTAACGACTGCCAAAGATCTACAATGGAGAAACTCGGCATATAATGGTTGGTCACCCATCAAAAGTCCTACCTAGGCAGGCGTGGTGCAACCTGAAAAACAATCCGAGTGGCTGTTATTATCTAGCTACGACTTCCTCACATTGTGCAGTGCAGTGCTTATCACATTGTCAATTACAACTTCATCTCATGCTACATCTGAAAACTTCAATATTTTCCGTGTCACCGTTCAACGCTAAAGCAAGATAAGTAGCTAAGTCAGGGGTTGTCAACAAAAGTTTAATGTCCGTACGAAAACATTAAGGACATGAGAAGTGGTCAAAGTTGGACGCACAGGCGTCGCATAAAGTCTACAACTTCATCTTAATGCCGTGTGGCGTCCATTAGCAAGTTACATGGACGCTACATGGACCATGCCGAAATGTAACTAAATGGAATCTTTGTATTACGAAAGTTCTGGATATGTGATGGCTCGACTGTGTTCAAACGTGCTTGATGTGTGTGAAAGACCCGACTCAGCCTCTAACTAAACATTGCCTGACAAAGTTTTGCAGCTCGTTTTAAAAACAAATGAAAAGTCATTCAAAAGCGACTGGTTCTGATATCCGTTTACGTAAAAAAAATTGTTCGCGAGAAAGTTTAATTAAGCGTTTAGAACTTTACAGCCATTTGTTTGAGTCTGACATGAATGTAGTCTCAGCAAATGGTGGCCGTTAATCAGGACTTCACAAAGCGGATGAGCAAAACGTAAAGACTTGTACAAAGACAACGGGCTTTACTGGTAATCCTAATTAAACATAAATTGCTTTAAATTCCATGATATTATAACGAACATTAAGCCTGCGGTATTTCAAAGAACGAACAATCCTTTGGAAAAATAACATACAATCTTTTTTTTTTTTTTATTGTGGGTGGAAAATCATCATCAATAAGCAGGGGTGTCGCTCTTGGACAGGCGAAAGGGATAGTCAGACTTCTACTGACTAAAAACCACCCATGTTCCTTCTTAGCCCTTCATGTCGAGGCCGCGGTATCTCTTGCGAACAACCCGCAGCCCCGACGGGATAACATACAATCTAAAAAAATAAGTAAAAATAAAAAGAGCTCCTAAAATGTTTACACATGATTTCACTCTCCTTAATAACGTACACATTCACGTCCTTATAAAAATAAAAGAAAACGAATTTGTTTTGTATTCCGCCGTTGTAAATTAGGCCCCATGAAGAATGTTAAACGCTCGACAACGCACTGAAATTTGTTTCAACTCGTTTCGCAAGAGTAAAGTAAACAAATGACTGTGGTTCTTTTAGCGAAATTGGGAAAATCCGCTGATATACTTTATATGTACCTACTTTACTTTGCTACTTTAGTAGGTACGTTTGCTTAGCAATTTTCGGGGAAAAAGTCTTTGGAAAAAATATTGTAGGAAAATATTCTCTGGTCTAGAAGCTAATACCTTAGTGAGGTCACTAAGGTATTAGCTTCTAGTGACACTATGATATAGGTATATCATAGTGTCACTGCCGCATTCAGAGAGCTTTAATGATTACTTAGGCCATCACTTCGTAAAGGATTTGACAGTTTTGTCATACAAAAATATGTCAAATCTTTACTAAAGTGACGGCTTAAGTAATCATTAAATATCTCTGAGAACCGCAGTAAGTATTAGATTTATAAATATTGGCACTGCAGTAAAAACTTCAGACTGCCTCGTTGGTGTAGTGGTTGGAAGCGCGACTGCTGTTCATGATGTCCTGTGTTCGATTCGGGCAAAGTGCTTTTGGGTTTTTCTATCAGGATTTTCTCAGTATTCTTATGGAGTCTGGATTTGTACCCGGTTGATGGCAATAGGCATGTGACTTAAACATAATTGGCGTTATGTGGGTGTACTAATACGTACATCTCTGCCTAAGCCTTCGGGGATTACAGGCGTGATGTTATGTTATAACTTAGATTATAAGCGGCTCGTGGATGGCTGCGGGTTGTTCGCAAGAGATACCGCGACTTCGACATAAAGGGCCTACTAAAATCCAACCATGTTCCTGTTCCTGCTTACAGGAACATGGTTGGATTTTAGTCAGTAGAAGCCTGACACTCCCTTTCGCTCTGCCCAAGAGCGGGAGGGATTATTTGATGATTTCCCATTCCCCAAAAAAGAAAAAAAGGGGCTCGTGGCTAAATAATGCCGCATGGCTCGATCTTCAAGGTTAAGTAGTACTTGCCGAATTCGGTCCGTCGATGGGTTCATCTCAGCATCCTTTAAACAGGGCCTAAGCGGACCCTTCACGATGCCGTCAACCAAGAATTATGTACATAAAACTAAGTAATTATGCAAAAAATATTGCTAGACAACGACTTTTTTATCACATGCTGATGAATACATAGAATAGTACCAATGACGGCGAAACGAGCGTTACGAGGAGCCAGAAACCCGAAAGTCTGACACCTAGTCTTACCTAGGGACATCTAGTCATACCTAGTCATTGAGTTATGAAGGACATATGGATATGTAGGTAGTATATATATGTAGGTAGTACATAAATACACAAAAAAAAAATATATGTAGGTAGTACATATATGTAGGTAGTACTACATATATGTAGGTAGTACATATATGCGGGTAGTACATATATGTAGGTAGTACATATAATGTAGGTAGTACATATATGTAGACTTCATTTGAAATACAGGTATGCCGTATCTGGTTAGACCGAAAGCTGAATGCAACATGATTGGGAAAAGGCTAGGCAGTTGAGTGAAACCTTCTTTTTTGTTGGAGGGTGGGAAATCATCAAATGACTCCTCCCGCTCTGGGCAGAGCGATAAGGAGTTTCAGACTGTTCTACTGGCTAAAAACCACCCATGTTCCTTATTAGCCCTTTGTGTCGAGGCCGCGGTATCTCTTTCGAATAACCCGCAGTCCCGACGGGGTTGAGTTGACCTCTACCTAATATAAATTACTGACATATCGTAGGTAGTAGGTAGGTACGAGTGATATAAATAGAAAACCTAAGCATAACTAGAGCTCAAACCGTCGATATAGACGGGGGAACTGTCGAGGGGAAATGGGGTTAGACAGGGCACGTCTATTAGCTGTCGAATGAACACTGTCCAGAAATATCACGTGCATGGATGCTTCAATTGAAAAATTCATGCCGTGTAGTGCATGACACCTTATGTTAGGATGGCAATATAAATGTTAAATAGAAAGTTATTCAAAAAATGTACGAACTATGTCACAAGATGAGAACTAAGAAAAGACAATTCGCGAGATAAGTATGTCGGACCCGCTCATTACGGATATGAATGAATCGCAATCGTTATTGCGTTAAAATATGTGTGTTAAATTGGAATTTCAAGTAATTTACTAGTTTAATTAAAGCGTTTTTTCGCACCCAGTATAATTTTCATTGAACGAAACCCATATTCTGCCCACATGATGTACGAACCTAACGAAATAAATCCTGCCAGACAGAAAACCCATCGCGTCGGAGAGTCCTTTCTTTTCAACGAGTATGATGATTTTTACACTGTCCTTCATACCTCTAAACTTCCATATTCCATACAACACACGACCGTGCCTACAAAAGGTAAGTCAACCGCAGATTTACACGACAAAACCGTGTGTGTACAAGCAGCCTAAAGGCACTTTCCAGAACTCATTAAGTAGCTCTTTTTAAAAACCCGTATTTACCGTTAGGAACATCGATTATGAAGGTACCTTTACAGCCAAGGACCTTTCATATGAAGTGTGCGATGAAGCTTCAAAAATTGATATTCGGTCGGTCTCCATCTTCGTTTACTGAAAAGCTCAGCGACCGTATTAACTTCCGTGTCAGGTAGATAGATGTATGAAGGAAACCCTTTACTTGTACTTGTGTTTTGGGTGACTTTCGATTTTCCATGTCACAACAAACAGTGATTAATCGGTCAATGGATATGTTTTTTTTTCGAAAGTTTTAACAGTCAAATTCGAAGAATAAAAATTAAAGTGCGTTCTCTATACAGGGTGTAAACAAACCCTTCACGCATCCGACAACCAAGCATTCTGTACATCAACCAACCTTTTTTTGGGGTCAAAAATCACATTTTACGGTAAAACTCAAAGTAGCACTCTTAAAACATTGTGCTAGTGGATGCTTTGAATAGTAAACGGGTCATGGAGGTAATTTAAGTAAAGTTAAAACCTGAAATACTAGTATTTACAAAAACAGCTGTGAAAAATTTGGAACTTTGACCCCCAATATCTCCGAAACTAGGAGGTTCCCAGGTATGGTCTAGAACAAAAAAATGATCGCAGTGGTGGGGAGAACAAGTGTCTTTCGTTTGCGTTAAGGGTACCTACTTTTACACCCTATATGAATGGAGTAATTAAGCTTATTAAAATATGGCGCGACGTCTGCATATTTCATTTGTTTTTTTATTCTGATTCATATCTTGTCATTGTCACCAATCCTCATTTAAATAATTGAATGTGTGGTCAGATAATTAGTCAAATTAATGTGTCAATAAGTTAGTCTTAGCAAGAAAATACAAAGTTAAATTGTAAAGGTTAACAATACCAAAGTCAAAACCTTTTGAAACTATGTAACCAAGATTCAATAGACCAAGCACTAGATACTAAACTTGACTAAAGTTCAAATTAAACTAGATAGTTCCCGTAAACCAACAGTGGAATCATCTTCATTACACGATCTGTTTATTTTGAATATCGGAGTAGGTCTGATGTAATTACGCCGCCGCTCAAGGTGCGAAGTAATACCTGTCAAGATGATTTATTACCGCCGTCTTATTGGGCTTCAGCTCAGCGCTGAGTTACAGCGGATACGGAAACAGTAGGATAATACCCCCCAAATACGTAATATGTACAGACTTTTCAATAATTCTCAATCTTTGCGCTGCTGTGCTGCGACTCTTGGCGTGTATCGTTTCGGGTTGCGCACAGGTGAAAGTTAGTAATTAATTTTCCGAAATTGAGTGGCTTTTCTCATTTGCGCTGTGTCATATAGGTTGTGAAATTGTGGGAGTACATTATGGATACAGTGACGTGCCTGCCTTGGAATACATACGTTTCGTATGATTGATGTTCCATAGCTAGTTAAAGAGTGGGCAAGTAGTTCTAGGGAGTGAAGCATGAACACTGCGAAAATCCGAGATCGTGGCACTCGTTGCGTAAGATGTAATAAATTTCAAGTTCTTTCAAAGGAAAACTTTATGTAACAATAGGCTTTTGTAATGAAAGAACTTCACGAATTAAAATATTTCATAACAAAAATATTTAATGTAACAGATGTACGGAAATAATTTATTACAGCTCACAGTTTGCGAGTGCAAAATTTTAGGCTAATTTACTCCAAATTGGCTGCGGTAGCGAAGCAAATTTATATTCAAGCGCACCGACAAACACCAGTGAATATCGTCCTATTAGCCAATTAGTCATCATGAAATATTCTGTATGATTACTACGACTCAGCCGAAAGTGTACACACGGTGCACGCTTTATATACGACCTTATTACGTCAACTCAAAAGCTAGGTAATTAGGTAATTTCGTCCATGAGGAAAACGTGGACCATTGCTTATGGTGTTCCAGAATTATAAAATAGATGCTCTGCTGTGCTGGTCTTTCATATTATATTATGTGAAGGGTGAACTCTTTAGGGTATTGGGAACAGTACGGGAATTGGGAATTGTAAAGAAGAGTTTATTGACTAACCAGTGCGTCGGGGTTGATGTTGAAATGTCTCTCCTTCACGAGGTTGTAGAATTAAATTCGGGTAAGAACCAATGTGAGTTTTTTTAATTCATATGTACTTTTTAAGTTTATCTTGGACATCATTGACATTGGTGAAGCAAAACATCGTGCGGAAACCTAGACCTACAAATTAATATAAATCTGAAAACACCAACCGTCTTAAGCAAGCGTGGTAATCAATACTCGTGCCTTTTCTGTATGAGAAGAGGCCCAGTCATCATCATCAACAGCCTATAATGTTCCCACTGCTGGGACTCCGGTCTCCTCTCTAGGAGAGGGATGGGCTATAATCCACCACGCGGGCCCAGTGCGGGTTGGTATGGTAGTTGTCACATGTCTTCGAATTTTTTGGTTCTACATGCCGGTTTCCTTACGATGTTTTCCTTCACCGTTTTGAGAGGCCCAGTAGTGGAACAGATATAGGCTGTTATTACTATAAACAGCGTTACGTCATGAATTTACAGTCACAAGCACCAATATGTATAGGTACAGAACACACACATAATATAACAAAGCATCACGCCTGTGGTCTCCGAAGGGTTAAGCAGAGGTGTACCTGCATGTAATCGTGCAGCCACATTTCTTAAGCAGCTTTTAAAAGTAATTGTCTTATTGTGTTAATTAATTAACGTTATACGTTTTACGGACATTGAATTACGAAATAGGTCTTATCTCAAAGAAGAAGCTGTTATTTCTCAAGAAAATAGCTTCTGAATTTTGCTCAGTGTAGGTATATATTTTTGGTTGAGACTGTGTACCTGTGCAGTACCAGAACGCTAAATGCCACCGCGTCGCCGTCGTCAGCAATTTGCAGCACAAATTGATCAAATACAACTTTGTTGCCCCGACCACTCAGGTCGGATCTTCCGAAACTACGAAGTAATTTACTCACTTACTAACTGTCAACTTGACAGCTTGCCACTTGGTTAATTTACTCCAACGCGACGGTCAGACAAACGCAGAAAATAGCTTTATGTCACAAGAGTTTTGAACTAATTATTATCTAGTCTAAACTAATATTATAAAGAGGAAAGATTTGTTTGTTTGTTTAGAACATATTAAATTATCTTTCAGAAATAATTAGAAATCCCTAAGGAAATTTGAATAATGTAACTCAATTTGTTAAAAACTGTCATAAACGTCCCAGTTAATACTAGGTAATACGATACTCTTTGGTAAGACTGGATGTCACAATTTCAGGTCACTGACTACTAGTAACGACTGCCAAAGATGTATATATGGCA
This sequence comes from Diarsia brunnea, assembly GCA_949774965.1. Lineage (NCBI taxonomy): Eukaryota > Metazoa > Arthropoda > Insecta > Lepidoptera > Noctuidae > Diarsia > Diarsia brunnea. The sequence continues at coordinate 8,598,802 of OX458999.1, read as the reverse complement.
GCCGGGACCAACAGCTTAACGTGCTTTCCGAGGCACGGAGGAAACTCGGTATGTCGGGCGGTCACCCATCCACAGACCGACCTAGGCAAGCACAGCTTTACCTAAAGATCGACCCGAATTATTAAAAAGACTATAAACTGCTTTTACTATTGAAATCTAAACTAATTACTATCACCATCACTATACAGATTATAAAACTAAGTCCCCCGCCGAGTCTGTCTGTCGGTCACATATGGATAGAGTGGTTATCGAGAAAGGTTTTAGTATAATTCATTGATTTCTTATGGTCACGATAACCGACATACAAAGTCATCAAAGTCACGGGCATTAGCTAGTTTGATATTATAAACCTATCTCATACCTTTTATCACATACAGTCTTAGTATATTAAACACAAAACTTCAACATTGTGTTCCATTGTTTGAACTAACATTTGTTACTAACAATGCTGATTTCCTTTTGTAGTTCAGCGAACAACCCTTAGTAATTAATAATTTATACTAACTACCCGAGTAGTCGTTTATTATGAACTATTAATTACTTATTTTTGATCGTTTAATTACATTCTAGGACCTTTTATAAAGTATTTATTCCTTTTATTGTAAGTATTATTTTACACAGATCCAAAGACTAAAAAAAAATTGATTCGGTTAATCTTTTATGAAACACGTTTAACAGGTAGCATCGATGTGTCTCTCTCCATTTATCTCTAAATAAATTTAATAATTTCGCACTTATTACAACAGCAGCACTATGAGTAGATTGTGTGTAAAAGAAGGGACCACAAATATAAAAGGAAAATATATCTGTGTGTCAAGATTTACGGCTTTTATCTATTGGCTTTCAAAATTCGGGCACGTGCCTTTGTCTCGAATAAGACGTTTGTCGCCAAGGTTTGTTCCAATCTTGGGCCAGTGTCTTCTTCAGGGAAATATGTTGGTGGATGTTGGCGAATACTGGTGAACATAGGTAAATCTGTCACGCGTGGCTGTGAATGTTTATTAGAGTATGAGTTATCGCTGAAGTGTGAACGTGATCCATTGTGTACGTGGAAGGTCCAGGATTTGGGGAACATGAGCTCGGATTCCTATTTTTGTGGGAGCACACAACCGAAAGGGATTTGCCTTTGTATTGCGTAGATTTGAGCGGACTTATGAATGAATCTCAAGATAAAAAAAGAATCAAAGCGCCAGCTGAGCTGTTTCTCACGAAATTGTGCAGCTCTGGGTTAAATATAATTTTTATATGAAATGAAAGAAATGTACTCTATATCTTTTGCAACGTCAACGTTTTATGTAAAATTATGTCTTCTTTAAGTAAGTACAGAAAAGTTTCGTAATACCACAGAATTGTAAATTTGATGATGATTTGTGTCTGATTATGGTAAACAGATGGAGATTCTACACAATCACCTAGACTCTCGTAAAGATAATATACTGTAGATGTAAATATTATCTCTTAATTTTTGAAGGATCATTCGACCTTTAACAAAACTAAATAACAACAAGATTCAATCTCTCCAGCTTCATCTTCTGACAAACAAAGAGTTATTACGAGTATTTATTCTCTGGAAGGTTGAAGGTTTTCGTTTGTTCGACATTTCTCATGATTTCTATTTTCTAGGTGTCTTTATATGGATTATTATGTGAGAAAATGTAAGTTTGTTGTTGTGTTTATTACATTTGGATATAACACAATGAGACGCTTACAAAGGTGTCTGGGACAACCCTCCGCAGACTGATGAGGTAAATAAGTTCAGTAAAGATGATGTATAAGAAATAATGTCCGTTTACGGAAAATTGTCCGATACAGGGTTGTTTATAGATAGACCTTCTACATGTTGGTGTAGGGTACGCCTTTTGCAAGCAATATTGAATACTGATAATTTAGAATTTACACACTTTAATTTGTGTGTAGCCAAGTCAAAATGTTACTAGGTAAATTCCGGATACTCGACGAAATACGATCGCATTGTTTGAGACGATAAATACATATATGACAGCATTCAGGGTGTAAATTAAAACTTCACACAGCCGTCAACCAAGCATTCTGTACATTAAACTAAGTACCCCTAAGCGAATTTTTTTGCTGGAAAACGACTTTTTTTTAGGGGTCAAAAATCACATTTTACGGTATAACTCAATGTAGCACTCTTAAAACATTGTGCTAGTGGATGCTTTGAATAGTAAAAGGGTCATGGACGTAAAGTCATAACCTGAAAAACTAGTTTTTACAAAAACAGCTACTTATGAAAAATTTGGAACTTGGACCCCCAATGTATCCGTAACTTCGTAGGTTCCCAGGTATGGTCTAGAAAAAAAAAAATTGCAGTGATGGGGAGAAGAAGTGCCTTTCGTTTGTGTTTAGGGTACTTTTACGCCCTTTACATAATTTTGTATAGGTACAGGGTGTAAATCAACCCATCACACAGCCGTCAACCAAGCATTCTAGACGACACGGTTGGCGCAGTGGCTGAGCGATTGGACTGCTGCGCTGCGTGTCGCGGGTTCGATTCCCGCACGGAACAAATATTTGTATGACCTACAGATAGTTGTTTCGGGTCTGGGTATTTGTGTATGTGAGTTTAAATGTTTGTAAACGCACCCACGTTACAGGAGAAATTCCTAGTGTGGGGCAACGTTTTTTAAAAAGAAAAAAAAAAAAAAAATAAAATAAATTCTGTACATCAGACTAAGTACCCCTACGCAAAAATTTTTGCTGGAAAACAACTTTTTTTTTTGGGTCAAAAATCACGGTAAAACTCAATGTAGCACTGTTAAAACATTGTGCTAGTGGATGCTTTGAATAGTAAACGGGTCATGGAGGTAATTTAAGTAAAGTTAAAACCTGAAAAACTAGTATTTACAAAAACAGCTGTGAAAAATTTGGAACTTTGACCCCAAATATCGGAGATATTTAAGGGTACTTTTACACCCTTTGTATGTAAGTAAATAGCCATAGGGTGGCTGATTATATACAAGTGTCATTAATATCTACCTTTGTTAGGCATAATGGGTGTCTGTCATGGCAGGGATGCTTGACACTCGATAGGTCGGTCGCGTTAGAGCACGAACCGATATCATCGTGCAAGACGCGACAAGCTTTTGTCTTTTTAGGAAGTGATATTACGTTTTATTTTGCCATTAGTTCCTGGAAAGGGTAAGGGCTACCTACTTTTAATTGGTTTCGTAATGTACATTTTACCTACCATACGATAGAATAACTAACATCCAATTTCAAATTAGTTTAATTTATGTAGTGTAATTTAGGTAGGTACTTGCTAAGAATAATTTCAAACAAAACCTTCTGAACTGTAAACCTTGTCACGCTCCTGCCACATTTGCTACCTAATTGATTGTTTAAATGGAATGTCAGTTGGTTCGTGGAAGTAGAAAATTCCCCTTATCCTAATTTATTTGTAGTCGGCGTAGGCATGTCTTCTTTTTATATCTCCTAAATTACTCGTCATCTTAGTACTAACCCTTAACCACATCAACTTTCACACAATCCTTCCATCATTTCTTTAGGCTTCCCCATTGTTTATAACCAAAGTTATCTTATAGTGACTGGGATAGTAGAAGCTATTAATAATAAATTCCTTATACTATCTATAGTTTTGCCATTAACTACATCTTAAGACAACACTTCCAATCTATTAAACTTATAAACTAGCGCTCCTGTTGTTCAGGGAAGAATACATCGCTCGTTATGACGTAATTGGAAGAAGAGGGGATCATGTGAATGCATTAATGTAAGCAGTGTCATTATAAAATGACGCTAATATGAAACGTGATCGTTCGCTTTTAAGGGGGACATTTACATGAGCCACTTTAAATTTTAGCTTGAAAATAGGTCCGATGTTTTATCAGGTTTTTTTTTATCGGAAAATAGTTTTTATTGTAATTATGTTTGTCCAACGACCTTACCTCTATGAAGAAGGTAACCTTCATCTCTTTTTCAATGGACGTGTAACATTTCTTATCCACCATTTAAAAGGGGGAATAATACATCTTCTTCATTATCATCATTCTGTGACTGCCTCGTGGTCGAGTGGTTGCAAGTGCAACTGCTAAGCGTAAATTCGATCCTCGGGTGGGGCAAGTGATATTGGTGTTTACCTATATCAGGAATTTCTCAGTCGCAGCCAGGGACTCTGGATTTGTGCCCGGTTGATGGCAATAGGCTCGCCCACTGTTCTTCTTTCTTTATCGTGTGGAGCTTAAACTGGGTGTCAGAGTCCTCCCCCCGCCCCACATGGCCCTTATTCAATTCAATTTATTTATTTCAGATAGATTACATCACAATCATCCATATATCAATTTTTAAAATAATAATAATACAAAGTAAAAATAAAACATAAAATAATATTAAAAACAATGGACAAAGTAGTCAGACACAAAGGAAACAAATTAGGACCGCACTGCCCGTACATATAAACTTGTCCAATGCTCCATGAAGGTGCAATCTACACTATTACATGGGATTTAAAGATATAACTGGTGAAAATTTTTCGTGACGTGACACCAGTAATGATGTGTAATGACATACATGCAGTCGCAACTTTAAAAAAAATTCAGCGCACAATTGAGAAAAAGGGATGCGTAAATTAATATTCAGTTTTATCGAAAATTTCCGTACGAAATTACTTAAAATAAAATGTAGCTCGACACTTTAATATTTTTCAGTCAGAAAAGTTTTCGTTGTTTTCACTATTTTAAATTAAAGTTCAGGCTTGGCTGAAGTCGACTGACGATTAAAAATGGCTATTTTCAGTGCTTTTCTTTTGAGTAGAGTAGGTACCTATTTATATTAATTTTTAAAGTGAAGTAATGAATAACCTAATTAAGCTGCTTAATTTTGAGCTCTTCATTATTTTTCATTAAGCCGGTTTATTTAGTTTTACGTATAATGAAAGTCTTGAGCTCGTTTTCACAAAGACTAGGGATTTCCTACATAAACACCGAAATAAAAGTTTAGTGTATTCTATTATATTTAGGTATTTAATTAGATGTTGCTTAGTATCAGTAAAACGGGTTTACTGGTTTGTTCTAACAACACATAAATATTCTAAAAGTGTATTTCTGGATAGGCTTAGCCATCTTATCCAGTATATAATTGAAAAATAAAATCAACTTTCACCCTATTTTAGCTCAAAGATCTAAGTTATAGTGCTAGCGACAATCAGATTCCTCAAGGGACTCGTTCAGTACAAAAAGAAGCTATTTTGGCATTCAGCACACTTGTTCTCATTACGAGGGACTTTGTTCTATTATTTATGAGGTACGTGAACTCTTTACTCGGCAATACATACGTACAGTTTTATTAAAAACGACGTTATTAATTTGAACCATACATTTCCCGAGGCGGGAATTCTTCTTCATGTGAATGCTTACTGAAGTACCAATAAAAGTGTTTTTGCAATATTCATAATGTTTTTGAGGAGTGTACGCTAGTTACAGTAGGGTTGTCATACGTCCAGAAAGTTTAGCTAAGTGTCAGGAATATAGTAGTGATTTTAAATAAAACATACAGTATTTCATACAATGGGAAAAATCAGTTTGTAATACAAATATGGTTTTTAATGAAACAAAAAAAAAAAAAAAAAAAAAAAAAATTGTACAGCACAATCCAAAAGAAAAAAGTCTGTTTCTTGAAATGTACAGAAATTCTTCGAAAAAAAAAATACATTTGGGAACCCTATCTACAGGTATGCTTAATGGCATAGGGACCAAGGTTAGTACTTAAACTCCGAAACATTTAAATAAATGCGCTATTTGAAAGGGTTATCCTAATCTCTGGAGTCTCACATTAAATTTACATAAAATCCTTAATTGGTTTGGAATTCATTTCCAATTATTTACATATTTTAGTCTTTAAAATAAGTATCTTTGTTAGTAACAGAGTAACAATTTTTAATATCACATAATAAGTCATCCGCACGAGTCGATCTTCAAGCTTATTTCGCGCTTACTAAGGTTGGTCTGTGGATGGGTGACCAGCATTACATACCGAGTTTCCTCCGTGCCTCGGTACGTTAGGACGTTGGTCCCGGCTGTCATGTATATCTTTGACAGTTGTTACAGCTAGTCAGTGGCAAGTCTGACAACCACTGTTACCAAGGGGTTGGCCTTATTCTGTTCTGTCTCCTGCTGATATGGAGGGAAGAAATTATGTATTTCCTACTCCTACACTATTCTTTTCTGATTAATTTCGTTGCAGGATCCAAGACAGTTAAATCGTTTCTCTGGGACTTTGTCGGGCTTCATTGTCTCGGCGCTTTTCTTGTGGTCGCCACTGTTGATTCTGGCTTACAGGAGTTACAGTGGTTTGGGAATAGTGTGGCAGGCTTGTTGCCAAGGGGTACCGTATTACCCAATACTGGGTTGTGGATGTCAGCCATGCAGTTGATCCATTTCCCGTATAAACGGATGAAACTGAATACGACTATTTTACAAAAAGCGACAGTCTTTCCGAGGCACGGAGAGGTTTCCATCTCTCATTGTAATTCTGAAGTAAACATTTCCACCAAAAAGTTGCAATCACAGAATCAAAACCTCTCTTCAAACATTTCAGATCGATTTCATGTTCACTCCTCGTGATTCTTTCCGAACGGTACTGTAATTGATATGATCAGACGATATTTGGCAAGGCCATTCCCGTTTGGCAAATAACCAGAATGTCTTTCTAGCGATAGTGTTCTGGCAATTGAAATGAATGCCCGTTGTGATTCATTTCTCTCATCTTGCGACATTCAAGACTACACCTTGACATACATTTGGTTTTGTTTTGCACTGATATTACCAATATGTTTTGCTGAAAGTTCATGTGTATTCAGATAGACAACATACATAACTCCACGCCTGTATTCCCCGAAAGGTTAGGCAGAGGTGTACCCATCAGTGTGTAGTGAGGTGTGTGGTCAGGCATTTTCAAAAGCAGCCACGGAGTCTAAATTTGTGCCCGTGATGACAATAGGCCCACTATTACTTGAGACTTAATCTTAACTGGTGTACAAGTATTCTGTGGAACGTATAATTTACAATCAAACAATAATCTATCTTTTATTTACACAGACTGGTAAATACATACTTGATTAAATTAAGGAAAAAATCAGATAAAATTCTGAAAGCCGAAATTGAATACTGCAAAAATAATTCAGGCAAACTGATCTATTGCCAACAGCTGAAAGTCTTTCGTGGGAGAAAGGAGATCAGTAATACAATTGTCGAGGATCGACATCATTAAAAATTGAAACCCTTATTATGTTCTGACACGTGTCACCTATAGACGTATGTGTGGGTGTTATGTATGTTTTGTCGTATTGAAAACATGATTGTTTCGCGTCCTATTGACTCCTCTGACATTGTTGCCTCCTGAGAATACTTCCCGGCAATGTCCTATAGAAACAGGGTGTGCAGATGAACAAGCACATTTTATCACATTCGGGAGAATTCCCTAGACGTCGCTACGTCGACGCCTTTTAACGAGGGTAGCTAATATCTTTGTAAATAAATCGATTATTTTAAAATTCAACTAGAGACCTGTAGAGTTCAACGTGTTTTTCCGGATAGAATTTTTTTGTCGTTGGTAAGATATTGTTGCAGTGAATTGTGTTTTTCATGATTATTGGAATTGTATAGTACGATAGACGTATTTGGGTAGTGGTCGTAAGCACGTGTATCACAAAACACTCAACTTGGAAAAAAGACTTCGGCAAAAATCTGATGAAACCTTTTTTCATCTAATAGTAACCAAAGGTAAAAAGGGTTCTGAGAGAAAAAATAAGTGGCTATATAAGGCCAGTGGAAAAAGACTCTTATGAAAGCCTGATAACTAACAAACTAGTAATATTGAAAGATAAATTTGAAGTTTCAAGGAAAATCACTTAACAAGATAACAGCTCTTATTACGATGCGAACTTTAGAATACCTAGATAATTATGGAAGAAAATAGTTTTTTTTTTATTTAGCCCGTATTGTCCCACTTCCGAGCAAAGGCCTCCCCCCATTCCCGTCGGGGCTGCGGGTTGTTCGCAAGAGATACCGCGGCCTCGACATGAAGGGCTAAGAAGGAACATGAGTGGTTTTTAGTCAGTAGAAGTTTGACACTCCCTTCCGCTCTGCCCAAGAGCGGGAGGGGTTATTTGATGATTTTCCACCCACCATAAAAAGGCCTCCCCCATTCCTTCCAGTTCTTACGATGGTGTGCTTCTTCTTCTTCTTCTCTAAAATAGTTTTATTGGATAAAAAAAATCAAAGACTCTTCCGATTAGACATTAGTTATAATCCTCTGACTAGCCCATAGAAATATATAAAAAACATTATAATATTATATGGTCTAGCCTTTTCTAAACTATGTTGGAGTCGGCTTCCAGTATAATGGAAGCAGCTGAATACTGGAGTTTTACATGGAGCGACTGCCTATTTGACCTCCATAACCCAGCGGTTGTGGAGGTCAGGTAGCTAGTAGCATCTAGTACTAAGATAATAATACGATACCCCTATTGGTTATTACGATATCCCTTGACAAGACTGGTTGTTAGACTTTCGGGCCACTCTGAAACCTTCTTTTTGGCGGGTGGAAAATCATCAAATAAGTCCCGCTCTTGGGCAGAGCGGCAGGGAGTGTCAGACTTCTACTGACTAAAAACCACCTATGTTCCATCTTAGCCCTTAGCGGTATCTCTTTCGAACAACCCGCAGTCCCAACGGGTAGCTACGAGACCTTCGAAGGTCCAGATTGTGTTATAAGAAAACCATTTGATCGGATAGAAAGATTCGAAAACTCTTCTCGAATAATCATGTGTTTGTTGATTAATGATGAATTAAGTAATTAAGTATGGCTGTAGTTTCAGCTGTGAGAATGTATGGATTTAATAATAATATTATTAAATCAAAAAGCAATATGATGAATTAAGAGAATACTATTCCCTTAATTCATCATATTGCTCGTTCGAATTGAAAACTTGCTAGGAACAAATTTTAAATCTGTAGGTAAAAGATAGCAGTCATTCTTTCCGCAACTGTAGTTATAATTTTATAATGATTTATTTGTTGATTTAAAAGCTTTTTATAAATAAGGTGTTTGGACTAAATTAGATTTCTTCTACTCTTACATGAGTATAAAGGAGAAAAATAAACGAATGTTTTATGTTCAAAGGGTATTTACAATGTCCACATGTTTTTTGCATTTAAATACATAAAACATTTTCTTTGTTGAATTTTACTGTCCCACTTTTCCCACTTACTTTTACGGTCCACTGCGGGAATTTTAAGTGATGACGTTATGTTGTCCCACTGCTGGGCAAAGCCCTCCCTTTTAGCCTTCCACTCTTCTCTCTCAACTTTCCCAACTATGTTACGGTCGGCTTCCAATCTAACCGAAGGCAGGTGGATACCAGTATTTTAAATGGAGCATCATTCTGCCTATCTGATCTCCACATCCCAATTTTATTTTTTGCTTTCTCCGGCCAACCTATCATAAACGAGTTCCAATACCTTCAATTTAATTAATAGCTCGAAACAAGTAAAAAGGTACAACACAAAACCCCTTCAATTATAAAGAAACTTTGTAACCGTTTCAGTATAGGTACAAAACAAATTAATTATCAAACTTTCTATGTGGGTTAAACAAATACGAACTATGAACGATTGATGCGGACCAATTAATAGATGTAAACATTTAAATGATCTGAGGGATTACCAGTTAAAGTTTCCGTAATTGTATGACAATATTGATATAAGACGCGTCTTGTAGGCAGTCTTCAGTTAATTTTAAGGGTGGTACTTAATTAATTTGTGATCGTAGTAAATTTCCGGTTCAAAGAAGACAAGTATAGGGTAAATTGACCTGTACCAATATGTGATGTGTGATGTGCAATATGTGATGTGTGCGCGTGTGTGTGTGTGTTGTGTGTATATCTGTGTTTTCACTATGGTGAGAAAAAAAAATATTAAAAAATAATTTATTATTCTGAATGATACACAACAATAATATAATCCAGTATAGCAATAATAATCAGGATATTGTTGAGGTTGTCATGGCGATGTAGTGCGTCAAAAATGTTTGCGGAAAGACATTTAGATGGTCTTCGTGGCGGCCAACATTATGATGTTGAGTTTATACGCAAATATATGAGATTTTCCAATGCTGCGACATTGGATGAATCTCCACACTGATTAAAACATGTTTGTCTTCTAACATCGTCATCATCATCCATAGCCCCAATTCACCCACTGCTGGATATAGGCTTCTCTTTTCTTGTGACAATCTCCACGGTCCTGTGCCAGGCTCATCCAGGTTTTGCCCCTGATGGCAAGTATGTCGTCTGTCCATCCCGCCGCCGGACGACCCACACTTCTTTTGCCAGTTCTTGGACGCCATTCGGGTCACTCGGTCTTTTTTTTTTTTTTTTTTTTTTTTTATGTAATTTAATTTTCTTTTTATTAACATGTAATTTCAAATACAATTTTTTGGTTGTGAATAAATGACTAATGACTAATCACCGTAAGACTGTCAAGTCTTACGGTGTTAATCTTCTAACACTAACAATTATTAATACTTGTTACTAACACTCGAAACTATCCGTTATCACGCCTATCTGGTCGGATACTGGATTGTAGTTCAATATCCGGCCACATAACTATCCATTCCGTCACTAATGACTATTACTATTGTTACAGCATCATGTCAGTGAATTGCAATCATATCAAATATCTTGTTATAATAGAATAGCTATTGTAAAGCACGTTACGAGTAATATTACTGTATGTGTATATATACATTGATAAAATATCATTTATGTTTGAACATACAACCCATTAACGACTATTGACAACAGCCATTAAGGTCATTGAGGAGACACTAATGTCTTTATACGTCATTGTAGCTATATTTCCTAGGTAGGGAAAAAATTGATAGCATTACATCACTAGCTGAAATCCCCGAAGAGTTAGACAGAGGTGTACCTAATGATACCGCGGCCTCGACATGAAGGGCTAAGAAGGAACATGGGTGGTTTTTAGTCAGAAGTCTGACACTCTCTTCCGCTCTACCCAAGAGCGGGAGGGGTTATTTGATGATTTTCCACCCGCCATAAAAAAAAAAAGAGGTGTACCTAATACTACACCCACATTTACCTAGTAATGTTTAAGTCACGTGTATTAGGGGCGAGCCTGTGGCGACAGCGACATCTATCGCAACACATGCGAACTAATTGGCAAAATCCTACATCGCGCTATCAACTTTACATTAGCCTATATAGAAAATCCCGACTTACATAATGTTGGGCAGTTAGCCCACTAGACACAACACCCGTCTGGTCGGAGGATCCTCCCTTTTCTATGGGGTATGAGGAACTTTACACCCTGTTCCTCATTACCCTATTATGTATTTGAAACAAGTCCTCAGACTTTGAAAACAAAGTGACTTCAAAGAATTACGTTTTCTTACACTGAAATAATGCCTTTGAACAAGCACTAAGTAGTTTTGAAACTTCTTAAATAACTTTATGTAGCACTTAATTAACTAACGGGACTGAAAAATAAACGACGTACATAGAAAGATGGTACAGAATATTTTCTACTGTCCAAAATTAATTATGTAACTGTGAAAACCAGTCCTGAAAGAAACCTATTTCACTAACTGCCGCACTCAGAGACGTTTAAACATTACTTAAGCCATCACATAGTGAAGATTTTGACAGTTTAGTGTAGGTTTTGGATGTCTAATCTTTGCTAAGTGACGGCTTAAGTAATTATTCAATATCTCTGAGTACTGCAGTAAGACATGATTTTATTAACCTCCATGAAAAATACTGACATTCAACTGCACCCTTTTTAAACTGGAAGCCGCTTTTAACATAGTTAGGATACGGCTACGCAGATGATGGTGGTTTATTCACTTTGTAGATAGGTAAGAACATAGACAGTCGTTACAGGTAGTCAGTGGCCAAATAGTCTGACAACCAGTCTTACCAAGGGTTTTCTAGTTCGTCGGGGCTGCGGGTTGTTTGCAAGAGATACCGCGGCCTCGACATGAAGGGCTAAGAAGGAACATGGGTGGTTTTTAGTCAGTTGAAGTCTGATACTCCCTTTCGCTCTGCCCAAGAGCGGGAGGGGTTATTTGATGATTTCCCACCCCCCAAAAAAAAAGGGTTATCTAGTTCCCCAGTACTAACTGGGTTAAGCAGTCGCTCCATGTAATATACTGGTATTCAGCTGAATCCCGTAAGTCTGGAAGTCAACCCCAACATAATCGGGAAAAAGGCTATATAGGCAGATGATGACGAGCTTGGTAGCAACAAACATTTTATTTACACATTTTATTTATGACATACAGGTTTAATGAGATTCGAGTCACCCGGATATGATGAGCTTTATTTTTATCGCTCGTACGCATCAGAGGACGCCCTTTTTTATTCCGTACGAGTTATCTCTGAACGAGGCATAACCGCGTTTTATAGGATTTTGAATTTAAATTTTGGTAATTTTACCATCCGTACATTTTTTTCACAGAGAAACGATAGTTAAACTTATACTGTCACATTAGTGGACAATGGACATCTTTTGTGATTATCCATTATTATGAGCTCCCGATAATCGCGGGATGAATCATCTGGCGATCATGGCGCGTGCAACAGCGTATATCCCGTAAGTGACTGTGAAAGTATAAGTTTATTTATAAGCCATGAATGCTTAAAATAGTGTTTGAAAAGACAGTTAATTTAAATTAATTTTGTCCCGGCGAGCCGTTATCAGCTTTAGAAGAAACGTAATGTTCTTTCAATCTTGATTAGAAACCTACGGAACATATAAAAGAAAACAGTAACAAAGAAAAATATACAAAAGTTTAATGCTTCCATGTACAAAGGTGTACATAATCAAATCATAAGTAATGCTCATGTTATAGCAAACCCACCTTTATAAGCATGAAAAGTACGATAATAAGGTACGGGGAAATGGAACAGTAGTAGGTGTATGTATTGGGTTAAGCCCGCGCAATATCAAAATATACAAATATTTGTGGAAGGCGCGTATCAACGTGGTTCCTGACCTCGATAACTCTGTGAACCTTGGTACCCATTCCATAAAACCACCAGCGGGTACAGGTTAAGCAAACAATGGATGTTGATTCTAGGAACGGCCGAACAGACCCTTACCTTACCTATAGTGTAAAAATAGTGAAAGAAAATACAGAGCATCTGTAATTATTAAATACTGGAACTTCGCCCGTGAAATTCTGAAATGAAAATGAAATGAAAGTCTGTAAAAATTGTGATGGCTAATATACATGATATAAATATAATTTATGACCCTTAACACCCACGAATAATGTATCTTTCTATCATTGACAAAAAATGAGTTCTTAGTTCCTTAAGCTATACTGGTTTGTCCTATCGCGTATAGAGAGAACTGGTTTGGCCTAGGCGAAACTAGTTTATCCTAAAATCGGATTTGGCTTTGTATATATGCACAAACATCAATAAAGGTTCCCATTTACTCTAATAGAAGGTTCCAGGGTATCCGTGAATAACCGGTTTGAAGATTAAAAAACAAATAACACAATAAACAAAGCGTATGTCTAGAACAAACTTTGAAAGCACGGACAGAGAGAAAGGAATGCAGTGTAATATTCGTTTTCATGCGGAAAATACTGCTCACATTTTACTGTACAATTGATGTTTTAGAATTCAGCAGTAGTGCTTGTTAGCACCGCGGTCTGACGGCTCTCCACTTAGTACCTGGATATACTACATACTTGCATGCAAAAATAACAAGACACTCGTACCAGGGAAGCGCGACCTCAAAACGTTGTTTTTCCTTCATTTTTGTACTAAAACAACGCAAAGCGTGCGTTAGGACATCTTTGATAATAATTTAATGACAAGGGTCAGCATGTCACAAGTCCGCATTTGTGAAATTGTGACGTTGTTATTTTTCCGTCAGCGTTAGCAGGGTTAAAAGGATGAAACGTAATGATGGCTTTTGATATAATTATGTTTCAATAAAAGTTATCCCTAATTTGTGATGTAGATCCGCCGAAGTTCTGAAACTAGTCCGTAAGATTAAAACTTAAAGTCATCCAATTTCAAATTCAATTAAGTCTAGTCCTTTTACTGTTGTATAAAACTGGAATGAAGAAATAGAGATGCGGTACGAAGCCTACGAAAGGCTTCTGGACTAGACAGGTTATCCCACGCTGGTTTTGATTGGTGTCAATACAAATAGTGACGCAACCATCCGGGTGATTGATTGCCTCATGCATGGAAACTGAAACGAAAACCAAACCTGAACACAATAAAAGAAACACAACATAAATGAAAACCAAATTGATGCCTATTTTTGTACATTATTTTCATACATTTTCCTCGGGAAATAAATTACGAGTATTACATTATGTATTAATCTGTAAAGCTGAAAGAAAAACATACAAAAAAATGGATAAGCTGTTTAAGGAAACGTCCATTTTTAAATAATTTGTACGAGATTATTCTGTTTCAAGTCTCCCGAAAAAACGAGTTGGAAACTTCCACTTTTTATGAAGATTAAAACATTTTATCTGCTGGTTTCAGATATTTTCCGGTTTCAAAAAGAGAGCAAAGGTTTTCATCCATACTGTTATAATTATATGGTAGTTAGGTATGGCAGATTGGTAAGTATTGTAAAGTAACCCATGTACGAAATCAATCTTTTTCGTAGAAACTTTGGCCTCCTCATTTTGTAACTTTCACAATAGGTGTTGTGCCATCTGTTTAACTACTCTTCGCTACTTACACAATAAAGTTAACAGGCAAGTACTTACTTTAACAAGAAATAGGTATCGGGGACTCCACATTTACATAAAAGATTCTGAGAAGAGTATTCTACACGATAGATACGAGTATGAGAATAATAATGTGTTTCATCATTATGATGCCTTTTTTATATTGTTGTTGCTACATGCTTATTTTTTTCTTCCTATAGTTTAGACCAAAAATCAATGGATGGACTTTGTGAAGAATGATATGGTAAGAAAGGAGGTGTCTCATGAGGTGACGAGAAACAGGGAAGTATGGAAGAAGAAATGCCGATGTACGGTATACAGCAAGTTTGTGATTAAGACATGCTGCGCTGACCCCAAATGAATTGGGATAAAGTTGAAAGAATGGCATCATTCGATAATGAGTTCAGTGTAGAAAGATAAAATTTAATGTCACGTCTCCTAAGGCCCAACACGAGCGAGCGGTGTAAACGTAATGTAGTTTTTAAATCTAAAATAATATATATTAAAATAATATATATATATATTCTACAGCATATCGGTTCCATTTTGTTTACGTAATTAGCGGTATCATCTGTAGATATGAATTAATTCTCTAAATTAAGAAAATATCCGTGGCTGCTACTGCGAAATTTTTTATCTACTCATATTTACGTTACGTCTACACCGGCACACTCGTGCAAGTGTTCCAGGTTTAAAAGGAATGTCTACTTAAAACTTTATTTGAATATTGTACTTAAGAAATAAACTTACCAAGTTATTCGCCACCGAAAATGGAAAACTTAAAAAAATTACAATTCAGAGCAGTTTTCTTAACTTAAAAGTTATTTCAGTAAAGAAGTGTTTCCTTTCTCAGCAGAAAACTCTAGTCTGTCTTCTAGAAACAGGAAGTTGAAAAACTAGAGGGGACGCAAAACTTTTGAGATCTTTTTGTCTGCACCAACTTAAACAAAAGCAAAAAGTTGGCGTGTAGTTCAAAACAACATGACATTTGGTCGAGTTACTTTTCTGTTCAACACTCGTTTTTGTCTTATTTTCTCTTCGTTAATGTCGTATATTTTTTGCATGAAAACTGCAGTTAAAAATGCTCTTTTTATCTTCCACTGTAATTATTCTTTAGCGTTTGCAAATCAGGGTAAATAGGAGCGGTCTGGAGCAGCCAAGTTTAAAAAGGTTACGTTTTAACGGAAGAATCAGGTTAGTCATTCTGACGTTGATGTTAATGTCGAGATTTATTATTCGTATAGAGATAAAATATTTTCAAGTCGGGAAAATTGTGACAAGTGGACTTTGCATTAATGTGACACCTGTGCTTTAATCTGAAAGTGGAAACTCGTTTTTACAATACTCAATTTGTAAACTAAATGCGTCATTGTTCTAGTGGTTGCAAGCACGACTGTCGAACATGAGGTCGTGAATTCGATTTCCGTGTCGGTAAAAATGTTATTGGGTTTTTCCATTAGAAATTTCTCAATAGCAGTCACGGAGTCTGGATTGTGCCCGGTTGATGGCAAAAGGCTCCCCCGTATTACATGCGACTTAAACAACATGATGTTTTGTTATGTTATATTGTAAAAAAGTCACTATAAGTCCAAAAAAAGAAAAATATTTTCCATTTACCATGTTTTACAACAAAAAACTTTAAACCAATCTCAATAGTTCATTTATTGGAAAATGCTCGAGTTGCAAGTCGATTTTCAGCCAACAAATATACAGCGCCGAAGGCTTTAAACCGAAACTTCATCGTAAAGTTTCGCCAATGTCATGAAGTTTCTTTGTGAAATGTAGTCTTAAACTTTACGAGAAAATAACATTAAATAAGTATACATAAATTTTGATTTCTTGATAGTATTTAAAATGATTGGCTAGGCATTTTAAGGTTTTAGGTATTCTATTCACGATAAGCCGGTTCCGTGTGGTGTCGGACGTAAAGAATAGCACCCCATAGCATCCCATATCTTCCCGTGGGTGTCGTAAGAGGCGAATGTGGGACTTTCCAGAGAATGGGCGGCAGCGTTCTCTGTGCCTTCGTAACAACCATACTGAGATTGCCAACCCGCCTGCCAAGCAAGAAGATGAAGGTGATGAACACAATCAAGATGATGAAGGTTTAGTGATTAGTTGGTTTAGTGATTGCAAGTGCGACTGCTATGCATGAGGTCCTGGGTTTGATTCCCATGTTGCCATGCACATGGGACTTATACTTATTTGGCAAAATGTGTGTGTACTTAATGGGTACAGCTCTGTCTAACACTTCGAAGATAACAGGCGTGATGTTATGCATGTATTCACTTTATTGTAGCTATCATAAGTGTTTCAACCCTCATAAATGAAATACGTGTACATACTATTGTTCTATTATTAATTCCTATTCTAGCTTTCATATCTGCTCAAATGCTTGTAGGTACCACTGTACCACAATAATTTAATCTGAGACGTATATTAGATTTGAAGTTTTCAATTAAAACGTTATTCGAGCACCATTTTGGTATTTTGTGGCCGATGTTGGTATTAAATCATAAGCTGTAGATGGTGGTTCTACATGCCATTAATTTTCGGCTATGAAACCAACGAGTTGCCTTTCAAGTTTAAAGCCGAGCTTCGGACTTAGTGATATTATTAGCCATTTTGAAATTACATTCATCTTTCCCGACGACTGTTTTGTTGGTCTAGTGGTGGCAAGCGCTACTGCTGAGCATGAGGTCTTGGGTTTGATTCCCGGGTCGGGCAAAGTGTTATTGGGTTTTTACATCAAGAATTTCTCAGTAGCAGTTACGAAGTCTGGATTTGTGTTCGGTTGATGGCAATAGGCTCACCCACTATTAAATGGGACTTAAGCATAAGTACTTTTAGGTACACCTCTGCCTAACCCTTCGGGGTTTACACGTGTGATGGTTAGTTATTAATCTATTCATTTACTTGTAGTTACTCGACTTCACTACCCCTGTTTCGCGCTTCTTCGGACTCCAGTGTACCCGAGCTGTTCTTAAATTAAATACCAGACGTATTGCAAGCGACAAATGTTACAAATCTTCTCTGCACATAATAATATATGTTCGCCCATTACGGTATACGATACCCATTGCAGACGCAAGCAAAATAGCAACCAAGTTACTCCGGTAGTTTGTGTCCACACACAACAATTTATCGACTCCAAGTGCTATTTTTGTGGCTTCACGTACATTATTACTTGGTTTCCGATGTCCATATTTATAGGAATAAAAACGGGCAGGGTTGTTTTTATTTTATTTTTGTGAGCTGTTTTTATGGCCACGTACTCAAACGCCCGCTGCGGCGCTCTCCGCAACTCCGGATCGTGTGTAGGAGCATTTGATGCGGAAACTTAGTTAGTCCGGCATGTTACAAATGACGGTCCGTAACGGCGGTCAAATGTTTGCAATACTAGAGTAATTACATAAATAAGATAGCGCCAAATTACCTTTCGTAGTACTTACGTACTTGTTTTTTGTTTGCTCTGTGGCTGTAACAGTATACATTTTGAGGTGTAACGATTATGAGGGGACGTTAGGGTTTCAAGGTGAAGGACTTAACCTTAATTTTGCTGAGTTTTTAGATCAGCTTTAGTCTAAACTGAGGGGTAAGGGGGGGGGGGGAACTGGAGGTCTGGGGGGTTTATTTTTAGAAACGGTTTTAACAGACAATAAGCTGAAATGTTTACCCTTAATTGGAAATCGAGTGGTAGTAAAAGGTTTCAAAAAACTATATTAAAACGCTGTTTTGTAATCGCTGAAGCGTTAAGCAGCAAAATCGAAAACTACATACAATTAGTCTATGGTCGCCCAAATGACAGGAATTCGACCCTCAGCCAAGCAATCACGACATATTAGTACCGATTTTCTGTCCCCTTTTTCTGTCCCCTTTTTCCTGTCAAACATAATAATTTGGTGCGTCACTCCCGTTTAGCTATAAACCAGAGCAGGGCGTGTCTTTGGCACCTGTATGAGTGTGTACTAACCTTGTAACCCTATGTCGCCACAACTGGCCTGAACGGGCCCAGTTTTACGTTAATAACTTTTTTAATTGTTGACTTTGTTGTGGCGCTTGTAAACATTATGTTTTGTTTTTTGTACAGTATGTTCTGGATACTTTATTATTGCAATCAGGGAGCTTAAATGTCTCATTAATTATGTGAATTTGTGACAATGTTTTATTGAACAGTGTGAATGGAATTAAGGACCCACTTCGTGATAGTGTGCTGTTATGGTTTCTATTTTCGGACGCTTTAAACATGAATTTTGTTTAAAGTTATATGAGTTTCCAATCTCTTTTTTTCTCATCAGAAAAAACACCAGTGGAATTGATACGAAACGACCCTACTTGATATTTCACTTTTGTAGAAACCAACACGCGATTGCTGAGCATGAGGTTCTGGGTTCGATTCTCGGGTCGGGCAAAGTGTTATTAAGTCCTTCAGCAATTCTCAGTCGACCAACCCGCACTGGGCTCGCGTGATAGATTATAGCCCATCCCTCTCCTAGAGAGGAGGCCTGAGTCCCAGCAGTGGGAACATTATAGGCTGATAATGATAATGAATCCAGCCTCCGTGGCTGCTATCAGTAGCAGCCACGGAGGCTGGATTTGTGCCCGGTTGATGGCAATAGGCTAGCCCCTTATTACATGGGACTTAAACATAACTAGCAAAATGTGAGTGTACTAGTCTTATGGGTACACCTCTGCCTATTACAGGCGTGATGTTATGTGTCTCTCTTCTTTTTTCATTTGTCTAAACAGCAGTACAGTTGACGCTTCACAGGCCATGTTTGCAATTTAATATCTATGGGACCGCTCTCCTTTGACGAAACGCTAAACAAAAAAAGCTAATAAAATGTACGTGTGTTTTGCAATATTCCTCAAATATCTTCCAATCGTACTTCAGAGTAAATAGGGAAATGCATGCGTATCCGTAAAGGTGCTTACCTTCAAAGATATGAACCCATTTCAACCCCTGAGGATCGAAAGGGGCAAACGGTGTTGTCAGTTTATCATACGTTTTTATCTTCATCATTATTTTTGTTCGAAATAAGTCCACCGTCCTGTGTTTTTCCTTGCAGACAATTTAATCCTTGTTTGAATCCATGATAAATTAAGGATTTTTCTTTCACACTTTCAGGGTTCGAAATTATCAAGATCAGGGTAAGCATAATTATTTTAGTTTGGAATCTCTAATTTCTGTTTATTTGGAATCTATCACCATTTACATAGGTTGCAGTTATCTTAAGAAGAAATAGCGAAATAGAGCACAAAAAGTATTTATTCTGCACTTACGCAAGAAATTAACAAACATTAAAAACATAGGTAGGACCAATTTCGAACAATATAATAAACTAGCGGACATCACGCGGTTTCACCCGCGTAGTTCCAGTTTCCGTGGGAATACAGGGATAAAAAGTAGCCTTTGTCACCCGGGGATAGTGTAGCTTCCCAACGGTGAAAGAATTTTTGAAATCGGTCCAGTAGTTTCGGAGCCTATTCGTTACACACAAAGAAATCTTTCCTCTTTATAATATTACTAGCTGATGCCCGCGGCTTCACTGGGGCGTGGATGTCGGTCAAATTATATACTAAAACCTTCCTCTTGAATCACTCTATCTATTACAAAAAACCGCTTCAAAATCCGTTGCGTAGTTTTAAAGATTTAAGCATACATAGGGACGAACAGACAGCGACAGCGACTTTATTTTATACTATGTAGTGAAATATATTAGTGTAGAAGTGTATATAGAACAAGAAACATTTGACGAGTCTTTCCGACACCAAAGTTATATGATATTAAAGCGAGACTGGGGTGTAACTGTTATTAACATGCCTAGGCACAGTTAAAATTATTCACACTCCCAATCTCCTTGAATCCAGTAATATGAAATAACTTATTGAGCCCGAAATTCAGTAACTCACACTTGGCAGAAGTTCCTGCAAAAATGAGTGAGAGTCAAAATGGCGGGTGTACCATAGCGAATCAAATTATACTACTTACCACAAAAATGTACCTAAAATGTACTATTCTGTACCTAGCTCTAAAAAATCTGTACCTCCTTCAGAACGGAGTTATTTCAAAATTAAGATACACCAGCCATATTGATATCAAAATGGCGGGTGTTCTGTAATATTTCATTATTAAACAATTACTCATAAATTATAATTACATCAAAAAAATGTACCTATAAAGTACCTCAAGTAAAAGCAAAAATCCAATTGATCAACCGGATAGTTTCTGAGAAATACTACAACCGTGTCTTGTGTTTGTGCCTAAATTAACATAACATCACGGTTGGTACATTTTTTTGATGTACTTATAATTTATGAGTAATTGTTTAATAATGAAATATTACAGAACACCCGCCATTTTGATATCAATATGTCTGGTGTATCTTAATTTTGAAATAACTCCGTTCTGAAGGAGGTACAGATTTTTTAGAGCTAGGTACAGAATAGTACATTTTAGGTACATTTTTGTGGTAAGTAGTATAATTTGATTCCTCGTGGTACACCCGCCATTTTGACTCTCACCAAAAATGATAACCCAAAAAATGAAACCGCACCTATCCACGTCAATCTGTATACACGAAAAACAACAGACAGATAGAAAAGAAGGGAGGAAGTGATACCCATTTGCACGTGCCGAGGGCAAGATAAATAAATAATTCATCCGAGATTCATACACATTGCTTATAACGATGTGTGATTGAGGCAGGAGATTGTTTATACTGCGTCCCTATTCGCTTTGGCCCGACAGGTAACCTAGTTACAGGAACAATGATCGCATAGGGATGTAAGTTTGTTGGACCTGTGGGGATAAGCAAATCAATAAGAGCTGGAAGAGAACTGTTATGTCAAATGATTTAAAGTGATTGGATATGCATAACATAACATCATGAAGTAAGGCATAGGTGTAGGTCCCGTCGGGGCTGCGGGTTGCTCGCAAGAGATACCGCGGCCTCGACATGAAGGGCTAAGAAGGAACATGGGTGGTTTTTAGTCAGTAGAAGTCTGTTTCTCCCTTTCGCTCTGCCCTAGAGCGGGAGGGGTTATTTGATGATTTTCCAACCACCATAAAAAAAAGGCAGTACAGTAGGTACCCATTAGTACCCACACCCACAGTTTGCCAGTTATGTTAAAGGCCCATTTCATAAGCGGCGAGTTTCTTTGCAAGATAATGAGCACATAAGCCATTCATTTGTGCATCCAGGTACCGTGACTGCTACGGAGAAATTCCTAATGGCAAAACCCAATAATACCTACTTTGCCCGTCCTGGGAATCGAATCCAGGACCTCTTGCACAGCGGTCGCGTTTGTGTCGTCATTCAGTCATTGAATAATTATACATCTTTTATATCATCAACTGTGTTTAAACTTGCACGGTGCCATTTTGTACGATACTGGCAACTTTATAGCAGCATGTCTATGGTTATCTAAATGGGGTCAACCCCAATTTCCCAAATTCAGATGCGAGTCTAAATCCATCAGTGTCAACAGGACACGCTTGACATGAAATTAAGAAACTAATTGTTTCATCGTTTCCTGAAGAACGGTATCACTCATATCTAAATAACCATCGGCGCAGGTGTGTCCTGCATTTTCCTTTTGAACGCTTTCAGATAGAGATACTTATAAATCATCAGAGCCAGATTAGGTACAGGTACACTATAAATTATGATTAACATCAGATTAATGAAAAAAAAAAAAAAAAAAAAAAAAAAACAAGAAAAATGTGGTGTCACAAAGCAACACCACATTAGGCCTTCAAAATAAATATTTTGGGAAAATTAACATCATAATCATGTGCCTTTACTGGGGCCACTGCCGTCTCAGTTCATAAAGGTCTCAAGAATGCCGTTTTCATCATTAAATAGTCACTCAAGAGACTGTTATGAACGGAAACGGTTGTATTGGTGATTTTAATTATTATTACTCAGTAAATAAACATTTGTTATTGCCGCGAATCCCATTTTAATTATCATTCGATTTGACACTGACCGGGAAATTGCCAAAAAACGTATGAAAATTCGAATTTCGCGGGCTACCTTGTCGCATCAACCTTAACATTGAAGTTTATTATTAGCCAAGTCAGAATTTATTTGATTATCAAACTGCAAAATCCAACAACTGCATCCTCCATAAATTTTATGTCACCATTAAGATCTGCAGCAATTCAACCCTATAACGCCATAAACTATCCACTGCAGCCTATTCAACCGTTGCGATATCCCATTGTAATATTGATTGATATAAATCGCCTCTGTATCACAGTTCCAAGCGAATGGGCTATTATACCGTCCTGGTCTCCTGGTGATAGCAAATTATCCGTTTGTATGGCCTTTATCGTATGTATCTCGGTACAGACCACTAAATACGCCACGTATAGTGAAGCCTGGTTGCCATATCTGGCTGTAATCGGACGATGTAGATTGTATATGGGGTGGCAATGCGATGGGCTATCACCATTTTGGGGTTGAATGAACCTCCTTTAAATGTTGGTTACATAGTTGAACGTATGTATGCAAAGATTCAATTTACTAAACTTCTAAAGTCATTTTATTAATACTAGAAACACGTTAGAATACTGAAGAAAAGGCGATTTGAATGCTTTATTTACAACTCTATTCACAAAAATGTTGAATTACGCTAGAGTTTGAGCTCATGTTAAACGGTAAGTAATCGTATATCCACTCAGTTGCCCTATCTTTTGAAAAGTCGCATCGTCCCCGAATAAAACCGTCGACGAATGAAAAGTGTTTAAACGAAATTGGACAAAAAAGTACTGAAAAAGTGCATGAATCGTTCTTTTAGCGCAGGACGGCGTTGGACTTCTGTCGCCAACTAATGCGCAATCACTCTAAAGCATATAGGGTAATGAACTCGTGATCCTTGTATATCAATAGGGAACAAGATATATGGGCTCTTTACATGCCATTTGGTGTCGCTGTGAGTAACTGGGTGTTGAGTGGATGATACGATCAATAGATACTTCATCATTACGGCTTACGCTCAAGATATTCCAAAACTACTATCCTATTTTTACACTTACTACTCTTTTTTAACGATCGTCATAAATTGTAGTCGAGTGCCAATCTACATCGATTAGTATTCTCATTCGATACACGGTTTAACGATTATTCGTATTTTAGAGCTGCGCCAGTTATTGAGCCAAATTAATCGATTTTGATTGGATTCGTTCGAATTCCTCACGTGTGGCGAAAGTATGGAAGCGTAGACATTACTTAAATATAAAAGTGTTCTGTATTCACGAAGTTTCGTTTGTTTTAGTTTGCGATTTGGAATGGCTGGCTTACTCTGATTTGTATGTTTGTATTAGTTCAATGAAATGAAAGTCATAAATATGAAAACTTTTATTATTTTTATTTGGTGAACGTGAGCGGACTTTTAACTGGAATGCGGCTGAGTATTATTCAAAAGTATGTATCCAAATAGAAATAATAACATTACTAGCATTGTGCTATTCATAGTTCCGGGTGGCCCAGAAAGAGAGCTCCTGGAAGAACTTTACCCAATTGTGGGACCGTGTGCTGGCTAAAGAAAAAAACTTAATAGAAATACTGTCTTTAGGCATATAACATAACATCACGGCTGTTATTCCCGAAGGGTTAGGCAGAGGAGTACCTGACAGTACACCGACGTTGCCAGTTACGTTAGAGTCTCATGTAATAAAGGGCGAGCTTATTACCATCAACCGAGCATAATTCCAGACTCCGTGGCCGCTACTGAGAAACTTCGGGTGAGAAAACGCAATAACAATTACGTTATAATCCGTTCTTCAATTTTTCTTACATCAAAGTTTTTTTTTTATTTGAAAGAATAACACTGACAGCATTAAATTAGTTTTCGTTATCTTTGACTACCCCTAATGGTCTATTTTCCGAGTACTAGTTGCCCGCATTGCTCCTATAAAGTCTTAGCTGGGCTTTTATTGGTTCGACAGATGACGCAATACCTAGATGAGATGAGAATACCAATATACTTCAAGGACCGTAATTTCTTAAATTTTCTAAGAATTATTTAAGTACTTAATTAACTTTAAAATCTCCAATTTGTAATTTAAAATCACTTTCATCAATCGAAAAGCAATCAAAAGTTCAAAACTAAGATTAAGTGGTTTTTGGACCATCAAACATATTTCGCAAATAAATATTCGTTTTACATTTCTGAAATTATCAGAAAATTTTCTGCTGATTTTATCAAGAAATAATAATATCGACTTGACATAGTTGTATTTAACTTTGCTGAGTATGATAATGTTTAAAATACAGGATATTCCATGATTCGGTTCCCAGGCCGTGAAAGTAGAATATAAGTTCGGTATTTTTATTAGGAATTTTACGTGGTAGGTAACAGCTGGAGTCAAGAACTGTTCCGGTGTTGGCGATACGATTATGACATGCGGTGATACATTAAGCTATCTCGTATAACCTGACATCTATTTGTATGAACTTCCCTTAGAATTAGGGATCAGCAAAATTTGGTTTTGCATAGCTTGATTAAGAGAGCAGCGATGGCCCAGTGCTGGCAGCCCCGACTTACGAACAGTAAGTTGTGGGTTCGAACCCAGGCAGGCGCATTACTTTGTGTAATTTATTTCATCACCGCTGCTCTCAAAATGGTGATGGTAAACATCGTGAGGAAATCGGCATGTCTTAGAACCAAAAAATTCGAAGACATGTGTCATCTGCCAACCCGCACTAGGCACGCGTGGTGGATTGTAGCCCATCCCTCTCCTAGAGAGGAGGCCTGAGTCCTTGCAGTGGGAGCATTATAGGCTTATGATGAATGAATAGCTTGATTGGTCGTTGAAAGTAGATCAATAAAAATGACAAATTGAGGATGTATGGCCTAAGTTTCAAATCTACCTCATCTGCCACGGCGCTCATCTTCTAGCGCGATGTTAGATTATGCTTACAGAAAGATAAAAAAAAATACACAAACGAAGATTTTAATTAAAACATAAAATTACTTTTCCATCCCAAAATAAATTTTCTTTCATATAAGTACGTCCAAAAATAAACACACAATCGTCTTTTAGGGCGCTTTGATGTGATTACTCTCTATGGTCCGTACTCTATTCAGTGTTTAATGGGAACATCTACCTGTAGTTAGGTCCCTTTACAGGACTAAAAGGCGTATATCCATGTACTTAGGTACTTTTACAAGTAATGTGTACCTTAATTACTTATTGATCTCAAGGCAGTTAGCGTAGATTAGCCACAAATTGATGTTGCTTAACTATTACACGGATGGGAGTGGCGTGTTAAGGGACTGACTGTTAATTAAGTATGGTGGGTGTAAAGATATAGTATTCGGGCTCTTAAGTAAGCGATTATTGTTAGTTCAATGATTTTGTGCAGCCGCTGCAATTTTATATTTAATGGAGAGTGAACCTATATATAGGGTGTAAAAGTACCCTTAACGCAAACGAAGGGCACTTTTTCTCCCCACCACTGCGATCATTTTTATGTTCTAGACCATACCTGGGAACCTCCTATTTACGGAGATATTGGGGGTCAAAGTTCCAAATTTTTCACAGCTGTTTTTGTAAATACTAGTATTTCAGGTTTTAACTTTACTTAAATTACCTCCATGATCCGTTTACTATTCAAAGCATCCACTAGCACAATGTCTTAACAGTGCGACTTTTGATTTTTAACGTAAAATGTGATTTTAGACCCAAAAAAAAGTCGTCTTCCAGCAAAAATTTTTGGGGTAGGTACTTAGTTTGATGTACAGAATTGTTGGTTGACGGTTGTGTGATGGGTTGATTTACACCCTGTACAGGGATTTTATTTTTGATATTCCATTACTAGGGTCCCATTTTAGAAGTAAAAATAACACAAAAAGTCGTAGAATATGTCGTGGTCCAGAAATAAACAGTTTTGAAGGTAACACTCACATGTTGTCAGTTTTGTTTAAGTCCCATGAGATAGGCTGGAGCCTATTGCCATAAATAGCCTCTACAGAGAAGTTCCTGATGGAAAAACACAATAACTCTTTGCCGAACCTGCTAATCGAACTGGGCCGAAATCGAAATAAATAGATTGACTTGGCCACCGCATCACATTGGCCAATGCGATGCCGATTAGCCATTAGAATGTGGTATTTAATATTGGCGAATGTCAATCTATTTATTTAAAACATCAAATATTTTTAATATTGATATGGTCACTATAAGATGTAGTTAGGTTAGCTTATTACGCAATAACTTAAGATAGAAGGTCCCTCAAGTAGGGCCTGAATAAATTAACTGACTTGGTATTACACGGATCTCACTACTTTTTACGGTAGAAGAACTGAGTTGTGCGACTTGGCTTTTTTTACAAGTTTTGTTTTTAGTGGATTTTAATATCGCCTAGCCTGTTAGTGAAAACGGCAATTAGAATGGTATAACGAAATATGATTGCAACACTGGTCATGATAAAAAGACTGAACCATAATAATTCTTGTCTACTATCGTCGTCTTTCGTCTGCCAACAAACTGCTCTGAAGCTTGGCAGAAGTAAAATGTACTGAACTTGACTTAATGTTCCAAATAAACACTTTTTAATTTTATTTTTTTTTTATCCCATTTATAACGACCAGCGAGGACCAGGGAGCAGCGGTGGCCCATTGGTGGCGGCCCACATTGGGGACAGAATGTTCAAAACCACCTAGAGACCTCAAATATGTTAATATCTGAAATTAAACCATTTCTGCACAGAAATGATTCAAATTAAATTCCAAAGACACTCACATAGCTCGATTTTCGAAATTAGGTCGTAATTTTTTTTATAAAAAATGCATATGAATATGAATTGATTATAATAAATTATTTTTTCATATTATGACTGATTTTATACTAAACTCTAGTGATCATGAGATTTTTCATCGGAAGCGTATATTTGCACTTACATACAAGTGCTAGTTGAAATACGTAACTGAAAGGGTTAAAGAACTGGGTAAAACTCGCTTTACCTTGGTTTTAGTGGGTTATGAAGTTTTAGATTTAAGAAATATTAGAATTCCGGCTTCGTCAGTCTCTTTAGAATTTAATTACAAACATTTCTGTCCAAAAATCGTCTCATTTGGTTTATTTTAGCGATTTATGTGGTATCCCCGACCTACGAACAGTAACTCACACGCACATTACTTTGTGTAATTTATTTCATCACACCTGCTCTCAAAAAACGGTGAAGGAAAACATCGCGAGGAAACCGGCATGTCCTAGAACCCACAAATTCGAAGACTTGTGACATCTACCAATCCCAATCCGCACCGGGCCCGCGTGGTTGATTATAGCCCACTCCCTCTCAAAGAGAGAAGGCCTGTGTCCCAGAAGTGAAAACATTACAAGGCTGACTGAGCAATATTGCGAAGTCCTTTATTATGCGCACAGTCAAGGAGTGGAACTCCCTGCCTGCGTCGGTTTTCCCTAATTCATATAACCCCAATCTATTTAAGTTGCGAGTAAATCGGCTTCTTCTGGGTAAGCTCGTTCCATCGTAGACCTCATCTCCGCCCTCAGGGCAAGAATCAGGTCAAGAGCAAGCCCATTTAAAAAAAAACTTTTTTTGTTGGTGGTTGGGATATAAAACCACCCGTGTTCCTTCTTAGCCCTTTGTGTCGACGCCACGGTATCTCTTTAGAACAACCCGCAGCCCCGACGGTTGCTTATCATTAAACGAACTAGTCATGAAAATTGCAAGATAACGAGACTAACCTATAACTATTCAGGGATATATTATAACCTGAACACTTACCCTCAATATCTTATTATTACGAGTATGTTTATGATCTAGTTTTAGAGCTCCCAGTAAACCTCTGGGCTATTATTAATTCCACCGATGAAGCTTGCTAATCAGTTCTGCGCACGGAACCAGAATTAATTGCAGACGTAGATGTTCCAATACGGTACCGGGTACCTAAAACGATATGGGAAACCATTTCAATATTCAATTGGTTTATTACATGGAGGAGGTTGTCGCTGAATAATATCAGCCACTCTGGTCAATCTATAGTTTAAACTTTTGCTTAGGTTGGATCACATATCGAGTTACCTCGAACCTGTGTCAATTTCATATCTTTGACAGTCGTTACTTTTAGTCGGAGGCCCGAAGGTCTGACAACCAGTCTAGCCAAGGGGTATTATTTTATCCAGTATTGTCTGGGTTGTGGAAGTCAGATAGGCATTCGCTCTATATAAAATATTGGTATTAAGCTACATCCCGTCAGAGCCGACTCCAACATTGTTGGGAAAAGGTTAGGCACATGGTGATTTGTTTGTTATATACACAACGTATTTCCCAAAGACAGTAGGTAGAAATCACAAGCCGTTTACCGTTTGCAAGTGAAACGCACTTTCAATTAAAATTATATTAATTATGTAAGTATAATAAAATTATTACAACATATTTTAACAATGCGTTGCTTACATGCCACCAACAAAATGTTAACGAAATACTCGTGTATGCATTTAATTAATAATTAAAACCGCATTTAAAATGACGTGAATATTTGAACGTTAATTAAATAGTTCTGAAACTAATTATCAAGGTTTGGTAAACGTTACTTTAATAGCTGCAAAAAATGTAAAAATAGAGGTCAAGTTTGTACATTTGTAAGTTTAAACGTAGGAGATAATCTTCGGAACGACTGCTCCGATCCCGGAAATTTTTCACTATTGGGAAGCTACGATATCTCCAAGTGTCATAACTCATAAGCCATAAGCTATACATATTAAAACGTTTTATGCCTCTGATTTGGCTTTTCATGCCGTCGAGACATTTCTCTCAGGAATGTTCTGTCCTTCTCCAAAGCAAATAATAACCGAACAATACGCACAAGCTACTAGGCTCATCATCATCTGCCTAGCCTTTTCCCAACTATGTTGGGGTCGGCTTCCAGACTTCCAGTCTAACCGGATGCAGCTGAGTACCAGTATTTTACATGGAGCGACTGCCTATCTGACCTCCACAACCCAGTTAATACTAGGTAATACGATACTCTTTGGTGAGACTGGATGTCAGAATTTCAGGTCACTGACTACCTGTAACGACTGCCAAAGCTCTATATATGGCAGCCGGGACCAACAGCTTAACGTGGTTTCCGAGGCACGGAGGAAACTCGGTATGTCGGGCGGTCACCCATCCACAGACCGACCTAGGCAAGCACAGCTTTACCTAAAGATCGACCCGAGTGGCAGTTCTTATTAAGCCACGAGCACAAGCTACTAGGCTATCACTGCTTTTACCAGGATAGGCTAGTGTCTAACATGGTAAAAGCAGAGTATAGTATTAAAACGTTCTTGTAGGATCATTTTCAAACTTAACGTGAACAAAGCCACGGGCAAAATGTAAGCTTTTATATTAAAGTAAAGCAAGAGACAAGTAGGAAACGCGTCAAAGGCTTTTAATAGGGATGTGCCTCGAACTTTTCAATAACGTTTAAATGTTTATGAAAAGTTTGTGGAAGGTTCGCTGTCTTTATAAATTCATTTTGATTATATCCGTCATTTCATTGGTGTAGGATTACGGAAATGCATTGTGAAAATTATACAATTTAATTTGTTTAATATAAGTATAGCCAAGAGATCTATTTTTTATGTAGGGCAGATTTTATATTATTATTGTTTTTCCTTTATAGCCTAAAGGTATTTACATGATAACATTACATGGAATAATACTGTTTTGAAAGAAACCTAAGTAAACACAAACACCGCATAAACAAAACAGTAAATCCTTATTACAAAACAAAATAAAACAAGCTTAATTCTTCCAAACATAATAAATTAAACATTTCGTTTTCTATATTTACTACGTTCACAAAGCAAAGCCGCTTAAAATCAGATTAAATTAAAATGTAGTATCATTAATATCTCAGTAGAACTCCAAGAAACTTCCCAAGCGGGTTATAGTAGATTTTAATTACCCCCGAGTCGCTTATTTCATGGCCCAACCGTAGTATCGTTAGCGACCTGAGTAATAGTTAATCGCAGAAGTAGTTTGAGCATTCAATTCTTGTGCTGTTATTTTAGAAGGGAAATATTTTTATTTTACTTTTCTTTCTTTATCTCGTGCTTAATAAGAACAGGAGCTCGTGGCATAATAAGAACTGCCACTCGGGTTGATCTTTAGGTAAAGCTGTGCTTGCCTAGGTCGGTCTGTGGATGGGTGACCGCCCGACATACCGAGTTTCCTCCATGCCTCGGAAAGCACGTTAAGCTGTTGGTCCCGGCTGCCATATATGGATCTTTGGCAGTCGATACAGGTAGTCAGTGACCTGAAATTCTGACATCCAGTCTTACCAAAGAGTATCGTATTACCTAGTATTAACTGGGTTGTGGAGGTCAGATAGGCAGTCGCTCCATGTAAAATACTGGTACTCAGCTGCATCCGGTTAGACTGGAAGCCGACCCCAACATAGTTGCGAAAAGGCTAGGCAGATGATGATGGTGACTTTTCTTTCTTTATCGAATGGTCAGTGCCTAACATGGCGGCAGAGTTTCTTAATGTCACCCATGGGCTTCTGTCTTGGCTTTACGTGCCGTCAAGAAGTATCTAATACAAATTTTACTAGTGATTATTGAGTGTTTAGTATAATTTGTCATTACGAATTGCATGTGACTAAAAAGGTGATGGAAATGTTGGTGGATGGAGAGGGAGAGGAAGGCCAAAGAAAAGGTGGATGGATTGTGTGAGGAATAATAATTATGATAGAGAAAGGAGTAAATGCCACCTTTTTTTTTTTTTTTTGGGGGGTGGGAAATCATCAAATAACCCCTCCCGCTCTTGGGCAGAGCGAAAGGGAGTGTCAGACTTCTACTGACTAAAAACCACCCATGTTCCTTCTTCGCCCTTCATGTCGAGGCCTCGGTATCCCTTGCGGACAACCCGCAGCCTCGACAGGCGTCGGCCCTTGCGGGCCCCTTCCATGTTGCTGACATCTCTTTGAGGCGCGCGTGGAACACGAACGCGCCGTCGACACGGCCTGTCGTCGTCATAAGACGGACGGACGGCGAGCTTACCCATCACTCACCGTCCACAGGCCCGCGAGTAATTGCCACCTTGACGTCTAACAGGGAAGAATGGAAAAAGAAAACGTATTGCGCCGACCCCAAATAGAATGGGATAACGGCAAAAGATGATGAGTTTAATTTGTCATTAAACAACATAATGATTGGTAGTGTTGCTTTTATTTTGATTAAAGACTACTTTGATGCTAATAAATTATTGGTTCGGAAATATTACATTTGTTATACTTAATTTATGTAGGTACTCTAAATTGCTACGATTATTTGTGTTTATATATATGAATAAAATCATGTCTTTTTCCCACGAAGAGCAGACATTTTCATTACATTTTGCTGAAAATGATGTAGGTTAGGTAGGTACTCAGGTTTAAATGACTGGCAAAACTGTGTAACGAAAATAAAAGACTATCTAAGGAGCCCAACTGAACGACGTAAGATTTAATATTGTGATGAAGAATTCAATTTCAGGCATTTACCAACGTTCTTTTTGTCATTATTCTGTTTGTAGATTTATCTTTTTCACACAATTTTCTTTAACTGTAAAGTGCCTAACCCTATTATTTCGAAGACTCACGTTTTCTATAAACAGCTTGTTTCAATTTGTTTGTTAACAACGTATAGAACTGCTAACAGTTCTATTATTATGTAAAATAAATAACAGCTGTAGTGGAAGCTTGCGTAGTTTAGGAAACAAGAATTAAATTAAGCCATCGACACGGAGCTGAGCTAGGAATTTTAAATAACGCTGTTGTAGCATATTCTTATATATAGGAGATCCCGGCTTCAGCCAGGTGAGTACCTACAGAAAATTGTGAGAAAGTCCTGGAAGAGACTTTCACAGAACAAGTAAGTATGGAATACATGACATGACAGACAGACATGTATGCTTATACTCAGCAGTGGCTGCAAATGAATGATACAGGAGAAAGTCTAAGAAAGGCGCAACGACTTGAAAAATAAAATTAATCTTATAATCAATAATCTTGCCCTTATTCCAATTTATTTAGGGTCGTCGCAGCATTTCTTCTTCTTCTATACTTCTCTATTACTCATCATCTGATTAGACACCTCATTCATTGCCATATAATACTTTAGACAGTCCATCCTAATATGGCCCTTCTACAAATAATCTACTGCGTCAATATTATACTAATGGATTCGAAGACGTTCACTCATCTTTTACAATGTTTCTTCAATTAATTAATTCAGTCGAACATTGTAGTAATTGATTACCATAGACTTTTTGATTATAAAGTTTATGCGAAAAAAATAAACATTCTTAAAACAAACAAATTACTTTAGCCTGCAAGGGACTGGCAACTCGTTCAGTCAATATCTTTTAGAAAATCGAAACATTTCTTAATGACAATAAAGTATTTACGTAAGCAATTAACTTTTTATTTCCTAAACAAATGGCTTGCAACACTCCACTTTGCTTGTCCCCGTTAATAGTCAGGCTTTTAGACGTTCTGTAATGGTTTGCAAGTTTGACAGCGCTTTGAAAATGGAAACTTTGACTTTGATCGGAGACCTTCCCGAACATTTCAATACCTCATAGATTGTATGTTCGCCTAGTACTTTAGCCAAGCAACGTCATAATCTATATCGTAAATTTACAGAAAACGTTAAGTATCGTAATGTTATCTTTAGTTATGACTTTTATTACCTTATCCCCCTGCTTTTTGTGATCATAATGTCTCTTGTAAAAGTTCCAGTTTTTTTTATTCCTTTTCTTGTTACTTTACTTCTAAATATAAGTACTGAAGTAAATACTCGTAGGTACTGTATTGAATCGGACTTATTTACTGCTGGACTAGCTTCATTACTTAAAATTATTGGATTTGTAACGATCGCGGTCTCCATTTTTGTCTGGAATGATATTAGGTACTTACTTACTTATATGTTTATGTACTTTATTGTTTGAAAAATGTCCTATTTCGTTTTATATTCCTATTTTCATCTTATTTCGACAAATATTTGCTTCACTCCGTTCAACAAAAGCGCTAATCTTTACAGTAAGTTCAAAATCCAATCAACACTCAAAACAAAACCGCAAAATCAACAACACCCATCATTCAATATTGCCTACTAAACATAATACAAAGTCTATAAACATGATAGCCTGCCCTCCAGAAACACGCAACTCATCGGCTATTTATCAAAGGCCTCCATAACCGCCTATACGTACTCCTGAATCCATTAAATTTATTAAACGAGCATTATGTTAACCAGTTTGCCTCTCTAAATTCTCTCTATGTTCCGTCTGTATCTTTTTGTAATCGTATCACGCTCTCTTCAGTTTCGTAATGGAATAAAAAGCAATTTTTCTCTGTTTTTGCTTCGAGCGTTTCTTTGTGCTAAGCTTACGTCTAAAGACTGTCGGCATTCTTTTGCATAAGTAATATTGGTTTAAGCGAGCTGGATTCATATCGTTGTGTAAATGAGAACTGTTTCTAGGCTTTGATTTTTACATTGAATCGGCTCAGAATTTACATAGAAACCAAATGAAATGATATTATCACAAATGACAAAAAACAAGTTTATTAGTAACGTGACATTAGTAGTACGAAAACTAAACCTTTCCAATCTAGGCAGAAACATTATTATGGATAACAAATCCACAGAGAAAACTCAAGAATAATACAAACGAAGCGGTACAATAATTACATCGTAAGACCTGAGAGGCTAAACGAAACTTATCATCCTCTTCCCGTTGCCGAAAACCATTGGAGCTTCCTATTATATCGCTAAATTGGTTCATTACAACAAAAGTAAATAAGGCAGCGCCCGCAGAGACCACAAAAACTTTTTGAATTCGTCTCAATTACGAGTTGCTACAATAAAGTTAGGGTTTATTAGGAAACTTATTAATACAATCTGAGAATAGGAGATATTGAATCATATTTATAAATCTATATTCAAGCCTTTTTCTTGCATTGTATTGATTTCTCGCAACTTTGTCTGTTTTGGCCAACTTGTCACTCAAAATCATTCCATATTATAATGTCCCTTGACCTCACTGGTCATAAAACATGTTGTATCAAACATAATTATTATCTTCTTCCTTCCTTTATGCCATCGTTGCTTCCTCTTTACTACTAAACCTTCTCAATTTCGCACAATCTGGTCCGGCCTTCATGTCGAGTTTATTAGCACTTTGGTCGGCTTTTACGATATCCTGCCAGCATTTCTTGGGCCTCCTGTGGGGCTCACTTGGGGTCTCAGTAGGAAGAGGATTACCCGCTGCTCTACGAGCAATAAAGTGTAGCACTCTTTTAAACAATACCACGACATATTCTTGACAAAGTTGTCATGTCGGTCGTTTCTAGATGTTCAAAGGTTTTTCTACTACTTCGCTTCAACTTTTATTTATTTTGTCGAGTAAATGTGTTTGATGAAGCCCAATTTATATATTTAACTAGCTTTTGTCCGCGGCTTCTTCCGCGTGGATGTCGAATAATATCCCAAACTTTCATCCCCTATTTATTTCCCCTAGGGGTTGAATTTAGAAAAAAATATATAAATATACTAAAACCTTCCTCAAAACCCACTCTATCCATTAGTGAAAACAACATGAAAATCGGTGCAGGAGTTTTTGATTTTATCGCGAACAGACATACAGACATACAAACGCGGCGGAGGACTTTGTTTTATAGTTACGTAGTGATAGTGATAATTTATTATATCTGTAACGACTGACATTGAAATTACTGCTTTGTTGATCTAGTGGTCGCAAGCTTGCTAGCTGAGCATGAGGTCTTGGGTATGATTCCCTGGTCATGCAAAGTGTCAGGAATTTCTCATTAGCAGCCACAAAATCTGGATTCGTGCTCGATAGATGGCAATAGGCTCGCACCCTTTTACTTGGGACTTAACCATAACTGGTGAAATACAGTTGTACTATGAGTTACACCTCTGCCTGCCATGTCCTGCGATGTTATGTTTGTGTTTATTTCATAGTTCTCAACGCCTAAGGGTACTGTCATGTGCTCCATAAACAAAAGAAAACAAAGGCATTTCACAATAAGCGTCTGTTACATTAACCTTCACACTCCCATCTGAAATTACCGCTACCTACACCACCAGTCGCCACAAGTACTTATTAAGCAAAACCCACGTACGAAAAACTATTAGATAACACGAACAGAAATTAGCTTCGCTCAAGTTGCGAAGTTTATTTTTAGACTCCATCGTGTAGCCTGCACTTTATTGTAAAGTTGTTGTTCGATTTAACATCCGCAACTTTGCCATAGGACTGACTTTGATATTTGCTGAGAGGAGCGCCTTTCAATTTTAGGTGTTTTTCTTTTTTAATTCCCATTCAATAACTTTGAACGTACGATGCTACAATGAAGCAGTTAGTTGACTTGCTTCGACGGTTTTATAGGTTATGAAGTTGCATTTTTGCTTTGGAAGTATAATTGGAAAAACTGTTGTATGATACCTACAGTATTTTTTGTAGGTAACTTTCATAAATTCTTTTAAGAAATGGTTTTAAGCCACAGATACCGCGATTTCATTAGCGTGGCCAACATACTGGCGACAAAAAAGTTTAATAGACTTGTACCATCGATACGAAAGAAGAAGATAAATACTTTCTCATTTGTTTCTAATAACTTTCCGAATCCTATCAGGATTCAGGTACAATCGAAAAGTTTTTGGTTTTGCTATAATGTTCTAGTGGAGGTCGTGTTTTTCAATGAAGAACTTATGAATCATTTTTTTTTAAGTTTAGAACCTTTACGCTTTTAAAAGTTTAGAACCTTTACATTTTGATCAGTATCCTAACAATGATTTACTAGGCCATGCACCAGTATCACCAGAATTTTACTTCCACATATTAATAAGGCCTCTATGTACGATCCCTCCGTACGTAATATACGCTGAAAAAATACAAACTCTCTTCGGGCTCATAGAATCTGTTCCTACATAATAATACCTACATTCATAAACTCATGCATTTTTCTCATTTTTCATATAGAACGCCACTTGCTACATCCTAATTGATCTACTTTTTTTTTTATTAACTACTTGGACGATTTTTCAACATGATATAAGTTATATTAGTACAAGTTGCTGTTATTTGGTCTAATTGTAATCGTTACACATCTCTGATCTCATTAAATGCTACTTTTTCGTTAATTTGTTTTTATTATACGGACAGATTTTTTGCTTAACACCGTATCTTTGCTGGGTGGATTACTATGTATATCTTTTTTTTATTCTGTTTTCCTTCTCATTTACATAATGTAGTAGGAGTACAAAAAATATTAGACTTTTTAGATGAGCCGTTTAAAAGACGAGCAAACGATTTAAAACAACCGACTGTCGCTGTTGGAAGTAAAACAAATATCGTTCACTATGTAAGTACCTAGGTACAATGATCTACGAAGTCTGAAATATTTGTCGCCTGTTGTAGTCAACCTTGTTTTCACCGCTGGCAACAATTCCTTGAAGATTATAACTTCACTAAGGTGCACAATTATTCAACTGTTCCAAAAACAAATAGACCTGTCGTAATATGACGTGCTATTAAACTTGAACCTTAGGATAATAAAGCAATTACGTCGAATATACATTGTATGTCAGTGGAGATTGAACTACAGGCGTTCTGGGAATTGCTGATGAACTGAATGATCGATGACACAATGACAGTGACACAGTCGTGATGATTGACACTCTATTGGCTATTCTAACCCGCGAGGAATAGATACATTGTCTATTTGATATTCTTTAATTAAAAAAATATAAACGAGGAAAATGTTGTGAGGAAAGTTTTAATTATGAATGTTTAGGAATATGAGACTAGAGGAAGACCAAAAACGCGATGGACATTGTGTAAATAATGATAATTATGGCAAGAAAGGAGGTGTCTGATGAGGTGACGAGTAATAGAGAAGTACCTATGGAAGAAGAAGACATGCTGCGCCGACCTTAAAATGTATTTGAATAAGGGCAAGAGAATGATGATTTAATTAAAAAAAAAAATGTTTTTTTTTTAGAAAAACTTTCTAAGCTTAGATAAACTTTAGATAATTAACATGTTTTTCTTAAAGCCCTTAGTGCATTCTAGGTACCCTCCTAGAATGCACTAAGGGCTTTGAGAAAAAACATGTTAATTAATCTACTGTAATGAGCAGGGATCGGGTCAGTAAATTGATTTATAATACTCGTATCGTGTAATCATAGGGTGGACATAGCTTTATTTAAAAGAAAGACCCTCTTTTCGATTTATTTACTAAATACTATTATTATAAATCCTCACAGCTTACTACTGGGCAGTGGTGTGACCGTATAACTGACAAGGCATAGGTCTCAAATTCGAACCCCAAGACATGCACCTCTGATTTTTCGGATACATGTGCGTATTACAAAATAAAGGGATCGAACAAAAAAAAAAACTAATAAGTCCGTCAGATAGATTTCCAAAAAAAATTGAACACACATTTTTTTTTTCACGTAAACAAAAAATGAAGACGATGCAGTGCTTTGGAAACTCGTGAACTCCTCGAAAACGTCACATGTCAGTACATTTTTTACCTACAAATGACGTCACAACCCCGCACTCATGATCCTTGACGCGTTTTATCTCCGTCAATTTTTATTAATTTGATAAAACAAAAAACACGTATCCAATATTTTCGATAATCTAACTGACGGATAATAAAATAATATAATTAGAATCATATTTTTTTGATTCAGTCCGATCCCCTATTATCACTTGCTTTCGTCGTGAGAAAACCAGCATGCCTTTTTTTTATTTTTTTTTGGGGTTGAGAAATCATCAAATGGGGTCCCGCTCTTGGGCAGAGCGAAAGGGAGTGTCAGACTTCTACTGACTAAAAACCACCCATGTTCCTTCTTAGCCCTTCATGTCGAGGCCACGGTATCTGCGAACAACCCGCAGCCCCGACGGGCATGCCTAAGAGATGCCTTCTGCGGCATAAAAGTTCCGACACCAGGTTGGTAACTGATCACACGGTAAAGAAAGAAAGAATATTATGTGATATTTTGTATTAATTATAACAATACAGGGAAAACTAAATCAGATTTCCGGTACCAAAAAAAAGCACCTTTTTTTTTTTTTTTTTTTTATGGTGGGTGGAAAATCATCAAATGACCCCTCCCGCTCTTAGGCAGAGCGGAAGGGAGTGTTAGACTTCTACTGACTGAAAACCACCCATGTTCCTTCTTAGCCCTTCATGTCGAGGCTGCGGTATCTCTTGCGAACAACCGCAGCCCCGACCTCACCTATACTTTGATGACTAGAAAAATAATAAAGGCTTAATCAATTTTAATATTTTTTTAATTTAAAACTTTTCTAATTACGGAACCATGTCCATATTAAAATACACATACATAATTAAAAGATCATTGACCGTAATTCAACCTGTTTAGTCCGATCCTGGAAAATAATAATGAGGAAGAAAAACATGTTTTCAACCAGGATGAGAAAATATTTGTTACTATCCGAGGTTTTTTCGGGCTTAGCAAACCACAGTATCGTGTATGCTATCCCCGAATGTTAGGCAAAGGTAGGTATTTTTTACTTCTACATTACACCATGTAACGTGGGGTAAGATTATTGCTATCAACCGGACACAAATCTAGACTTTGAGATGTTTTAGAGAATTTTCTCATGAAAATACCAATAACATTTTAACCGACCTGGGTATTGAACCCACAATCACAAACTCAGCAGTAGCGCATGCCGACACAAAATAAACAGTTAAAACTTTCCACTGCAACATTTTGATATTCACAGTTAGCTTTTCTATCTCAAAATGACGTCATACAATGCTGTTCAAGAGCGAATAAAATTACACTTCTTCCCGTTCATACAAGGCCCGCTGGTCCAATTACCACTTGAAGCTGTTTAATATAGTATATACTTGCTATACTTAGCTCTAACTACCCCGTTGGTATGGTGCTCGCAAGTGTGACTGCTCAGTATGAGGTTCTGGGTTCGTCGGAAATTTCCCAGTACCAGCCAGCCAGATTTGTGCCCGGTTGATAGCAATAGGCTCGCCTCCTATTCATCATCATACATAACCTGAATTCACCCACTCCTGGGGTATAGGCTTCTATTGTCTTGTGCCAATCTCCACGTTCCTGTGCCTGCCTCAATCAGGTTTTCCCCTGATGGCAACTATTTCATCTGCCTAGCCTTTTCCCAACTATGTTGGGGTCGACTTCCAGTCTAACCGGATGCAGCTGAGTACCACTATTTTACATGAAGCGACTGCCTATCTGACCTCCACAATCCAGTTAATACTGGGTAATACGATACCCTTTGGTAAGACTGGTTGTCAGACTTTCAGGTCACTGACTACCTGTAACGACTGCCAAAGATCTATATATGGCACCCGGGACCAACACCTTAACGTGCTTTCCGAGGCACGGAGGATACTCGGTATGTAATGGGCGGTCACCCATCCACAGACCAACCTAGGCAAGCGCTGCTTAACCTAAAGATCGACCCGAGTGGCAGTTATTATTAATCCACGAGCGCCTATTACATGAGGCTTAAATATAACTGCTATAACTAGTGTGTACTATTAGTTACATTTCTGCCTTACCCACGGATTATAGACGGGGGTTACATTATACAGCTTAAACACAGCTATTTACCTAACCCGACTGCAGTTGGAACTCCTCATGAAGTGGGTCAGTTTATCGATCAAACGTGTCGGTTCCCGCCCCTGACCTTTGCTCTGCTACTAATGAGTTCTGGCTGTGGCCCCAGTGTTGACTGTTCCTGCATAGCAAGGATACCGGCGTTGCGTCACGTATAATTAAGACTTGTTGTTGCGTGAATATTAAGTAATTTTGTAGCTACGTGATGGGTGTAAAAAGATCATTAATGAAGCCGAAAGGCTGGTATTTTCCCCGTCAATGCGATATGTTTTTGTTCTGGACCATGCCTTCCTTGGAAACCTTCTAGTGATAGAGATATTAAAGGTCAAAGTTCCGACTTTTACACACTTTTCTTTCAATTTCTGAATGTAGTAAATTTACTTTAAATCCCTCTTCTTCTCAATGCATTCATTAGCACAATGTTTCGACAATTTATTATTTATTTATGTACACACAAAATACAAAAAAAAGGATAAAAACAAAAAAAAATAGAAGAGCACAAAGGTACTGCTTATTTCATAAGAAATTTCTTACAGCA
Organism: Diarsia brunnea; assembly: GCA_949774965.1. Classification (NCBI taxonomy): domain Eukaryota; kingdom Metazoa; phylum Arthropoda; class Insecta; order Lepidoptera; family Noctuidae; genus Diarsia; species Diarsia brunnea. Next base: position 8,557,835 of record OX458999.1, on the reverse strand, counting down.
GACTTGCGAGAGGAAAGTTGGATGAGACATGTAGACACAGTGTGTAGAAAAGACAAACAGGAAAATACTAATTAGAATTAGTAACAAACGCATAATTATCCATATGAAATAAAGATACATACAAATATAAACACATAAAAATTAACACTAATATTATAAATATATACCTATAACATATAAACATACGTATACGAGTATACAGAATATTACGATATAGAGGAGAGGATCTTTGACTTGTTTTTTGAAAATGTATAAAGATTTAGAGTCTAGAATTTTAGGCGGAAGTGTCTTCCACAAACGTACTGCGTGAACAGAGAAGGAGTAAGAAAAGAATTCGGTTTTATGGGGGTGGGAAATTAAGATGATGCCTAAGGTGCGATCTACACAGAGCATCAGAGGAACGGATAAAGGAAAAAAAAACAATTTTTAATTCCAAAAATAAGATTGTTTTCTTAGTTCTTAACTTTTTGGGATTTTTCCTATTGTCGTTCCAAACATTCATTTGCCGGAGTGACTTCAACAGCATAGTAAGTAATACTGACTGAGCTTACTAGAGGTCATAAAGTACTGCCATCAAACGCCAGAATAAGTTGTGTCGTGCAACTAGGTTAATTAAATAACCACTGTGTCACCCGTCCTAGTTCAAAAACAGATTCAGCTCTCCATTTTTATTTTCTTTACTTGAACAGCTAGGAAATGTTTTGTCTTCGCATTCATTATGTCCGAACAAAACTCCGAGCCACATGATAATATTATGACGGTTTCCCGCTAACTGGATAAAAGAAGTACAAAAAACCCGAAAAATAAACATTTCCCAGAATTTAATAATTACACAGTCTATTTTAAGTTTAAAAATATATGTTAGAATCTTTTATTAAACAAAATACCTTTTGTACTCGTTCCTTTATTAAGGCTTACGTATGGACATTTATACAAATTTTCTTTGTCATTTACATCCCAAGTTCGGTACATTTTATTATCTCCTTCTGTAATAACAAACTTTTAATAATATAAGTTCAAAGAAAGCCTTTCTTCGGCGGGGGCTTAGAGGCTGTCATAATGAAAGTAATCGTATAAGCAGGCCTAAAGCCTCATTGTCACAATAAACGACTAGAGGACAGAACAGAGTGAGCGGAGAAATAGGGAACTGAATTTAAACGCGCCGATTTTGGACAAATTGTTGACATTTGTGTTTACTAACAGCGGCAGCGCCTCTACGAGCTGCTAAGATATTTACGGAATTGGGAAAAGATATTCACTTGACAGTTGAGTGGGAATGAAACTAAATGAATCTGAAGCAATGGCATTTACTTAAATGGACAATTACGATCATATCAGTTACGATTACTGTTGTATATAATAATGAGACAATCCTATGATTATAATGTAGCGAAGCACAATGACCTATAAAATAGCCTCTATTGCGAATCCCAGCAGTTCTTTACAAATTCCGCAACACCCAGTATCAGCCTAATGCATGTAGCCCGCCAAGAGCATTTAATAAACATGTTTTTTTTAAGCAATCTACGAGATGCAAAACCATAACCAACCATTCTAGGGTTTCAGCTCTCCGAATCAATATATTGCAATTAACCTGAACACTAAAGCTTATAGAACCAACACGCCTCAAAAGGCTTTCCTCAGGAAAACAGATATAACAATACACTTATCTACAAGTTCATAACATAAATACCCCTTTTCATGCATCCTATAAAACGTTGCAGTTATGAGTCACAGAGCCATTGTTTCCCGAGTACAATTTGAATGAAGGATTTTAATAAATAAAGTTTTTCCATTAAAATGTGCGGGTACACCACACAAAATAGCGGGCATCCGCAACATTCAGACGTTTATGACTCTCTGTCTACATACCACCACAGAAAAGGACAGAACAGTTACTTTGTACAATACTTGTGTAACTACAAAAGTCACTGGTCTGAAAAAATGCAATTTAAACTATAGTACATACTGGCACACTACTGCGAGGCCATTTTCTAATTACTTTTCTTTTATTACAATATGAATGTAGTCCCTTATAATATAAACCCTACTCATTCAGAGTGCAATGTTTGACGTCTGTGATGAAACGAGAGTCCCCAGATGATTTTAGAGAAGAAGAGATTGTTTCTGTGATGTGTGATTTTTTGCACCATACCAAACAGAAAATTTCGATATTTCATGAATTGAAAAATATATGGACATATTAGTGAAGGATAAACTACGAAGGTCTCAATCGAGTCTTTATAAGGTCTAAGTGCATAGTATGAGCTAATCTGAATTGAAACTTTTTATGTCACACAAAAAGCAATCCAAAAAGTTTATGGAAGGATTCTACAAGCAACTGAAGTTACTGAACAGGACATTACATAGTTTTTACTTAAATAGGGCTTCCATTTCAGAAATATTTTAATATAAATTAAATTAATACAATATTCTTGTCAACCTTCTACCCGCTTTCTAAAGATTTTGTCATTCTATGTAGAAATGCCGGAATTGTACCCGGCAAGTCTGCATTAAGTAGTCCAAGTAATACCGTGGTAGTTTAATTAAATGTATACCATAGAATATCAGCTGTCATGCATAATTTCATTTTGTTGTCGAATGTAAGTGAATATACATGAAACAATAAATAGCATATGATTAATGGGAATATGCAAACAATACTGCTGTCATGCAGGCTTTGAAAGGTGATGATTAAGATAATAGTAACAAAGTTTGGGAACTGCAAAATTTAAAAACAATTGGTAATTTACAACTAGAACTAAATTGTGTATTTGTCATCATTATCTGAATAGGCTTTTCCCGTGTATGTTGGGGTCGGCTTGCAGTCTAACCGGATGCAGCTGAATACTAGTATTTTACATGGAATAACTACCTATATGACCTACACATGATAACCGAGTTAGAACTGGGTAACGATTGTCGAAGATTTTCAAATAACAGCCGGGACCAACGACATAACGTACTTTACGAGGCTTGAAGGAACTTCAGTATGTAATAGGTGGCCACCAATCTAAGGAATAACCTAGGCAAATGCGGCTAAACGCGGATTTGTGATGGCTATGGGTAGTAATTCCATTTCTGCGAGATTTAATGCTAGCAGATATGAAATTTAAGCATTAAAGCTATATATAGCTATTTTTAGCATTTAAGCTAACCTAACCTTTGTAACTTAGTACTTCAATCAATCAGGATAGTTGAAAAAGATCCTTCCGAAAAATCAACGACGCTTTGCATTTCGCTTCAGAATATTTGCCTTCGTTTCCCGCTGTGAACCAAACGTGACCACTTGAACCGGGTCTCGAACGTCAGCGATCTTATTTATGCGGTCTGATTTAGTTTACGTTCGTATAGACTTTCGGAGAGCTCGTTACCTTCACGCTCGCTTAGATTGTGGTGTAAGCTGGGATATGGGTGATTGAATTGAGTAGGTAATTGATTTGGAAAGAGATTGAGAGATGAATGGGGTTTAGTAGCCAAAAAGCATTAATGGAAAGGATATATTATAATTGCGGCATTTTTGCAAATGCTCTTGTGGCTAAACATAGCTTCGACGAATTACTGGTATGATGATCGCACTTAGAACAATAGGGATGTTTACTGATTAAAAAAAAATTGATTCTAATTAGTCCGTCTGTTAGATTATCGAAAAATATTGGATACATATTTTTTGTTCTTTCGAATCAATATAAATTGACGAAGATAAAACGCGTCAAAGAATTAAGTGGGGGGTCGTGACGTCACTCACCGGTATCAAATGTCATAAATATGACGTCACACGAGTTTTCAAAGCCAAAAACTAAGTTTAGTCATGTACATGACTAAAAAGTGTTAAAACTGTTGTGTTAAAAGTACTTATCCGTACGGATAAGTACTTTCAACAAATTAATGTTTTCGGGCCGTATTTTTGAATCAATAGAATTCCAAATCGTGTACGAAATCGCAGAATTCGTATGAGAATCCCTAAAATCGCTATTTTTGAATATTCATACCCGTGAATTTTGCAACGAGTGGTCCGACCCACTCGTTTCCGATATTCTACCAGTAGAAATGAGAATGACACTGACAAGTGAAGATTTGTTGACAGATACGTTACGTTGACTTTATCTAACCTATAAATCAGTGTTTTCTTTCGCCTTTCGCGATGGTTAGCCTCGAGGAGTATATCCTCATGAATTACATCAGCGACAGAAAAAAATATGTAATTATTAGAGGAAAAAATATCGAAATCCCAATGACAGACGTCAGACAATGACATTATAACTTTTTAATTTACGTTCCGTTCCACCGTAACTCATTACCGGTTTTTAAAATCAACGAGTTATGGCTTTCCGGTTTTTATTTTTCTGCGTGAAATGAAAAATGTTATAAGATTCGAGTTTTAGGGCAACACTAATTTCTATTACTTCAAAAATACGTAAAATTTGGAGCAATCGAAATTCATTTCGTATACGTTTTGCTTTCGTGCATGAATTTAAGATTCACTTCGAGTGATTCAAAAATACGGCCCCTGTATCGTCTTCATTGTTTGTTTACGTGAAATAAGAAAAAATACGTGTCCAATATTTTTTGGAAATCTATCTGACGGACCAATTAGATTTTTTTAGTTAACTACCCTATTGGCTATATGAGTAAAGGAAGACCAAAGAAACGATGAATGGAATCTGAAGGATGATATTTATGGCTACAAAGGACTACTGCTGAGATGACGAGTAAAAGTGAAGTATGGAAAAAGAAGACATGGTGCGTCGACCAAAATGGTATAATACCATGCGGGCCCAGTGAGGAATGGTAGATGCCACAAGGCTTCGAACTTTGCCCGTCGGGGCTGCGGGTTGTTCGTAAGAGATACCGCAGCCTCGACACGAAGGGCTAAGAAGGACCATGGGTGGTTTTTAGTCAGTAGAAGTCTGACACTCCCTTTCGCTCTGCCCAAGAGCGGGACCTGATGATTTTACACCCACCAAAAAAATACCAAAAATGCTTCGAACTTTTTGTTCTAGCACTTGCCGATTTCTTTACGATGTTTTCCTTCACCGTTTTTGAAAGCAGTGGTGATGAAATAACGCCTGCCTGGGTTTGAACCCACTGAGCCGCCACCACTGAACTACCGCTGCTCTCCATATAAGCCATATCCATAAAGCTCCATACAAGCTACGCATATTCCTAGTTAAATGAATGAGTTTACCTAAATAATGACTTTGCATTAATGGAGATCAAATCAAGTGCTTGATCATTGATGTATTTCGGCAAAGTGGCTCGGAATACTGTTCAAGTGTGTCCTTATAAGTTCAACTTGGTTCATTTGTTTTTTTTTATTTATTTCATTTTTTATTGGATGACAACAGAAATCTGTTTCGGTGGTACCTTTCTCACTGTTGCCATGTCAACCTGAGATGGCTATTGGGTAGTCTCAGCGGTTTTGTGAAGCATTCAGTTACGAAACGCCCGTTGTGAAACGGAGTGGAATCCAGATTTTCTGAGAAGATACGGATTTGCGATGATATAACGCGTAAGCCAGTACGTATCTACGAATGCTTGGATCTGTCCTATTTAGTGATTCTTGAAATAATAGGCTATTTATGTTACCCGTACCCAAAGGGTGCCTAGGACCATATTACAAAGGCTTCACTCTCTGTTCGTCCGACTGTCACAGGACAGTCGGACGGACAGAGAGTTGGAACCGTATTAAGTAGACACTTGAAAGTGCATATTACTAGGACCGCTTCTTCATCATCTTCTTTATGGTGTTGTTATTGACTAACCTGGTGGCAGAGATTTTATGATGGCCAAGGACTCTATTACAAGGCTCTACTCTCTGTCCGTCCGACTGTCACAGGGACAGAGACTTTGGAACCGTATTAAGTAGACACTTGAAAGTGCATATTACTAGGACGGCTTCTTCATCTTCTTTATGGTGTGGTTATTGACTAACCTGGTGGCAGAGATTTTATGATGGCCAAGGACTCTATTACAAGGCTCCACTATCTGTCCGTCCGACTGTCACAGGGACAGAGACTTTGGAACCGTATTAAGTAGACATTTGAAAGTGCATATTACTAGGACCGCTTCTTCATCTTCTTTATGGTGTGGTTATTGACTAACCTGGTGGTAGAGATTTTATGACGGCCATGGGCCATGGACGTCTACGTTTTACATGCGTCGAGAAATTTCTCTCAGGCGTGATGGTTTTCTCATGATCTTTTCCTTCGTTGAAGCTAGTGATAACTAGGGCTGCTATAATAATTAAGATTTTTTTTAAGTGAAAACTTCTTTAGCACTTTTTTTGAGATGGGTGAAAAATTTTAAACTCGCGTCAGTTTTTATGTATGTAATATAAATTGTCAAGTTTGTGTACAAGAGCGCAATAAATTAATATTGTATTTAACCTTAATAAATGATAGTACTTTTAAGCTGATAAATAAAGCAATTCGTGCGAAATTATTCCCTAACCATTCCAAAATATTCAAAAATGCACAACGTTAATGTTCAAGTTTTCACTTCTGCCGGCACTCCCGGAGTGCAAACCGTTGTTTTTTTTTAAATATGGCTTGATATTTTTTGCTCTATTTTAATAATGCAATATGTTTTTTTTTTACGGTAGAACGGAACCCTTCATGTAGGTACGGCTTGTCCGGTTTGTTTTTTTATAAATATTCCTTAGTTCCTTACCATAATGAGGGAATAGGTTACAAGGTGCCTTGGCTGTACTTCTCAGGGTCATTTTCGCTGACAAGTGTGTCTGGCCAAAAACACGAACACAAAAAAAAGTAGTTGTGTTGACCTACCTAGACTAATCCTAGTACTAATTAATTTTAGTACATTATCCAAGTTGATGTAAAACGTGCGTGTAAAATAGTTTGAAGGACAATTTAATTATTTAACACGGCCTAAATGGCCAACATTTGTTGCTATACAGAACCAACACACCTATGTACACTAAATGCATAAAATACGTTACGTGTCAACATAATAAATTACCCAAGAGTTTTAGTGGCTTGCTTCCCTTTACGTTTCCTTTGGGTATTAGTTAATTACCGCCGGGGTATTGAATGGAGACAGTGACAAACTAATAATTGCTTGTACTATGTATCCGTAATTACACCTTTACTAGGTGAGGTAATTAATATTATGCCCATCCAAATCACTTTGCCCTCTGATTTTTCTTAAACTTAAATATGTAATGGGGCTCATCAGAAGGTCTAAAGTCACTTAAAGGCAATGGAAAGGGCTCGGCGTTTCCGATCAAATCAGAAATGAAGACAAACAAGAGAACCAATACAACCCAAAGAATCGCCAAACTTAAGTGGCAGTCCACCTTACATCTACGCTGCATGCCCTGACACTTGCACACTTGATGATCTTATGACTGCATCAACAAGCGGAGTTTGTCTATCTGAATATTGGGCCAAATTTATTTAATTTATTTAGTGAAGATTTGCCATCGACACGCTAAGAAGAAGTGGCAGTGGTTTGCCATTGCTCGCGATGAGCCAACAAAGTTCTGGAGCGGGGACCGCGAACTTTAAGACGTTGCGTTGGAAGACTAGGTGGAACGATGGCCTGGAAACTTGTAACATTATGCTATCATCATCCGTCTAGCCATTTCTCACCTATGTTGGGTCAGCTTCTAGCGTAAACAAACTGCTGAATTCAATGTAGCTGTATTTCAGAGGAAAAATAGAATATAATAACAAAATAAAATAAAATTTTACTGAAGCGAGATCAGTTACTAGAACTAGTCTTCAATCCTCTTATTATTACGAGCAAGTACTGAATAAAGCTTTCTCTTCGTTTTATTTGCGATCGTAATTCCTCGTAAATTAGGTTTCAGTGTTTTATAGAAGGTCCTTATACCTACTTACTTATTATTTGACTGAAGTATTTAATAATAGCGGCTGACCAATACAGAACAGGAAGTTCGTTGTTAAAGATTAGATGCAGTTCGATATTAATAATGACGGTAACAAATTAATAACATGTTTGATGTTAAATGACGTATGAAACAAGAGTTACCGATTTATTATTACTTAAAACCAAATATAATAAAAATTTAATTGTAAGTGAAAAGGTTTCAAATAATATATAAAAAATTTGACTGTTGTAAACCAAAACAGTAACAAAATAATTGTATTTAACATATATTTCTTTGTGCTGTGCTATCAAAAAAACATATCTGATTGTCATCTGTCTATGTCAGGTACTTAATTCAAAAAGAGTATTGTATTCGTTGTGATCTTCTTTATTTTCTGTCAAGCAAGAATAAAATAATACACATATAACCTAGGAATGCTTTGAGCAGGAATTATGATAAAACAAGATAATTATTAATATACTTCATACGAATAATAAAAAACTTGCCCCAACATAAACATAACTAGCGAAATGTAGGTAGGTACACCTCTGCCTAACCCTTCGGGGATTACAGGCATAACGTGATGTTATGTAATATACTTCATAAAGCTTGTCTCTTTCATGCGTAAGCTTCTAACATTGGCAAAGTCTTGTAACCATGAAATTGCCGTAATTGGAACAAATGGTCACAAAACAGACCCTTAAGTAAATAAAGCTTATTGCGGTCAACAATAAAAACAGATTGGAAGCCACAGATTCTGGGAATTTCTGTTTGTCTTTTGTTGTACGGATGATGAAGTTGTACATGAGTATTGCACACACCGTACTTTTATTCCAAATATGTTTTCACCAATTAATCAATCATTTGACTGAAAACTGAAATTTAACTGCCGCGTTTACGTTTCGGTAACTAATACAATAGACAAAATAATGTAGACTACTATGTTGATCAGCAATTTTAGGCTGTTGGATTGAAATATTTTACAAAGCCAATTTTAACGCCTCATCGTATACGCAGGCCATCATCCGAAAGTCTGGTTATTTCGACGTACCCACTGTTTACTTACTTGTTAATTAATAAAAAACCATTTTGCGTAAAAAAACAGTTATAATATATTTACTGAACGATTTCATACATGATAAGCAGTTTATAGAAACATATTTTTTTATTTCTTCTGAGTCATTTTATTCAATATTAGTATAAACAAGTTTCAGGAAGCATTAGTAGCGAAATGCACGTTAGGAAATACGTACACACATATTTAACGTGATCATTTACGTCAAGAAGTGTCCAAAGTCAGGCTAGGTATAAATCAAGCCGTTTTACATTGCACTAGGTCTTGCATACTTCTGAACCAGAGTCATTAATCAAGCTCGTACATTCTCCCTACTTGTAAGACGTTACAACGCATCTGATAGTCTTGATATATGAAGATAGGTAGGTACTGTAGAAAGGAGATAAATTTATACCATGTTAAATTAACCGAGGAAGCGGAATAGGGGATCGGACAAAAAAAACTAATTAGTCCGTCAGATAGATTTCCAAAAAATATTGAACACATATTTTATATTTTTTCACATATACAACAAAAAATTAAGACGATACCGTGCTTCGAAAACTCGTGAACTCCTCGAAAACGTCACATATATGTTTCATTCGTCATTTTTTACCTACAAATGACGTCACTACGCGTTTTATCTTCGTCAATTTTTATTTTTTTGATAAAACAAGAAACACGTATCCAATATTTTTCGATAATCTAACTGACGGACTAATTAGAATCATATTTTTTTTACTCAGTCCGATCCCCTATTCTGCAGACGTGAACGGTATCGATATCTGATAAGAATAAAATAAAACCCTTCACGTCTGAGGTCTGTTACTAGATCATCATCATCATCATTCCAGCCAAAAGACGTCCACTGCTGGACATAGGCCTCCCCCAGATGTCGCCACATTGACCGGTCCCGTGCGTCTCGCATCCAGCGCAATCCCCCAACCTTCACCAGATCATCGGTCCACTTAGTTGGCGCTGGAAGTTGGCGCTGGAGCGTTGGAAGGCCTCCCGCCTTCCAACGCAACGTCTTCCGGTTCGCGGTCGCACTCCAGAACTTTTCGGCTTCATCGGCCATCCGTTTTGCGAGCAATATGAGTCGAATATACGAGCCCATTTCCACTTAAGTCTGGCGATTTTTTGGGCTACGTCGGTAACCTTGGTTCTCTCTGGTTCTTGGTTGTTACTAGATAAATTAATTAATCCCTGAAGAATTGTAACATATCGTCACATCTATGAACTCGAAAAAGTATATCACGTTGTGTATCATGTCAAACTTTTTTAATGTGCGACAGTGTTTATTGCATGGCCCCAATTATTTTCAATAAATTACCAAGTGGTTAGGAGGATTTAAATACGGTGCTATTGATTAAACAATTCACTTATTAATTAAAGAGTAGTCTACGTATTTTTTGATAGAGAAACGTAGCCCCGCAGTCCCTTTCATCCCTCCACTTAGGGTTGATTGTAACATTGTTAGAATTATTTACATAAGCAAGTATTATTTAAATCTTTTTTGAATTAATGGTAATTGTAATGACACTTTATTAATTAGATTTGAACTTTTTAATGTTAGTAAAATTTGTTGTTACCGTTACGTTACGTTACGTATAAATGTAACGGAAAATATAACTGAGTTTTGATTTTTCTTAAGTTGTTAAAAAATAATCTTATATTTGTTGTTGTATTGTCCGAAGAAGATTTAGTCCCATCCGACCCAGAATCTCCATGCTATATTATATAGTCATATGAGCATGGTCCCTATATTGTAAAACCAATAAATTGTTATGAACTTAATGAAGTCAGTTTTCAGAGACAGATGACACTAAGCTCTTTTCTTTAAACTTATGTGTGACGTCCCAGACTTAATCTAAACCTTTACAATAATAATATGTAATTCTATCCTATTCTAAAGAATTTACCAGATCCGTTTCGTCGGAAATGTTCCATGTTTTGGGGGCAACCATATTTGCAAACAACCGACCACAATTCCAGACTCCGGGCTGCATTTTTTCCGACCTAGGGATCAAACTCCTTGCTCAGCGGTCGTGCTTGCGTTGTCTAGACCAACGATGCAGTAGGGGCAATATTAATATTTATATCGTAATAATGCGGTACTTTAATCAATGCAGCTTCGTGTTTTATTTTGTGGTTGAAATATTAAATTCTTTGGCGTTTAGAACATTGGAGATGTGATGGTATAGTGTGTTATCACATACATATTTGAGTTGGATCTTTTGTTATCTGTTACGAAGTTTAAAGTGTGGTACACGGTCCGTTTTTGGTCACCACCATGTGTATTGATTTGTTTAAAAATACTGGAACACTGGTCGTTTCTTGCGGAAAAGCTGATCTTGGATTAAAATTTTCGTCCTATGACATAAGTCGTGGCGACTGCGAATCAGAGGACGACGTTGCGTTGGAAGGCGTCCCACTAAGTGGACCGTACACTTGGTGCAGGTTGCGGAGATCACCTGGGCGCGATTCCCACGGGAAAGGTCAATGTGACGACACTTCAGGAAGGCCTATGTCGAGTAGTGGACGTGTTTCAGCTGACATAATGATGATGGTAGGTTTTTGAATAATCAAAGCTACATACATATACGTATAAAGAATCAGTGTGATCTTCAGTAGGGAAGGTAAGTCGTATCTATTTTTCATCATCGTTTATCACATTCACGGAAGGAAATTGAATCAATACCCCGAAACTTTTCTACACATTGTTAAGCATGTAACTATCTTGCGCGAAACAGTTCAAATGAACAAATACAAAATCCATTTAGAAATTGTTTTTACGATTAGTCTGAAACTCAAAAACTATCCGTTGTTCAGTGGCTGTGAATAGTTACGTACAACTCGTTGTTTATGTACTAATGTGTAGTGTTATAGACAATTTGGTGAAACTTGTTGTTTTGCGAATATTATTTACGATTAAAATTTTCGCCACTGCTTTGACTGGTTAGGTTAGGTCGCATAAATCTCTATTGCGGTATAATGCACATTAAATGATGTCGTCCCCATAATAGAAAGCTAGAACATATTTGCAGGTTAGTTTAATTTTACAGGTTACTTAAAATAATTTTACGCCTAAAATCCGCTAAGGCTAACCCTGAGAGAGGCAGAGATGTATGTAATGGTACAGGGCCTACCTACACCCACAATTCACCAGTTAAACTAAATCCTATGTTTTAGAGGGCGAGCCTATTGCGATCAACCGGGCACAAATCCTAACTCCGTGGCTGCTACTAGCTACTGAGAAATTCATGATAAAACTCAATAATACCTGGGAATCGAACCCAGGACCTTATCAGTTGCGATTGCGACCACTAGACCGAGGAAACAGCCCACGGGGCCACGGGAGTAATAAGCTCGCCTCCTATACATGGGACTTAAATATAATAGGGCTGTTTACTGACTAAAAAAAATATGATTCTAATTAGTCCGTCTGTTAGATTATCGAAAAATATTGGATACGTATTTTTTGTTTTATCAAATCAATAAAAATGACGAAGATAAAACGCATCAAAGATTTAAGTGGGGGGTTGTGACGTCACTCACCGGTAAAAAATGTCATACTAATGTCTTAGAATATGACGTCACATGAGTTTTCAAAGCACTGTATCGTCTTCATTGTTTGTTTACGTGAAATAAGAAAAAATACGTGTCCAATATTTTTTGGAAATCTATCTGACGGACTAATTAGATTTTTTTAGTTAACTACCCTATTGGCGAAATGGGAGTATACTATTAGGTAGAGCTCCGCCTATGCCTTCGGGGATTACGAGCGTGACGTTAAGTTAGTTTCATTTCACAGGTGAGTTCTTTTTTAATATAATAACCATATTACCATTTTAGTATTTCGGAGCAACCATAAAGTACCCTGTTAGCATTGTGGATGCTAATGCATTTCACTCACACTCTTAATGAGACAAAGTGCACAACTGTACAAATTCAGGCGTGGTATAGTCAGCGCCCAACATTACCTGACCCCCATTCTCACACCACTTGCCTTCTTTTTCTTTAAACGAGGGATCAGGTGATGCTAGGCACTGAGTGTACAAGTAAATAGTAAGTAACAAATGCTTGAATACTCTACGTAACATTGTGTGTTCCAGAAGTTTTTGCATTAGTTGTGGTGGTCATGAACTGGACGGGGGTTTACTTTTTAGTTGTTTTGGGAAGGGAGTTTTTTTAGTATCAGTTACTGGTTTAAAGGTCTGGCACGTGTTACATTGGGCAAATTCTGGGTAATGATAATATTTATCCGGGGTGCTAGGCAACTGGGCCTATCCCAGTTGTATAGGTACATCCGTATGTGCCTATTGGCCTTGTTTTGTTCTGTATTTTGCTGCTATGGAAGTAGAAATTATGTTTTTCCTACTCCTCCTACTATTAACTGGTTTAAAAAAAAACAGGAAGTCATTGTATAGCTTTTTTCTGATTGATTTTGTTGCGGGATCATAGACAGTTAAATAGGGATGTTTCCCGACTAAAAAAAATATGATTCTGATTAGTCCGTCTGTTAGATTATCGAAAAATATTGGATAGGTACTTGTTTTTTGTTTTATCAAATCAATAAAAATTGACGAAGATAAAATGCGTCAAAGATTTGAGTGGGGGTTTGTGACGTCACTAACCGATAAAAAATGTCATACTCTTAGAATATGACGGCACACTAGTTTTCAAAGCACTGTTTCGTCTTCATTGTTTGTTTACGTGAAAAAAGAAAAAAATACGTGTCCAATATTTTTTGGTAATCTATCTGACGGACTAATTAGATTTTTTTGTTAACTACCCTATTGTATCTCTGTGACTTCATCGAGTAGTTGTCCGGGCGCTTTTATGGTGGTCGCCACTGTTGACGCTAGTTTTCAGGAATTGCAGTGGTTTGGTAAGCAGGGAATGTCCCAACAAAATAGTTTGATCACCAATCATTATTGTTTGACATCCAATGCGAATGTGGTGCCTCCGAACAAACCATACCCCATACATTAGAGTGTCCATACACCTTATCTTCAGACGCCGCTATTGGTGTGGCCAGTTTCTGGGCTTACCTGAAAAGAAAAAGAAAGAAAATTATTCTATGTTCAAAAACAACTATAATAATAATACCTGCCTGTAATAACCAAAGAGTTACGCAGAAGTGTACCTAAAAGTGCATCCATATTTCGCTATTTATTTTTAAGTCCTATGTATAAAGGGTGTAAAAGTACCCTTAACGCAAACGAAGGGCATTTGTTCTCCCCACCACTGCGATCATTTTTTTGTTCTAGACCATACCTGGGAACCTCCTAGTTACGGAGATATTGGGGGCCAAAGTTCCACGTTTTTCTCAGCTGTTTTTGTAAATACTAGTATTTCAGGTTTTAACTTTACTTAAATTACCTCCATGACCCGTTTACTATTCAAAGCATCCACTAGCACAATGTTTTAAGAGTGCTACTTTGAGTTTTATCGTAAAATTATTTTTGACCCCAAAAAAAAAGTAATTTCCCAGCAAAAATGTTTGCATAGGGGTACTTAGTTTGATGTACAGAATGCTTGGTTGACGGATGCGTGAAGGATTCGTTTACACCCTGTAGAGAGCAAGCCTGTTGGTATCAACCGGACATAAAAGCAACGTGGCTGCCACTGACAAATTTCGCACGGAAAATTACAGGATCTGCGAGTCGTACCCAGAATTTCATACCCAGCAGTCGAAAGCATGTTTTTGTTTTATGGTGGTGACTTTGGGTATGTCCGTGTGTGATGTGATAATGGTTTCTACCCCTTTGTGCAAGACAGACTAATTTTATTGTGACAGACAATGTCTTCTTACTAATTACTAATACACACTCTAGCTAAATTTTCCCAGAAGCCAAATCCCAATAGAATATTTGCTCCCCAAACTAATTAGTTCAACCAATGTCCGTAAAACCTACGGACATTGCGCTTAAAAGCCATTAGTTAGTTAGACCAGCGGCCCAGTGCCACATATCTGACGGCTTGTGTAATTTACGTACGACATTCATTGCTGCGTCAGCCCCCTGTGTTTGATGTTGCACCCGTTGCGAGCAGCAATGTGACTGCAAATGGATTTATACCTGTTTTGTGTAGGTACCTCTGATAGTTTGGTGCATTGAGCGGATCGGTGTTTATGTCAATCTATATAAGCAGTAATCAATAATAGTAAGTACTTAGTAGTACCTAGTGTTAGTTAATTATAGAAAGAAAGAAAACATATTTATTTAAACAATACAAATTATAAAAAGAAACTAAAAAACTGAACTGAAAAAAACAGTGTGTGTATCTTACGGCTGCGCCAAATACCTACTCGTAGGACCAGTTCAGCAAACTGCCCCAGCAGCTAGTGCCTAGTGCTAGTGTTTTCAACTGGCCCTGAGATGGTGAAGTGACGAATGTGGAACAGTTTTGTACTTTGTGTTTATATTATGTGTGTGTATGAGTAAGTACATAAATATGTGAAATATGTAGGTGTATAATAATACTAATAAGAATACTTAGTGATAAAGATAAAAATATGATAATAAGTGTAAGACAGAACAAAACAGGGAAACTAAGGCATCCAAATAAATGAAACGAGCGCATTGAAACAAACCTGTTTCGCACACTTTTACGCACAATCACGAACAATGGATATTGAGAGTGGTTAGCAAGCGCGGCCGCTGAATATGGGGTCTTTAATATTCCAACAGAAAATTATCAGTGGCAGTGTAAATGAATGCTTAGTTAAGATGGCAATAGGGTCGGCCCCTATTACATGGAACTTGCGAAATGTGGTATATGAGGTGTACCTCTGCCTAGCCCTTCAAGGACTGCAGGAGTGATGTTATTTTGAATAATCTATATCATCTTTCATATAATACCTATAACAATGACTCTTATCGCAATTCACGTCTTCTGACGGTGGTCAGTAACTAAACACAATTGCATTGGATTTTCATGTTTATATGATACTATCTATAAATACCTACTTCTTGCTGCTGTTTTCTTACATAATTTAATCACAGTAAGACGCACCCCTAACCTTTAACAAGACTGATTGATATCCGTGTCACAAGCGACATCCAGTGAAAAATCAGCGCGAACAGCAAATTTTCGGCAAAGCGCTCATAGGTCGATTAATTTAGATTAACTACATCAAATCTTATTGCGTTAATAATAAAGTAAAATGATACTCGCCTTTTATACTTGTTGGGTTTGTACTTTGTATGACTATGAAACGCTGAGGTACTTAATTTGCATTGCAACTTTATTAACTGGTAATTAAGTGTTTGGTTATTAACTTGTCGGCAGCAGACAACATTACAGGATAAAAGTAGGTATAGAAATGATAAGCTACCGGGAATCTTATGACTTGCCTTGAAAAATCGTTATAGATCAGCGAAATGTTTTGAAATCAATTGCAATTTTATTAATTTAGTCCCTCTGCTTGACTAGTACTTTCATGCAGTTGATCCGACTTTGAGTACAATAAGGCCAGTAAAAAGAAAACCACAAAAACAGAAACTTAGGCACCAATTAAATCAGTTCACCATTCCATTATTTCAGAACAGGCCAATCAGTATCCTAACAATAGCAATGATACCTCCAGAATAAAACCAAATTAAGATTCTGGCGTTATTCGGAGACAGCACACGAAACGAATGAGATAAAAAGACAGAAACAACAATTAAACGTTGTTTTCGTATAACAAAGTGTACTGCAACGGCTCCGCTAACCAATCCCGGGTAACAAACGAAGATTATGCAAATTATTTCATTAGGTATGCAGAGGCCCCTTCCTAAAATACCCACTTGATTAACAGACGTGGTCAGAATTCGTGCTGGATTCTGGATAGTTCACGTGAACGCCAGGATTGTGTAGGGTTGTATGATCTAGATTTTGATTATAGTGTTGCCGACACGCGACGTATCATTAGAAGCTCGTTATGGTTAATCACCTTGCACGGGGATAGCGATGAACTTTAGATATTTAGGTTGAGCATCGAAATATCAGGAAGTAAGATTCCTTTATGGAAGCGTTTAGGAATGGAGTTGTCGGTTCACGTATCTTCTATATAATGCTTGATTAATAATGAAGAGATGAACTGTTTCTATGAAGAAATTGAAACAACCCTAAAATAAACGACTATACTATTCTGGTTATGTATTAAACAAACGGGAGTAACCTGAATTCCGAGAAACTGCTAAACGTTGTGACTTTAAATTGCCAAAGTTAAATCCGCTTATACAACCTTTTGATAACTAATGAATTAGGAAGGGAACTGAATTGGTAAGTACCTTTCACTAAAGGTAGCTTTATATTGAAATACTATGTATGTCGCAGTACGGCGCGGGCCGCTCAAAATGTATTTTACCTTTATGAAACACAGTTAATAATCTATTGTTACCCTCAGGGCACACGGGCATGTGAAATCTATCAAATGCAGATAAAGCACAAACACCGGAATTAATGGGGAACCCTTCACGCATACAAAGTGGGTACAAATATATTAGAAGAGGGGGTCACAAATCAATGCAGTCCGTACACAGATCGATTTCCAATAAATGTGGTCATGTATCTCCGACTTCATTCAAATTAGGTACTGACATTGTCTTTTCCTTACTATAAACAATGGAAACCGACACTTAAGTTCTCCCGGAAGGCTCTCAAATTATAAAACAAGTGCTCACCACCTCAGGAGGACGCTGAAATGTATTTATTGTCGCGTACTCCCACTGGTCTGCTTCAGAATATATTTCATAGAGCATAAAGTTCTGTATTATATTACAAAGTAACGTCACATAGGGCGGTCTAGAACAACGATCTTATGTAGTACCATCATCATCATTATGGGGGTTCTCTACCTTTCTTCTGGTATGAAACGAAGTTTAATTTATGGATAACCATAAATTTAAGTAAAGTACCTACTTTCACAAGTTATTATGCCTTGTGTACCTATGTGACTGTAGCTTCGCTGTATTTTTCTGACATTGAAAAGTACCTGTTATGGTCTAATAATGCAAATTAATTAAAAACGAATAAATAAACTAACAAGAAACTATAAAAAGGCATCAAAAAACTGCTCCTCAATGCTGTCAGCCGGTAATGTGCCCAAAAGACTGGCGGCTTTGCCACGTTGTATGGTCTAATTGAAATAAATGCATTGAGTTTTTCTTTTGCAAGCAGATAATGTTACTGAAATCATATTTGTAATAACTGCATTTAAAACCCTATTAAAATGTTGTCCTGTTAAACCCAAAGGCTGTCTGGTAGATAATGTTTTAAGTAGTAAGTCCGTAGTATGTACCTATCACTATTCTACAGGAAATTAAAATAAAAAAATAGCCGTTTGCGGTTGAAACATTCAGGTCATGCTACACGAGGGCGCGTCTACCAAAACTAAATAAAAAACGACATCGATGCAAAGGAGTATTTTGACGCCTAAGTGTTTTTATTAATCATTGGACGAGTATAATAATAATTATGAAGGTAGGTATTATTAGTATTAATATTTTATTATTAACACTCTAAATTTTACTGTAAATTCGGCATTTTCTAGGTATTTATTTAACTTCCAATATTGTCGATTGCCCTAAATTTACACTTCTCTCCTTCCCATAAGCCGTTACTGTACAGCTAACTCTGATACGTGAAAAGACTTTAATAAAAAATCCAATTACAGCAAGGTAAATCTTTGAAACGTGGCATAAAAGGAAATTGTATTACACTGAGCGCAATAAATCCATTGAAACGGTCAAATAAACAAAAAAGGGAACGAAGACTGGTCAAAACTTTCAGTTGTACCGTTGGAAAGGATGAAAACATCCGTGGTCCAAACTGTCAGTTCGCAGGACCAAAACACACCACAAATTGTTTCGACCCGATATAAATCTGGCCCTTTCGTACATGTCCGATACGGATGAGTGGTACTCTCGAAATGTTTTAATTAGTTCCTGAAAGTAATATATCAATTCCCAGGTGGCGCTGTAATCGCAATTCTCCGGATAAGTGATTCGATAATCGGTCGGTTGGGTCGGAGTCGGGAAAAGGATGTTTGAAGATTTAATAAAGTTCATGATTCGTTTTAACGGTGTTCGTAAATATTTGGTAAAAGAATAAACGATGTTTATTTCTTTCAGGATTTAATTTCCCATTTCCTCAATTTTCCTCCATCATACTTTTGTTTATTATAATAATATTTAACTTTGATATTTCGTCGTAAACGTAAGGAAAATTGCATCTATCTCGGGTTCTTGGTTTTCTCGTGATATAACTTTTAGTTCTCCATCTAAAGATCTCATGAAAGTTTTAGTATTGTATAAAGAATTTAAAGACAGTGAAAGGAACGTTCACACTTTAGAAAAAATAAAATCATCTCGTTGGTAAACTCCAGAGTAATAAATACCATGAACTGCTGTCACGTTAAAAAATAAAACACCCCGTTGACCCACATCATTCATCGTATTCACTTTCAAACATTTATTTATGCCCTCAGCCGTAAACCTCCAATATCGAGATATCAAGCACAAAGCACCTTATCGGGTATCCCATAGTTCCATAAGCACTAAAAAGGTTGACATACCCGCAGCCATATCTGAGTTCCGCACTAAAAAGGTCAATGAATTTTTTATTGTTGAGCTGCGAAAGTGACGATGTGGCATTTAAACTCTTCTTTTAGGGTTCCGTAGCTGTTTTATTTCATTGCATGTCAAAACACTTCTGTAACCTGCTTTTAGCAGGTCAGACATGATGCATAAACTATTTTTATACCTATGTTATCTAAACTATATGACCTGGCAGACGTCGTCCTGCCCGGACAGCAGCGCCACCTACCGGGTTCAATTGTGTTTACAAACCATTCAAGAACCCATTGAAATATCCCCAGAAAGTTTCATCCAAATCGGTCCAGCCGTTTAGGAGGAGTTCAGTCAGTACACACGTACAGTAGAATCATATATAAGTACATATATAAAGAAAATGATTAATGCGAAAGTTATAAACATGTCACAATTGCTGAATGGATTTAGATGAGAGATAGAATAGATTATAGTCTGAAATAGCACATAGGCTACTTTTCTTTCACACAAACACAAGCCAGCGATTTCGCGTCTACGTTGTCTACGTTAATTAATGAATCTCTACGTTGACTTGTCGTTATCTAAGCTAGGAACTAACACATAATTATTGATAACGAAAACGATTGCCGAAAACCTCGTAAAAAGATAATCAACGGGCAAAAACGATTATTACATAACTATAGGTTATAGGTTACGACGTATATAACGCTAAGCAATAACGTAGGATAACTCATAAAAATCTTTATTATATTTTTATTAATACAGATAGATCCAAAAATAACTCATAAACCCGATTTCTTCGATCATAAATCAAAGCCAGGCTGTTTACAAAGCTTGGCTTTTAGACCAATGTGCGGGCTTTATTGCTTGCCAACAATTGTTTTATATATCGCCAATACGGGCTTATGTAACATAACAAAACGTAGTTTAAGTTAAGCAAAGCATTAAAACTAAACTGAAACTCGTTGGCAATAAGCTTAGGTACAAACCTACAATTTATGTTGTTTAGCCTTTCTTTTTGTGTTGTAATCCTGTGTTTGAACAGAACGGTTAAGAGCTGGATACATATACGCCAGTGACAAATAAGGTCCCCTCAGCATGACTTTATTTTATATAATATATTGATGGCAATAAAAAGATCCTATGATTGATAGTTTAGCAGAAAAATGGTAGTTAGTTACAAAAACAAAGACTACTTTGCATATTTATTTATGATGTTTAAATATAATTTCGAATTTTCTTGAAGCAAAGAGGACATGCTCTAGATTGTGTAGATTAATATATATTTTTTTGAAAAAAGATCCGGTGTTGGTTGCGGAAAAAAAAGGTTCTAATGTATCATAAAAAGACCAATTCACTTATACCCACGCCTTTTTTTTTGGCTGGTGGAAAATCATCAAATAATCCCGCTCTTGGGCAGAGCGAAAGGGAGTGTCAGACTTCTACTGACTAAAAACCACCCATGTTGCTTCTTAGCCCTTTATGTCGAGGCCGCGGTATCTCTTGCGAACAACCAACAGCCCCGACGGGCGTCGGCCCTTGCGGGCCCCTTCCATGTTGCTGACATCTCTTTGAGGCGCACGTGGAACACGAACGCGCCGTCGACACGGTCTGTCGTCGTCGTAAGACGGACGGACGGCGAACTAGCCCATTACTCACCGTCCACAAGACCGCGTCTATGGTAGCCGGAAACCATCACGTGGCCCCCGACGCCCGGAGCGTCTCCCGGGGCGGCTGGGACGAGAGGGACGAGACTCTGGGATCTTACGGTCCGCCACCTCCTTCGCTAGCATCACTGATTCGCAGAAGGAGGCAACGGCGTCCCATTCCTCCTAGCTTCGGACCATGGCTTGCACCAGGGCCGGACGCGAGAGGTCGCCGCCGCCGATCCCCGCTACGAGAACACGGCGGGCGGGGCCCAATTTTGCGTAGGTGACGTAAGAGTTGGCAAAGGGATTAAAATGTCGGGGTAAGTAGCAGTTATATGTATGTTTTATCACGGTAATTTCTGTAATTAATGAGATCACTTAGTCTCCACAAACAAGCTGATTGCTTCAGTGTCAATTCAAGATTATTAGGAGGAGTAAAAATAGGATTGAAATAGTAGTGACTAAATTTACGTCCATTTTAATTACCTAAAGAATTAAAGCAAGTATGAACAGTCACTATCATACAAAAAATATACATATCATAACATCACGCCGGTAACTCCCAAAGGGTTAGGCAGAATTGAACCTAACAGTACACCCACGTGTAAGTTATATTTTAAGTCCCATTTGCTATGGAAGAAATTGCCATTAATCGAGCACAAAATGAAATAGAACCTTTATTGTTTTTCAGATTATCCACCGTCCATAAAGGAAAAATACTTTGGCCAACAAAACAAATGACAACAACAGACAAACATCACAAAACAACAACACAAGTACAATCTCATTTTTTGTTCCCATTTGTGGAACAAAACTCTGTCTAATACAAATGTTTAATGTACCGTCCGCTACATAACTAGGCAAGAACGCAAACTAAGCTAGTTTGGCTTGGACTAATAAACTAGACTGCGACATAGACTAATACATTAAATAGTATCGTTTGCAATCGAGCTGCTTTAAATTGGGCCACGTTTATTTGGCACAGAGTGTTCAATGCCAAATTCGTTAAATGTTGATTCCAAAGACGTTTCTGATCAGATGTTTGAACTTGAATGGACGATTCAATCAATATTAGTACAAAAATGTGAATAAATCTATGCATGGAAATGGAAGGATACAATCTCATCGTAACTGTAGATACCATTAATGCCTTCCACACGAATCTTGTCAGCACATAATAAATCCAAATCGGGACATAAAACTCATTGCACCAGATTTAAAGTTTTTTGGATAAGTGCTATATCAATGCGAATACTGAATGAAAGCCAAGTCTGGGGTCACAGTGGCGACGTTATGTCTCGCCAAGAAACAGTCCATGAAAATTTCGTGCAAAGATATTAGTCCGTACCGAAGTTTCGTGACCTATATTGTGATTTACACAGCAAATAACAATGTATCAGTTGTGTGACATGTATTATTATATTAACAAGTATGTACGTTGTATGTAATGTACTGAAGAACTGTTTATACTCACAGACAATTAAACCCAGATACAAATGTCTGCGATGATAAATTCACTTAACCTTATTTTTTGTGCTTGTCGCCTCCCTGCCAAGCCTTTGTTATAGAATTTGGCAGTGAAATAGCATTAATTATCAAAGATATCTACGAATGGCAACGTGGCGAGAATTGATGATGTACTCTCAGAGACAAACACTGCCCAGTACCGGTCGTTGCTCAATTATTGGAAGTAACAATAACGAAAGACCTGTCATAATACGGAGACCACCGTAATGATATATTGTAAGTAGAGATAGCTAACCCCTAACCACGGCACAGTTGGATAAATATGAGGATTATTTATATATAGAAAAGGAAGATTTAAAGCCTGCCGATTTGCCTGTCAAGTAAACTACTGGAAGTCAACATCACGCTCAGGAAGCTGAATGCTAATAGCAAAAAAAAAATTGGTGACAAAGACTGTATTTACTGGTTTAAAGTCTGTAGAAATCAGAACAAAAAAGACCTTAAGTTATTATAGTGTGGGCGCTAGCAAAGCCGGTATTAATCTCGTCTGACATAAAAATAACAGATAACAGAACTGTCTACATGAGTTAGATCGCAGAATATCAGTACTAACAAACTGCCAGCCCATTGAACCACGTATTCGGGACATGGAGTCACGTGCAACACGTTTACTTGTATATAATGCAGTATCTAACTATCTTCGTTGGCTACTTGAATCGTCTAGAGGGTCCTGTTTACAAAGACGAACATCGTGCCAAAGTGAAAACTTAGTAAAGATTACGAGTAAGTTTAAAAATTCGGTAAAGGCACTCAGACCTTTCTAAAACGACTTTAAAATTCGATTCATTTGTTGTAATTACCAACGTTTGGTCCCAAAAAGACATACATAAACCCCCAAAGTAGATAATATCCCAATGAATCTCGCCCAGTCACAGTAACGGCTGGTAATATTCAGAAATCCTTTAATCCATGTCGCTATAAATACGTACAAACGTATCGTGAAATACATCGCGATACTGGAACGGATTCATTAAGGCTTTAGTAGAAATTGTTTCTAACAAGTTTTTGAAATCCTCGCGAAGATACAATGAGAATTTCTTAATGTTTATCAAGAAAACAATGACACAGCACCGTCGCGCCGACTCAAAGTTTTGGAAGTAACATTACAAATTCATCAAGACTTGTTGAAAAACTAACGATCTTTTCTAATGGTGGAAACTTTCAAAATCTTAAAGTAAGCCCATTTTCGTTGAAAATCAAGAAAATTTTAAACAATAGAGGTTACAATTATGTCATATCCATAATAAAAATGTTAACTATCACATTTCTTGTCTTTAACAAGCTTTACATCATTTCTATTTTAAGACTTTTATGAAAGAACAACAAGGTTGGTTTTTATTTCACAAATCTGCGCTGAAAATTGTTTCAAGCAGCTTTTCTGTGCACCTTATTAGAACAGGAATAGTTGTCGGGACGTGTTCGTCGACGCCTTTGGTCCAGAATACACACGACACGATTACGATACACGTTTACGATTGACACGGTTGGCGCAGTGGCTGAGCGATTGGACTGCTGCGCTGCGTGTCGCGGGTTCGATTCCCGCACGGAACAAATATTTGTATGACCTACATATAGTTGTTTCGGGTCTGGGTATTTGTGTATGTGAGTTTAAATGTTTGTAAACGCACCAACGATACAGGAGAAATTCCTAGTTTGGGGCAACGTTTTTAAAAAAAAATGAAATTTAAAAAATGAAATGAATTTAACTGTGTATTTCTACAATCTTAGTCTAGTCTATATTATTGTAGATATTTGTCTTATAACACTTTCAGCTGACCAGGCATTAATATTGTTTAAAGCTAAGTGCTTTCTTCGCTAGAGAAAATGGAAGTGATATACACCTAAATGCAACGTAGAGCTACAATTTTGTAGGAACTCTAAATCATGGAATTATGTGGCAAGCATTAAATGATTATAATTATGGACGAAAGCACTACGACTATTAATAAAAATAAGTATTAATAAGTAAAAAACTGTTACCAAGAGAAATTTGTGATGATAAGCTCACAGAACATTAACGTTTAATAAATGTCATATATTTGACAACTTAAAAACATGTGATGAAAGCAGATGAAAGTAATTGGAGGACTTTCAATAACTATCAACTGAAAATCATTTATGAATATGAGTCTAAAAGTTTAAAATAATGATGTATATAAAATATAAAAATAACGATACTTTTCGTGTATTTAAATATTCAATAAGCTTCACAAAGGATTTTTTTACTTAAAAATATTTTTATTTTCGAAATGCAATATTGTGCCTTTACGACTACTTGCTCAATTATCTGATATTTGAAATAGATAGAAATTTTTGATACGACTAATTGTCTGAGTGTCTTTCTTGAAAGCCTTTGACTAATCTGTAGTTTTGGTAATATTCATTTTTAGCAATGACCTATGTAGTTGTATTAAAGTTATGACTAATGCAAGTAATGTTAATGATAAATAAATAAAACAACTTTACAGGAGATTGAAAAAACTGCATAATTATATTTTGGTAACTTTACAAAACCATTTTTAATTGGTGTTCACTACTCTAGCAACCGACATCAAAATGTGAAAACTGCCAAAAATTTGTTGAACTGCGTTACAACGTGGTGTTACAACTTTAACGACATTTCGTCACTGTCTTAATTTATCAACAACCATATGCTAATTTCTGTTCTTTCCTTAATTAACCATAATAATTATCATTTATTTAAAGAGTGCCGTGAGTCCAGACAAGTGGCATACCCCCTCACGACGATGTCAATATAACACATTTATGACTTTTGCTACATCGTTATCTAGCTCCTTACGACATTTTAAAAACCCGAACATAAAATACACGTAGACTAAAACTTTTTACCTAAAAATAACGTTCACCCGTTGTCGTGACGTTTCGTCTCATTTATTTTATTTTGCCTGATCACATGACAGCTCACGGTTACCATGACAAAATGTCTTTAAAAGGCTTTCATAGGCGACGCAATATTCATTATGTCACGCTTGCGGTTTGAGCAGCCCGAGGTCATGAATTAAGGTGGAACCATTATGCTAGACAGGAAATTTGCGCACCCCGGGTTTCGGGTGCGTATTATAGCGTGTTCTTACTACCAAATTAGTAATGTTATCATACTAATGTTTTATTAAGAGAGGATTTTGTGTTACCTTCTTGGTTTCTCGGCTGTTTGTTTGTGGTTTAGTTAACTTTTATTAATACTTATGGAGCAGGTTTGTAATTTCAGACAGACTCAAGCTCGTTTTAAGGCCAAGTCCTAATTTAATGGAATGTTAGGAGGTTTCCAGTTTCCCGATCCAGTCCACCTATTCGTCATGATTATTAACAAAATGTCGAATGTTTATTTGATGGTTTTTTTTATCATTCAGTAATCATAAACGAGTGCAGGTCGGTCTTTCGGGCTACTATGAGTAAGGTACATAATTATGAGTACACAAAATACGCGCTTTAGACAGGGAGTTGCGGACAGCTGCCCGTTACACTGTACTATACTCATCATCTGCCTAGCCTTTTCCCAACCATGTTGGGGTCGGCTTCCAGTCTAACCAGATGCAGCTGAATACCAGTATTTTACATGGAACGACTGCCTATCTGACCTCCACAACCCAGTTAATACTAGGTTATACGATACCCTTTGGTAAGACTGGATGTCAGACTTTCAGGTCACTGACTACCTGTAACGACTGCCAAAGATCTAAATATGGCAGCCGGGACCAACAGCTTAACGTGCTTTGCGAGGCACGGAGGAAACTCGGTATGTAATGGGTGGTCACCCATCCGCAGACCAACCTAGGCAAGCGCAGCTTAACCTAAAGATCGACCCTAGTGGCAGATCTTATTAAGCCACGAACTATACTTCTAAGGTACAAATTGAACGCAGCGATCACATCGCAATGAATAAGATGCAAGATACACTCTCGAAAAAACATCGATGTCTTAATACTAAGGTAGTAAAATAATTCTAGAAAGATGCCCAGTCATTCAGTGGTGATTTAAATTAAACTTATTAAGGCCCAAAATAACTAGAAAATGAGGTACAAAACGAGATGTATGCTAAGTATCTTTCTAGAATACGGCCCTAATTTAAATATAGCTTTATCTCTAAGAAAATATGCTTGTTTATTGAAAACACGGAGTTATGTAACCTTTCTCCTTTTATCGTAGCGTATTTATGTCTATTTTCGCCCTGAAAACATCCAGATCGTTGTTTGTTGTTCATTGCGTAGGTATAAGGAAACTGAAGTACATAACGCTCGATGCTCCTTAATTTATATACTGAGGGTAAATAAAGAGGTCTTTGCGAAGTACGAACATAAAATGGCGTACGAAAATAAACTACATAAAATACTACAGGAGGCTTTAATTCGGAAGAGGGTTCATACTTTCATCTTTCAATGAATTGACGACTGTTTTATTTTTATTAGAGGTCGCTTTTTGAAAATTTCAGTATTACTTTTTTTTTTTTTTTAGTCAAAATTATTTCACTGGCAGAAAGCTACATTACTCGTGGGTGCTATGGGCTATAAATTATATTTGTATCGTGCAAATTAGCCGAGCTATGACAATTTTTGCGGACGAAGTCACGGGCGATGTGCCAGTTGAATATAAAATGTTCGTACATAGTTTGATTATATTATTACACTGTAGGAATTTCAACACTGCGCTGAGCCGTCCGTTCAAAAGTCTACAGACTGCTTATTTAGGAATGTATTTAGGTGCCGCCTAGTGTTAATTAAAACTCGGTCTTAGTATCACATTGTATTTAGTAGCTAAAAAAACACAAAACAGCACGCCAGTTAGACACGAGCGGTTAGGCAGAGGTGTACCTAATAGTACACGCACATTTCGTCAGTTACGGTTAAGGACGTATTTACAGATCTGACGAAAATAACCAGATTTTCGGTACATTATGCGGCCAAATGAAACTAAACCAAATGAAACCATTACACACACATAATTATATAGACTATTCCTTCATCTTCAATAATGACTACTTTTTATTTGAAAATAATGGTTAATAATATTGAAAAAAATATATTTTCGTTGCCTCTCCGCACAAAATTAGCGACATCGTGTTGACTTTAGGTACATTACTCTCTCTTCTATGAGAAGAAATTTATTTAATTAAAAATATTTTATGATTGTAGTCATGTTCAACTCAAAGTCAGACAGCCAGTCAGCTGGCAGTCAGTCGGTCAGTCATGTTCAGAGAAAAAATAACAAACAAACACAATTTTTCTGCAAATTTATCGTTATTGCGTGAACTTTAAGCGCTTGACTTAAGGTTCATTTTAGTGTTCACTGCCATGACAAATTACGCTTTGAAATGTATAACTTAATTAAGGCTCGGCCACTTGCAAAGATAGCTCTACGAACACAAAATATTTGTGGTAGTAAGACTCAAAAATTAAAATTGAACCTCGAGAATTCGTAAACGCGTCCTTAGGTCCCATGCAATACAGCGAGGCGATTGTCCGTAATCCGTGGCTGCTACTTAGAAATTCCTTGTAGGAAAACACTATCACACACACATTGCCCGACCCGAGAATCGCATTTTTAGCCCCGTCGGGGCTGCGGGTTGTTCGCAAGAGATACCGAGGCCTCGACATGAAGGGCTAAGAAGGAACATGGGTGGTTTTTAGTCAGTAGAAGTTCCGTAGCCAAATGGCAAAAACGGAACCCTTATGGATTCGTCATGTCTGTCTGTTCGTCCGTATGTCACAGCCACTTTATTCGGAAACTATTAAAACTACACAGTTGAAACTAGGTACAGTCAGCATCAGAAGTAGATTAACACGACTCAAAGTTTCAAAGCAGGGTTATTTATAAAAACTTGTTAACTATTACTCGTTAGTAACAAGTTATTGAAGAGCAAGGCATATTTTAAAGAATAATTTTCTGAAACATTAAGAATAATAGCTGAAGTTTTGTATTTCAACTAATTGAAATTCCGAAATGTTAAGCTACTTCTGTTGCTGACCGTACCTACGTAGATGTATTCTAACTTTTAAACTAAGAGAGTAAAAAAACTAAAAAAAAATATGTGCTGTAGATCACAATAAAAACTTTTAATCAAGATTGGTTTGAACATATATAGTAAATAGTTTTTAAGATATAGCACATTTAATAAGCCGCACATACAACTTTGTCATTCATACAATCACTATGAAAAACAAACTTATCACAAAATATGTTTTTCTGTTGCCGCTGTAACAAGAAATAATACAAATTAAAGGGGGCTTCCCTACTACGATGGTACGGAACCTTTCATGTGCAAGTCCGACTTGCACTTGGCCAGTTTTTTTATGACTAGGTTTAAGACGGCCTCCACCGTACGAAATCTGTTTACCAATAAACTCCTAAGCAGGTTTTAATCCCTGTTTTGGTAATCCTAGGGATCATTTTCGAATTAATTTTTCCACCACAAAGGTGTGACTACGTAGCTAACAAAGAGGTATAATTTCTTTACGACACACTTCACAGGAATCCCTATCTATTGGGGATAAAAAGAAGCCTTAGTTTTCCGTGACACGAGTTTTCTTTTCAATGTGTTATCTTTTGCTCCATTGCGATGTTATTTAATGTCTTCAATTTGGCCTACAGTATCTTACAGGTTCACTTATTCTTAACAAAGGAAGTGTAAATTACATAATAACACCGTTTTTGATGGGGTAAGTAAAGGTGCACTTGCGTTCATAGTTCACCAGTAAAGGTGGAACACGTAAGTTGCAACCTTATTCCTAATCATCATCGCCTAACCTTTTCCCAACGATGTTGGTTTCAGCTTCCAGTCTAACCAGATGCAGCTAACTACCAATATTTTACATGGAGCGATTGCCACTTATCTGACCTCCACAACTCGGTTAATACAGGGTAATATGATTTTGAGCCACTGACTACCTGTTACAACCTGATTCCTAATAACCCAACAAAAAATATACTCAAGGCTGTTGCGATTTTGTTTATGGAAAAACACTTTTGCCATACCCAGAAATCGAAACCCGAAATAACAACCCCACCCTCAATAGTCGCATTTGCAACCACAAGACCAACGAGGCATTCAACTGAAATATTAACTTAGTAAATAGATGATGGAGTTACAAGGCTAAACCAACACAGTTATGGCAGTTTAGGAGGCATGGTGGTTTGTAGTATCTTATATTAATGAGTTGGTCACGCGAATATCAGTAGGACATGAAAGCGTTCGGGGTGAACATTCGGCCTTCATACATGCTGTTGAGGTAGGAGGGGGGTTAATAAATAGCTCTGACGTCACACGCAACGAAATGGACAGATATACACAGAAGACTCGGCATTATGGGGCTGCGGGTTGCTCGAAAGAGATACCGCGGCCTCGGACACAAAGGCCTAAGAAGGAACATGGGTGGTTTTTAGTCAGTAGAAGTCTGACTGTCCGCTCCGCCCAGAGCGGGAGGTGTCATTATTTTGATGATTTACCACCCTCCATAAACAAAAGGCTCGGCATTATACAACGAAAACAGGCGCGCACGTGCGAATATCTTAAACCTACTGAAACAAAACACAGTCGCGGGTGCGCTTTCACATAGCTAAGTTACTTTTAGCAGTCTAAACCCAATGGCAACCTTATGTTAATGACAATAAAGATGACTTGACGAGTATCAGGATAATTTTGATTGGACAGTGATGCAATGGTAAAATAACTGTATGCTCGCTAAACACACACCGACGCTATACAGGGTGTAAACGAACCCTTCACGCATACGACAACCAAGCATTCTGTACATCAAACCAAGTACCCCTACGCAAAAATTTTTGCTGGGAAATGACTTTTTTTTTGGGGTCAAAAATCACATTTTACGGTAATACTCAAAGTAGCACTCTTAAAACATTGTGCTAATGGATGCTTTGAATAGTAAACGGGTCATGGAGATAATTTAAGTAAAGTTAAAACCTGAAATACTAGTATTTACAAAAACAGCTGTGAAAAATTTGGAACTTTGACCCTCAATATCTCCGTAACTAGGAGGTTCCCAGGTATGGTCTAGAACAAAAAAATGATTGCAGTGGTGGGAAGAACAAATGCCCTTCGTTTGCGTTAAGGGTACTTTTACACCCTATATATTGCCAGTATAACATGACCTCGCTTTGAAAAAAATTCCAATACAATGAAAGATCCGCAAAAACTGGTTTCGTAGGTATTACTTGATTTTTCGCCGTGCGTACGTGACCAGTGTCTGTGTGCGTACGTTTTCACTCAATGTACGGAACTGTCCTTCTATCCCTATATATCTTGTGTCCCTAACGTCACACAATTTCTAAATGGGACACACAATATGTCGCAAACACGCTCGCATTCAATTCGTACGTGCATTGTTTAATGGAAACTGTTATTAATGTTCTAATTAGTTTACTCTAAGTGTTAATTACGAATTTAAACAACAGTTTTGAACTGCAGCGCTTTTTAAAGGCACACTAACTTATTATCAAATTCCAATCCTACATGTAGAATTATAAAAAAAAAGTTAGATACAAAAATTATATTACTAAACATTACACTATACGGTCTACTCATAATATACTCAGTAGTATATTTTTTTGCTTTTATATTATTTTCAAGACCACTTCAAATTGAAAAAAATTAAGTAAACATATTTTTTTATTAGTACCTACTTAAATCAAAGCACTATATTTTTTTTCACGTAGATATTGATAATTATGAAAAGTCCACCCTCCCTAGCTATTAAAAATACCGGGTGTAATTAGACAACTACCTACTACTTTTGGAACTGTATGAATTTTTCAAGTGCTTATGAACTTTTTAAATGATCGTTTTCTGTTGATTTGATAATACAGTTATCAGGACAAAACTATTATAATTATTACATAGAAATCTTGATACTTCGTTACATATCTCGATGATTATAATTTCTGAGACATTATAATCATCGACATTATAAAATGCATAAAAACAAAACCCAGATTTGTTATACATTCAAAATGTTAAGAAGACCTCAAGCGTCCTCAAAGTGAGAGACGCATTGGTGCATATTGAAACCAGAACACATACGGCAAAGTAATGAGTTTTAAAAACAACTCTCGTCCACAAAGTTGGACTCCGAAACCGCTCGACATCGAAAAGTATGATATGAATATGAAAATATGTACTTTTGTTTTTAAAATTGGGTTATGACTCTTGATATAAGCATTCGTAGAATCAAAAGCGATTGCTTTTTAAAAGAAGTTTGTTATGGGTCATAATTCAAGTATGCAGTATGATCAAAAAAACTTCTTTAGTAAATTAAAATAGGGTGTAATCCGGTCCCTTCATGAAACCATCACTCCATCAAACAGGCATTCTGTACATCAAACCATTTCGTTGTCATCGAAGGGAAGACCTGGAGGCTGTCATAGGACCGTGAAGATTGGCACAAGAAAAGAGAGGCTTATACCCAGAAATGGGTGAATTCAGACCGTGGATGATGATGATGGTAGGTCCATCGTCCAAAATTGGACTGTGTGACTGTTTAAACTGAGTTGATTTTTTTATGAGAGCTTCTGAATCATCTGTCATCTGTATATATATAGTGTTAATAAATTCAGTTACATAAGCTACTTTAAAATAAGAATTATTAATACTTAATTTCCAATAATGAGGTTACATAAACCTTGTAGAAACCGGGATGTTCGATTTGCAGAGACATTAAGCTCTGCTTATTAAATCCTTTCAAAAGCATAAAATAATATAGCACAAATCTTTTGAAAGTTACAGCTATTGAATTAATCTTCTTATTGAATATTATAAAAGGAGCATGTCTTTGTGAGCTTAGAAGTCGCGATATTGATACTGACATAATGGTATTGCTTTTAATAGAGGAATATTTCCGTCGATAAACATTTTGACTGAACTTGTAAGATGCAATCATGTAACGATAACGTGTACCTAAGTGCATGGTGAATTTTTTGAGGGTTAAAAATATAAGAGTAGGTAACTGTACCTGGCGACCCAGTCACTACACATTATAAAACAAAGTCGCTGACGCTGTCTGTCCGTCCCTATGTATGCTTAAATCTTTAAAACTACCCAACGGATTTTGAAGCGGTTTTTTTTAGGTTTTAGTATATAATTTGACCGACATCCACGCAGGTGAAGCCGCGGGCATCAGCTAGTTAATTGATAAAACTGATCATATTTGTAATCCGACAGACTTACTGGTCTAGTGGTAGCAAGTGCAACTGCTGAGCAAGAAATCCTGGGATTGATTCCTAGATCAGGTAAAGTGATATTGGGTTAATCTATAAGGAATTTCTCAGTTGGAGCCACGGAGACTGGATTTGTGCCCGGTTGATGGCAAAAACCTATCTACTTATTCCATGGGACTTACAAATAACTGTTGAAATGGGAAATGGGTGTACTATTAAGTACACTTCTGCCTAACCCTTCAGGGATTACAGGCGTCATGTTATATGAAATTAAGTGAATGTGAGTTTTGTCAAATATTCATTACAGTCCACGAGCTATAATATGACCACACTTTGTAGAAAATGGTGATGACTTTAGCGGTTGAAAGACCACGACTAACTTTAAATGTAAAGCAAGTTTCAACAACACCTATTTGTTTACATAAACCAAGTTAGTATACCTAACTGTATGTACTTAATTTACCTTTCTGCTTAGTCACTCATGATCTAAGTGAAAGCGCTAAAGTTGACAAAAAAAAAACTGTTCTTCAAAAAACTTAAGCGCTGTTACTTTTTAACGTTTGGCACATCGCAAGCTTATTAATATGGACACGCATCACCGCTTTTTTTTAACATAAAACTCCGTGAAAACTGTACAAAGATGTGGTATTTGTGCCAGGCTGACTTTTATGTTAGTACAGGGTTACGGTGATGAACATACAAAATTCAACGTGCAATCAATCGTACAAGTACCACATACTACAGTTAAAATTTAAAATTACTGATGAAACATTTCGATGTCCGGGATTCCAAAATTATTCCGATGTCCCATCCATCCTATTTAAGCATTAGGTTAATTTAAGGGAAAATGGGTATTCATTCCAGAAAAGGCAAAACGTAACCTTTTTAAAACAATAATTATATATAACCACAAAGCATTATATTTTTTTAAAACCGTGTTTAACATTACCTTTATATAAAATATTGATTAACCCACTTTCGGATGAGGGTCAGCTTGAGTGTCCAGTACGTATAGTAAATTCAGTAACTTTCAACGACTTTGTGGTTATAAAAATTCTGAAGATATCAAATTTTTAATACGCCTTCTAGTTGCACTTCTATATTTATGTTTAACTTTTACCAATATTGTTGAATTGTACGTTGAAATAGTTATGAAGATTGTAATTTTTTTGGTACTCGGGCACGGAATCGAACATTACCTAATAAGCAAAAATTACGCTACACACAGACCCAGGTATGCTATTTACCTTTTACCTCTTAGAAGACTGACATGAGAATATGCTACCTGAAGATTCTAGACGTATTGACCTGCTTTTATCCCGAGGTTACAGCACCATGACTTCATCGTTCATTTTCTGAACAAGACAGGTCATATTATAATTACGTCTTTTGTTACCTTCCCATATTAATTTTATCCAGTTTCAAGCAAAGCAACGGTTCACAGCAAAAGAGCGAATATTTTAAAAGGTAAACACTTTGAAACTTTTTATTACATTAAAAAAGGCAAAATGAAATTTCAAAAATAAAACTCAGGACCTAGTTTATTGGTTTAAAAATGTAATAATCTCTGGATGTTGACTTGAGTTTACTTTAAAACTGTTATTTATGTACTAACGTGCTCTTTTTATTTTTGAAGAAAATAAATATAATGTTGCGTTTTAATGTTTTCGGGGCTACTAAGTACACATAAAATTGTATTTAGGTTTAATTATTCCGATACATAACAAGGAAGTACGTACATTTTTAACCCGTACACGCATATATTTTTTTAAATTCGTGCAAAAGCTACAAAACCAATTCGGCCAAATGACGCGTCATTCGATTTATCTCGATACAGGATGTTAATTGGTACAAAAAAAATCGAATTTGAAATGGAATCGGACGTACCAAAAAATGGCCATTTGCTGAATGGTCATCCAATTTACTTATATGTACCTAAATATTTTTTAATAAATGTATGTTTTTGTCATTTCGAATATTAGGAATACATAAATGTGAGTAAAAGGTTAGTTAGAAGTTCTTTTCTTGTTCAACAAACACTGCGAAACTCAAACAAAGGCTGCGGGCAGGACGCTAGTTACACAAAATAGTTAATATACGCTTCTAGGGACTTAAGTTCTAAGTTCTAAACCTCAATTTCGTTGAAACGCGTACTCTGTACAAACTTTCCAGATGATAGTGACGCCCACATGACCTTCATTTGTGTCTCCTCACGATAAGACGACGGATGTGGAAACTCATTTACTTGCGGAGGCCAACTTCGATTTATTCATCTATTCATACAGGCCTGTTTACTGGAGATACCAATAACTTTTTTATACGAAATAAAGAGAAGGCCTTGACATCCTACTTTCGATTAGTTTGGTAAAGTGTGTTTACTATGTAGTGTTTAATGGGTCAACAGAGCACTTAATTAGGATACGAATCGAACCCAAGTTTCTGATAGCCGACCACAGTCATTAAATGGAAAAACTCATAAATAAACTTTAAAGGTTGGGTTTTAAATAAGCACTCTGAACTAACGACAAGTACTCTAAAGTCACTATCGTGAAGAGATTTTATGAGTTTCTTAAGTAAACTTCTTATTAAAAACACCCCTCTTATAAGAGTCTGCAGATTTTTGAGTGCCTCAATCGGTCACTATAATTTCATACCCGAGCGTTATGAACATCAAACCAAATATATTCCACGCCACCAACTGTCGCAAAATATATAACGTCAAAAGATTTACGATTTAGTTTTAGTCCCTCCTAACTCAGTTTCCTTATAAAAATAAAACTATATTTTCTTTTGACAGAAAGAAAATTATATAACCGGTATAAAAAAATAGATTAAGTTACACGTAAACAAAGCTGCGGGCAAAACCGGTAAAGGGACCGGAATCCTACTGTCGTAAGCATACAATTTATTTGTAAAAAATATATACAAAGTGAATGTGTGTTTCCCCATTAACGGGGAGGGTACAGGGACTTGGGAATAATTTATTGCCCCACCTGTAGCCAGGTCCGAATAAAGCCGGCTTTAATAACTAATCGCTCGTGAAATTAATATGATAACTTTGAGAAATATACTCAACTTTATTGTAGCTAGTTAAATTAAGTTTCCCCTGGTTATCAGGTTCAGCTTTCGGAGTTTGTAACAGTTTATGGATATTAAACGAGGATGTAGAAGATATATGTCATAGTAATTGTTTCCGTATAAAAGTTTTCTGTGTGGACCGTTGTGCTATTGAGCTGGGATTAAAGGCACATTACACATACACATTGGTCTATGACTTTCTTCAGAATCCATCGCTCTAAATCTATCAATATCTTCAAGAGGTTGGAAGTACTTAATATTAATCAATCAGCACTGCGGACGGTATTGTGTTGCCAACATGATTAATTATTGTAATCTAAACCTTACTGTAATAAACAGTTTCTCGCAAGAACTACCAGAACAATCTTACTCTACAATATTTTAGCATCCTCAACTTGGTCCACAACTGTTTTTAGACAAACATAAAAGCACTCTTATTTCATCAAACTGTGAGCTGAGTGCCGTTTTTCTATTTATTTATATGTAGTATCCTTTTAGGAAATAATGAAAGTGGGTCATCTTCCTACAGCAATATTTATACCAAATGTTAGAAAACTACCTAAACATCGATAACATGTAATATGTCCAACTAGTGGGAATCAGTCTTGAAGCATGGTCCAATTTTTCTCGTGTTTTTCCTTATTACTTATAAACAGGAAAATGTAGTTTTTCTTCGTAATTATGATATAGAAGCAAACCTTTGGGACATGCTACAAGTTACATAGTTGTTAAAACGAAATCTTTTCTCGGAAATACAGATGATTTTCACTTTTCTGTCTACGCCTTAAATGTGAATAAACAGGACTCATGAATATATAGATTCTTTTCTCAGGACTTATGAATATATAGATTCCTCGTGCCCAAATAAATAAGTTATTCCTGTTCCCCTATAATCCTCAAAACAGATTTAAAGCTCACCTCTAACTTACAGATGTACCCAAACATAAAACAAACTAAAACATTTCCCTCTACTTCGACACATTTATCCTGTGATCGTGAATTAGGGGCTAATCCAGCAGTTTTATTAATAACGTTGACATTAGAGTTGCCTAGGCTGTAATCCCCTGATTGATTGCCCGGGACCAAGAATTATTCAATGTCGTCTTGCGGGCAATGATAGACACTTAACACGTTTTTGCTTGTTCATTCTGCTTTTGTTGGTAAGCTCGCCTATTGTTTGCTCAAAGAAGATAATATTTATCAATATTGAAGTATATTTCAATGCTTTTGTGCCCTCGAAACAACGCTACTCATGAAATCGTCGACAATTTCTGCGTACTGGCAATCAAAGGCACTGAAACTGGTCGTATCGTTCAAAAATTCTAATTGATACGAGGAATAGGCACTGTCAGTCACAATCACCACAGGGTACTTACATAGCTGTTACAGGTTTGCGTTAGCAAGAATAGGGATGTTTACTGACTAAAAAAAATATGATGCTAATTAGTCCGTCTGTTAGATTATCGAAAAATATTGAATACTTATTTTTGTTTTATCAAATCATTAAAAATTGGCGAAGATAAAACGCGTCAAAGATTTGAGTGGGGGGTCGTGACGTCACTCACCGGTAAAGAATATCATACTAATGTCTTAGAATATGACGTCACACGATTTTTCAAAGCACTGTGAAAAAAGAAAAATACGTGTCCAATATTTTTTGAAATCTATCTTACGGACTAATTATTTTTTTATAGTTAACTACCCTATTGGCGTCTATTCACAAGCTTCTACCATGATTTTCCTAGTAACTGTAGGTATTTGTCTGATCTGGTTACAGAGTAAACGGCTAGGATCCTCATGTCAGCAATCACGTTGCATCAGTAAGGCCTCAAGTTTCAGCATGGCAGCTTGTGCAAATATTTATCCGGTATGCAAATATTTATAGATACACTACAATATTCATTCGGTATCATTGAAGCTTAAAACATCTTGTAACAGAAAATACACGTGAGGTGAAATGTGTTTGACTCATAGATTAATACAACTTTTATTTATTTTATAATTTGTTTTAGAACAAAAAACTTTAATTAGTGTTATATTGAACATTATCTTTGATAGAGTTACCTATGAACAATTTTATTACATTTCTATAGGGTTTTCCAGATTTCGGAATCAACATTGAAAGCGTAGTTTTAATAACACTTATTTTATGTATGACCCTTCTTATTTAAGACCTTCCATTAAACATCATCCATCCCATTTACACTTCACCTATTTTATATTTTACCTTAATGTAATAAAAAGAAATATACAGCTATCCTCTAGCACATTTTCTAGGAGCTGTTGTTTAAAAACCTCTAAAGACTGTCTCGTTTATATTTTCGCCGTTCTATTCGTAGCCGCGTGAAAACCAAGACACGTTGGTTGAGATTTGTGAACACTAAGAATTCGAACGTGTCTTACAAGCTTTTCTGCTTTTAAAATTTTGCGATGTATTTATTTCGGTATGATTTACTCATGCTCAAGGGATCGGATAAATTGTGAAAGTAACAAGTATCTCTCGAAAATACGTGATGGTTTTAAACATCACGCCTGTAATGTTTCAGTCCCATGTTCTATGGGCGAGCCTATTATTGCCATCAAACAGGAACAAATCCAGAATCCATGGCTGCTACTGAGATATTCTTGATGGAAAAACCCAATAACACTTTGTTCGACTAGAGAATTTAACCCAGAACCTCATGCTTACCAGTCGCGCTTGCGACCACTACGACACTATCCGACGACGTTGTCCTGAAAAGATAATGATTTTAAATGTGTTATTTACACGAACATTATAACTGTGATTGGAACTCATTCTCTCTATTCGTCTTCTATCCACGCCTTGATGACTAATGAATTTGTATGCAATTTGACATCCAGATAGACCATAACCGGACAAAGTCGTGAGCAAAAGTCAAAAGAAAAGAGAAAGTATCATATAAAACAAGTGCTAGGTACGACGACTATTACAAATTCAGTGCTCTCTTGAAAGTACAAGGTACCTAAGTTTTTTGCTGCTTTAAAATCAAACAAAATATAATATTCATACTGAAGTGTCGCGTTAGCCACACTGTGGTAAATCAGAGATGGTCTTCAACTAGCTACCACTAGGCTCACTCTAGATGAAGAAAATGAAGTGCTTTTACTTAATGGCTGTGAGGGAAGTTTGTTTTGAAGCTGTGAATTCTAACTATTGTTGATGTTTGTTTATCATGTAGCGGCACTAAAAAAAAAGTACTACGACACCTTATATGGCGAAATAAAGAATTAACTTCAAATTTTTGAAACACGCAGTTAACCTTATACCTAAGGACTTTACAGAACCCGTCGGGGCTGCGGGTTGTTCGAAAGAGATACCATGGCCTCGGCGCAAGGGCTAAGAAGGAACATGGGTGGTTTTTAGTCAATAGAAGTCTCACACTCCCTTCCACTCTGCCCAAGAGCGGGAAGGGGTTATTTGATGATTTCCCACATCCCAAAAAAAGGACTTTACAGAAAAAACCAACAACAACTGTCGGGCTGTAGCCCTGAAGACACAACAACCGTGTGGAAGATCCTCCCTTTTCTATGTAGGATGAAGAACTTTACACTCTTTTCTTCTTACCCTTAAAGACACACCTTCATGTTGCAATGATCGAATTTCGGATATAATCGGATATGGTTTACAGGTAATTCAGGTTACAAAAGACCACGATATTTCGAAAAGACGATCTCATGGGTTAAATTTAAAGTCCGAAATCCACGCTAGCGAAGGGGCAAAAACTGGTACAGAAATAATTCAGACAATAGAGGTATAATAGCTTCGTTTCTATGAATCTATGTTGCTTTCGTTTCGAGGTACTTCTAACTCTTTTTTCAACGACAGACTAGCATAAAATGCCACTAATTAGCTGTTTACCCTAGAACTTTGAGACGTGTACCTTTTGAACCCTCGCAAGTATCTAATTACCGCTCAAGGGCTAGGATAAGCAGAGAGGCGAGTTTAGTTTACATTTTTAATGCGACTTAATTTTAATAAGCATTCTGTTGAATATTTTTTTTGGACCAAGAAATGTTGTTTATAAACCAGCGATTTTGTTAGTTTAGATTTAGATTTTCTATTTACGTATTCCGAAATTCCAAAAGTCTGATGACCAGTCTTAGGTACCAAGGAATGTGGTATTATCCAGATGCTGGGTTGTAAAAGTCAGATATCCAGTAGTTCCGGTCAGACTGAAAGTCAACCTAGTTGGGAAAAG
This sequence comes from Diarsia brunnea, assembly GCA_949774965.1. NCBI lineage: Eukaryota > Metazoa > Arthropoda > Insecta > Lepidoptera > Noctuidae > Diarsia > Diarsia brunnea. The sequence continues at coordinate 8,517,705 of OX458999.1, read as the reverse complement.
GCTAGTCAGACGATGGTAAAAATCTGTATATTTTAAATACTGTTTTTGAATTTCACGTCCCATAAAATATTGATAAAAACAGAACAATGAACACTAATGAAAGCAGTAAAAAGACAAAAAAACCGTGTATTTGTGTGAATGAATACAAAACCATTTTTTGGAGAACTCATTCCACATGCACAAAACATGCTAACAATAGTCAAATAAATCGGATTATTCCCTACATTCCTGATTAAATTCCATTGCACTCACTATCATACTCGTTTCGGAAAAATGTTCTACAATTCGTGTCACGAGTCACGACTCGGACAGCCGTATCCACTATTGAATACCTACCCGTAGTTAGACACCATTTTATTTTATTCCCTCTCAGACTAGGAAAAGAATATTTTTACTCTTTGTCGTCAGTAATTGAATTTCGTTAGTAAGTACTACTACGGTTTCGTGATGAAATAAAGAGATTCTCTGCAATCTCATTCGGTAGTATTTGACGTTTATGCCTAGCTTTATTTAAACGTAAGCTTTTGATGCTGGCTTTAGTAGACTTTGTTGGGGCTGTTTGTCATTTTTATGGACAGCATCTTTTCTTATTTAGTTGATTCCATAGAGACGCGGATTAGAAAATATACCACAGACACCAACGTTCGCTATTCTACGTTAGTACGACTGTTTATTTGAGCGCTCAATGCGAGAACGTGCGCGACGATTCAGTCAGTCAAGTGAGTGAACATTATATTAAAGACTCGCTTCCCCCGTGACTTCGGTCTCATAAATTATATTTTTTAGCACAATGTCTTTTTAGATATAACACATTTGTGTTATTCAGCACGCTAAGCCGTTGGTCCCAGTGGTTATTTGTAGATCTTTGACAATCGTAACAGGTAGTCGGTCTGTGCCCCGAAAGTCTGACATCCAGTCTTACCAAAAGGTATCATAATATTACCCTGTGTACAAAATTCTTATATTCAACGGCATCTGCCTGGTAAGACTGAAAGCTAACCCCAACATAATTGGGTAAATACTAGACAGATTATGATTTATGGAAACGAAGATAGCAACCGACAACACAAACGTATCGACGCTAGATTTGTTTTCAAAGTAAACATGGGCCATGCGTCAAAAGTTACAATCTCCTCACATCCCGATCTCTACTGAGTCAACACACAACGGGAGCGAAAACTTTTAACCTCTGCACGTCTCCTATACTTCCTCTTCGTACTTCGTTCTACTATTTAGCTATCCCCATGCAAATACTGTTTTGTACACTTTACTTAAACTTACTACTAACTTGTTTTGGCACTGAGTGACTGTGGTTTCAATAACTTTTGAATTGGTATAAACCTTTTGAAACAAATAATAAAAAATGTTTGAAAGATATGCCACGATGTTATTACAAAATTACCTAATGCAACAATTTCGATGAAGTTCAGGTAACGTTGATTTAGAATTCAAACATGACATAACATTACGCCTGTAATCTCCGAAGGGTTAGGCAGAGGCCACATTTCGCCAATTATGTTTGTAAGTCCCATGTAGTAGGGGGCGAGCCTTTTGCCATCAACTGGGTACAAATCCATAAGCTGTGGCGTCTATTGAGAAATTCCTGATGAAAAAACAAAATAACACCCGGGAACTCGTACTCAGCAATCGCGCTTGTGACTATTAGACCAAAGAAGTAGTCGACTACTAAAGGAAGACATAAACATGCATAGGCATACATAAAAGTACTCAAAACTTCCTTTTTTTTTGCCGGGTGGATAATCATCGAATAACCCCTCCCGCTTAGTAATAATTAGCCCTCCCGTTTAATAATAATTAGCCCTTCATGTCGAGGCCGCGGTATCTCTTGCGAAATTAAAATCCAGACAAATTCTTGAACAAAACCTTTTAAGATAATTACCGTACCTAATCTTTAGGCTTGTAGTTTCTGCTCTAATTTTAGTTAACGTACATTTGTTCTAAGTTAAACTGAGATTAGGAGCCTAGTCTATAATCCAGATAGAGTTGTACCCAGATTGTTATACACAAGTTATCACCTTGTTAACAGGCCATTATCTGGAGGTATTACACGGGAATCCGCTGGCAAGAACAATTAATTGGCTTGAACTTGAACTTATATGTTTGAACTAAACTAACATGAGCTGGATTACATTTAATTATAGTTTCAAATAAATTGAGAACGGAAAAATTAAGTGAGTAATTTAGTAAAAGATGCTATACAAAGTGTGAATATGAAGCCCATGGCGGCGTGTGTGTATCCGTAATCTGCAAAATCCAAATCCGGATTTGAAAATCTGATCTGAAAAATGGCCTTTGCCCAGCAGTGGGACAGTAAAGGCTAACAAAAACAGGAAAATACTTAAGGGCTACCTACATTATCGCGTGAAAATTCGTGTGACTGATGAAGTATTTTATAAACCATCTTAGACAGAATAGAAGAAGTAATTTGCCGAACTGTAGAAAACCGTATTAATCATATACAATTGTCTGTTAAATCACATGAAACTACATCCAGAGAAAAATTCTCCAAAAGTCAAAGAGAAAAGTCTTCCGATCAAGAAAATCATATGATTTGATTTCCCTGTGTTTTTATTATTAACCCATGTTCACAAATATAAGAAACATCATATTAATTTAAACTAAATAAATGGGTAGATTTGTTTATTTTCATGAAAAAAATCTGTAAAATCCGGATAATTCGGATTAACCAAAAATCCGTTCTTAAAATTCGGATTTTAAAATGTAACAAACTCACAGTATATGATAAATTTTAAAATATGATATACGATATGGGACTATAACACTATTATATATGGGACTTAAACATAATTCGCGAAATGTGTTTATAATAATAGGTACACAACTCTGACAAACTCTTCAACGATTACACGCGTGATGTTATGTGTACTTAATGTGCTATTCATGACCATAATGCAAATCAACACCCTGAGTAGAGAAGCTTTTGGCAATTTTCAAATGGTGGCGTAAACTTTCGCACGCAATTATAACTTTTGACAGTGACAGAGTCCCATTTTAGAACAATTGTTCTAATTTTAGGAGACAACCATTTACTCGGTAATTTGATAGACTGAAGAATTGAGAAGCCATAGCATTAGAATATGCGGCAATAATGATAAGAATGCTACGTCGCTATTTCATTTATGTTTAAGATAAAATACACGGGTCTCTTCACTCGAAAGGGTTCGTTTTATTTATCAAAGGGAAACATTCGATTAATCCTTTTTTATCTTCACACATTCTGTTACATAAAGCTTTCAATTTGAGATAAAAGGTAATAGTGATTCAGAACTTGTTTTCATGAGACACAAAGTCACTCAAACGACATCACAATGTTTTAACATAATATTATTATATCAAATCATTTCTTAACAGGACTATACTTAAATTATGTGGTTAAGAGAATTGATTAACCTATTTTACGTATTACCCATCCCGTAACACAAAATCCTCTACCGTACTTCAGGCTAAGCGTTTTTGGATAGCTAGCTTAATGGCTAGTCTCCTTAAAGTAACTCAGTTTTCTTTCGTATAGCACCCAGCATTCAGCTACTTAAGGTGTGAAATATTGCAGCTCGCAAAAATGTTTCACGTTAAGGTGTGTTGCGAGAGTATTTACGTATTTTTCGCTTGCATGCTTTGAATTTTATTTGAAAATTTGTATCTTTATGTGCTGTCGAATTTTGTTTTATTTCGCGAAATGGTTGGACTGTTTGTACTTAAATCTAACAAGAAGAGAACAAGAGAAGATCTCTACAGTGCAGTGTGCACTTAAAACATATCTTTGTAATATTGACAGTAACATACAATCATCACGAAAAACTTCCAGCATTTTCTGCGTCGCTATTTACTTTGTCATACAAGTGCGAAATAATTCCGGGTTCTTTTTCTCATCCCCAGATAATTTATTATATCAAACAAGTTCCAACAAGCTATGTCCCAAAGCGCTAACAAGACAAAACAAACTGTCCAACGGGAATCGAACCCCGGCCGCCTTTTCCTGACATAAACGACTCTGCAATGAGAAATTGTGCAGAGATCGTGTGGAATATCGTACAATTTTATGCGGTCGCCAGGAAACGCCTGCATTTACATAAATATTCGTTTATTGGGACAACTCTGTGATTTAAGTGAAAATCTTGTTCGGTCTGCGAAAAAAAGGAAGGGAGACAATAAAGAAAAGGTTTAGGACGCCTGTCTAGGATGAAATAATGGAGGCACGGATGCGACATATGAAGGTAAATGCGTCATAAGAGAGGAGCCAAAACGTTTCCATATTAAACTTTAATATAGTTGCGAGAAAATGATTTTGTGATAAATCTTTGTGACATTGAAAGACGACGATTTAATGAGCTTATTTTATTAAAAACATGCAAAGTTAGAAGACGGATCAGGTTACTCGTGGAGGTTTCCGCTCATCAAATAAAGTGTAAGTTTTCTGGAAAAACCCCGCTAGTTTGAGCGATGACTTGAAGAGGGTAATATGACTAAAATAATGCTACTAGCGCGAACTGCATACAGAAGGTAACTTGGTGTAAGGCTATTTCTATCTAATAGCCACGATAAGCAATCAATCAACCCAACGCAGTCTATCAATCACCTCACACACCTGATCGATTGATAACAGCAACATTCTATTTAACAGTAAATGAGTTTCATGTCAGCAAAATGTGACACCGAGCGGTGCTTAAACATTTCCGTGGATGGCCGCTCAGTCATATAATTGAATTAAAAACTTCACCGACTGGGAATTCTATTTCAGTTTCAACCACGTACAATGTATTACGTCGTGTTCTCGTATGTGACTAAGTTTCTTTTTATGTATTACTCGTAGATGTTGTATTGCATTGTTTTGTTTTAGCTACACTTTGCTGCAGCATTTGCTACTAATATTGCTTTGTGTAAATAAAATGTTGGCATTAGTGAGTTCGGTGAGTTTCAACTAAGCGTATTGCAATTTCCTTGAAAACCCTGTGAGGACTTGAAAACTTGAAAAGTCCGTGGGTACCGCACGATCTCCAGCGAGGCGGCGAACCTCCTTGCCGGATTGCCGCCATGGGATCTGGAGGCGATAGTCCTCGCGCGCCTGCATGAATGGCGCGCGGAGGCGCTGCACCGGGGGGTCACTCACGGCTAATTGCGGCGGCATGGAGAGAGCGACTGTCGCAACCCCGTGCAGGGCACGCCACGATGGTGGCGGTAAGTTCCCTCTTTGAGGAGTGGCTGGAAAGGCGCCACGGCGCCCTCACCTTCCGTCTGACGCAGGTACTCACCGGACACGGTTGTTTAGGGAGGTACCTGCACCGAATCAGGCGGGAGGAAACGCCCGGATGCCACCATTGTGAGGATCGGCCGGAGGACACGGTGGAGCACACTGTGGAGGTGTGTCCCGCTTGGGCGGAGCTCCGCCGTGTTCTCGTAGCGGCGATCGGCGGCGGCGACCTCTCGCGCCCGGCCCTGGTGCAAGCCATGGTCCGGGGCGAGGAGGAATGGGACGCCGTCGCCTCGTTCTGCGAAGCAGTTATGCTAGCGAAGGAGGTGGCGGAACGTGAGAGGGAGAGAACCTCTCGTCCCAGCCGCCGCGGGAGGCGCTCCGGGCGTCGGGGGCCATGTGATGGCTTCCGGCCACCGTAGACGCGGGCCTGTGGACGGTGAGTGATGGGCTAGATCGCCGTCCGTCCGTCTTATGACGACGACAGGCCGTGTCGACGGCGCGTTCGTGTTCCACGCGCAAGGGCCGACGCCCGTCGGGGCTGCGGGTTGTTCGCAGATGCCTGGACATGAAGGGCGAAGAAGGAACATGGGTGGTTTTTAGTCAGTAGAAGTCTGACACTCCCTTTCGCTCTGCCCAAGAGCGGGAGGGGTTATCTGATGATTTCCCACCCCCCCAAAAAAAAAAAGGACTTGAAAACTATGGTTTCGAAAATATGGTTACCAATAAGGTTTCATATAGGGTAACAATCTGACGGACTGACGTAATGCCTGATCTACTGAAAACTGACACTAGGTATAGAATGAAAGAAAGAAATATTCTTAAAAGAGTTCCCAATTGTACTAACTATGAAAAGATTTTCCGAACCTCTTTTCCCAACAAGGGATTGAAGTTAGTATGCGACTGAAGTTACGAAAGCGAGCAACAGCTAGTTTCTAAAAGCACCAATCTTTTTCCCCGCATTTGTCTCGCTCAACTCACCTCAAATGACAAAAACGTGAACATAATACATATACTTATAAGATACATAACAGAGCAACACATAATACACCAAATCAACAGGCCTTCAAACGTGACCTGAAAGTGAATGACATTCACTCATTCGGTCCCTATTGAGAACAATGTTCGCTAGTTTATTTTGCAGGTAAACAAAGTAGACGATATAAAGGTGCTTCATTACTGCTGGGAGTCCGGTGTTCTATAATTATCTAGAACGGAAAAGTTTCTTCGAACTAACCCTGTGTTGAGCAGGAAGTCAAGTTTTTAATTTTATAATCCTACTTCCTACTATCCTACAAAAATATTTTAAATGCGAAAGTTTGTGAGGATATATGAAAGGATGGATGGATGTTTGTTACCCTTTCACGAAAAACCTACTGAACGGATGTGGGTGAAATTTAGAACACAGATAGTTTATAACCTGGATTAACACATAGGATACTTCTTATCCCGGTAGTATGATCCCGTGGGACAATTATCGAAGTCCACGCGGACGAAACCGATGGCACAAGCTAGTTATATTATAATAAACATAACATCACATCATAACATCACGTCTGTAATCCCCGAAGGGTTAGGCAGAGGTGTACCTAATAGTACACCCACATTTCGCCAGTTATGTTTAAGTCCCATGTAATAGGGAGTGACCCTATTGCCATCAACCGCGCACAAATCCAGACTCCATAGCTGTTACTGATAAATTTCTGATGGAAAAAGCCAATAACACTTTGCCCGACCCGGGAATCGAACCCAAGACCTCATGCTCAGCAGTCGCGCTTGCGACCACTAGACCAACGAGGCAGTCGCAAATTCTGTCAGTGGCCACAAAGTCTGACAACCAGTCTTAAAAGTGGGTATTGTATTACTAACTCGGTCGTGGAGGTATTCAGCTGAATGCGGTACACCATTTCGGTAGTTTATTTCAGCCGCGGACATATTTGACTTTCCTATCAGCGGTAGCACTGATCGAATGTCTACTATTGTCTACCTACAAGCCAATAGGCACTCAAATGTGACGGGATAGTGTTCAATGCATGTGTTTGCTTCGAACATGGTTCAGTGGTGATGGCATTGGCTGAATGGGTCATGCGCATTGCACATTGCGCTTTTGTTTCTGACACGTGAACCCTGACCTATGACACTTTTGAGCTTAGGTTGTACCTATGTAGTTAGAGTAAATGGCAGACTATATCGCTCTATAGAGGTAATGATTGTGCACGAGTTTGCCACTACACATACTCAAATCATCATTCTCCTGCCCTTATCCCAATTTATTTGGGGTCGGCGCAACATGTCTTCTTCTTCCATACTTCTCTATTTCTCGTCATGTCAGCAGTCACTTCCTTTCTAGCCATGTCATCCTTCACACATTCCATCCATCGTTTCTTTGGTCTTCCTCTACTCTACATTCATATTGAACATTTTTCTCACAACATTTTCTTCATTCCTTCGCATCACATGTCCATACCACGACAATCGATTATCACACAACTTTTCAATTACCGGGGCCACTTTCAGACTACACATACTCAAACTATTTAAAAATAAAAATTTGCCCTAATGATGTTTATTTTGCAAATAGGTTTTAGCAAACACTTCACACGCTTGGGCCAAAAAAATCTGGAGTGGCGACCACGAACCGGTAGACGTTGTGTTTGGACTTCTTACTATGTGGACCAATAACCTTATGATGGTTGTGGTCCACTGGATGCGAGACGCACCAGACCGGTAAAAGTGGCGACACTTGGGGAAGGCCCAAGTCCACCAGTGGACGTTTTTCGGCTGGAATGATAATGATGAAACACTTTCACACTTCTTTTTTTTAAACTGGATGAGGCCGGTGCTTCGTAACTTACTATTCTGTGAAAAAACAGCTGAAACAAACTCTCTTGGGACGAAATAAAATCTTGTTAAACTTACATAAGGACTATGAAGATTAGTGTCTGAGATGTCTTTCGAATGGAGCTGTCTAGTCAGTGCAAGTATTTTATCAGTTATCGTGAAGCTCGACTCAGGAGAAACCCGTAACTAGGCTTGTTTTTAGTGGCCGCTTTATTTTATTCAAGATATTTCGATTTCCATGAATATAAAACAGTGTTCAGTAGAGTCCGGCCAAAAATGTATTAGTTTTTTTTTTCTGAAAATGAAAACGGCGTAAAACGGTAATTTTTGGCGAAAACTCTCCAAAAGCGAATACACAATTTTGTCGGACTCCACTGCCCATTAAAGCGGAGTTCTATTTTCAAAACAGTTTAAAGCCATCTACGCGAGGCCTAATTCTAAGACTATTATCGAATTTCCAAAGACGGTAATGCTGCACTTATTCGATAAAATAAGTGCCTATCGATACTGCCGATAAATCTATTAATCTTAAGGCTATTGTTGAAGATCGCGATAGCATTGTTAAACCGTCCGTGGACCGGATTTAACGTTATACTGACTTGAAAGAAGATGCCATTTGAAAATAAATATCTATCTTTTGTTACTTAAACCTTAGCTAAAGCAAGGAAATGCTCTATTTTGGTGGCCTCGTTCGTTGAAGTTCTTCTTAAAATATTGATACCTACAATTTAAAACAAGCAAATCCAACAGAATGGTTAAAAACCTTTCAAGAAAAAACAGTTATCTGACCTCCACAACCCAGTCAGTACTGAGTAATACGATAACCCTTGGCGAAACTGGTTGTCAGACTTTTGGGCCACTGTTACCTGTCCCTGTCAAAGTTGTACAAATGACAGCAGCAGCTACGAAATCAATAATCTTTAACCTAATTAAAAACAAAACCAAATAACAACGTTAAATAAAGTCTCCCTTGCTCACCACTCTAATCCTATCTATGAACAGAAAACTTTCTAAATCCTCTATGTAATCTATAAAGTATACCGTAGTTTAACGCGAAATCTCATAAAATTAAATCGGGACACGTACAGTAAGGAGAGCCCTTGGACAGATCATAAACAAGAGCGCAGGATAGGCTTTTCATTTGTTACGGATATCCTACGGTATATAATGATTGTCAATCTGTTAAAAGGTTAGGAAATAAAATGTAGGATTTAACGTTGTTGGTTGAAACAAAGCGAAGGAGGATAAATTCCTGTTTCTTTTTTAGAGTTTTGTACCCAAAGGGGGGCAACGTGATCTTTCCTATTGCTGAGGCTATGCTGTGGGTCCGAGACAGCTGTTCCATACTTTTTGAGCGTGTAGATATATTGGCACTTGCGTAGAAAACAGTAGATTTGAAAAAAATACCGATGTAAATGTCGATATTCGGTGGTTCAGAATGATTCACAGCAAAAACTCAGTTGGCGCGCGTGTGCCGAACATCGAAATGTTACATCGGTATTTTTTTTACTTAGTCCACGTAACCCGTAACCTGTAACAGTTTTCGCCCCGATGTCCGGGATTCCACCGTGTATTGCACGGTGGTACGAAACCCTTCATAAGCGAGTCGAAATTACCCTTGACCGGTATTAAAACACGAAGCGGGCAGCCTATCAAAGATTGCTGTGTCAATATGACATGCCAACTACACTACCATCAATCATGATAAAAAATAATTGACAATAACAGTACTTATCTATATTGATTTATAAATAATTACATTTTAAAAATTGCTAATACTTAATACTTAGAAAAGAGACTTCCTCCTCCCGAAATATTAGCGATATAATTCGGGGCTTATTTACAAGATAATTATCTTTGTAATTTCCTGCTTATCGTATTGATAAATATAGAATTACATATGTCACATCTTGAAAACATATTGATTACTTCAAATAAACTAGGATCTGATTTAATCTGGTAATTAAGATTTCTTCGTAATCCCTTTAATTACGTCGTAAAATGTCACTTGATTATTAATTTTCCTCCTATGTTGCATGCAATACTTAATCTTTTTCCTTAACTGTAACAAAGTCAATTTAAGCCAAGTTTACCATCTTTTTCTTGGTTCCATTTGTTCCATAAGTAACGTGAGTATTTTTAAATGTCATCCACATGTCATCATCATGGATTAAATAAGGAATGAAATATTTGTATAGATATTTGTCATTTCTGTCGACGAGAAATGTAAGTATTTTTAAAAAATATATTTTACCAGTACCAAGCCATACCAATGTTAGTGTCATCATCTGCTTTGCGTTTTCCCAAAAATGTCGAGGTCGGCTTCCAGTCTAAACGGGTGCAGCTGGATACCAGTATTTTAAATGGAGCGACTGCCTATCTGACCTCCATAACCCGTTAGTACTGGGTACTGGGTATTGACGGCACGGTTGGCGCAGTGGCTGAAGCAATGGACTGCTGCGCTGCATGTCGCGGGTTCGATCCCCGCACGGAACAATTATTTGTTTGACCTACAGATAGTTGTTCCGGGTCTGGGTATTTGTGTATGTGAGTTCAAATATTTGTGAACGCTCCCACGATACAGGAGAAATTCCTAGTGTGGGACAACGCAAAAAAATAAGATACCCCTGGGGAAGACTGGTTGTGTTTCGGGCCACTGACTACCTGTAACGACTGTCAAAGATGTATAAATGTCAGCGGGGACCATATTCTTGATCATGGCCACGTGGTTTGACCGCATAGTTCGATCAATCGGACTACGTGAACTTTTCTTTCCAGTTGGTTCGATTTTAGAATCTTACCAGGCGAACTACTAAACCCGTCGAGGCTGCGGGTTGTTCGCAAGAGATACCGCGGCCTCGAAATAAAGGGCTAAAAACAACATGGGTGGTTTTTAGTCAGTAGAAGTCTGACACTCCCTTCCGCTTTGACCAAGAGCGGGAGGGGTTATTTGATGACTTCTCAACACAACAAAAAAAAATCCCCCAAAAACCGCGTGGTCCGACTGTGAAGTCGAACCACGCGGTAAAATCAGGTGAACGATTACCAGTTCACCTAGTTCGATTAATCGATATATTAAGGAATCCCAAGTTCTTCGTATATTTAACTTCTATATCAGTAAATTCTGACACACTACCAGGAGGTCAGAATCGTGAAGTAGTAGTATCTTCATTGCACGTTTCATGTTATTAGAAGTGTAATAGATTTGATTTTGAGATTCCTGTTAACAATATACAATACCTCCTTCATGTTTCTGGCCTCGTGGTAGTTTTTCAGACTTTACTTGTGAAGAAGTTTCATACAGAAAGAAGAACTTTAATTAATAAATGTGGTTCTAAAACTCTTCGGGATCTTTTTGTCCCGATTTTGTACAGTGTTACTCAAGTGGAAAAAAACGTGGCATTAAGTTACCGTGTTTCTTATCGGGATATTTTGTCCCAATAAGTAACAGTGTTACGCTACATGGTGTAACTCAACGGGAACAAAACAAAAAAAAGTTCACATAGTCCGTTTGATCGAACTATCAGGAATCTCAAAAACACGTGGTTCGACTAATTGAACCAACAGGTAACAAAAACTTCATGTACCTAGTCCGTTTGATCGAACTATCAGGAATCTCAAAAACACATGGTTCGACCAATCAAACCAACTGTAAAAAAAAGTTCACGTAGTCCGATTGATCGGACTATGCGATCGAACCACGTGGCCATGACCATCGTTACAAAGCACGGAGAAAACTCGGTACGTAATGGGTGGTCACCCCTCCACAGACAAACTTAAGCAAGAGCGGCTTAACCTGAAGATTAACCCTAGTGGGTGTTATTATTTAGTCACGAGCTCCTTTATAACAATATTAGTGTAAACCTTGATAATCCTTTCACTTAAGCCGAAAATACCACTTGATATTATTTACCTGGTTTATTGCATTGCAATATTTAATCAGTTTTAGCGATATCAGTGTTGGTAAAGCTACATTTCCGGTCTTTTTCCTGTTGAATTATTTACTTTTATCACTGACAGAAAACGTAACGACGAATCATGAATTTTGACATAAGACTTCCTATTTATATATTATTATAGGGGAGTTGAGTAGAAGTTTGTTTTTTAATTCATCTCTGTATGGTAGAAAAATAGAGTTATTTTAATTATAGGATAAAATATTTGTATAAGATTATCAGTAACACTGAAAACGGCTTATCCGTGCTTGTCACAGCGCCGTAATACAAATCAAACAGTTTAAAAAATTATATTTGCATTATTTTGGTTTATTTTTGTCTTCATTTTTTTTTTATGGACAATAACAAGATTAGTAGGTATAAGCTTTTGACTAAATTTCCTTAAGTTCTTACTCAGAACCTGTTTAATTATATTTTACTAAAACAAAACCCTTTGTTTTAAGTTCGGTTAGATTCCCAAATTCTAAGAACAAACTGTTTACCCATTCATAAAACCTTGAATTATTAAAATCGTTAATCATGATGTACAAAACACTTTTGGTGTTCAACATTATAAATAGAGCCAAACAATTAAATTAGAACCTTTCATAAACATTCATTTTCTTATGAAATAGGTCTTTCATTGACTTTTCTGTTGAAAAAGGGTGGGTTAGGAAATCTTTTGTTTACTCATATTTCCCTTTATCATAATATAATATGTTGTTTCTTATATAATATATGTTGGGGTCGAGTTTTAGTCAGACCGGATGCAGTTGAATACCAATAATATACAGTGAGCAATCTGCCTATATAAGCTTAACAACCCAGCTAGTTTTGGGCAATCCCTTAGGTAAGACTGGTTGTCATAATCTACCCACTAATTTTATAAAGGGTTTCTGTATGTTTGGGTATAGAAGATGATCTCCAAAACTACTTATCCGATTTCATAAATTCTTTCACTGATGGGAAGCTTATTATAGTAATGCCGAGTGCCGTGGTGTACTTTTTTCGAAGCAGAATAAGGGCTCAAACACATAAACACGTTACGACGACGCAACATGACGTGAGAATCGACGTCGAGTAACGTAAATAATCACGTTACGACAACGCAACGTGTCACGTTGAAAGGCACGTCGTCGTGACGACGTCATGATGAAGAAAGATATGGATGGATCCAGTATTTTCTTTGTATCTGTTTCTTTTTTATCCGTCTACTTAATATTAGCAGGAGGAGAACACGACTAGTGTGGTCCATTTCTCGAAATTAACTGCGGCAATTCTACAAATGCACCACCGTCAATACGATGTCGTTCAACGTGGCACGTTGCGTTGTCGTGACGGGATTATTTACGTTGCTCAACGTCGACTTCCACGTCACGGCACCGTGACGTGGACTTCCACGTCACGTTGCCGTGCCGTCGTACGTTGTTTCGTCGTAAAGTGTTTATGTGTTTGAGCCCTTAGTCGCACGCAGAAACTACTATAAATAATCTAAACTTAATATTATAAATGTGAAAGTAAGTTTGTTTGATACCTTTTCAAACCTAAACTACTAAACCGATCATCTTGAAATTTTGAATAACGGTGTCAGGTGTACAGAAACGGACATAGAATAATTTTCATCCCGATAAAAAGTAAGTGTTGCCGAGGAAAACAATAATAACTTCTTTTGATAACAGATGGTGCCACGGGTCGTTCGAATCATGATGGAACTATGTTATTTTAGAAACTTTATTAGTATTTTATTAATAATTATTAATTTCATTAATAGGTATACATATAGGCCTTTTACCACGCGATGGCCTACGCTAGGCACTGTCTTAATTAAACGTAGCTATTCATAAGTCCATAATAAAATAATGGCTAATGTTACTAAATTACTTAATGCACTAAAAAGCTTTTAACATGCCTACGGAAGTGGAGAAACTTGAACGGCTTCCTGCGATGTTGCTTGCTGGAAGCCTGCTACCCTAATTTGAGCATCGTCTTCCACTTAAGTAGTTTTAATTGCATTATAATGACACGCCAGTCTTCGCATACTAATTGTACTAATGTATAGTGCGTTGAAAGTTAAAGGAGATGGCTGGAAACTAGGTGACAAATTACCGTTCAAATTGCAATTAGCCCAGCTTCTTAAGGTGGGAGATCGTAGAGTAGAAAGCGAAATTCAAATTATCTCACGTTTTTGCTATTTGGCGATGAGTGTCGGGTACATAATATCACAATCAGCCTACAATATTCCCGATGATGGTACACAGGCCTCCTTTTAAGAGAGGGAATAGGCGGGCCCAGGTTTCAGGTTAAATGTTGATTGAAATATGATTCCCACCGTAACAATTATGGCTTTACTGAGTTATAATCGTTAAAATTATCAACACAAACCCTTAAGTACATTTACAACTGACTTTGCTCATTGAATGTCATTGAATGACTTTTTCATAAAAAGTAATTCAATGGGATTCAATCATGTTATTATTTTGTACAACATACATCCTGACACTAACCGGCAAATAGCAAAAAAACCGGCCAAGTACATGTCGGACTACGCACAATGTAGGGTTCCGTATTTGCCCATGAAAATAAATGTGAACTTACTAAACTGATTAACCACTCTGCCTACCTGCCTACGAACGATGATTTTTATTGTAAAAATAAAACAAACTTACATTTGCAGTTTTAAGACCTGCGCTCCTATACTTAATGTATAGGAAAATATTTTATACAAATACATTTTATAAGTTGGTCGACAATTACTCGTAAACTTGTAAAGCCTACTTATCTGTGATAGTTTCCTTTCCTTATATTTTCGTTATAATTATTATATGCTACTACCATGAATATTTCACACGCCCAAACACAACCCGTATAGGTGGTTTAGGTAGACAGATTTGAGTCTACCAAAAATTTGCACTTTAAAGTTTAATATTTCACAAACGAATCCCTTAATCGAAAAAATGTTTGAGCAAACTCGCAATATTTTTAAAAGACCTATTCAACGACGGATGTCGTTGAATACGAGTAGGTCACTTAATGGACTTTGTGAGAAAAAAATCATCTCCACTTTAATGTGTGACGGAAATACCCTAAAAAAAAATATTTTCAAAATTTTATTTTATTACTCATTTGTTTATCCATGCCAAATTACAGCTTTCTAGTACTAAGAGATTCTGAGATATAGTGTGGACGAATAGACCGACAGACGGACATACGGACACGAAACTATAAGGGTTCCATGTTGATTACGGCACCCTAAAAACGTATTTGTTTCTTTAGAAATGTTTTTACAATGAATATTTTATAAATCTTTACTTCTAAGAAGAATATCTAAGGACTTTCCCATTCTAAAATTAAAGTACCTATAATCGGCAAAATATGGAAAATTCTGTGAATTTCTAATTGATTTCCACTTGGAAAATGTTTAATCAGATCTTGGTAGAGAGAGTTAATTTTAGGGAATTCCCCTTATTAATTACTGTTACTAAATTATGGCGAATGTAAATAGATTCGCAATACATCGTTGTAATACATGTAACATGACACATTAGCTACCCAATTTGCTAAAGGTTAGTACCTATATTAGCTGATTTCTATGGCACAATGCCATGGAAGCAATAAATTCTTTGAAGAAATCAGTTTGAACGAAAACCGTTTCAAAGAATTGCAACCGAATGCAGAATACTTTGATTGAATTATAACATTTTCTTAACTTCCGCACCCGTCGACAGCGAACCGGTACGGTCACTACGTTTTATTTTTGCTTGAAACTAGTTGGCAAACCTTAGCCAATAACTGCCAACTATGATTTAAAATGCTCTCTAAGGGAAGTTCGTTATAAAATATTTACAAAATGTTCGAGATGTTCCTTCGAATATGTAAATATTATGTTACTCAAAGTAATCCTTTTAAAAGGTTGTGAATATAACATTTCTGAGGAAGGTCTTGATTCTAGGAAAGCTTGGGTTTAATTTTAAATTAGAAACCTGCTTTGGTGAAACACAATAATGGACTAAACCTGTCTTACTCTGATAATTTGAAATCTGGAATTAATTTTAGCAGGAGAATAGATCAAATTAGGAGCGGGAATTTTCCAGGAAACAATAAAGTAATGGTGCCCAAATATTTAAGAACTTATTTGGAGAACAGAATGTTAGTTCCAGGAATATAGATACCCCGAAACTTAAACTTTGCTGAAACTAGATCAAATAACTTCTGTTCAAACTAGCAAGCACAATTTCTTGGCTTCATTATCATTAAAATTATCGAAGCGTGATGCTGGCGTCTAGAGCAAGATTCTCTTAAACATGGCCAACCCTTTTTTTTTTTTGGCGGGTGGAAAATCATCAAATAACCCCTCCCACTCTTGGGCAGAGCGAAAGGGAGTGTCAGACTTCTCTGACTAAAAACCACCCATGTTCCTTCTTAGCCCTTCATGTCGAGGCCGCGGTATCTCTTGCAAACAACCCGTAGCCCCGACAGGCGTCGGCCCTTGCGGGCCCCTTCCATGTTGCTGACATCTCTTTGAGGCGCACGTGGAACACGAACACCCCGTCGACACGGCCTGTCGTCGTAATAAGACGGACGGACGGCGAGCTAGCAGCATGGCCAACCCTAAGTAAATGAAAACGTACGGATGACCCATGGAGCCCAAAACTTCTGGAGTGGCGACCGCGAACCGGAAGACGATGCATTGGGCGGCCTCCCACTAGGTGGATCGATGACCCGGTGAAGATTGGGGGGATCCGCTGGATGCGAGACGCACAGAACTGGTCAATGTGGCGACAGTTGAGGGAGGCTTATCTCCAGCTGTCGACGTATTTCGGCTGAAATGATGATGATAATGAAATAAAAACGTATTTACATTTTCTGTAAGACACAGTTTACCCCATCAATGTTTAAAAATATAAAAACAACAGTAACTTACTAAGTAACAAACTTTATAAATGTAACACTTGCATATAGAAACCAAACACCAAGATTTCGAAATCAGTTTTCGCTCAAGCAATGCGATATGACAAGCGAAATCCAGGGCGTTCGAAGTGTGAGTTCGTAACGTTAGTATATCGAAGCGTTCAGCTGACAGGTAACATGCTTATCTTCACGGAGCCATGCACGTTTGGTACTGAGTGACACTGACAGACAAACAGCCACACTACGAATATAATGAGACCACGTCTACGAGTATGTTTTGTTAATGGGATATAGTTTTGAATGTGTTTTCCATGGTGCTTTTGACATGTAAAAGTTTCGTCTAAGACCCGCTGTGTTAATAGAGCTAATATGCTGAGCAGGACTACTATTTGAGACCTTAAGACACATACCGCACATTGTATACTCGTTATTTTATTTGAAGTATGCCCTGGTGGTGGTTTACTTTGGTATACTTTAAGTACATATTATTTATCTTTTTGTATATTTCACACATTTCTTTTGTATACATACATACATAAACTCACGCCCTTTTCCCATGGGGGTAGGCAGAAACCACAGAACGCCACTTGCTTCTTTTATATGTAATTTGTTATCATTTAACTGTGCTTCTGTGTGTTGTGATATGTGTTTTGTGTGTACTAAATAAATGGTTTATCTATCTATCTATCATAGACAATTTGAGGTGGAGATTGCACACCCCCAAAAAAAAAGAAAAAAAAGTCGGAGTTCGACAAGGTCTGAACTTTACTCCCCAATTAAAACCGGTAGATATTCTCTTGGAATTTTATAGCTAGCGTGTTCGTTATTATTCGGTCATAAGCTGGCAAGCTTTATAAGGTAAGTTCATAGTAGTAATTTCTTTGATTGCAAGCCGTTACAAAAAATGTAGAACGACAAATGTAAGATAGAACGCCCCCATGAAGTTGAATGCCTATTGTGACGTCCACTAGTCACAGGGGTAAGCACAGATGGTTTATTAAATAAAACAATAGTTTGGTGCAGATTTGAAATAGCAATCGGGTGCAAGCCCGCTTGGTTCGAGTGACAGCTGTCAGTGACACATTTTCCCGCGCGGGACTGCCTTCGTGTCTATGATCTTTAATCATCACACCTATGTCCAACAGTGGACAGCTGTAGGTTTATAATGATGATGCTGACAAAAAGATTATTAGTAAGTTTCGGAATCGGGAACCTGAAAGGCGTAGTACTAGCTCCCATGATCCCTGATGCAAGTGTGCGAAGGGAACATTGGGGTAGTTTTTGAGTCAGATAGAGCCTGTCTGACCCCTCCGCTTACCCCAGGGTGGAAGACATTCATGAGAATTTCCTACCTTAGACCACCAAAGTCCATCAAAGTTTTTATGAACCCAGCCGTTTACTAAGAAATGTTACGAAACTAATGTAGAGCTATACATTATATATGCTAATAATGGCTATCTTGCTAGTAGCTTACCCTTTTCATTCTTATGGCTTCGTTCACAGTATGATAGTAAAATGCCTTTTAGCATAAATGTAATGGATGGCTCATAAATAATAATATTATGTATATATTCGTTCGAAAAAATATTTAAATTTTACTATAACTTCTAATATAACATACTGTAACATCACGCTTCTAAACCCAAAGGATTAGGCAGAGGTGTATCAAAAAGGACACCCATATTTTGCCAGTTAAACTAAGTATGTTTAAGTCTCATTTAATAGTACCCGTAGCCTATTACCATCAATCGAGCACAAATCCGGCCTCCGAGTCTGCTACTGACTTATTTCTGATGGGAAAACCCAATAACACTGCATGACCTATTTATATTAGATGCAAATTTTGTGAGGCGAAAAACCAACAGAGAAGGACCCAAATTCTACGAGACTTTTGTTTACGAAATTGAGTAAAAACGTGTTTTTCACAGGGTGTGTATGTGTATTGCAAATGAAAACTGGCAAATTAATGTTATTTAACAAAAAATATTTTCTCACCCTTTCCCAACTACGTTGGGGTTGGCTTGGTATTCTAAGTGTATGCAGCTAAAAACCTGTATTTTACATAGAACCGTCGCTCCGCGTCAATAAAATACTGGTTATAGCTGGCAGTCGCCTATCTCCACCTCCCTTAGGCCTCATTTACGGACACGCGGCGCGTCGCGCGGCGCGTTGTGCGTTTTTAATTCAAACACATGGCGATGTATGAAAACGTTAACGATTTCAAACGTCGATTTTACGAGAAGCGATTTTTCGCTCGTTAGTTTAAAATGCAGCGTTCGTTGCGGTGGACGCGCCTCTCAGTAAATAAATAAAAAAGCTCGAGACGAGCCTTATGCACGCGCCGCGCGACGCCCCGCGTCTCCGTATACGAGCCCTTAGATTAGAATCAAAATCAAAAGTCATTTATTCAAACTAGGCTGATAATCAGCACTTTTCGAAATAACATATTTAATCTATAATATATTATTATTATAAGTATAAGATAATGTATATGTGTATATGTTATGTGACTGTAATTAGGAATCACAATTATCACTGCACGCTACTGATTGCACATAATGATTATTATGAGTGTGATAGATAAGAGTATGATTGCGTAAAGTGCATTTGTTGGGCATTATGTGAAGTTCAAAGGACAACTCCTTGAACTTTATTCTTTGAACTTATTATTTTGCTCAGAACTAAAATAGATAGCTATTATCAGAGCAAACAACTAATATTATCAACCAAGACAAAGTCTAAATTAATACATCATTAGCGTTGTGGATTATAATTTACTAGCTGATGCCCGCGGCTTCACCCGAGTGGATGTCGGTCAAATTATATACTAAAATAGATACTAGAATAGATAGAGTGATTCAAGAGGAAGGCCTCTTGAATCACTCTATCTATTAAAAAAACCGCATCAAAATCCGTTGCGTAGTTTTAAAGATTTAAGCATACATAGGGATATAGGGACTGAGAAAGCGACTTTATTTTATACTATGTAGTGATAGTGATAGTGATAGCAAATATTCTCGCATAGAGAGGACCTGCCAAATGCTGCGCAGGCCTTTGGCCTTCAGGTTGTGTATGTGAGTTTCAAGATTTGTAAACACACCCACAATACAGGAGAAATCATTAGTGTGGGGTAATGTTTAAAAAAAAAAGAATTATACTTAGGCTAAGGCCATGTTTTAAATTGCTTATCTATCAATATTTCGAATGTTTGGATTTTTTTTATGCGGATAAGTGATTATTTATTTATCCCTACGAACTAGTTACCAGACAACCAGTTCAATAACTGGATTCTTCCATGGCATGTTATTATCTCTGGTCCGTGTCCGACCCTTGTACGGAAAAATTACCTTTGTTTTTCCACTTCATGCATGTCGTTTCTCGAAGATAACTTGAAACCCAGCTTACCTGAAAGAAAGAAAAGAAAGAATAAGTCACATAAAGTAAGAAAGATCTAAACAAGGTCGACACCTCGTTTAGATTTTCTTCCGTCTTGATGTTTCCGTAAATAAGATAATGTGTAAACGTAAAACAGATTGTAGATAAACGTTGTTAGCAAGAACTTCCAAGAAAATCGAATTTTCATTGGGGCATACTTTTTTATCAGCCTCATTATTCAGATATAGCCGTGTAGAATCGCTTCCCAATCGTTATTAGCCCAGATTAGGCCCGTAACAGCTGCCCGCAAAAGTATCAAAGGAATTATTGTGATTATTGAAACGAAATACAGTCCTCGAGTCGAGGAAATCGATTTTTTATTAAACGAAACAGGTTTGTCGGTGGAGCAATTAAGGATCAAAGTAAGGATGAAATAAGCCTTAAATAATGCTGATTCCTCCGTTCGATTTTACAATTCGAATAATTTAGCCGGTATCGATTTCATACCCCACTCGAGTTGTAATGGCGTCTCTTTTCTTTCGTATCTTGTTTTGACATTTTCTCCGCGTTTTAAAATCTTAATTTCAATAACACAAATACGTTTCATTAAATCTCAGCGTGTTACTTTTAAACTTGCTCAAGATTCCTCCGAAGTTTTAATAACTTTTGTGTTTCATTTAGCACCTCGAGCTTCGTGAATAGATTTTGGTAAAACATTTTAATATTTTGGTGGCGGTTTTCTCAGAGGGGTATTTACTCCTTAAAGTTTATTAATGAAGAGGATTAGGGCTAAATTAAAAATGCTTTTGTTTCGTGATTTTTAGAGATGAGTAGATACTCAACCCCTTTGATATTAGAGAATAACACGAATGTTATTTTATGATAGGAATACTAAAAAATAACTTTAGGACTTGATTAAAAAGATTAGAAGACCTTAAGTCTTAAGTATTTTGAGGAACAAACAAACTTATGTCTTTCTGTAAATAAAGGGTTCAGTGAAATATTAAAAAAAATAAAAAATTATTACGGATACTACAACATATTTTTACGACAGCAGAGCTGAAACTAAATATGCGTTGGTGACTGAATTAGCTGAAAACAAATCATTGGTAATAAAATAAATGAATTCATTATATTGCAATATGATTACTATGTTAACTAATTGCACAATAATATTGCAAACTTCATTACGAGTACAATAATTAATTTACGAGACATCGAATTATTTTGCGCACATTGATTTAACATTAGGGGAGACCGGGTACAAAAGTAACGGCGGGTCGCAAGTAACAAACGCTCTGTAGGTTTATTGAATTGTCGAAACGCCGCCCCGCTACCGTCAGGAGACAGCCGGTGGCGCTCCCCCCGCTTGTATTTAGTCGCCGCGCGCGCTCCGTGTCGTAAAGTTGTGTTAGAGGACGCCACTTGATTTTTCGAACTTAAAGTAAGTTTTTTGACATTTATTCATTTACTGGTTACGTAGTATTATAATGATGATATCAATTTGACTATTTGCAGTGTAATTCTTGATTAGGTTGTTTACACAGTGTTGTTATTGATTTTGGAACAGCATGTTCCATTTTTAGATAGGCATTCATGAATTAACAAAAACGTGGTTGGGGACAAAAGTAACATAGCACTACGGGTACAAAAGTAACATGTTACTTTTGTCCCCATAATGTAATGAGTGTGATTCACTTATTGTTTGATGTTAATTATTAGTTTTTTTACCAACAGAATGCCGCGACAGCGAGTGAGAAAGACAGCAAGAGGGACCACTGACATGGAAGTGTACAGAAAAGCGGCTGACGAGCATTTCAAAGACAATGCCACAAACAAAATAGTTGCTCAGAGAGGAATTAAACAAGTCGGTGCAGTAACCTCAGCGGAACGTGGGAGATTAGTAACTGTTGCTGTTGCTATTAATGCTCAAGGAGGACATATACCTCCT
Source organism: Diarsia brunnea (assembly GCA_949774965.1). Lineage (NCBI taxonomy): Eukaryota > Metazoa > Arthropoda > Insecta > Lepidoptera > Noctuidae > Diarsia > Diarsia brunnea. The sequence goes on along the minus strand of OX458999.1, from coordinate 8,495,465 downwards.
TTTTTTGTATTCCCATTGAAACGGTATCAAGACCACATGATACGTGAAGGACCAGTTGGATCTGCTGGTGCTGGGAATTCCAGTGGCTAAAAAAACAGGCCAAGCCAATATTTGATCAAAAATGCTTGCTATTGCTGGACAATCACGCATCACATATATCCGTCCATGCTCTAGATTTTTGAAAGAGAAATGGAATAGTTTTGCTGTCATTTCCACCCCACTGCACTCACAAACTCCAGCCGCTAGATAGAGTAGTATTTGGACCATTCAAAAAAATGATTAACACAGCTACAGACAACTGGATGCGAAATCATCCTGGTCAAACGATGAATATCCATTACATTCCTGGGATTGTCAAAGAAGCATTTCCTCTTGCTGTCACTGATAAAAATGCTATTGCTGGGTTTACTTGCACTGGTATAAGTCCATTTAATAGGAATATATTTACTGATGTTGACTTTGCGCCATCATCTGTAACAGACCGTCCCTTGCCAGTCAACGAAGAAATTCCACTTAATGATCTGTCGACCAGATCCGACGCACCCTCAGCCCTCCAGTTTGAACCGGATATGCCAATTGACGATCGTAACTCGCCAGTAGCAGGACCTAGCGGTCTACAAGTGCGTTCTTCTCCGCCAATTCCTTTCTCGCCAATTTATTTCTCACCAATTCCTTTCTCAGTCTCACCCCGAGATATTAGACCTATTCCAAGAGCAGGTCCGAGGATTACAACAAATAAGGGGCGTAAGAAACGTAAGACTGCGATTTTGACTGACACGCCCGAAAAAAATGCGATCGAAGAAGAATATAAAGAAAGAATGAAAGCCAAGAAAACAATTTTACAACCTGATACATCCACAAAAGGGAAGGGAAAAGGAAAAAGAACAAAGAAGGCAAGTAAAGAAAAAGAAAACATTGAACATAACAATTCATCTGACGAAGAAGATTGCTTTTGTCTTGTGTGTTTAGAGCCTTTTAGCAATAGCCGGCGAAACGAGCAGTGGATAGAATGCATCGAATGCAAAAAATGGTCACATGTTGCATGCATCAATGATGATGCGCACTATGTGTGCCATAATTGCGAGTCTGAGTAGACTAGGAACTGAATCTCATAAAAGTTGATCTCATTATTTCCTAATATGATTAAGAATAAAGCCTGACGAGAAGTCAACAACTGTTTCGTTTAATTTTGTTTTGTTTACATTTTTTTTCGCATAAAAGAAGTACTATTGATTTGTTAAAAGTACAAATAAACATTTATGTTATTAAAACACGTTTTTCTATTAAATAAGTTGATTTGATATGGCATTTCATATTTATTACCTACACCTTAATCATGTTACTTCCGACCCACACCGTGTTACTTTCGACCTGGCCTCGGGGTCAAAAGTAACAATCGTAGTTTTTTTTTAAAAACTCTGTAATTCACAATAAACAGCAAATAATGAAGTAAATTTATCTAAAAAATTGTAGAGCACAAACGAATTTTATATGTCGCTATATTCATTTCATCACAAATATGATAACTAGCTAGAAACCAGTGTCAAAGTACAAAGTGTTACTTTTGTACCCGGTCTCCCCTACGTCATTGCCCACGAACAATTGGTGTTATTAGGTGTGAAATTCCCAGGTATACGCTCCAGTTTACGCCTAACTTACGTATTGTGTGACAAGGATCCCGTGTGTCACAGCCAAAGGTATAGAAAAAGTAGAAGGTGCAGGTGAAAATAGGAACAAACAAATTACGGTACGTTTAAAGGTGTGTGGTAAAAAACGTAGCGGACCACAGACACCGGACTTTGATAGATCATCACATCTACTTAGCCTTTTAACCTTTCCCAATAGGCATGTTTACGGACTAAAAGAAATATGGTTCTAATTAGTCCCACTGTTAGATTATCGAAAAATATTGGATACGTATTTTTTGTTTTATCAAATCAATAAAAATTGACAAAGATAAAACGCGTCAAAGATTTGAGTGGGGGGTTGTGACGTCACTCACCGGTAATAAATGTCATACTAATGTCTTAGAATATGACGTCACACGAGTTTTCAAAGCACTGTATCGTCTTCATTGTTTGTTTACGTGAAAAAAGAAAAAAATACGTGTCGTGTCCAATATTTTTTGGAAATCTATCAGACGGACTAATTAGATTTTTTTTTGTTAACTACCCTATTATATTGGGGCCGCCTTCCAGTGTTACCGTATGCAGCTGAATACCAGAAAAAAAAGGTTGTAGTTATTACCGAGAATGGACTGGGTCAGATAGGGACGCGCTCTTTGATTGTACAAAGAGCGCGTCCCTATCTGACCCAGATCATTCTGGGTAATAACTACATCCATTTTTTTTTAGGATGGGAAATCATCAAATGACTCCTCCCGCTCTGGGCAGAGCAGTAGGGAGTTTCAGACTTCTACTGACTAAAAACCCCATGTTCCTTCTTAGCTCTTTGTGCCGAGGCCGCGGTATCTCTTTCGAACAACCCGCAGCCCCGATGGGAAATTACTAACCCTTTGGATAAGATCTATATTAAAATTGTCAGCTGGTCGGGTATGGTATGCACTAAGGTCTTAACGTGTATTCCGATGAATGTTAAATCCTCGGTCTTTATTATTACCATACAACGACTAACTTATGATAGACCCCTGAGTAGCTGTAATAAATTAGCTACGGCCTCGAACTTTGATAGATTTTCCTGAAACATAATTTTGAAATTCGGTATCTGAATCCAGTCTAGAGTCTGGTCCGGTCAGATAAACTACTCCTTAACTAAACCTAAACTTTTTTAATATCCTAAAAAGTGTTTTCTTTATAGTTCTGAGCACGAGTCTCCACTGACATTTTTTCTTTCTCTCTTTAAATGGTGTTAAAATTCTAGTTTAAGTTTTGCTAGAACTTTCTTTGTCTTGGTCATCGTTATTAGGTTCGGACTTACAAGAGTTGCAATAGCTGGGAACAAAGGAGACGCTAGTTTGTTAAAGAAAAATCAAAGAGTCCATAGTTAGATGGATACTTGAGTGATTGTATTAATACCTAGGTATGTTATCCATTATTTAAGTAAGTTTTCTCGCCAGTCACGACAAGCACCTTTTAAATATAGCCATATCATAGTTCGACCATGATAGTTGGAATTCAGCTCATGGATCCTTTGAAAGCTCTAGTCAATGGTACAAAAACACTCTGAGTGGCTCAGGCACGCAGGCTTTGTATTCTCTACATTGTGGTGCCCGCATTCCAGGACTTTTGTGTTAATTTTTAGGGGAAAACCACTCGTTTCAACATACATATAAACACCATTAATTTACTAGTCTTGTAGGTGTATTAAAATGCTAGAATAAAGAAGCCATGATACTATTGCTGTTTTCTAAAAAGTAAGGAATGTTGTGTCTGCCTGTAGCCCTCAAAATACAAAAACAAAGTAATTTTCTTGCAGAAAACTCTAATTTTTAACCGACTTCCAAAAAGGTGAAGGTTCTCTATTCGTGTGGATGTATGTTTTTTTTTGTCTAACTAGCCACATACCAATAGGTCGCACCCAACCAAAGTTTTGACCAATGTGTGTGTGTTGTTATGATGGCAGGTTTTCAGACCACCTCTAAATTATGAGCTCATTCTTATTTTTCCCAAAAAAATATTGCCTAGTACGCCTATTCCAGTAAATTTAAAGTAAATTGTACGGCTCTGCACAACGTTTTGTATGGTTTCGCATTCGATGCAGCCAGCCGTCGCTGCACTTAGTCGCAGGCGGGGCGTGGCGCGCCAACATTACTCATAATTACCCGCTTTTGACTTTGCAACCATTTGACACGGTTTAATTGGCTTTTTTGTAGAGAAGACGAATTATCTTTTGGAACGTTTGGCAGGTGACAAAGGGTGCTAGCGAATGTAATAGGAATCTACATCAGCATACTCTCAAAAGAAACTCAACGTTACGTTTCATGAAGTATCTGTTACATTTACGTGTGTTCATCATCATCATTTCAGCCCGTAATCACCCACTGTTGGGTATAGGCATCCCCTTTTTTCTGTCACTCCTTTCTGATCTGTGCGTCCCTCATTTATTCGCTTCCCGCGCTCCTGAGTTTACATTACTGTCTTGTCGTTGATCACTAATAAAAATCCGAATAACTGAAGTCATCATCTGATCTGCTTAGCTAGGCAAGCTGTGCTTGCCTAGGTCGGTCTGTGGATGGGTGACCGCCCGACATACCGAGTTTCCTCCGTACCTCGGAAAGCACGTAAAAGCTGTTGGTCCCTTCTGCCATATATGGATCTTTGGCAGTCGTTACAGGTAGTCAGTGACCTGAAATTCTGACATATTAACTGGGTTGTGGAGGTCAGCTAGGCAGTCGCTCCATGTAAAATACTGGTATTCAGCTGCATCCGGTTAGACTGGAACCCGACCCCAACATAGTTGGGAAAAGGTTAGGTAGATGATGATGATCATCTGCTTAGCGTTATGTAGGGTTTTTATACGAGTATCCAGGATAAAAGTAGTACTCGTCTATTTCTAGGTCCCAGATGCCTTTTTCTTAATGATTGGTTCAATAGTTTAATCAAAGCATTTGTAATTATAATTAAGTAGGACATGGATTTGTTACAAGACCATTAGTATTCAATAGAAATAAATCTTAGGTAGTGAAAAGGTAGCTAATTTTAAGCCAAAATGGCTGTAATATTAAGTAGATACACCAAATAGCGAATTTCAAACACAAAATAAAATGTTATCGTCGTCCCTCGAACGCTGTGCGATCTCGTTATATAATAGCTTTGATGAAATTAACATGCTCTACAAATATTTACGATAGCAGATCCTTGTGATAAAAGGTCGTTGCTTTTATGCTTATTTTATTTTCTGCTTCGTTGGTTTAGTCGCAATCCCACTTTCTGAGTATGAGATCCTAGGTTCTATTCCCGGGTCAGGCAAGTTCTTATTGGGTTTTCCATGGGGAATTTCTCAGAGGCAGCCATGGAGTCTCAAAGTGTGATCAGTTGACGACAATTGGACAGCTTATGTCCCAATTGCCGTCAACTGATATGCCATCACGATAACTGGCAAAATGTGAGTGTAGGTACTAATTGGTAGACCTCTGCCTTATCCGTCGATGGTTACACGCTTGATGTTATGTTGTATGTTGTTGGCGTAAAGACACAATCTCAAGACTCTAACCAGACTTTGAAACTAGGTGGGCCACTGCAGGTACAATTTGTTCCGACGGGGGTATTCCAATAAAACTGAAGGCGACTGCAGAGTTACCTACCCAAAGCATATCCCGCTTCCTGACCTGCTTTGTGCAACTTCACCTTTTTTGGTGGGTGGAAAATCATCAAGTAACCCCTCCCGCTCTTGGGCAGAGCGAAAGGGAGTGTCGACTTCTACTGACTAAAAACTACCCATGTTCCTATGTAATTACTATGGCAATCATTGACACGAAGAAGAACAAGTTACTATATATGCATTAAGCTCATAGCATACGTATCAAAAGTGCAAGGGATCGGTATCACCTCGCCTCATTTTTACTAGCCAATCCAGAACTGAGGCTTTATCGTCATTCCTGTCGAGGCTGCGGGTTGTCCGCAAGGGATACCGCGGCCTCGACATGAAGGGCGAAGAAGGAACATGGGTGATTTTAGTCAGTAGAAGTCTGACACTCCCTTTCGCCCTGCCCAAGAGCGGGAGGGGTTATTTGATGATTTCCCACCCCAAAAAAAAAAAAAAAATAATAAAAAAAAAAGGCTTTATCGTCACGGTGCTTATCTTATTATTTAAAAATCACGTGCCACTGTGAACGTACCTACACGCTAACCACCAAACCAACCCAATCAATTTAAGAAAAAAATTGTGAATGAGTACTTATTTATTTAACACTAGCTTTTGCCCGCGGCTTCACCCGCGTGTTTGTCGAATAATACCCCAACAAACTTTTATCCTTTATTTAGCTCCCTTAGGGGATGAGTTTAGAAAAAAAATAACAAATCCTTCCTCGAGAACCTCGTGACGGCACGGTTGGCGCGGTGGCTCAAGCAATGGACTGCTGCGCCGCCTGTCGCGGGGTCGATCCCCGCACGGTACAAATATTTGTATGACCTACAGATAGTTGTTCCGGGTCTGGGTATTTTTGTATGTGACTTTAAATGTTTGTGAACGCACCCACGATACCACCATACAGGAGCAATTCCTAGTGTGGGGCAACATTTTTTTTAAAAAACAAAAAAACCACTCTATCCATTAGGGAAAACAGCATGAAAATCAGTGCAGTAGTTTTTGAGTTTATCGCGAACAGACAGACAGCCAGACGCGGCGAAGGACTTTGATTTAAAATATGTAGTGATAGTGATCTCAAGCAGAAAGTGCAGAGGCGGGCTTAATGCCGCAGGCATTTTCTACCAGTCAACCATTATGTGACGTAGAGACAAACAGTGGTGTATGATTAGTTCCAGCTCAAATGGTAGGATAGTTTTAGACTCGGTAGGAGGAGGTGTTGATGTGCTATATTATAGGTGCATCGTATATCAAATTGACGGGCTGAAAGACGAGATCATTTGCAGTCTCTTCAGCCCCAATAACTCATGTTTGGCACCACGGATTTTGACATTTTTCAAAATACCGATAAGAAAATAAATCGGTAAGGCCAAGTATGAGTTTTGACTTATTAGGGATTTACAGAAAGCAAATAACACCTCCTTTCAGCCCGTTCAGTTTGGTATACGATTCACCAAATACCCGGTATAGTGAATATTATAACCATTATTTCTCGCACACTTTTGTAAAAATAATGAGTGAATGATTGGAGTTTAATCAATGCTTATCCCTAACACTGTCTATACGTACATATACATTTAAAACCGCTACAAAACCAGGGGTACTTAAGCGTGTCGTCCGGTGCAGCATGAGCAGTCGACCAACGCTGTTTCTAAACCCTGACGACGAGCTAATCCTGCATTAGCTATTCTGTTAGCTATAAGCTTTTAGTGACTTCTGATGAGAGAACATAAGAGAAACTAACCAGGTCACAAGATTCGTTAACTTTTTGCTTCATTGCAAATTGTTCTCGGATTTTTCTATTTCTTATTACCAGTCACGGTATCTGGATTTGTGCCCGGTTGATGGCAATTTAGGCTTGCTCTTCGTTACATGGAGCTTAAACATAACTTGCGAAATCTGGGCTGTTAGGTACACCTCTGGCTAATCCTTGGAGGATGAAGCATGATGATATATGCTATGATGATATTTCGGAGAACACTATACTTTAGAAGGAAACATTTTCCCAGAGACGATGTTTCTTGTACTAACGGACAGCATTTTAGTGTTTAAATGGTAGTTATTTTAATGTAGCTTTATAAGCGTCCAGAGCTTTAATCTTCTTGCTTTTCTCGAACAATCTTATTTCTTGTTTGCAGACTAAAGTAAGAATAAAATTACCATTATAATGAATGGAGCTAATTTGGAACTGTATAACGCAGTCATAAAGTTGTTTCTACGAACGGGACTGACTTATCCCGTTTTCACTAACATTAAGCGTGTACCTAAAAACAAAAGCCTAAATATTATTAGATTGTTGGGAACAATTATCCCCAAGAATAAGCGATTTTAGTCAAGCATTTAGTTTTCTTAGCGAATGGATGGTAACGTAAACTACATTGGCCCAGAACTAGGCAATGAGTTGGACACTTTCAGTAGCCTCCACCAGTACCTATAATGAACAATTAAAATTACACCCAGGACACGATAATTAAAAAGGAATCTTTTAAATAGACCTGGACCCTGGTTGGTCAAAGTAAGGAATACCTGCTCAGGTGGAGATTTATTAATGCCTCAGTACTGGAGTCCAATGGTAAATGGGGTGATGTTGCACAAACGATGGAGCATTCATTCGGAAGTCACATGGTCTTAGTTAAAGAGGTATTAGTCCACTGAGACAAACAATTTGATCAACAGTAAACCCATAATATCTAATGTGTGTGATGTCGGGTAGGATGTTTTCTTATTCCAATTTTCTCTATTACTCGCCAAAACATTAGACAACTCCTTTCCTGCCATCATACTTCATATATTCCTGTAGCAAGTCCTAAATTTTGAATAACTAATAATGTCCCACATTTCGGTTCATACGTCATAAGCTGTCTGCTTCACACGTGGATCGCACCCCAAGAGTACAAGGAAAAAGTTTTTAGTGAAGGTTATAAAATGTATACCATTATTAATGTTAGAGAGCCTTATAATTTTCAGACTACCTTAAGGTAATTTTTCCTCATTTTTTTCAATATAAAAAGGTATTATAGCCTTTGTAGAGACGTAGTATTAATAAACCTATACCGGATAAAACGAACAAGAAAGAGGGTAGACCGATTTGTCTACTCATAAACATCCACCCGCAATGACTTCAGTTTATCCGTGATCATGGTGCTTGTAACAGCGCCGAAATATCGGGAACTCGAAACAATTAGTAAACATGGTAAATATCCCGTTTTCAGTATAAATAATAGTTCTAGTGACCATGTCAGTTTAAAATCTTATATCTATACCGGATAATTACGAAGATATATACGAGTATATTATATATTAATATTATCTCTTTTTTATTTGTAAAATGTAGTCCCTAATATCTGTTTGTATAGAACTTTATTGAAGCAAGACATAATTGAACCTTTGAATATGTCTATAAAGTACTAAAGTCTTGAAACAGGAGACATGATTTTTGTCGGATAACATTTTTAACCCCCGACGCAAAAACGACGGGGTGTTATAAGTTTGACGTGTATGTGTGTGTGTGTGTATGTCTGTCTCTGGCATCGTAGCTCCCGAACGCATGAACCGATCTTGATTCTGTTTTTTTTGTTTGAAAGGTGAATTAGTCGAGAGTGTTCTTAGCTATGTTTGATGAAAATCGGTCTAAGATGGCTGCCGCCACAAAATGGCGGATAAAATATTTTTTTCACAACTTTATCACAAAATGGGTATCAAATGAAAGGGCTTGATTAGTAGAATAGTATACACTATGACAAATATCAAATCCAAGATGGCCGCCGCCACAAAATGGCGGATTACATATTTTTTCACTACTTTATCACAATATGGGTATCAAATGAAAGGGGTTGATTAGTAGAATACTATACACTATGACAAATTTCAAATCCAAGATGGCCGCCGCCACAAAATGGCGGATTACATATTTTTTCACTACTTTATCAATATGGGTATCAAATGAAAGGGCTTGATTAGTGGAATACTATACACTATGACAAATTTCAAATCCATGATGGCCGATATAGATATAGATTAATACCATATGGGTTAAATAAGCTTTGCAAAAATAATTGAGTCAAGGGTTTTTAAATTTTTAATTTATACTTGTTTTAAATTGTAAACGTAGTAAATTACATAATATGAATATTAACATCATCATTCTGCTGCCCTTATCCCAATTTATGTACATAAATAAAATTCCTTAAATGTAATTTTATTTTGTCAGACAATTTATGTCAAAAACAAAAAAACTATAAAATATTTATTTGACTTTATGCTTCCAATTTTAATAAAATAAAAAAGCGAATCGAATTTACGACAGCACTCTCGATACTTTCGGCAAAATACGACGTAAGTGTACACGTCCATATTCACTGTGTATTTTAAATCATAGACGAACAGAGTAATATTGGAGGCACACCTGCCGGCACCCGTTGCTACCCGTTCGATTTAATAACACGAGTTCATGTTCAATTCTACGATGACGTCGTTAAATTTAATATTTCACACCTACTCGTATGTGTGCTTGAAGTTTGCTCTGATAGTGCGAGATTTATGTTTTGCGACAAATGTTTTTGGAGCATTTCGTTTGTGGACAGCTGACCTTAAAAGCAACAAAATAGTGTCAAATAGCAAAAGGAATTAAGGAAACAATTACTTAGGCTGAAAAAAACTGACACTGAAAACAGCCGTATGGGTAAGAATTTTAACAGAGACTGATTGGTAGATACATTTTTTTTCTGCATTTTGACTCGACCCAAGCTATGAGTCCAAACTCATCTTACTTCTGCTAAATCCTATGGATGCCTTGAGTGTAAGGTCTCCAGCAAAGGCGTAAAAACTTATAGACTAAGCGACAGCGAACTAGGGGCACCCCCTGTGGGGTAAGGACCTCTGCACGCGTAGTATGGCGATTCTATCTCTATTCTACCAAGAATAGACAAAGCTTTTTCCATACAATTTGACATGAAATTTTGCTACAATCTGTCATTTTGTCGATTTTTCTGTCGACAAAACCCGTTTCTACGGTGGTCATGCTACGCGTGCTGCTTAGAATGTCACTGGGAGGACAACAAAGGGAGAGGCTGGATCTGAGAGAGATTATTAATTTGGGTTTGGTTTAAAACTACTGGCCCAGTGCAGCGTCGCGGGCTGGCATGGGCAAGGGTCTGGGTGGGTGGCAGATTAAATCCATGGCGAATGTTCTTGTCGTCTTCTACCCTCATAAAATGGCCATCTAAATTATTGAAAACTAGCGGACGTCACGCGGTTTCACCCGCGTAGTTCCCGTTCCCGTTGGAATACAGGGATAAAAAGTAACTTCCCAACGGTGAAAGAATTTTTGAAATCGGTCCAGTAGTTTCGGAACCTATTCGTTACAAACAAACAAATCTTTCCTCTTTTTATATTAGTGTAGATGACCAAAAATTTAAACCCAAAAGCACAACAAAATCGATAAATCACAACACTACAATCGCAAACGAATACACAATCGCGTTTAGTGCTTACCCACTTGACTTTACATACGTTTGCAAATAAAATACGAGTATTCAATAAATAGAATCACAGTCAGTGTAATCCAATAGGATTTTATATATCGTGGGCAACATTACCTATTCAAATCACATGCACAAATATCCGGGCACTACGTCCCGAACTAAGCATTTGTAAGTTGTATTGTACACTTGTACCGTATATTATCCGGATATAGGAATCGAAGTCTCCGCTTGAGGCTTGACTAAGAAATATGTACAATTTTCTCTTTAGTAGTATACCAACTACTTTAAGAGAGTATTCGCATTGTGTCATGAAGATAGAATCGGATAGTTGTCCAAAGTGTCGTGGATAGTATACATATTTAAATGGAGCTGTTTGCGTTATATCACGGCAATATTAACTGCTGTCTGGGATATTTTGCAGAGCGATTGTATTTCTCTTTGGTATTCTCAAAATTGTTTTGTAACTTTTAGAAGTTTCCTCAAGTTTAAAACTCGTGCCTAATACACTATTTAGAACACGTAAAAACTATGAATACAAAACCGAATAGTTGATTCCAGAATCGTGTACCAAATAAAAAATGTGTTACAGAAAACTTTAACTTCAGGGTATAAATACTGAACGGATTTCGGCAAAAGTCAAAATATAAAAAGTTTTCGTCGGCTTTGCGTCGAGGTTGAAAAGTTCTGTACTTATAGATCTAAAGGACGTTTCTCAAGTATTACATCATTACGGAAATCACTTTTTACAGGGTTTTTAGGGACTATGAATAAGGGTCTTATTATGCTATAAGGAAAAAGTCCACCTGTTGGTAATTGGCTACTATGAAAGCATTGGACATTTGCTTAAGATTTATTTTTAAAGGAATCACTTAAGTGCTCTTTTTGCGGAAATGCCGACGTTTTCCCAGAAGTAAATAGTTCGCGTTTCATCGCAGGAACTTTTGTGTGACTTTTCTTATAAAATATTAGTTACCTACTTCAGGTCTTTAATACTCTGAGGGACTACTTGTAATATTTAATTCGGCCAATTATATAATCTTTCCGAGTGAACGAAGATTTGACAAAGCCGTCAACCAATCATTCTGTACATTAAACTAAGCATCTCTTTGTGACTTTTTGTGAACTTTGCACTTAAATTGATTAACGGATGTACAAAACATTTACATCTAAAACTAACTCACTTCTAAGATTCAATATAACCTAACCCATATCATGAATGTCTAGGACTTTTAACGAAAATGAATAATGGTCGCATGAAAATCTAGTGTGCACTGCTGACAAAGAATATAAATCACGTTTTTATCTCTTAGGACTTGTTAGAGTCAGTGTAGAACCTTAACGTTTTGCTGGCACGACCTTTTACAAGCTCAATAGCACTTATTTTGAAAGTTCCTTCAATGCAATTGCAGTTTATTCTACATTTCGTCGGAAATTACAAAAAAGAAAATGGCGTTGTCACACAGAAATGGGAAAGGTATTTTAAAATGCTACTATTTGAGAGGTACCGTGGAAATATCTATGTTTTTAAAGCTCTTGCTTTTTATAATCCTACCCGAGACTTTTGCCCGGCAGTAGGTAATATGTCGGTAGAAAGTCGGTGGCATGAAAACTAAATCAATAATACAAAGTTATATAAATTATTTTTCCTTGTTCAGTTGTAATATTCAATATTATTTGCTATTTGCTATGCATTTCTTTTACATTGTTAAAAATACATTTGTAATGGTAATAGTTTATTCCAAAAAAATGGAACTTAACATATCTAACAGTCGAAATGTGAATCCTGACAGATTTGCTGTGTATTATTGAAGAGTTCCATTACATATCTCTTACTCGTATACTTCCTTTAGGAAGTTGGTTTAGAAATAAGAATATCCTACTCCAAGGCAATGGCGTATATCTCATAATATTGTGCTCTATGCTAGCACGTTAAAAAAGCCACAATATTTATTAGTTCTACCTAACCAGGTCATTCATTGAATCCATTTATCAACCCGACAAATTCAATTCATATTTTGTACCGGTAGGTTCTGAATATCAATACGAACTGATTTTGTTTGTATAACTAAATCCCCTTTATGTACACTCTATGCATTGTTTGGGCGAATATATTCCATTTGATGGTTTCTGTTCCTAAAATCAATCAATCAAATCCGTTTATCGTAGTGCACTACCGGAGATAGAGGGGTCTGTTGTTACTACAACACCCGGGTATAGGGCTGTTTGCTTTCTGCTAACAGTTCGTACCGTATCCAATATGAATTGCTCTTGCATATCTATCAGAAGCAAGTTCCTCGGACGTGAATATTTCATTGGAATTAGTTTTCATTTCATTAGTGGTATTGTGCTTTATACTTGTTGGTCCTTCTGACCTTATAAGACATTTATAAGAACGATATGAGATTGAAACTAGTATATAATATTTAGTGGGCAACGATCTATCATTGCGCACATATTTTAAATTGGCAAAGACTTACTTATTATTGACTTGAAACATCCTTAAACATTACTCGTTACGGGAGTTTGTTTTAAACACTTTTTATACCTGCTGGAAAAAACGCCGCATAAAGAGAAAAGCCAAAAGAAAAACGTATATGGCGTACAAAATATGTTTATCCTAATATTTAGGACAGCCGTATTTCACACAGAAACAACTTGAACACTTTGTTACATAAATTATAGAAATCCTATTTTTTCCTTTAACACGAACAGAAGTTACAAAGGAATAAGAGAGTGAAGGTGTGAGTGAACATGCATTATTACGTAGCAGAGGAAATTATTAATGCTGTAAAGAAAATATATAGGAACGTTTTTCTTATGGTACTTAGGAAACTTGACACGGGAATATAACCTTATTTAACACGGAAATAGTACAAGTATCAAGTAGGTGACTGCCTCATTGATCATCATCATCATCATTCTCCTGCCCTTATCCCAATCTATTTGGGGTCAGCGCAACATGTCTTCTTCTTCCATACTTCTCCATTACTCGTCATCTCAGCAGTCACCTTCTTGGTCTAGTAATTTCTCAGTAGCAGCCACGGAGTCTGGATTTAAGCCTGGTTAATTGGCAGAAGGCTAGCAGCCTATTACATGACACTTAAATATTGTTACTGGCGTGGGTGGGTGGGTGATAACTGGCGAAATGCACCACATGAGGTACACCATGCATAACTTCAGATTGCAGGCGTGATATCATGTTATGAATTTATATAGTAAGAGTTCATACATTAGAGTCGAGTACTGAATAAAATTTCATATATACGAATGAAAATGTGTACGTCATTCTTGGCATAACGTGTGCTAATTATGTCATAAGCATATTAGCATTTCCCCGAAGCTTTGGTCGCGTCAAAGGTAGAAATTATTAAACGGAAACACAATATAAAATATTTGTACAGGTTTAAAAGAGAGTATCTGAACAACTCAACCACATTACAATTTGATTGGCAATTTGTTTCACGAGCTAAGTGTCTACTATGATAAGTTAATTCCTCTCAAAAGTTCGTGCCAACATGACAATAAGGAAACATTTTCTCATCAACAAGGGTCAATGGAAACATAAGAAACCTTGTAAACTTTAATTAATTAGTTCCCTAAAGATGTTTCTTTCTAAAAACAAAAAATGTAAAGGTAAGGTATTGAATAAAAATTTGCATTTTAATAAAAAAAGATCGGATGCCAGGTGCGGCGGCCATTTATTAAAATGTAAGACATTGCAATTCCGCAAATCCGTTGTAAAATTATCAACAATAGGAAATTGAAGCAATTTTCTTTGTTAACACCGTTTTCTTTTTTAGGGTGTTACGTAAGCCCGTCGGGGCTGCGGGTTGTTCGCAAGAGATACCGCGGCCTCGACATGAAGGGTTAAGAAGGAACATGGGTGGTTTTTAGTCAGTAGAAGTCTGACACTCCCTTTCGCTCTGCCCAAGAGCGGGAGGGGTTATTTGATGATTTCCCACCCCCCAAAAAAAATAAAAAAATAGGGTGTTACGTAACGGTGATGCAGTAATGTGTTTGTCAGTTTTTAACCATTTTGGTACCCCTTGAAAAACAAGAGGTGATAGTTTTACAGACATTTTGGTTAATGTGAATTGATCTACGGATCGACTGATCGGTTTTTATGAGTGTGTAAAGATTAGACCACTAGGTACTTACAGGAAAAATTACATAACATCATCAAATAACCTCACGCCTGTAATCCCACATTATGTTGGAGTCCTATATAATAGACGGCGAGCTTACGCCGCATAAACTGACACAAATCAAGTCTCCGTGCCTGCTACTGAGAAATTCCTGAAGGAAAAACCCAATAACACTTTGCCAGACCAGGAAATCAACCCATGATCAGGAGTCGCGCTTGCGTACACTAGACCAATGGGGACCAAAAAAGTCCCTATTTTGAGTGACAAAAAGAAGTTTTGCTTCTATTTTCTGTCAAAGTTAAGTTAGCGAGAGTGACCATAACGTGACAGAAAAATGTCATATTCCCAGTAGAGTGCCGCGATTTTTGACTATATGCTTTGCTTCTACACAAATAATCCATTTCGCAAAGCCAAAGCAAGCAACGGATTTGTATGTTCCTCCGTATTGACTACTCCATTGAAAATATCGTCTATTCATTTGTTTATTCAAAATATCCCAGAAATAAATAAAATTTCAAAATAAATTTTATTCGCTGCATTTGCAACCGACGCTTACTCTATTTACCGATAAAATTTAGTTAGTTGTCCAAATGTAGTTTCTTCTCCCCTTTAGTTCGTTTTGTCCGCGGTTATAACTCATAATTTTACCAGCAGTGCCGTTTGTAGCGCGAATTTATATTCTGTATTTTATTGGTTCAGTTGCCTCTCCTATTGCCTCTATTAAATTTTCAAACTTACGATAGTGGCCCAGTTACATTGTTAAGGGAAGGCTGCGGTTACAACAATAATTGAACTTGGAATTTAATATTATCTGTTACTATCTTGTTACTTCGTAGATTACTGTTCCAATACTTTAGTTGACCATGAACAACGTGAATTTAGTTCTGAAAGAAACATAGTTTGACGGAGAGTAAATTGTTTGCGAGAAATCAGGAACAAACTTTAAACCGTTAACAAATTGATGAATCCAGTATCCAATAGTATACAGTGTGTGTGTGTGTGTGTGTGTGTGTGTGTGTGTGTGTGTGTGTGTGTAGTGTGTAGTAGTATTTTTGTAGTTCCTGTGCTTGTCCAAATAAATATTTTTCTTTCTTTCTTTTCTTTCTTTCAATAGTTACTTTAAGGTGGCGAAATAATTACTGAACTAGATACTTGTATAAAGCAAAACCACGATAAAAACAAAGTTCTAAGTAGGAACATGGGTGGTTTTTAGTCAGTAGAAGTCTGTCCGCTCCCCCCAGAGCGAGAATCATTTGATGATTTTGAAAAAGCAAGTTTTTTTAAGAATGAAACGAACAATTTTTTTAAAGTCCTATCCTTGTATTACCTATCTTTGTAATATTGTATCGTGTTTTCACATTGACAGTGAACGTTGAGCACTGAGCATTAATTTCCTGACAGCCATTACTTGTAAATGAAACAACGGTTTAATTGAGCCCAACATTACATAAACAGTTAGAGCATGGGAGAAAATATTATTGCACCTGCCTGTTATGTCCTCTCTGTTGATATAGGTAGACTAGCCAACCATACCGTTTGTGGACTGGTACAGGCACAAGAGGATATTAGAATAATAATATCAACGAGAACAAATTTAAATAAAAGAGAAATATTCCGTTATTTTCTGCGTCAGTAGTCGAGTAATAAGTACTTACTATTAGGCGATAAATCAAGTAAAACGAACCAAAAAATTCAGCAGCTCAAAGTAAAATTGATTATATCCATAAGTTCTAAAAAGCAGCCGAAGTAACTCTACACTTCGCAGCCATTCCATTACGGGCGTTTAAAAAGGCCACTTAAAACAATTAAACAAATCTGCGAACGGGGTTGCCAACGTTATAAATCTTTGAAATATTGCGTTGGAAACTCTGGTTGTATGGCAAGAGTCGGAAAAAAGGGCATTATGCAGCCAGCGAAGCGGGCGCCACCTGGTGTCGCCGTTACGGGTTATTGCTTGAGAACGTATATTTCTTGACGCATCGTGGTGCTTGAAAGAAGATTTTATTGGGTTTTAATGGCTGTAGTAATTATGAAGGTTGCTGATGAATTTATGCAGAATGTTTTAGGAGAATATATCATCTGCGTATCTTTTTGCCTAACTTTGTTGGGGCCGGCTTCCAGTCTAACCAGATGCACCCGAATACCAGTATTATACATGGAGCGACTGCCTATCTGATCTCCACAACCCAATTAGTATTGGGTAATGAAACCCCTAGATAAACCTGGTTAGGGAGAGTATAATATATTGATTAAAAATAATATAAGTAGGTGGTATACTGCAAATAAATAATACGGTAGTTCAGTAATTTCACACAAAAAGACGCAGCAAAATCTGAATATTTATATTGCCTTAAATAAAATATACTTTTATGTGGGCGTATAAAGGGCATATAAGTAGCCTTAACGAAGCCGAAAGGCTCTTATTCTCCACATCAATTCGATATTTTTTTTGTTCTAGCCCATCCCTGGGAACCTCCTAGTTCCAAAATTCTAAAATTTTCACAGCTGTTTTTTAGATACTAGTTTTTCAGGTATGTTTTTTTTTTACTACTTTACTTAAAATTTACCTCCATGACATTGTTTTCTCCGTAAAATGTGATTTTTCACACCAAAAAAAAAGTTGTTTCCCAGTAATATTTTTTGCGTATTCTTAGTTTGATGCACATAATGCTTGTTTGGGGGGTATGAGGTACGGGTGTCGTGTCTGGTGGGCTAACTGCCCGTCTGGTCGGAGGATCATCCCTTTTCTACGGGGGATGAGGAACTTTACACCTTGTTCCTCATACCCCCCAAACTGGTGACTTCGAGCATGTTGATCATCACGTCGGGGTCACCAGTTTAGAAGTGTGTCGTATCAGTGTGGTAGGCTAGTACTAAACAAAGGCAGTGACTTTTACTTACACCCCTGCCTACCACACTGATACGACATACTTCTAAACTTGATTGACTGTTTCGTGAAGGGTTCGTTTACACACTGTATTTTAATGAAGATTATAAATATCGAGATTAGCACGCGTCGTAACCATTCTATAGTGACGCAAGAAACACCATCCAACAAACAAAATTAAGCTTAGGTAATTTTTAAAGCAACTTTAAAATTGTCGTGTCCTGAAAATAGAGTTCAATTTTCCTAGCAACGGCTTCAGGAGAAAATAGTGAAATTAGATTTTAGAGGTGGTCTAAAATAACTGACGGTTTGGAAATAGATAGTGCTGTGGTCACTGGGTAAGTTTAGGATACCATTCGCTGACACTATGTCTGTTTTGTTAATTGCTTTGACATTAATTTGGATGGTTGTGAATTTATTTTGAATTTACTTAAAACAAGTACCTATTATGGAATCGATTTCGAGAATTTATTTAAAGGGCTTTAAAATAATATTTCTACTTGTTGTATGAAAAACTAACATCGTTAAATCTATAAACGATTTATGGATCTGAAAATCTAAAATGGCCACTTTACCAGAATAATAATAGGTTATTGTTATGAATTGTGTTAAAATTCATAAAATGGTCACTTACTGCCGCACTCAGAGAGCTTTAATGATTACTTAGGCCATCACTTAGTAAAGGTTTTGACAGTTTTGTCATACAAAATAAGGATGTCAAATCTTTACTAATTGATGGTTTAAGTAATCATTAAATCTCTCCGAGTACAGCAGTAAGTGACAATTCATAATTTTACGAATTTTCCCAGTTCTGTGTGATAGTGTAAAATTTACAGACGAAGCCTGATATAAAAGCTAGTATATCAATATTTTAAATCTATTTTCATCGGAAAACTCCGTTCTTTGTGGCCAGGATTATGTGCACCTCTAAACTATGAACGATAACTTAAGCGCAGCTCTACAGTTACATTGTTGTTACAAAACTGCAATATTTATTATAGTTCTGTGGTATACCGTTCCAGATACTGTTCAATTTATAGTTTAGTCCTTAGATGCATACAATATTTATCCAGCAGTTTATAATAATAAACGGGATACAACTTTGTAGCAGGTACAACATTTTGTAGGTGATAGCTTCGGGTTTTGTGGGATAGTCTCAATCGATCACGATATTAAATAAAAATAAATTTTATTCAAAATTAAATTGTTAAAATACAATATAAATCAAAAACACAAATAAAAATCAAATATAATACAATAAATCAATTAGCCGCGGATCACGGCGAGTTGTATCCACTGATACCATGATGAGGGTCAGTACAATGCGGGCCTATGGACAGTGAGTAATGGGCTAGCTCGCCGTCCGTCCGTCTTATGATGCATGACGGCGCGTTCGTGTTCCGCGCTCGCCTCAAACAGATTCTGATGTCAGCAACATGGAAGGGGCCCCTTCCATGTTGCTGCATGTTGCAAGGGCCGACGCCCGTCTGGGCTGCGGGGTGTTCGAAAGAGATACCGCGGCCCCACCATAAGGGCTAAGAAGGATCATGGGTGGTTTTTAGTCAGTCGAAGTCTGACACTCCCTACCGCTCTGCCCAGAGTGGGAGGAGTCATTTGATGATTTCCCAAGCCCCCCAAAAAAAAAGGGTCAGTAAAATGGACAAAACAGAAAAATATTATGGATTTACCTCATCATCTTCCTGCTCAAGTGCTCAGTCCTGTGTTACTTGGGGTCGACGCAGCACATTTTCTTCCTACATTCCATTAGTTGCATTAGTTTAATTTACCTGCAGGTAGTACGTGCGAAGTTAATGGGTAGTTATACGAAAGGGGAACGCCCAAAAAATGCCTGAAATGGACAGAAACTACGAATAGTCCTTAATTCTTTTCAGAATAAAATATGTCAAGGAAATATTTCTCAGGTTTGTATACCTCGGGTGAAAATATAACGATAATGAAAAGATTTATTTTGATATCCGTCTTATCATTCTTAATTTATAATGGCGGTCAGTTTTTATTTGACATGAGTATATAATCGACATTCAGCCAAGCAGGAATCGTCAAATAATCCTTAACGAACTATTCTGTAGAATTATTGCACAATTATCATTAATTTCATATTATTCGACCTATTTATATCGTAAATCTAATTGAAATAATATATGCGTGTCAATATTAATTAAAATAAAAAAAAGAACCTAATTATAAAACGTATCGTAGCCTGTATGCATCACATACCCTTTGCCTTATTGACAGTTTGACAGATTGACATGAAATAAATGTATGTAACATAATTTCGTTTTTTGGATTGCTTGAAAGCGATCAATAATTCACGGTTTGTGACTCGAATTAATTCAGGATATTATATTATAACGACTGTGGCTATTTTTTAAGGATTTTGATTTTACTTCTGCACACGTTACCCATTTTTGAACGTAATCTCATACGCAACAGTGCAAAATGATCAAGTACGTTGTTTAATACAGGCATGGATAACACTACAAGCTGTAAGTATTGAGATTCCCTAGTTCTGTTGCCTATTTATATTGAACGCACTGGCATTAAACAATTCGTACATTATTTTTTCTTCTTTCTCACAGGTTGAACAAGACAGAAAAAGTTGTTTGTGCTGCATGTCTTAGATTAGCAATACAAACTATCACTGAGACACCAGGAACCAGTCGACCAGATAGACAAGTAGGCCACCACCAAGTGTGCTTTGCTGTGGACAGTCAACAACGATCACATGGTTTAAAAAATAACAGTGATCGTGAGAGGCACTTATGGAATGTAGTTGCACACAGAATCCAACCAAGCCAGGTAAGATCCCTGCTTACATAATAAGTTGTTCATTCTTGTGCCCTAATTCTGTATGATTCCCCGCTTATATCTTATCTATCACGTGCAAACCACATCAATATCATGTCTTGTAACAACCCATCACAGAGTACTTTTTATACATAGGTGGTATCGTTCATTGTGTCATAGCTAATATGTTATTAGCAGATGTTGTGATTAGCTCAAATAATTGATGTGGGTTCGAAGAAAGGAATTGTTAAGTGGTCATAGTGAACGAGTGCCCTAGGCTTCAAACCCAACTCCACAGCTTTTAGTTAAACAAAACTAACTTTTTCTTTTTATTTTTCTTGCAGCTACGTTCTTCAGATTTGATCTGTCACCCATGTTGGCAACGATGCAATTGGTATGCCCGGTACCAATCCAATATTAATCCTCTTGCAGAGTTTCTTGATGACATTTTAATAGTTTTTAATGATGATTAAAACATTTAAATGCTGTTTTGTTGTTTGATTATTGCATAATTAATATTAACGTTGACTTGACCTATATTTTAGAAAAAATGTTTGGAATTGGCTTCTACCAAGTTTTTTGATAATTATTGAAATTGTAATGGGTTCCCTACGATTTGTAGTGCAATTTGGCGTATATTTCATTGTTGTTCATTTCAGGCATTTTTATGTGTGGCTGATGGGCATTCCCCTTTGATTCTTCGACTGATTCAAATGGCCAAAATTTAATTCCACTTTCAGCTTTGTAACACATGTTCAAATGAAAATAGGCATACCAAATAACATATATTCGAATAAGGGACTCGTTTTTTTATAAAGCAGTTTTCAAGATATCGACATCAAATATTTTGTGCCCAGATGAATTAGAAACAGAAGTAAAATTGAAAAACTCTACTTTCGATATAATTATAATTTAAATTGATTGGGGATTTTCAAAGGCAAAATGCGACATCAATCATTTTGTTCCGGAAAATGGCAAACGGATACGTCATATGAAACGTCCCAGTTACTAGAGCAACGTTTTTCCGTATGCCCGAAACGTCCCAGTTACTACAGCAACCCCTTACGTCATCGATTATTCAAACGCAAAATACTAAAAAACTCGACTAAGGAGTCTCCATAAGTTTTGTATGTCAATGGCAGTATTAAATTACGCATCTGTGGTTATACGACACGTCTAGCATTGCGTCAGCCATAGTTAGAAAGAATTATTTACAAGTACCGGACGTGTCGCAACCGGCCATCTTGAATTTTCGGACAGGCGGCCGCTTTTATTTACAATATGTGATTTATTATCCCATTGTGTTGAGTTTTGTTTATTGAAATCGTTTTAAGTGTTCATTCTTATCGTGTATCAACAAACAGAAGTGTATTCCAAGTGTTTATAAGTTGTTAAAACAAGTGATAGAGTCGGCGAGTAAAATTGGATCATTTTGTATGGGACGCTTGGTGAGTTTTTAGAAAATTTTGTTGATTTTTAGTGTTAAAGTTGTGAAATACTTATTATATAGGGAAAACAGTTAATTATTAACATAAAAGTAAACTTAAACCAAAGAAATCTGATGAAAATAGTGTTTATTTCAACGATTTATTTTTTTCCTTCCAATGTAAACAATGGATGACCTCGGGAATGGGTATTTATTTTAAAATTAATTTTGCTACACTGGACGTTCTACTGTAATGGTGTAATGGTATCAAAAGAAAGCTTATATAATCTATTTTAATAATAAATAAGTTTCGTTGAGCTATGTTACAAAATGTTTCGTAAAATATTTTTTAAACAAATACTTTACTCAAATTGAACCCGTGTTGGCATTGTTCGTTAAGTTTTTATATAATATCGTATATATTTCAGTAAAATACTTATTATAATAGGTAAAGCAGTTCATTATTAATATTAATAAAAATAAACACCAAAGAAATAACGAAAATATTTCTCATTTCAACGGTTTTATTTTTTCGCTAACGGTCGTTTCTAATTTAGAAGTATGGAAGGGCTAGTTTTTATTGATTTATTGTGCTAACACTGTACGTTATGACTAATGATGTATTGGTATGTAAAAATAGCTTATATAGTCTATTTTAATAATACATAAGTCACATTGCGATATGTTACAAAAAGTTACGTAAAAATTTGTTATATACAACTATTTTACCCAAATTTAACCCGTACTGTCAACTTTGACATTTTTTGTGTGCATATTTCATTAAAGGGGGGTATACAGTTTATTTTATGTATCGATTTCCTATGTATGTAGCTTCATGCAGGTATTTTTGTATTGCTGATAAAGTAGCCAGATTTTTTGCAAATTCACTTTTAATTTGTATCGGCAAGCCCCGCCCCCCGCTTTTCGTGCCGTTAAAGTGACGTGGACGTTTTTAGCATTGACAGCTGTCAAAATTGGACGTAAGGGTGGCTAGTCAGGGATATAGATAAACTGTACAAAAAAAAATGTATATGCTGTTTTGTTAGTTGGTTAAAGAAATATACCCATAGACATCGAAAATTTTGTCGCTGAAGAACTACCCTAATAAGCCTAAATTCCTATGTTAACGTATATTTCAGCATAAACGTCATCCTATAAAATAATAAGGTCAGTGCCTTGCACAAATGCACAGTGGAATATAACAAGTGTTTGCCTTACTCGTGTGGCGTCGTAACGTTACACACTGTGGTACAATGGAAAAGCCATTTATTATGATAGTCAAACAACATTAATTGCACCATTTACTTTTGAGAGAAGATTTATTTTTTAACAGACTTAAAAAAAGGACGAGGTTCTCAATTCAGTTGTATTTTTATTTTTTATGTAACAGAACACTTTCTGATTGGTACTATAGAAAATTCATGAAAATCGGTTCATTTGTTTGTGTTTTTTTCGGTTCATATGTTGACAATGATAGTCTCGATGTGGAGATATTTTGGATAAAAGATAATTATTTCATTTTAGTTTTAAGATGCACCGTAAAATTATTTATCGACGGCGACGTTTCAATTTAAAATACTGTCGCTAACCACGGATGCGTTCTTAATAAGACGTCTGCAGCAAATACAATATGTTTTATGTATGGGTTCCGACGGTTCTAATTAATAAAAACAACGTTTTTGTCGACGCTGCGCGACGTCGACAGCTGCAGTCTGATTCGATTACACTAATGAAAGAACCAGGATCATGTCATCGTCATTAATTTAATTCAAAGAAATTTTCATTTCTTTCATTCATTCTTTATGGCGTGACCTATGAATGAATATTTCCTTATATTTTTTTTTATTTATACAGTTCCAATCGATGTTGTCAATGAAAATTGAGCCACCAATTTATTCGAGTTTTTTCATCTTGATTGTTTTGGTGAATCGCATGTGACTAAAAAACTGGCCAAGTGCGAGTCGGACACGCAAATATATAGTTATAATTTTTTTGTTAGTATTTGTTGTTAAAGTGGCAACAGAAATACATAATTTGTGAAAATTTCAACTGTCTAGCTGTCGCGGTTCTTCAGATACAGCCTGGTGACAGACAGACGGACAGCGAAGTCTTAGTAATAGGGTCCCGTTTTTACCCTTTGGGTACGGAACCCTAAAAAATGTTGAATTTATATTGGTTGATTAATGGAGAACGACCAAAGAAAAGAGGAATGGATTGTTTGAGGAATTACATAAAGGAAGAAGGAGTAAATCATAGCGTGAATATTGTCAGGAGAGAATGTAAATAAATAAATAACTTAGGACAAAAGCAGGAAGATGATGATGATTATTGAATTAGGTGCTTTGGCCTTTTCAAGGTGACCTTTAATTTTATTTACACTGAAATAAAGTTTCACTTTTTAACCGACTTTCAAAAAGGAGGAGGTTCTCTATTTGTGTGTATGTGTTTTTTTATGTTTTGAGTTTAGATAACGAGTGTTATATGTTATCGTTATATACTTAGAAACACAAAATACATAGTCACTGAATTAAATAAACACGAGTTTAGGTTTAAACAAAATTCCACAAAAAAAACTTTATTTACACGAGCACCGCTTAATAAAGTAAAAACAAAATACTGAAAATAATGTTAAGTATTCCCAGAGTAAACTCACGGCTTTGGTTTTAATATTGGCAGGTAAAAAACCCTTTTCACCTGCCAAACAACCTGATCATTATACATCATTTTGCTGTCAGTGTAATGTAACCAATAACATGTACTTACCTATTTAGGACGTGATCAGGGAAAGAAAAACATTGTATGTTTATTCATGTTCCAACTCATTACTCTACTCCGAAAATTAAATGGAGAATTTTGATTAAAGCTCGTTGTTTTTATTTTCGGGACTATAATGAGGTATTTGTCATATTTTTATTAAGATAAAATCTGTATGTCCTATTATTAACGATTACTTATTTTTTAAATCATATTAATACATTTTCAAGTATATTAGAATAGTAGTATCTAGCAGTAATATTAATATCTAACTCTATCATCATCTGCCTAACCTTTTCCCAAATTAATATGGTCTGGTTAGCCTTGGCGGATGCAGCTGAAAGTCTTTCGGCCCACTAAGTACCTACAACGACTGTCAAAGAACTACAAAATGAAGACAGCCGGGACCAACGGCCTAACGCACACACAGACCAAACTTGGTATGTTATAATGGTCGCCTATCCACAGACCGACCTTGCCAAGCGCGTCTTAACCTTGAAGATACCCCGTGCGGTTGTAATTATTAAACAACGAGCTCCTCCATAATACCTAACTGTATATTACTTAATTCAATTACAAATATTCAATTAAAATTCAATATAGTAACATGTGCCAACATTATAATCACTTAGAAAGCTGTTATCGAATCATGTCGAGATAGGCTGACTGCCTGAAAACGGATGGTTAACTCGTTATATTCCGGAGACTAAAAGCCAGTCTTTTCTATGTCGGCTCTATGATAAATACGTGTTTTTTTTAAGATAGAAAAGTTCGTACTATAATAATAACTACTAACTATGTTTATAAATAAAAAAATGCTTTTAGAAAACTCGAAAACACTCCTGAGAAGTTAAACAAAAGCAAAAATATTTTATTTCACATAGACCTACATGGCCACTTATAGTACTTCGAGATGAGGTGCACGGTTCGGGTTGATCTTATCCAAATGTAGAAGAACCGGCAAGAAACTCGATAGATACTCTTTAAAAAATATTTATTTTTCTGATATTAACAATATTATTATTAATATATTTTTTTATATTTTTAAGTTACAGCTTTAGTACTTTAGTATTGGGGGGGCAGTCGGTCCGATAAATAAATCCTTGCTTACCACAGAAAAAGCAGGAATCCACAAGGGCCTACACTGTTAATACATTCACAAATAATCGGTATAAAAGAGTTTATAAAGGTAGGAAAATATTACAAAAAATACAAGTTGTACTAGCGACACATAGTACAGAATGATAACTCGTCGAGCATACCTCAGCTCGATATAGCATAAACCCTTATAAATACATCCTGTAATGATGGACCCATTTACTATTTAAATGATTGTTAAATCATTCATTAATTTGTATCTCAGTGGAATGCTGAAATAAATGAAAGAGATACTGCCTTGAATAATTTAAATTCTGTTGCCTACAATAATTCGAATAACGCGTAGATGAAACCTGATTAAATCCTTCATAATTAATTAAATTTCTGCTTTAGTGCCAGCTGGGTTCTGTAGGTCGTCGATGATTGTATTAATCTAATGTCATCCTTCTCTCAACAGATCTTATAAGCCGTCTTAGCTAAGAATAAGTTTTAGTGTCATCGCGGGTTTTAACCCTCATCAAAAATTTACTTATTTTCTGTGGAATTTCTTTGTCTAAAAACTTGTTACATAAGGTGAAATGGATACTGACTTACATCATTCTGAAAAAAAAGCAATTCCTAAACAGTAACAATATATGAAATTACATTTTCTTTGTTTTTTTACAAAAACGTTGCCCTACACTAGGAATTTCTCCTGTATCGTGGGTGTGTTTACAAACATTTAAACTCACATACCTACACCAACCAAACACCCAGACCCGAAACAACTATCTGTAGGCCATACAAATATTTGTTCCGTGCGGGGATCGAAGCCGTGACACGGAGCGCAGCAGGCCAATCGCTCAGCCACTGCGCCAACAGTGCCGACATTATATTACAAGTTTGTTCCAAAAACAACATTCCTATGTAACTAGATAGCTGGTAACCTCGACAATGGACATTTTAGGTTCCAACCACTGTCTAACTTAGATCGTAGAATAGAAACAGGTAAAGTTGCAGAATGTACTTTAGACTTTACTTCAATACTATGTAGTGCAAACCGAAGTGTATGCTAAGCCAAATCCTGCATGTAGAATATTGTATCCGGTTTAATTTTACCATTACACGGGAAATAGAATTAATCATCATAAAATAATTCCATTGTAAAATATAATTGCTACTGTGGCCTTAAAAGTTATTTCAATTAATTATTTCGGTAAACATAATCCAGAATTATGAAGACATTGAGCTGTTTCGACTTAAAATCTCCGCTGTAGGTGCCAATATTTTGATTCAAATTCGTAACAAAATTTGAGCTTCACTGATCTACATAAATCAGATTAGTATTGACGTTTACGTTTCACCTCTCAAGGATCGATACTGATTTATATAGGCCTATAGGGCTGCCGACAGAAGAACTCAATTAGCGATATCGATGGTTCGGACTCGCATCGACTTTTACGAAAAAAATAAATACGATTTGACAGCCAATAAAACTCCTAATAGTGTCGAGAACGACTCACGTTGCGTTGTGACGCGACCCGACTCAATCCGACACGATTGGCCTGACACTGACGTCGATATCGACTGTACAGGGGGCCTAAGGGAAAATAAATTTTGAGATTTATATTTGACATCCATACAATGAAACACAATTTGTGCGAAAATAATAATCCGCTATTGACGTCAGAGCTTCGGCCATCATTTTCTGATCTTGAAATTAATTTGAAATTTAGGGATGGTGTCCCTGTGTCGAGGTACAATTCGTTCCCCGCGGAATTCGCGTGTGCCGGGGTCATAAATTGGCCGCCTTTGTAAAGCGGAATTGGTTTTTCTAGTACAATATACGTACCTATATCCATCGTCAATAAGAGAATATCGTTCGAGGAAACAAATAGGTACATAACATTGAAATTGTGCACATATAGATTGAACGGAACTGTCATATTTTTACAACCATTTGAATATAGAGAAATGTTATTATGGAAGCCACGCAGCGTTTGAATAGTAGATACCAAGACAAAAGATTGTAACGATAAAGTTCTTCAACAAGTCTAGTCTCGATTGCAATCCATTTCAGTGATATTACTTCAAAAGCACTCCAAAACGCATCTGAACGTTATTGTCTGCGCCTCGTTAATGTTATTGGATCCGAACTAAACGTTAGGAATCGAAACGTTAATGTGGGCGCTATGGGCGCCTTGCTCGTCGGATTACTCGTTGGCTACATGCATCAGCACGTCCCGACTGTAATGCTGTCGAATATCGTTCTGAAACGTAACGGCAGCGCGCGCTCGGAATATCCAAGCGACGTAGTACTGACCGCGCGGCCGAATGCGATGCGATCTTTGCAAGTTTGACATTCAATGCCGACTACGAGCGTTTGAAATAATGGAGATCCGAAAAAGGTTCGCGATATCTGACCTTTTTTTATTGTGTATCTAATGGTCTTGCAGAAGGTAGGACACCATTAAGGTATTTCCAAAAATATGTAGAAAACGGTCACAAAATCTTTACTTTTATTCGGACCTCTAAGTAAAAGCGACGTCGTCGGTAAAACGATTTACTTACTTGTAATGGTGAACGTTATTCAACCGACAACCTTTTGTTAAGATAGTAAGTACTTACTTCAAAGGTTATTTGAACTAACACGTAAAAACACACTTAAATAATTGAATTGAGTGTCTACGAAAGTGTATAAATGCAAGGTGGACGCTAAAACGGTTATCACTCGTGTTCAGTACCTACATCATTATGAACCCCTCCACATACAAATTTTTCGTCAGTTATTAAAAAGAAGAGCTGCTGGTCGATGAAACATTTAATGAAGGGATCTTTCCCTCTTTCACTTAAAGGAAAGCTCATGGACATGTGCATTCTGCCCACCCTCACCTATGGAGCGCAAACATGGGCCCTTTCAAAGCGTCAGAAGTCCGCATTGGGGTCTGCCAACGAGCTATGGAGCGAAGTATACCAGGTGTCAAACTTACGGACCGCATCAGAAACGCCATACTTCGCTCCAATACCCAAATAGCTGATGCTGACCTAACAGCTGTGAGGTTAAAATGGAACTGGTCTGGGCACGTCTGCTGCATGTCGAAGGAGTAACGGGCAAAAATTACCACTCAGTGGATACCACAGAGCAGGAAACGACAACGCAGCTGGCCCAAAAGGAGATGACGGAATGAGCTGGACTCCTTCTCAAAGGATTGGGCTACTATCGCACTAGATCGCGAAAAGTGGAAGGAGGGAAGGGAGGCCTTGCCCTGCAGTGGGACAATATAGGCTTAAAATATAATAATAAAATTAAAATAAAAGCTGCTGCCTACAAAACTGCAATGCCCGTACGGTCAAAATGCATGGAAAAGCAAATCTTTATTAAAATAAGCGATGAAAACTTTATATGTAGAGGTGTTGAGAATGATGTACTAAATCCCCCAATTTATTATTGTCCTTTGTCTGAACATTTCACTACCTTCTAGGAGTCCCTTCAAAAAGCAACTCAACACTCCGACGGCAAACAGCTCAACAGCTTGAGCACAAACAGTCACCCAGCAACTCATATAACGAACGTACGAGACCTGCAATCCTTCAACTCAAAGCCAAAACGGAGCCAATTGCAACTATTTTAATTAAGCAGGTAACATCAAAGTCCGCACCCGATTTCACCGCATCTGCTCCCTGATTTCACGAGCGTTTGGCACATTTGCATCGAGTGGGACGTACGTAGCTTTGACGTCTCCGTGGTACAGTCGATCTGGTAATGTTTTAGTCACAGACGAGATTAATGTCGGATGGAGGCAAGTCGGCCGAAGTATCGGGTCTTTTGTGCTTTGCATATGATGGGACGGAGCTGGAATTTTGTAATGACATGTCCGCTAGATGTACAGGGTGGTGCCGACAATACGACAATAAATGAAACCACTGGTAGTTCTAGTTCATAGGAACATTATTAAACTATCAAATAAATCTTAACACCAAAATAAAAAAGTTGAAAAAGAAACAATAAAACTAAGTAGCATAAAACTGTAAGCGAAATACATTACAATTTAAAAACAAATGTTGGTTTACTAGCCTTTTTTTTTTTGGGGGGTGGGAAATCATCAAATAACCCCTCCCGCTCTTGGGCAGAGCGAAAGGAAGTGTCAGACTTCTACTGACTAAAAACCACCCATGTTCCTTCTTAGCCCTTCATGTTGAGGCCGCGGTATCTCTTACGAACAACCCGCAGTCCCGACGGGATACTAACCTTAGGACTAATTTGCACCGATTAACGTGTGGAAATAAAATGTAACAAACGAATTTGGCGAGGATATTTAGGTAGATTAGTGTCGTATCGTCGGCACCACGACGGTGTTAGGATTTATTTGATAGTTTAAAAATGTTCCTATGAACTAGAACTACCAGTGGTTTTATTTATTGTCGTATCGTCGGCACCAACCTGTATAAATATCACGTGTGATCTATGACCTGGGAAATATATTTTGTAGGAGATCTAGTCGAGTAGTAAATGTACCTAATTTTGTCAATCTAATGCGGGGAAATTCTATTTAAAGATGTCTATGTTATAAGTTATTTTGCTAGAGAAGAGATAGATAGACGTTCAATTCTTCTTTAGTAAATATTTTATTTGCTTGGTGTAATTAAGTGAAGTGGAGTATATATTTGTCTACTTATTGAACAAAGTTCAAGTACAGATTAGTCTTCGAAATCAGTGATTTGATGACTATTTTACTCAATTGAGGACATTTTCAGGACAAAATGTCTACCTACATAATATTAGATGATAGATACATAATAATGCATAACAATTCACTGCCACGTTAGTCCGGTAGTCGCAAGCGACTGCTGAGCAAGAAGTCCTAGGTTCCATTTACGTATAGATAACTATCTAATAATATAGGTTATCATCTAATATCGTTGGTACAGACCTATCGATTCTAATAGTAATTGATAATAATGAAATTAGACTTTGTTCAATAACATTTCATTCTAATCAATAGTTTGTGATGACTTCTGTGATTTGCGAGTAATTAAGGTTGAGGATAGAAAAACGACCTCAGATTTTATCTTTTTCAGATTTTTATTTGGAGATTGTATTAGGAAACTTTTTAGGTATTTATCTAATGCCTATATCATATAATAATATGCAATCACATTAAATTAGATCAACATCAAGAATTTATGTTCTTTATCAATTTCTAGAAGCAATGTGCCTACATTGCTTCTAGAAATTGATAAAGAACATAAATTCTTACTTCGGCGACGATTCACGATTCAGTATAATAAGATGAAAAAGCTTCATGCCACCACCGATCTGCTCAACAATCAAACACTGATTTACCTAGAATCTCCACCATTAAACTGCGCATTAACTTGCAGAAATCAAAATGACTGTATCAAATTCATTTATTATTCTCTCCAAGTTAATCATGGGTAGTGCTCCAAATACCGGGGTACGTGGTGAATATGTATGGGTAAACTGGGTGAAATATGTCCGTACGTGCGAAAGTTTCCATAAATACGCATAGACTCCCATTCCAGTTGCACTGATCCTCAAGCTCGGAGAGTGAACATGCAAAAGGGGACCTACTGTGAAGAAAATGCCTAGAAAACCCCCTGCCTGAATGTCTGGTAGAGAATGCCTTGTGGCATTAAGTCCGCCTATGTATCACGTTTGTGCATGATGTTTAAATAAATAATAAGAAAAACTTAGTTATTCAAGCGGTCGCAACTGCTGAGCTAGGGCCCGAGTTCGATTCCCGGGTCGGGGATAATGTTATTGGATTTTTATATCAGAATTTTCTTAGTAGTAGCCACGGACGGAGTCTAGATGTGTGCCTGGTTTATAGAAATCGGCTCGCCCCCTGTTACATTGCATTTTAAAGTAACTGACGACTAAGTTTAATATAATTGAGTAAACTTTTGCCTATCCCTCGCGAATTAGCTACAGATGTGTGTGATATTTCAAGAACACATGAGAAATCTGGGATTTTTGTTCTGTTTATAGTAGAACGTAAAATTAATCAATGAGTCAAATAAGTTTATGACCCGCACTGCGACAAATATTATAACAGTCTTCATTGATTAATTTACGACCCTAATCTTGTGAAAAACAATTATAAGTCTCATGTAGTGATTTACGATTAATGGTTACCGATTGACAACTATTGCCAAAAACTTATCGTCAATTGCGATTTTGATAACAATCGCAACATTAAAAGTATTCAAGAGTATTGTGTTTGCTTTTTTATCGGTTGCTAACTTTCGGTTATTGCAGTAGTTTTGGTGGGGTCTTTTGAGGGTTCGTGGGGCTTTCGGAACCGAGACCGCGGTCCCGTATTCCACCTTTAATATAATAATTATTTTTGGAGTAGTATTTCGGGACCATAAGAAAAACGAAGTCAAAGTACAGCTAACAATAAACTGATATAATATTTTGATCAACAATTACATGAATTATTTATCAGTACTGGTACAAAATAAAGGATTTTTTT
Organism: Diarsia brunnea; assembly: GCA_949774965.1. NCBI lineage: Eukaryota > Metazoa > Arthropoda > Insecta > Lepidoptera > Noctuidae > Diarsia > Diarsia brunnea. The sequence goes on along the minus strand of OX458999.1, from coordinate 8,463,123 downwards.
TAGTAGCACTTTGTAAATGATAGTGTCATCGTGAACACTTGGTTAGAAAATGATGATGATGAACTAGCCACGGATTACGGCGAGTCGTTTCCAACAAAATAATAATTCGGTTGCTATAAGAAATTAAAAAAAACATATTTTAGAAACTGATCACGGTGTAAGAAGTTAAGTATAATATATATTTTTTTTTTTACCGTGCTAGCCTTGTTTCTCATCTCCTACAAAAAAAAACTGCGTGTAGTCTTTTGATTATATTGCTATACGTTTTTCTTAATGCTAAGACTGTTGATTTATATACTCTAATAATTGTGAGATTTAAGGGATATTATGAAGAAATGTTTTCAATTAAACTTTTGTAGTGTAATTTTGAAATACTAATTAATATAAACGTAATATTTTTTTTTTGTTTCATTCTAACCGTGGTCCCAGTCCCGAAAGCCCCCACGACACCTTTTGAGCCCGGGGAAGTACTTCTCATTATCTATTTTTGTTATTTAAGTAACATCGGAAATGTATTTTTCCTCATTAGTTTTTATCACATAATTATGATATCAGTTCGATTAATCACTAAATGCAGTTGCTCGTTGATTTGATTAAGATTTTATTTATATCTGTATAACATATCAAACTACATTTATTTTGTGACGCAAGTATTACGTATTAATTCGTAATTTCTGTTTGTGTCCGTATGTCAGTATTCGCCCACCGGCTTTTTTATTTAGTATTTTTTATTTTGGGTGTCTAAAAATTGAATTAAGGAATTTTCCTTAATTCAATTTTCCTATTTGCCTATTGATTATTATTTTACTAGAAAAGTTGAAACTTTTTTATTAAAATGATAATCAATAGGCAATGAGATCGCATGGTGAATAACAGGCCAGCCCACTCTCCTTCTTAGAAAGGACGTCTTTTAAGTTTAACTTCAGCAAGGAGAATATTATTGTAAGCCGATTATGGTATTTTTGCGAATTAATTGTAGAACAGACACTCTAGCGGGGTGGCTTTTTCTTCGGCCAAAGAATTAGTGGCAATGCTGCCAGAATTCTGGCCACGTTCCCGGATGAGAGCGATGTGGAAGAGTACTTTTACGCCTATTTTCGTCTATGTAGGTAGGTGGTTGGTGGTGGTAGGTGTCTGTGTAGGTATTAATTAGTCTCCTAGTCTTAATTTTAATTTATTATTTTTGATCTAAGTATTTGGAGTTTGTAACCTTACTTAAGTAATTTAACATTAATTTGATTTTGAAACTGATATAATATGTCTATATTTTTTGTTAGCTTGTTCCCACTTGTTCCCACTGCTGGGCAAAGGCCTCCCCCAATTACTTCCAAGTGCTATTTTTACTCAAACATTATCCTCCATACACATTCATCGACATAATGATTGTCTACTGCCATAACGCCAGGACACACTGTACAGAAAAATGTCTAACACATGACACGAAGTTATTTGTAACGCGTCATGAGGCTGTCCTCTATATAACAAATGGATGTCATCGGTTTACACTTTGCCGCATCGCGTCGTTACGTATCATGTTGTCGCGTTGCCTGTCATAGATAACAGAATTTAGTGAGCCTACTGTGTAAAGGGTTAACCAGACTATGTTGTGGGATTATTGTGGTGCAGTGACTTGCTATTGAAGAGACAATTACGCAGCTATTATAAGTTTTTAGTTTCAGTTTCTGTCTGTCTGATCTTGAGTTCTGAGTGGTTAAGGGAAATAACCTCTTCCTATTTGTAAACCATTTTTGTACCAGTTTATTCCAATATTTTTTAACCGTGTCGCTTAGCGAATGTTATCCAATTTAATGATCTGTATCCCCACATAGGTTTTGCGTTTGTTCTACATCTGTATATGGGTAGCAACAAAAATGGTAATGTTACAGAGACTTACTTGGCAATAAATTGACCATCAAGTTTATCAACGGAACGATTGATATAGTATAGTGTATTTTAATGGTATGGGAAGAAATCATTGCCTAGCTTACATCTTTCCGTACACTCTACGATGGTACGTACAGTCACAAACAATTCGAAAGCTATTTTCTTGATAACTAACGGTTTCTACTTTTAAATAAGACCTGTTTTGTAGAACTATGACTTCCAAAATGCTCGTGTTAAATATGTACGCAAAAACGAAACGCTAATCAACACAGAAGAAGAAAAATCACTTTTAAACGTTGCTTCAGGCATGCATATATTTTGAGCTCCTGACTTTATTAAAACACAAAAACAACATGTTATAGGATTTTAATATTCAAAATCTGACCTTATTTACACTGGAAGTTTAATTTGATACCGTTACCCACGCATCACATATTCACGAACCAATAACTTTTTTGTAAACGCGAATAAAAAAACCGTATTTTCGTGTTAGTAGCCTATACCTATTCATGATCAATTTGGATAGACTACAATATTATAATAACAAAGTCGCTGTGTGATTTAAACGCAATATTGTATGTAGGATGAAAATTAGATTTCAAAATTATTCATATACCCATAGGAATAAAGTTCAGAATCATTCAATTATAAATCTGACAGAAAGACTAACTGTCTATCTGGTTTATATAACCGTCATTGTTGTGAAATTCAAGGTCTTTGCACATTTTCATTTAAATTGCTGTTTGTTTTAGAATTTGAAATAAAATAAATAAATCTAGATAGGAATTACAGAAAGCTGGAATCACATTGTCCCACTACTGGGCAGAGGCCTCCCTCCATACCTGTCACCGGTCATGATTCCGTAAAATTCTCGTAGAAGACATCCAGTTCATCCCACCATCTTCTGTCTACCGCGACCCCGTGTCACTGTTTCAGGGCATCTATCGTGTGCTTACTTATTATGACATACGAATATTAAATAAATTAGTAATGTATTATGATAATATCTAAAATAACATAACATCACGCCAGTATTACTCAAAGGGGTGGGCAGTAGTATATTAAAATAAAACAGCAGAAAATACCTTCTCATATAGTGTTACAATTGATTCCAAAATATTATCCAGTTCCAAAATCCGACCCTCGTTTTCTAAGTAAGTTTCTTCACCAAAATATGTCACGTCTGTATTTTTCTCTACGAACTTGTAGCCTACTATGAATCACCGATGTATATTGCCATAATAAATTGTCACTCGTGACAGGCGGATTGCTGACGTCAACATCCACTTCCCATTGAGTTTGAAGGGGTGTTATGTTTCTACTGTTTATTTGCTTTCCGACAGCAAATACATTTACAGTAAAATTCCAAAGGCAAGCGTGAACTGTATCAGCAAAAACGGCTATTGCAGTGCCAAGCCGCAACGACACTTAAGGTGTATAAAACTAGGGCACGCCACGATAGTGGCGGTAAGTCCCCTCTTTGAGGAGTATCTTGAGAGGCGCCACGGTGCCTTCACCTTCCGTCTGACGCAGGTCCTCACCGGACACGGTTGTTTCGGGAGGCACCTGCACCGAATCGCCGGGACGCCGTCGCCTCCTTCTGCGAAGTAGTGATGCTAGCGAAGGAGGTGGCGGAACGTGAGAGGGAGAGATCCTCTCGTCCCCGCCGCCGCGGGAGGCGCTCCGCGCTTCGGGGTCCACGTTATGGCTTCCGGCCACCGTAGACGCGGGCCTGCGGACGGTGAGTGATGGGCTAGTTCGCCGTCCGTCCGTCTTACGACGACGACAGGCCGTGTCGACGGCGCGTTCGTGTTCCACGCGCGCCTCAAAGAGATGTCAGAAACATGGAAGGGCCGACGCCCGTCGGGGCTGCGGGTTGTTGTTGGGTTGTGAAGAGCTAAGAAGGAACCTGGGTGGTTTTTAGTTAGTAGAAGTCTGACACTCTCTTTCGCTTTGCCCAGGAGCGGGAGGGGTTATTTGATAATATTCCACCCGCCAAAAAAAAAAAAAAAAGGTGCATAAAACTCTGACACCTGGGACATTAGTGTATAACTTGGTGTCAGAATTTAATGCCATCCGTAAGCCTCTGACATATCACTGAAATATTTGAAATATATCTCAGGCTTGCTGGTTTGGTTTCGTCACGAAGTTTTTCTTTACAGAAGCAAGTGATAATTAAACAATACGCACATGAATCCGAAATATATATGTACCTATAATATAATTTAAAATAGCATAATTTTGGCAGCTTTATGTGACGTTGTTAACTCTTGGAGTGCACAACATTACCGCCGCCTATCATTATTTTGACAAAGGTTCACAGAACCCAGCCGTGTCACTACAGTTTGTCTTTGCCACTGCGGTTTACAATGATCATTGTGGGAAATGTACCCCTATAATCACTCAGTTACTGTCCTAATTTGCTTGGTTCACCACGTAAACAATTTCACTTTAGTGCTCAATATAAATCGCTGCTATGGCATAAAAGTGAGCCATTATCTGAATGCATTTGAGAGAAATTTACATATAACATTTGCATACCCCCCCCCTCGCATCGCTGCTGTCAACATGTGACGTAATTAAAACACGGTTTTAGATTATTTGTAGTGATTAAACTCGTGTGCTCGTGTTTGCCTATGCTGATTGTATTAAATTCGGCTTTAGATCATCATCTGCCTAGCCTTTTCCCAACTATGTTGGGTTCGGCTTCCAGTCTAACCGGATGCAGCTGAGTACCAGTATTTTACATGGAGCGACTGCCTATCTGACCTCCACAACCCAGTTAATACTAGGTAATACGATACTCTTTGGTAAGACTGGATGTCAGAATTTCAGGTCACTGACTACCTGTAACGACTGCCAAAGCTCTATATATGGCAGCCGGGACCAACAGCTTAACGTGCTTTCCGAGGCACGGAGGAAACTCGGTATGTCGGGCGGTCACCCATCCACAGACCGACCTAGGCAAGCACAGCTTTACCTAAAGATCGACCTGAGTGGCAGTTCTTATTAAGCCATAAGCTCCTCTAAATTCGGCTTTAGATGTATACCTATATTAATGGTTTAGTTACTAAATACGGGTGTTGTAAAGGATTATCCTGGGAACCAAAATTGACGTGATTCTTTGGTTTATATATGTCCTTGGTGAAATGGGGTGGTTTTAGCTATATTTGAACTAGTTTCTGTGGACTTTCGTAAAGGATGGAAAGGCAATAAAGGATTATAGCCTTTTTTTTTGAGGGTGGGAAAAACCCCCCATGTTCCTTCTCAGCCCTTTGTGTCGTGGCCGCGGTATCTCTTTCGAACAGCCCGCACCCCGACGGGAAGGATTTTAGCCTCACGTTTTGTTAGTTAGATTTTGAGGAAGGAACACACAGGCGCACATCAAGGTACCTGCAACTGTCAAATTTTCTCAATCAACATTGAACTTTCCTTTAGCTATAAAGTTGAAAATCTATTAAAGAATTTGTACTTTCTGCCCACATTTACTCGTCTTGCTGGCTTACAGAACAAGAAATAAGTCGATAATCTCGATTTATAAAAAAATATATGTTACCTTTCTCTTTTCCTACCATTCTTGAAATTTCACATAAGACAGAACGTCTTCATATTACATCTGAAGTCTGAACATCTCAAGTATCATTAAAGCATTCCTTGCAATACTCCTCCATAGCTCTATTATGAAGATGCATCGTTAGTCGCAATACGCTTCTACACGCTTATACGATATACTACGGTGAATAACATCGTATCCTACATGTCGAGATGTGACGTTACGTTATTCACACGACCGTCCTTTACTCAACTCCTGTGTGACATGTCTATGAAAACGTAAGTCATGCAGCAAATACAAATCGAATATTGGGAAAGTTTCAGTATACAAAAACATTTTCCTATTTCGGTCTAACATCAAAAATGAATTCCTCGTTTTTCTATTTGTTGCAAGTAAGACTGCTTAGCATAAGGTCCTGGGTTTGATTCCCGTATCAGGCAAAGTGTTTATGGATTTTTCTATCAGGAATTTCTCAGTAGCAAAAGTAGGAAGATGATGGATCTAGTGGGCAAAATACTTACTTCAGTTTTATTTTCATAGATACAGTATGAGTCACTAATATGGGGATGAAAGTAGAGCGCTAAGCAAATCCCCAATGAAGGTAAACAAAACAAATCACCCTATAATAAATGTATCATATTATTAACATTATATCTCTTTCTGATTCCGTGAGGATAAATATTAATTGGATCAAAAGACCCTTGTAACGGACACATCCCTTATTACTTTTATTATTTACGTAATAATATATAATTAATTAGAAAGATGTTGCGTATGTACCTACTAATAATGAGCCCGAATATTTGTATTTTTCGATAAATATTAAAGGACCCATGAAACAAGAGGTATGAAACACCTTTGATATTGCGGCACGTGTAACCTTTATGGCCTTCAAACTCCTTCTTTACAGGCTCATTAAGGTCTTCTCTATTTTATCAGATAATGACATCTCCTCAACATTTAAACATTTATATCTAAAGGATGTCTATTTCTGGCTTAACATCGAAAATAAAAACTCCTACCTAGAAATTAGACTGTAGGTGACCCATCGCAATGTCTGGCTTTTCACAATGAGGTAAGTTATTAAGATGAATTCGGAAACTTCCAAAGAATTCACGATCGAAGATTTTATAGGTGTTAGTCTGGCGTCTCCTAGTCGCGACAACCAGGCGCCGAACCTGTGACGTCACGGTGAAACACCGAGGTCACTGGAGTAGGGAATCAGGGATAGTTCGTATATTCAAGGTCCGACAGTCGAGTATACCCGTGAGACACTTTGACAGTTTGATTTGCTGACTAACCTCACTTTTTGACTTTATTTATAAAGGTACAGTCACCAAAAGTATCCAACTTTTGAGGTACGTCTATCAATCGAAAGTTAAAGTTACCTTTCTGTAAGGAGATTTTATTGTGCAATAAAAACCGATCCCGTTGTCCTTTCATTTTTTTTTACTTCTAAGTTTGTTGCCGTTTTCCCTTTGTTTTATATCTATTGTTATTTCATGCGAGTGGATAATTCTGTAATTCGGACCGTATTATGTGATCACATAATATATACTCCGTCCTCATTATCTTTCTAATTAATCGCAATAAATTTATTATTTGCGAACCACGAATAAATCTAGCGACTCGTCGAAGTATTCCCTAGCGGTTATTTTGTTCATGGAAATAATTTCTAGAATTCGTACTCGTAATATTTTATATATGAATGAGCACTGGATTGTGGTTGAAAATTAAGGTTTCATTACTGTCATTAAACTAGTCGGCCTTCTTATCTAGAAATAAAAGGCACTAAATTTCTGAAGCTGAAACTTGTTTATTCTAGCTATGATCTAATTTGTTTTCTATAGTGGAAATCTCAACAAATTGAAGGTATTCCATTGACATAATAATGTGTTAGGGAAAAGTTTATATCAATTCAGTTAAGAGTCATTATCACCTGCCTAGCCTTTTCCTAACTATGTTGGGATCGGCTTCCAGTATAACTGGATGCAGCTGTATACCAGTATTCATATAGAGTGACTGCGTATCTGATCTCCACAACCCTAGTATGAAATGATACGACTTGGTAAAACTTGGTTATAAATCATTATAAATCAGTTTTGGGCCACTGACTATCTGTTACAAATCTCCAATGACAACCGAGACCAACACCTTAGCGGCTCAGAAACCATCAGAGGCACGGGGAAATCTCGGTTTGATTTGGAGAATCACCCATACACGGACTGACCGTAACAAGCGCTATTTAACCTTAATCGCACATGTCATATTATTATTATTTTTTTTTAAACAGTTTAATTTAATTTTTGTTTAGCCTTTTTTGTCACTTTTCGTTATTATTGTGTTATTAATTATTTTTAAATTGAATGTAAATTATTATCGTTTTTAATCAGTTATTGTTTTTGTTTTTAGTATTTTACACATGTTTTTTGATTGTAATGTTTTAATTGTACCTTTTTTTTTTATTACTGTTTATTTTACAAAATTTCTACACAATGTTTATTGTTCCGAAATAAATGACTTATTTATGACTTATCGACCAAGGCAGCGGTCATTTTACCACGAGTTCCTTTTCTGGCTCTCTCCCAGCTAAGATTTTTTGAAAAAATATGATACGATTTGTCTGGCACTCGCAAAGTATGACCCAATAATAGAGCCAAGACCGCATAAAATAACAAATTAAACAGTTTTAAAAACCACATTAAAATATAAACTACATGTTTTTATGTGGTTTTATTACCTTCGCAAACAACAGCCTTCTGCCAGCACGAATGTCCTGTATTGAGGTCGAAGGATTCATCCCCTATCTGGCGGGGTGCGTCGGCGACGTTGCGGCGCGACTACGCGACGCCTGTGACGTCAGAGCTCGGATCGATACGAACCCAGATGATCTGCCATACATCTCATGGTACTTGTTTGTGAATTTGGCAACAGTTCTTATTTTTTCAAGAAGTTCGTATTGAGCAGGTCAATATGTCGTATTGGGACAGCATTGGCGTTTTTGCAGATAAGTCTGAAATTTCTTCTTTAATAAATTCTTAATAGTACACCCACATTTCGCCAGTTATGTTTAAGTCCCATGTAATAGGGGGCGAGCCTATTGCCATCAACCGGGCACAAATCCAGACTCCGTAGCTGTTACTGAGAAATTCCTGTTGGAAAAGCCAATAACACTTAGCCCGAGGTGTACTATTAGGTACACCTCTGCCTAACCCTTCGGGGATTACTGGTGTGAGTTATGTTTTGTTATGTTATAATAAATTCTTTGGAAAGCCTTAGTAATTACCTAAGTAAAATAAACAAATAAATATGATAAACCTCTTTTGATTAAAAATGTAGTTACTACCATTCGCAGCACTATCTTTTGCCAGCCTTGGAGTATGTCAAAAGATAATGGAACGCAGCATTTTGAGTGTCAAACGACACCATGCGTTCCAAAACGGGCATAATAGTTGTTGGCAAGAAGGTTGCTAGGTTAAAATTGAGATTGGATAGGTTACGTCAGCCTTATGCTGGTAACCGCTGAGCAAAAGTCTCCACACTATGGTTGCTGGAAGACGCACGTCGCCGCCGATGTCGGCCCAGAAAGAGGTGACCGCGAGAGACGATCTGGACGCGTACTGCAAGGGTTTCGAGGAGGCACAGGAAAAGGGCTCTTGGAAAAATTTGGGGGAGGGTTTTGCACAGCAGTGGGATAGAACCAGTAAATAAATAAAAACCTTAAAGTGTAGGAGCCTAGCATTCATCTGAAAGACCTGGGGTTTGGGTACAATCCTCGTTACCAACCTGATGACTGGGTAATCTTATTTTCACGACACAATCAAAACTTGCCGTTCGAAGAGAAAAACGCGACCCTTACAGGAAACCCCCCCCGACTATAGAGTCGGCAGTGTTTTTTTTTTAATTTCGTCATTTTGATTTGCGTCTTTACAGCATAAATATTTTTTGAATATAAAATTGCATTTGTAAAAAGTATACTTACTATAAATAAACATGGTTATTTTAATTAATTATTTACTTTTATGAACAAGTAAACATTTATTTGTGTTCTTAATTAAAAAATATTTGAATTTTATATTTTTCTTATGAGGCTGTTTAGCGGCTTCATACCTTTGCTTCTTCTTCAATCTGGCGAAATCAAACCGCGGAATAAAAGCGCATGAAAATAATCATAGTCTCCTATTAATTGATGACAAATTAAGTATCGTTATTAGTTAATTTCTTCGAAAGTGTATTGAAAAACGTCGTTTGATACACGTGGGAATTTTTTATTGCATTTCTCGACCCCATGAACACTCTCACATACGGCTCGGGTGTTCAATCCGCCTCGAATGCAATAACCAACTTTCCGCACTTGTATCAAAATGTACTATTGCTGCATTGAAACTGTACTGTGTAGGTTTTCTTGTTACCTACCACAACAGGATCCTGTATATACATATACGAGACCTAGGAATTAAAGCAATAGAGACCCTATTGCTTTAATTCCTAGGTCTTGTAAAGTTCTATGGTGGCTAATGGTAACGTTTACGGCGCTTATGGGTGTGAAGCTTACAACCGTCATATTGTGTGTTCATGCATAATCCTGTATTACGGCGTGCATTGTGGATACACTGCAATATTCTAAGCCCTAAAACGCACAGTGATTTTAAACTCGCCCTTTTTTCTGTAGTGTCGGCCAGCCGGGTCACAATATTGATACGATAAAAAAAACGCACTTTTAGATTTCAACTCTCGGCGATAAGCAGTGTATTTAAATATTAGTGCGAGTTTAAAATCGCCCGTACGTATGATGGCGAAGGGTTTTTTTAAGGGAAGGGTTTCCCTTAGTTTTTGTAATGTCGGGTTTAGTTTCCCATCTCACAAAACTGTTTATCGAATTTGCTGGTTAAAGTCACGATGAAGCAATCAACTAAATAACTGAATTATTCTCCGTAAAATCATCTCAGTCCACTATACTACAATAGGTACATGAAGTGGCAGTCAGCTGACATTCGGTCCAATTAAGGTACGAATTAGTCCCAATCAGTGTACCAATCTATAAAACCCTGGAGCACGCTAATTAGCGACAACCACTCTCAAAACTACATCATAAAGTCGTATTTTCCTTGTTCATTCATTGATTCAATTATGTTAGCAATATCAGTACATATTCCCCAATTAACAGCGACTAAAAAACTAAAAAGTTAGACATCATAGTTTCGTTCCGAATTTAAAATTAGAAAACGAGAATTTAGATACAGGGAGAAGTTTTTTCCAACATCCTGAACTGACAACTAAAAGTCGTATTTCATTTGGAGTTCTTTGTTAGGAACTTCTTGGTACTCGGAAGCTTTGTGGACGTAGTCCCTCTCACGATTAATTACGTAATTTGTGAACCTTCTCATCTGCATGTACTTTCGAGTCACGGGATATTTTTTTAGGACGGAACAGTCCAGTTTGTTATTGCACATAGTGTTCATAAATTCTTTGGAAAGCCTTAGTAATTACCTAAGTAAAATAAACAAATAAATATGATAAACCTCTTTTGATTAAAAATGTAGTTACTACCATTCGCAGCACTATCTTTTGCCAGCCTTGGAGTATGTCAAAAGATAATGGAACGCAGCATTTTGAGTGTCAAACGACACCATGCGTTCCAAAACGGGCATAATAGTTGTTGGCAAGAAGGTTGCTAGGTTAAAATTGAGATTGGATAGGTTACGTCAGCCTTATGCTGGTAACCGCTGAGCAAAAGTCTCCACACTATGGTTGCTGGAAGACGCACGTCGCCGCCGATGTCGGCCCAGAAAGAGGTGACCGCGAGAGACGATCTGGACGCGTACTGCAAGGGTTTCGAGGAGGCACAGGAAAAGGGCTCTTGGAAAAATTTGGGGGAGGGTTTTGCACAGCAGTGGGATAGAACCAGTAAATAAATAAAAACCTTAAAGTGTAGGAGCCTAGCATTCATCTGAAAGACCTGGGGTTTGGGTACAATCCTCGTTACCAACCTGATGACTGGGTAATCTTATTTTCACGACACAATCAAAACTTGCCGTTCGAAGAGAAAAACGCGACCCTTACAGGAAACCCCCCCCGACTATAGAGTCGGCAGTGTTTTTTTTTTAATTTCGTCATTTTGATTTGCGTCTTTACAGCATAAATATTTTTTGAATATAAAATTGCATTTGTAAAAAGTATACTTACTATAAATAAACATGGTTATTTTAATTAATTATTTACTTTTATGAACAAGTAAACATTTATTTGTGTTCTTAATTAAAAAATATTTGAATTTTATATTTTTCTTATGAGGCTGTTTAGCGGCTTCATACCTTTGCTTCTTCTTCAATCTGGCGAAATCAAACCGCGGAATAAAAGCGCATGAAAATAATCATAGTCTCCTATTAATTGATGACAAATTAAGTATCGTTATTAGTTAATTTCTTCGAAAGTGTATTGAAAAACGTCGTTTGATACACGTGGGAATTTTTTATTGCATTTCTCGACCCCATGAACACTCTCACATACGGCTCGGGTGTTCAATCCGCCTCGAATGCAATAACCAACTTTCCGCACTTGTATCAAAATGTACTATTGCTGCATTGAAACTGTACTGTGTAGGTTTTCTTGTTACCTACCACAACAGGATCCTGTATATACATATACGAGACCTAGGAATTAAAGCAATAGAGACCCTATTGCTTTAATTCCTAGGTCTTGTAAAGTTCTATGGTGGCTAATGGTAACGTTTACGGCGCTTATGGGTGTGAAGCTTACAACCGTCATATTGTGTGTTCATGCATAATCCTGTATTACGGCGTGCATTGTGGATACACTGCAATATTCTAAGCCCTAAAACGCACAGTGATTTTAAACTCGCCCTTTTTTCTGTAGTGTCGGCCAGCCGGGTCACAATATTGATACGATAAAAAAAACGCACTTTTAGATTTCAACTCTCGGCGATAAGCAGTGTATTTAAATATTAGTGCGAGTTTAAAATCGCCCGTACGTATGATGGCGAAGGGTTTTTTTAAGGGAAGGGTTTCCCTTAGTTTTTGTAATGTCGGGTTTAGTTTCCCATCTCACAAAACTGTTTATCGAATTTGCTGGTTAAAGTCACGATGAAGCAATCAACTAAATAACTGAATTATTCTCCGTAAAATCATCTCAGTCCACTATACTACAATAGGTACATGAAGTGGCAGTCAGCTGACATTCGGTCCAATTAAGGTACGAATTAGTCCCAATCAGTGTACCAATCTATAAAACCCTGGAGCACGCTAATTAGCGACAACCACTCTCAAAACTACATCATAAAGTCGTATTTTCCTTGTTCATTCATTGATTCAATTATGTTAGCAATATCAGTACATATTCCCCAATTAACAGCGACTAAAAAACTAAAAAGTTAGACATCATAGTTTCGTTCCGAATTTAAAATTAGAAAACGAGAATTTAGATACAGGGAGAAGTTTTTTCCAACATCCTGAACTGACAACTAAAAGTCGTATTTCATTTGGAGTTCTTTGTTAGGAACTTCTTGGTACTCGGAAGCTTTGTGGACGTAGTCCCTCTCACGATTAATTACGTAATTTGTGAACCTTCTCATCTGCATGTACTTTCGAGTCACGGGATATTTTTTTAGGACGGAACAGTCCAGTTTGTTATTGCACATAGTGTTCTTTTTAGCAGGATATAAAGGTTGTTTGAAGCATGAAATTTTATGGTTTGAGCTTGTTTTAATTAACAAATGAAAGACGTCCGACCATCAGTGATTACGGAATCTATCAGCTAAGCTTTTTTCAGCCTAGGGTTATGGAAAAACCGCTAAGCAAGTAAATATTACTTCCTTAGTACTAAAAATACTTTCAGAACTAAATATTTTATTTCGAGGCTGTTCACATCGAGGTCTGTACCATTAATCACACATTTAAAACACCGCACAAAAATGGCGTTGACTATAGTCGAAAGCGCGAGCGTAATAAATTATATCTGATTTTAAAACATTTCCGCCAGCGATATTAAATCTTTTATTTCAGTTTACGCTCGATTTGGCTTTAGTTTTTATGAAAGCAGAACTCTATACTTCATTTTGAAAGTGGAAATATAATACAGAATATAACAAAACAAAATAAATATATTTTATTTGCAATAAAGCCGGAATGGTCTAAGCTTTCATACCATTTCTACTAAACTACTAGACTTTCCCATCTCTTGCTACGTTCCTAAAACCTAATAAAAATTTTCACATAAAAATTGATAGTTTCTATTGGATGGCCGATGGTCCTAAAACAGCTTAACCGTCGATTTTCTAACCATTTCTTAAATAAAACTAGGAAAGTATAAGGCGAGGGTAGCAAGTTGTAGGGTCTTATTGGATAAGTTTTGAAACCTTTATACAGGTCGGGAAGGTTAAGTTGTAATATAAACTTTCGAGTTTTAAGAGCGCTCTCTTCTCGCCACAGCTGAAGTTTGCATTTAGTCAAAGCTTTTCTATTTGATAAAAGTGGGCTCAGTGGCTTTGAGGGCAATAAAAATGGGATTCTTTTAGTTTTTACGTGTGTTTTACTTTATCATTATTGTGGGGCTCCCTGTAAAACATTAGAGGGAGTTTGTTAATATTCCAAGAACTGCGGCACTTAAAAAGCATCCCACGTCTGATGTCAGAACCAACGTCCTGTTTCTGCGTACCTTTGCTAATGATATTTTTTACAAAGCCGTGAGCCATTTTGTTCGCTCGTACTGACTCGAGTGAAATAGTGAAAATGTTTAAAGCTTTACTACGTAAGTAAAATAACATAATATTAATTACATTATTAATTATTACGTGCCGTATGGTGTCGGACGTAAAGAATAGCACCATCCCGTCATCATCATCTTCCCGTGGGTGTCGTAAGAGGCGACTAAGGGACTTACCAGAGAATGGGCATCTCTGTGCCTTCGTAATAACCATACTACGATCGCCAACCTGCTTGCCAAGCTTGGCGATTATGGCAAATCCCCCCCTTCTGAGGGAGGCCTATGTCCAGCAGTGAACGTCTTATGGCTGAAATGATGATGATGATTAATTACATTATATCACGGCTGTAATCCCCGAAGAGTTAGGTAGAATCGTACGCATCAGTACACCCACATTTCGCCAGTTATGTTATGTTAACATCAACCGGGTACAAATCTAGACTCTGTGGTTGCTGCTGAGAAATTCCTGATGAAAAAAACCAATAACACTTAGTCCGACCTGGTGATTGAACCCAGGACCTCATGCAGAGCAGTCGCGCTTGCGACTACTAGTGCAACGCGGCCGTAAAAATGAGAATGTAAAGCCTGCAAACTAAGCGATAAGACTACGTAGACGCACCAAAAACAAACTCCGCTTAAAACAGCAACCAGTAATTTTCAGCAATCCAGTGCATAGACATTCCATGATTATCCAATCCGTTTCATGTGTGTATTTTAAAGGCCACAATAGGACGGGCGTAATACCAAAGCGTCACCGGATTTCATTTCGTATGCCGACCGTACCGAATGCATCCCTCTGTCCTCTGTGCAATTCTGCCAGGTTCAGCATAAACGTGTTAGGCATTAGGCCGACGTTTATTTCAAGAGCGTCTTGAATATTACGTATGTAGGTACAGCTACCAGAATTTGTGCGTGCATGCCCTGAAATCGGAACTTACGAAAACATTTTGTAAATTTTCAAATTCAGTTGCAAATTGTGTACAAAACACAATTTGCAACTGAATTTGAAAATTTGCATACACGTTTAGTTTGGATGACAATGCATAGTAAGCCAAGTGACGTCACTCTAAATCTCATACACGGACTTCTAAATATGGCGGACTAGTTAAAAAATTACGTCACTCCTATATTTCAGAGCTTGTTTTTAGGGTTCCGTAGTCAACTAGGAACCCTTATAGTTTCGCCATGTCTGTCTGTCTGTCTGTCCGTCCTCGCTTAATCTCTGTGACCGTTAGCACTAGAAAGCTGAAATTTGGGACCAATATGTGTATCAATCACGCCGACAAAGTGCTAAAATAAAAATTGGAAAAAAATGTTTTATTAGGGTAGCCCCCCTATATGTAAAGTGGGAAGTGTTTTTTTTTTTAATTTTAACCCTAATGTGTGATATATTGTTGGAAAGGTATTTAAAAATGAATAGGGGTTTACTAAAATCATTTTTTGATAATGTCAATAATTTCGGAAATAATCGCTCCAAAAGTAAAAAACAAAGCGTCCCCCCCCCTCTAACTTTTGAACCATAAGTTTAGAAAATACGAAAAAAATCTGAAAAGTAGAACTTTATAAGGACTTTCTAGGAAAATTATTTTGAACTTGGATGGAAACAACAGATGGAAACTGCAGTTAACCAATATAATTTGGTCCCTGAATCGTATGAGCGCCTATACAATCCAGAGGTCAAGTTTCATTTGCCCGTATTTTTTTTTTAACTTCGTTTACATAATATTTTATTATCTACGGAACCCTACACTGAGCGTGGCCCGACACGCTCTTGGCCGGTTTTTTACTACAAGATTGTTTCTTGTGGGATAGAACAAGTTATTAAAAACAGAAGCTTGTTACAATCTGTCTCACAAATCATTAGATCAATATTCACCAAAAGCATCTCCTCTATCTGTGGTATCCCTCATTATTATATAGTTGCGGGTATGCCGCGAATAAACATTTGGTTCGTAGACTTGCGTTTTTTTGTGTGCTGCTCCCTAATTTAAATCATAAATCTAACTGGCGACAAGGAAAATCATGTTTTGCCAACATAAATCGCATTAACAGTGACAAAATATCAAGTACAAATAAAATGCCGATCGGAAAAATCGAACAATTCGACATTTCGAGTAAAAAGTGGTCGGCTTTCGACGCGTGGAACAATTTATGACGCTCAATGAAATCAAATCAGAACTTCAAGTATCTACGCTAGTGACATTAGTTAGCGAAGCTACATATGATTTGATGTGCGATTTGTGCGCACCGGATAATCCAGAAGAAAAAACATTCAAGGAATTGGTGATCATCGTTGGCGACCATCTCGAACCAAAGTGCTCGGAAATAGCAGAGCGGCACATATTTAGACAAAGGCGTCAAAATGGCGGCGTAAGCCTCGGCGATTATCTACAAGTTTTCAAGCATCTAGCGAGCACGTGCTGCTTTAAGGGTTACCTCGAAGAAAACTTGAGAGATCAATTCGTATCGGGTCTATCTAGTGACGATATGAGATCGCGCCTTTTCGCCGAACCAACGTTAACGTACAAAAGAGCCGTGGAGTTGGCTTTTGCACTGGAGGCTGCCGACCAGCACGCGCAGGCGAGCAGGGCGGGCAGTACGGCGGTGACAGCGGACTCCGGCGCGGCTGAGCCCGTGCATCGGATGGCGGCGGGGCGAGGCGCCCGCGCCAGCAGCGACAGCGCCGCCGCCGCGGGCCCAGCGAGAGACGCTGGCGCCGCGCGGCGCGCCCAGGTGACGTGTTGGCGGTGCGGGAAGGGACACCAGGCCAACGGTTGTCGTTTTAAAAAATATTCTTGCGACGGTTGCGGCCAGAAGGGTCATCAAGGGCCTCCCCCGGTCAGACGACGAATACGATGACGCAATTGAAAACATCCCAGGCGTTGAATTGTCTTCCAAAGACACCTCTAATGCGGATCGGGTTTCTATTAACCGTGATATCGAACCGATACCAGCGCAAAATCTCGGAACTGCTGTATCAAATGAAATGCGTCCAAGACGCGCTTGCACTTTAAAACAAAAAGTGTACAAAGAATAACAGACCTAAGAGTACCTATTGCTTGCATAGTCATAATTATAAATACCTACCTAAGTGTTACTTACCTACTTACGTTCGCTTCGTAATTTATAGTCATTGTATAGATTTGTGTAATGCGTCGGCTTTGTACGTAGGTATCTATAGCAAGTTTAGAGATAAGTAAATTTATTAGATGCAAAACAACTCGGCATAATATTATGTACCTAAGTAGGTACCTACTTGCCCGTTAGTCACCTGTTATTGTTTTTTTTATGCAGCGCATACCCATCAGCTGATTCGGATTATCTATTATGTATATCAATTAGTTTATCGTAGGTACGTAAAACCTTACTTCACTGTTTCTGAATATTTAACAGCGGTAGTGAGTATACAATTTACCTACACTAACTCCTGGCAATTTGCTAATCTGTCATTTTGCGTTTCTGGCATTCTGCGCCCAAACCGTATGTACACCTCATTGTTTGTTTATTATTAATTATATTTAAGGTAACACAGTACCAACTACTTTATGTGATTATATAATAGGTACTGTGAGGAATTACATGCTTTACAAAAGGGGGGCGTGTGGTATCCCTCATTATTATATAGTTGCGGGTATGCCGCGAATAAACAGTTGGTTCGTAGACTTGCGTTTCTTTGTGTGCAGCTCCCTAATTTAAATCATAAATTTAACTTTATCAAGGTCATTTGAGCGTCAAAAAATCCAAGTCTCATTTTACTTTAATTTTGCTAAAAAAAACCCTAGCTATTTTTTTTTTTTTTTTTGTAATTTTTATGGTGTACATAATAAAGAGTATTCTATTCTATTCTATTCTAACATAGGTGACCGCAGCGGGAAACACAGACGACATACTAGTATTTAATTATTTGATGTTTATTTCACCAAAGACTACATCCTCGTACACCTCGCCTCGCCTCGCGCCGCCTCGTATGCTTGGCAATACACATAGACATGGGACTTAAACATAACTGGCTTTGCCTAAAAAAAACCTAAGATGTTAAAAGCGATGATTAAAGACCACAATAAGTAAACCGCTAAATTATTTGACATCCATCTAGAGA
Source organism: Diarsia brunnea (assembly GCA_949774965.1). Taxonomy (NCBI): domain Eukaryota; kingdom Metazoa; phylum Arthropoda; class Insecta; order Lepidoptera; family Noctuidae; genus Diarsia; species Diarsia brunnea. The sequence goes on along the minus strand of OX458999.1, from coordinate 8,444,866 downwards.
GGGCAAAGGCGAACAATTCAACTGAACAGCTGCAACATTACAGTACCAAAATACAAACGAAATAATATAAATGTGACGAGCTGTTCTCGTGCAAAGCAATCAGATTAATTAAATTAATTGTTGTAAGACCCGGTTATTATGCTGCACTAAATGTGGCTTGGTATGCAAAGCACTCTAACGTACGTACTCGGGTCTTAAAGAGCCTCGCATTGCATCAGAAGTGGGAAGGCAGGGGTTGATTGGAGCCTGAAAATTATATTCTCATGTTTGTCGACGAAACTGGTATCTTGTCTAATGAATTAATATTGCTTTTACTCGTAGTTATGAGTGCATTTCCCTCGGTGAACGATTCTAAATATATTTATTGAAATTCAATTAGAAATTGTACTCGGACTACTGTCTTGATTCCAGATCTCATTTCAAAGGTGAGGACGAGCTTATTATCAGGTCCTTTATGGAAGTTCATTATCGAAAAACAGTACTTAGTTAAAAATTATCACTGTTAAACAAATGGGAAATCATCAAATGACTCCTCCCGCTCTGGGCAGAACGATAGCCAGACTTCTACTGACTAAAAACCACCCATGTTCCTTCTTAACCCTCTGTGTCGAGGCCGCAGTATCTCTTTCGAACAACCCGCAGCCCCAACGGGACCAAAATAGACCTTAGGGTGACTGAAACGACTCTACTTAGGTACAAAAAAACATTAAGGTATTACATAGTCACATAAAGCTGTTGTAATAAATGTGAGTAGTTCACAAATAAACCATCAGAAGGCGGTCTGGTAAACAAACATATAAATTACTTATAACATGTTTTTCTATTTTCGTTTCCATCTTATTGTTATACCTAAGTTTCAGAAAGCTCCTTGAAAGTTTCATTAGCTCTGCTTTCTTTTGGAAATACTTTCGCCGAATATTCATTTGAGTGGGGGCGTGTTTTGAGAAGATACCAGTAATTTGTTTATTTTGAAACTGTTGCTATTAGACCGCAATTTCAATGGTACAAAAGTATTTTCGTAATTTATGCTGCAAAGGCTGAAATGCCGTAACAGTTTTTTAAAGGGTGTGTCCCCGCTGAAGAGAGACTCAAGCTGTGGCGAGAGTGTTTCCCTACTCAGCCCATTTATGTCACATGCAAAAAGTCTCCCACTTGGACATGAATTGCCATGGCTGACCTGGAAGTTTTTGAATAGACCTTTTTTTTTTTTTTTTGGGGGGTGGGAAATCATCAAAGAACCACCCATGTTCCTTCTTAGCCCTTCATGTCGAGGCCGTGGTATCTGCGAACAACCCTCAGCCCCGACGGGCGTCGGCCCTTGCGGGCGCCCCTTCCATGTTGCTGACATCTCTTTGAGGCGCGCGTGGAATAGATCTCGGACACAGGTTAGCCGAAGCACGGAAAACCTGTTCTGGTGGAGATTCATACGTATATATTATGGTTCTGCCCTGGAGTAAAAATGTGGTATTGCTGGCACATCGCAGGAGCTGATGGACGCCACTTAAAGAACTAAACTCATAGCTTATTATATTTGTTGTCATCGACACGCTAAGAAGAAATTATTCCATTGCAAATCAAAGTTTTTGTGGTTCAAATTCCAACAAAATAATGGTGTCAATTATGTAATAGATTGTAAATTCAAAATGCTACGAGTAGGTACATCATCATAATCGAGAGGTTCCCAAAAAAGTTTACTGAATGAAATGTTGGCATTCTACCGAGTGTGCCTTTACGTACAACCGGAAAACAAGAAAATGTGTTTCTCACTTGATTTATAGCCGAATTGCGTCAATTTCCGCCATATTCTGTTTACTCGACACGAATTCTTATATTGATGTTCGATTGTTCTGACAAATGAAATTACTCGGATAAGTTCATCATATATGTTTTCCATCAATAAACTACCCACACAAAACAGACTGCCGTCTGATTTTTTTGAATTTTATTTCTTAAAATAAGACCTCGGTAACTTTTAACCAAAAATACCTAACTGTTGGGTGATACATACTCCGAGACTTCGACAGACTTACAAGATTTTGTTACACATGTTCTGTTTTAATTATAGGTACATTGTGTTTATGTCATATTATTTATATTTTAACAAACATATCAAATAATTATCTAAAAGAGTCAAGATAGTTTAGCCAAAACCTACACTTTTTTGTATAGGTTTACAATGTATTCCCTTACTTGCAGTACGTCAATATTATATTCTTATTTCCCCACAGAGAGCCGTTGGAGCTGGCAAGGGGATTATATTAGCTACACCAATTTGTATGTTGATAATGGTGTGATAAGTATATTGAACGTAAACATATATACATAAATAATTTGGCCGTTGTTTTAGTAACTAGAGCGGAGTTCTATACTTATATAATAACCAATTTCTCCGTAAATTGATTGTCCACATACTTTATTACACTTTCATATATATTTTGTTTTGGAAAAATATCTTTTTTATAAATGTGTCTGATTTTAAACAATTCATTATATAAAGATGATATTTTTAATTAACAAAAACTTGAATGCGAATGAAACTTATCGAAAATATTCTCTCAATTAATGGGTCCGTACTAAAGTAATATTTTGATGGAAACTGGGATAACTTTCGTATAACTATGTACGAAGGTAAATACTTAGCCATAAAACAATCTGAAACTAATATTGGAAGTAAACACATGCTGCCATGACACGTTTGCTTAGCAACTACATTGCGTGAGTTATAATGAGACCGAATAGGGGAAATAGGGGAACATTCATTTTGAAATGGATGGATGACTCGTATGATAGATTTTTTACGAGCAATAAAAGTTGATAATGGATTATCCTAATAGGTCATTATAGTTTTATATGATCATGAAGGTGGGTCCGTTTATTGTTTTTTTTATAATGGGCCTACTTCCCCGGTATTTGTAAAAAAATGTGAAGGTTTACGATTATTTTAACACTCAAATCATGTAGGTTTTTTAGTATTTTGCATGAAAAAAACACACGCACCGAGTCAAATTTTCATTAGTGTCCGTAATTAGTAGAAACATTTCACCTAAAAACCGTTGGATTTTCTACTCTCGGTACTCTGAGGGTAGATTAGTATTAACGAGTACCTAGTATTTTATTTACAACTAGTTGATGCTCACAGCTTCAAATTATTTACATATACTAAAACCTTCTTCGAGAAACACTCTATCTGTTGGTGAAAACAGCATGAAAATCGGTGCAGTTGTTTTTGAGTTTATCGTGAACAGACAGACAGGCAGACGCGGTAGAGGACTTTGTTTTATAATATGTACTGATACAAAACTTGACCTAAGATTACGTAAAACTAAGAAATTAAGGGAGAAACGCCAGAGTTCACGTTTTTTTGCAATTTGAAGGGTATAGTCCGGAGGTATGTTGAACAAAAATTATTTACGATTGTAACATGTATGTGTTTACAGAATTACAATAATTAAAATCATCAACACAGCCCTCTTAGTTCATTTATTCCCATTGTTTTATTTCGCGGGTTACCTTGACCCTTCCACCTTCAACAGAGTACACAGTATAACTGTGATCCCTTAGACAACATTCTATTGTTCCTGGATTGCGTAACGTTTATTTTTTGTACTGACTATTCCTAATTATTGTTCGGGAACACAATGGGCCAAATTAGTTACACTTCAAAGTTCAATAAACACTGACCAAGATGACCCATGACTTATGAATAGCCGATGAAGAGTAATTCAAAAATATCTGTAAAAGAGCAGGAATGAAAATTGGGAATTTAAATTGAAGATGTTTATTGAAAGGCAGATGTCAGTGGTAACGCCGGGTGTAAAATTACAGAACGCCACCTGCTTTGATCCTTACATATTGCTTTACCTCGTCCACGTTCATACACTAATTCGTACTTGACCTTCAGAAGAATTTCTTCCTTTCACTCATTCTCTTCTTTATATATTACAATCACCAAAAAATTTATCTGCTCATTTTAAACAAAATCCCATGTTCTCGATGACCACATTTGTTTACCATGAAGACCAATATAGTGCCAGGTGCTGCATGCAAGAATAGTGCTTGAAAAAATATTCATATTATTATATTGGAACGAAGTTCCTTATAGCGCGTTGTGAAAGGGGGCTAGACGGAAAAAATTCTTACGAAAAGTTGTCACGACACTTTTTGCTATAGTAAGCTATTGTAAGCTGTGCGGCGTCGCATGTTTCTCTGTCTGTCTCTCTCTCTCTTATAGAAAGCAAGCCAGATATTTTTTTTTTTTTTATTGCTTTTTTTTTACATAATAAAAAATAATAACAATAACTTCGTTCCATCCGGGTGTTCCTTGACACCTCTCAAGTTTTTTTTATATTTATATTTTTGTTTGGCCGTGGTATTTAATCCTTATCAAAATAATGTTAACCTACTGTTTTCCGAAACATAATTGAACAACAAAAAAAAATAACGAGATTGTAATATAAGTGCTTAGTTACCCAATTCAATTTGTCGTTCAACAATTTTTAATATAATTAATAACACAAGGTCCAATGAAATTTAAGCACCAAGCTATTCCTGAAAGGCAATATTATTTTTTAATCTTATCGTTGAACTTAATAACGGAAAACTCAATGAAGTAGGAAAAATATCACGTTTAAAAGATAATCGAAACAGTATCAACATTGATACAATAACTGTTTTATAAATATCATTCTAGATTATTCAAACACAAACATAAAAGATAATATCTCGACTGTAATCGCTGAAAGCTGAGGCAAAGGTTGGCACGTGTACACGCCCTTTCATTAGTTATGTTTATTAAATACTAGCAAACGTCACGCGGTTTCACCCGCGTAGTTCCCGTTCCCGTAGGAATACAGGGATAAAAAGTAGCCTATGTCACTTGGGGATAGTGTAGCTTCCCAACGGTGAAAGAATTTTTGAAATCGGTTTAGAAGTTTCGGAGCCTATTCGTTACAAACAAACAAACAAATCATTCCTCTTTATAATATTATTAGTGTAGACTTAGAACTATCATCCACGGACATGCCTCTGAGCCTATCATGTATCCCTTCAGGTGAGACAAAGCTGTGTGTACGCTACCAGCTTTGAGTTAAGTCTTGGCTTGCAAACGTTGGTGGTCAAAGTCAACATCTTCCTAACAGGTGGTAACAAGGTGACAAGGTGTTACCCCACCCCCCCAAGGTGAAACCCGTTAGCAAAGGGTAGTCGTACTAAAGGTGATTGTGGTGTTTTAAGATGTGGTTAAACAAATAAGCGATACCTTTTATCTGTGGGAAACCACAGATTTTTTTGGTTAGTCTTTACTTCTTCACTGCTGGGCTAATGCCTCCCGTAATTCCTTCCAAGACCACGTTTCCCGTGCCTCCTCGAATTTAACCTCGTGGTACGCATTTAAATTGTCTTGTCACCTCTCGCTGGGTGTCTATCTTCCAGCAACCATCGTGTGGAGACTTTAGCCTCGCTGTCCACAATCCCATTTCAGCCTAGCAGCCTTCTTGCCAAAGTCCATTAAGACCCGTTTTGTTGATTAGTTAAGTTACATTTTAGTTTGTTAAGTAAAATATTCTTACATTAAATTAAAGTGTTACTATTGCCAATATTGATTATCTCCATAGAATATACTTCAGTAACATAAAAATAACACAAAATATTGTAACCATCTATTTGTCTTCAATACATAGGTCCTCAATAAATATTTATCAGAATTTTCTAAGAAATAGGTGCTATAATGGTATTCGAAGATCGATAAACAATTTGGCGTTTGTTTTGTCCGGGAAAGACAGAAAATGCTGATGTGTTTTCTGTTCCAGAAATATAATATCTATCTTATACAGGTTGAGAAAAATAAAGGTGGTGGAAACCCACCTATATTTACCTAGTCAATACAAATATCAGTCTACTTATATATAGGTACATAAGTAGACTGATAGACAGTCCAAATAGCAAGGACTAGAACTAATATATAGGGTGTAAAAGTACCCTTAACGCAAACCAAGGGCACTTGTTCTCCCCACTACTGACGACCACGATCATTTTTTTGTTCTAGACCATCCCTGGGAACCCCCTAGTTACGGAGATATAGGGGGTCAAAGTTCCAAATTTTTCACAGCTGTTTTTGTAAATCCTAGTTTTTCAGGTTATAACTTTACTTAAATTACCTCCATGACCCGTTTACTATTCAAAGCATCCACTAGCACAATGTTTTAACAGTGGTACATTGAGTTTTACCGTAAAATGTGATTTTTGACCCCAAAAAAAAAAGTCGTTTCCCAGCAAAAAATTTTGCGTAGGGGTACTTAGTTTGACGTACAGAATGCTTGGTTGACGGGTGTGTGATGGGTTGATTTACACCCTGTATATAATAAAGGTGAGAAACTAAGGAAGACTTTTTGATTTTGTATGGGAAATTGTCGACATTAAATTAAAATAAATTTATTTAGGACAACAAACAGTTACACATGCAAAATTACTGCTTTCTACCTGGTAAAGCAAACATATCCAAAGTGCAGAAATTCTTACAATATAGGCAAGTAATTAATGCTGTAAATCTCATATTTTTAAACAAAAAAGACATTTAAACCTTTATATATCAATTCTAATTTCATAATTCTATTAAGCCCATTCAATTTTACACTGTTTTTAAATCACTAAATAGGTACACCGTTTTCCTAATGGTTCTCGTATCCGCAACGGAGTGCCATTAGAATTGTAGCGCTGTGAATGTTGTGCCATGTTACCCTAAATTGTCATTAATAATTTCCATTGCTACGAACGCTTTGACAGGCAAACAAGCGAAATGCTATTTACGAACTTCTAAAATTCTGTTGCTTCTAAACATCATCATCATCTGCCTAGCCTTTTCCCAACTATGTTGGGGTCGGCTTCCAGTCTAACCGGATGCAGCTGAATACCAGTATTTTACATGGAGCGACTGTAGGCAGTCGCTCCATGTAAATGCATGTGGAGGTCAGATAGGTCTGACCTCCACAACCCAGTTAATCTAGGTAATGCGATACTCTTTGGTAAGACTGGATGTCAGAATTTCAGGTCACTGACTACCTGTAACGACTGCCAAAGATCTATATATGGCAGCCGGGACCAACAGCTTAACGTGCTTTCCGAGGCACGGAGGAAACTCGGTATGTCGGGCGGTCACCCATCCACAGACCGACCTAGGCAAGCGCAGCTTTACCTAAAGATCGACCCGAGTGGCAGTTCTTATTAAGCCACGAGCTTCGAAATTCTGTTGCTTCTAAACATTTATATATAATATAAAATGTATTATGGTGTGATCCCTCTAGGTATACCTCTGATTTACCCTTCGGGGATTACAGGCGTTATGATATCATCATCATCATCGTCAGCCTATAATGTTCCCACTGTAGGGACTAAAGCCTCCTCTCTAGGAGAGGGATGGGCTACAATCCACCACGTGGGCCCAGTGCGGGTTGGTAGATGTCACGTGTCTTCGAATTTTTTGGCTCTAAGACATGTCGGTTTCCTCACGATATTTTCCTTCACCGTTTTGAGAGCAGCGGTTATGAAATAAATAATACAAGTAATGCGCCTGCCTGGGTTTGAACCCACGACTTACTGTTCGTCGGGGCCGGGAGCCACCATCACTGGGCCACCGCTGCATAATTATATGACATGTGTTTATTTGTAGTATCAAGTCGCAACAATGAATTCTTCAAATAATAGGAATTTAAATTTCCGGAATTGAATAGCATTGTTTAGTGCTTGATTTTTTATAGGATTTAATGCTTTTCAGTCGTCAAATTTATCAACAATAATTGGATTGTTTCGCTGAAATTAAAAGCTTTAAATAATACAGCGGTGTTGCAATCGTTTATTATGTTAAAATTAAGTGATGTTTACGCCATTCTAGTTTCGTTGTTTTATCAATAATCCACCCCCAAAAATAACAAAGCCTAGCCTTTAGTGTTTTATAAGCAAAAAATCGGAACAAACCCATTTCACAAAGCTATTATTTATTGATCATAAACAGAATACCAGATAACTGTCTACATTCTGAAATGCTTTTACAAAAAGTTCACTGCTGACCTATTTTCAATAACAGGCTTGTTGATGGGTGCATTCTCTGGAAGGCTGCAGGTTGGTTTTCATCAAGCTATGAACGAAATTTGATTTGGGACATAATTTTGATGAACTGCTAACAGTTTTGGATGGCGTTATAACGATGTTTGATAGTGTCGTCAAGCGCGGCCTTTATTATCTTTTCAAGATTATAAAACTGAGTTTGTTACCGTTGAGTCACAACCCATATAATATGATATAAAAAGCCAGGTTTAGATTTGAAAATATCTATTATGCCCTGTAATGTATTCATCATCTTTCCGCCCTTGTCAAATATTATTTGGAGTATCGTAAAGTTATCATTTAAAAGGAGTAACCATTGAAACGTCCCGCGATTTCCTTCATACCATTTCTTATAGGTACCATCCATCCATCTTTTCTCTGGCGTTGCTCTCCCACTCCAGGCATAAACATTCATATTCTTATCATCTACATCAGCCTATAATGTTCCCACTGCAGGGATTCAGGCCTCCTCTCTTGGAGAGGGATGGACTGTGTAAAAAAATCTTTGCGTTCAGTTACCTAAAGTGATGCGATCGACTGTTGATAATGCAACGAATCACACTAGTTTTAGGCATTCTGTCGATGCGTAACTGGGCCGAAAAAACACATATTGTTTTACTATTTTAGTAAAACAATATGTGTCTGTAAGTAACGCCTATCTAAAGAGCATTTTAAACAACCAAATCAGAAATACCAAACTTAACTCGAAAACCCAACATGCAAAAAAGTCGTACCTAATAGAGTAACACATATTACGCACGCTTCGAATGAAAGTTAAATTGTAAATCATCGCAGAACAGTGTTTTTATTATTATCGATGGCAGTGACATCTGGCGTCACGGACCACGCAACAGCTGTTGGAGACGCGCAACTCCTCGTAATACCTCCTGAACAAAATGCCTGTTTACTGATTCAGAGGCCTTTATGACATAAAAACTGTATAAGCGATCGGAATAGATGGCTTCTCTTATTACTTTATTGAACAAACTTTTGGTTTAGCGTGTGTTGGCTTAAACTGTTTCGGTATTCAGTAAATAAGTTGTAATTTGGTTAGACCTAAATGGTATTTAAGAAACGTCAATTCAACAGTAGTCTGATACTTGTGATTTGCAGCTCCTCGTAAAAAAATGAAAAACTAATTAAGAAATCTGCCAAGAATTACAAAGTTCGGGAGGGTATATCAATTGTTGTCTTTTCGAAAAATATAACGAGTTGTAAAACTCAAGGACCTAATTTTATTTGCAGATTTATCCAAACATTTCGTTATTCATTTATCCTGTTTCCTCCAAAACGAATGCCATTAGATAAGTAGATACTTGTCAGAATTTATTATATTTTCCAGTTTACTGCTGACATAATTATGATTATTTAATTAAAAAAATATTAAATGGAATTATCTGGGCTATCCCACGCTATTGCGTGTTTGTACCTACTTTCCAATGGGAATAAATCTCACAGGTAGGTATCAAACACTTTGGTTACTTTAGTGAATTTAAAAAGAAATCAATAAAATAATGTCTTGTAGATATGGTAGCTACTAATATTATGTTTGTGAAATACCTAATAATATTGTTAAGAAATCGGTTAAAACTCTTAGTCTCACTTAGTTTTGAAAAAAACTCAGCTTACTTTGTAATCACTCAGCTACTGTAGTTATAACGTGTGTTACATTAAAAATATAACGATCCCATGGGGCACTAACTTCAATTATACTTAATCCATGTATTCAAGAAAAAAGGTGCGGCTTGATTGCTTTCACCTTGTTAACCCTTCAAAGAGTGAGTCAATTACTAAGTAATTGCAACTGTCGGACACCATGTTTGTCGTGACTTTCTTGCACTCCATTGAGTACGAGTATACCTAAGTGATCGTCATTTTTCTTGTAACGATTTTGCAATGCTCTTAGTAACTTCTTATCATATGCATTAGGGGACGAGACACAATATTTTTTTTTTATTTATTCATTAACACATACATTTGTTTTAACAGGTAAAACCCAAGCTAACAAAATTAGTCATAAATAACTAATATATGTCTGGGTTGAAACACAAGTTACACAGTGGACAACGTAGTAAGTGTCACCCTCTGGAATTCCGCCAAAGAACAAGAAAATACGTCCAAATACCGAGATATACTATTCCAATTAAAAACAAAAAAGCTTTGATTAGTTTTAAATCTATTAAAATGGATCAAAACAGTTACTGGTAACATAACAAGTCATAAGCTTTTCTGAGTTTACAATAATTTATTAAAAAAATAAATAATAAAATATTTACATTTATTTCAGGTTCCCCCATATTTAAATGCACATAAACCATTCAATAAATAACCGTTTCAAAATACAAACAAAAGCAAACTCACATGATAAAAATAATGTCAAAAAAATCAGAAATACCTACAATGCCACTAAAATCAAATCAAAGTCAATGTCACATAAAAATAATCGAAAATTACATTAAATGTAATTTTCGACTATTTTTATTTAATTAAATTTTTAAAATGTAGTCCTCACATTTTGCACTCTCGATCCAGCACCAAGTCTAACAAACATTTGTAGCACTTAAGCACAATATAAATATGGACAGTACGGAAACTACCTACAAACGCTCGAAACCGCACACTCACACAAACATGCGCATCGACGGGGCACTTGGCAAGTCTTCGCAGTGGTCAGTTGGTCACGTATAAGTTCATATCTCCCGATATTTTTTTTAAACGCAACGAATGTATTGCGCGGTATACGGCTGTGTCAACTCGGCTTCATCAGCAGAAGAAAGTATTTTTAATCGAATCCAAAAAGAGGGAGGTTCTGAATTCGTCGGTTTGGTTTTGTTTTTGTATCATATTTGTTTCCGCATAACTCCCTCAATTAATTTATGAACCGATTTGAAAAAAAAAAATTTTAATCGAAAAAGTATACTCCTGAGATGGTCCCACTGTTACCATGTCTGGATCTGATGATGGAATCTTAACGAAATCGAGGGCAACCCTCAAATTTTATTGGCACGTATTACGTGTTTCGTATTTTTTCTAATGCTATTTAAGTATTTACATCTGGCAGTCATTACCTCATGTTGATGAGCTGATGATGGAAGGAATAACTCCTTAACGGTTAGGAGTTGGAGGATAATTCTTAAATAAAATCTTATGGGGTTGTATTCTTTCAGGTTATCTTATGGCGTCGGTTAATCTCAACAAAAGACATTTATGTAGTTTAAACACGGAAAACAGTTTAGTACACAACAACTTGTAGAACTATTTTTATTTTATTTTATTTATTTGGCTCACCAACAATTGAGTACACTACACAAGGAAAGGAGATACATACAAAAGAGTTACAGACAAGTGTATCAACCTCTTACAGGTAAGCACAACATGCACAACTTATTTGTCGTTGAGGTGGGTACCAACTACTCACCGCACATAACTATGAGAAAAAAAACAACTAAAACTAAACTAAATTTAAAACTACATTTACACACAATATTAACACTTACAATATTTTACAATGTTTTTTGAACAAGAGTTTTGAACTTACTAAGTGAGTCAGAGTGCACATCCATGAGATCACTGCAACTATTCAATAATTTACATAGACGAGGGATAGGTGAATTAGCACCAAGGACGGTTCTGCGAAGAGGAGGACGCAAGGGGGTTATAGGAGCTCGTGGACTTTTCGTGGGCACCCGGAATTTGATCATGCTCAATAACTGGGGGCAGTCTATTTTAAATCTCAGAATTTTATACACAAAAGACGAATCCAATAATTCTCTCCTCTTCTGTAGGGATATCATCTTGAAATGTAAGAGTCTCTCTTTATACGATCGTTTCTTTTTAGATATCCCGGAAGAGTATGCTAAGTGCCACAGAAAACGTTTTTGAACCCTTTCCAATCTTAGAGAGTGAGTGGCATAGTGAGGTCTCCATACAGTGCTGCAGTATTCCAACGAGCTACGGACCAAACAATTATAAAGCAAAATTTTTGTCTTAACTATAGATCTTTAACTTTGTCATAACGGCGCACGCGGCTTAACCTGTTACAAGTCTTGGCGGGAGCGAGCCGCGGTATTTAGATTGTATTTGTAAGCTAGCTTTTTTTAATTCGATTGATTGATCACAACAGAATAAAAATGTTATGTTGAGAAGTTATCTAGGGACTTCAGCAACCGTGCATAAAAGGGACAACCCTATGGCTTCAATGGAGCGTAGGTAGTTATCGCATCAACTAGGCTTAGTTTCGCTACTGTCCATATTTATACTGTGACTTAAGGCAGGGCTTAAGGCAGGAGCACACCAAATGTACACCATTTAATAATCTATGGAAGATAATAATATCAGCTTGTTAGCGGCTGTGGTGTGTTAAAACGGCGACACTATTTTTTTTTAACATTTATTTAAAGAAAATTTAGTACAGACGTGTTACTTACTTCTAAACTCGCCAAACTTTTACGTTTGATGGCGAGAGGCGCTCTTTTACAAAAAAAATAATTATAAATTTAAATAAAAATAAACCATCTTCTTCAAGCTATATATCGTATGGTCTGATCACGCTTTGTATAGATTTCCCGTACAATGAGAGATCCGGATAAACTGGGTTTGTATAGCATTTTTTTTGGACGGTGGGAAATAATCAAATGACTCCTCCCGCTCTACGCAGGGCGGTAGGGAGTGTCAGACTGACTGACTAAAAACCACCCATGATCCTTCTTAGCCCTTTGTGTCGAGGTCGCGGTATATCTTTCGAACAACCCGTAGCCCCGGGTTTGTATAGCTTGATTGTTCGGTGTGTGTACATACTACCAGTCAACCGGTCTAACATCTTCCACATATTACAACCTTTGCATGCATGCACACGCATTTGGTATACTCGGACTTATAAACTTGATCTAAAATAGCCGTACTTAATAGTCTTACTTACGTACCTATGTATTTAAATATAAGTGACTTGTAATTTACAATGAACTACCAAGTTAAATTGTCGAGGGATTATCCAACTAACTTTGTATAAAGAAATTAAAAAGTTGAAAACACAACTTTACTTCGTGACGGAGTAAAAATGTTCTTGAAGGCAATTGGTATAAGTCTTGATACTTTCATTCAATACGGCTCTACTCTGGGTTCGGAATACTTTTTATTATTAAGCTATTGCATAGCTTCTATCGCGGGCCTTGAGCGTGGGGACCGAATCCAGAAATTCCGTAACGAAAAAAAAACCTAACACCCCCCACTTGACAATTTCTTGAAATCAAAAATTGTGAGTTGCCTGTATTTAAAACGGCCTGTATTATTCAGTCAAAAACTTCCTCAAAGAATTTCTGTGAGCGTGTTAATTAATTTTATAAGCGTAAGATAAGATACTATTAATAGAAATTATCAATAAATTACATTATTTGAGCTAACATATTAATAAAAATAAATTAAATTATATAAATCAAATGTAACCTTCATAGCTCTAACCACTAAGAAAAACTATGACACAAAATAAAAGAAAAAGTAAATGACATCTTGACAACTGACGTAATGTCAGATGAAAAGTAAACATTGAAAAATTAGATTTAATATTTTAAAACAGCAAAATCAAAGTTAATAAATCGAATAAGATCGATTATAAGGCTGCCAACAAAAATAGTTGTCGCCAAGGCGCGACATGAGACGTAAAAGGACATTTTATAAAAGATGAGGATGATTAGTAAAAGTGTAAGTATAAATCTCAGTACTGCATTAACAATATAAATAAATAATTATAATTGCATAAGTTGATAAAAAATGCTATGCAATAGCTTTACCGCGACAGGAGACTGCCGCGGTAAAGCTATTGCATAGCATTTTTTATCAACTTATGCAATTATAATTATTGCCATTAGTGCCACACGTCTTTTTTTTATGTAATTTAATTGATCGGATTCAATCTTACCAAAGGTTATCGTATTCCCCAGTATTAACTGGGTTGTAGAGGTCAGATAAGCAGTCGCTCCATGTGAAATACACTGGTATTCAGCTGTATCCGGTTAGAATGGAAACCCACCCCAACATAGTTGTGAAAAGGTGAGGCAGATGATGATCTCTAGTTGGTGGAAATCCAATATGGTTGCCACTAAAACCAAATAGATAGAAGCGAAATACTTATAAAAGTATTCTATTGCTAAACTGATCACAGTACGAAAATATATAGAAATAAATTTGAAGGTAGTTTCGGCAGAATTTGACGCTTTTCGTGAAATATGAGCTCTCAATTAAAATAGTTTTCAACGTTCCCAGTGTTCCTTTGAATTCTTCCAGGCGATCCAGAAGTGTTTGGAATTCATCAAAATGGAATCAAGTGATTCCATTTTGATGAATGAATTTGCGCTGGCTGAAATTTTGAACAGTTTTCATTTTAATCATTTAAAATACGCAATTTCAATCATACTAATGTTAAAGATCAAATTATTCTAGAGCAGTATAAATATTTAATCAACAAAGTCTTTTATTTGGAAAAACACGATCCGACATTAATTATTTTGCCCAAATATACTTAACGAAGCTTTACCCATTACATAAATCAATAAACAGCTGCGGTTTTTATTAATAACGTTCCACAGTACATTTACTTACCCATACACTGAATTGTAAACATATTTTTGATGACAAATTTAATATTTCATCCCAAAAATTGGCATCAACACACAACACATACCAGGCTCTTTATTAAGGGCGGGTCTCAACAACATAACTTTGTTTCTCCCAACCTTTTTCGCCACCATTTAAAAAGATCAAAAAGACGCTCTAAAAGCAATAATTAAAAGGAATATAGCAGCGAGAGTGTTCCGGCCAGCATAGCCCGAAGATCGGCCATTTAACCTTCTGACCCATTGTAATAAAGTTAGTAAGACGGGAATTTCATTAGTAAGCTGCGAAGGCGGACTCGCGATGACTTAACTTATTAAAGTATCGTTAGGGACACGTGACTCGTTAATAGCTTTGAAACGCACAGGTTGTCCAATCACTGGTTGAGGAGCAGTCTTAGGTGAAACAGTGGTGATTTATACGGAAGTATTAAAATTATTTGATGGTTAATAAAGGGGTGGTTAGGTATCATTGGAGATGAATTACCTAATGGAGAAGTTCTGAGGTTAAAGGGTGTGCGAATTTGGGATGTTTTAACTGTAAACGTTCCAATAATTATGTTCGTGGATATTTTTTCATTAGGTACAGATGTATCATAGTGTCCATCAATTAACTGTCAAATGGTTCCATTTTGTACCAAACCATAACCATTTGAAAGTTAATCGATGGACACTATGATAGCCACTGACATTTAAAAAGATACGCAATAGCCCTGCTGCCCTAACAGGTCAAGTGACTTGATTGATTCACTTCTAATAGTTTTGTGAATGTGGAGACGTAACTTCGAAGCTTATGTTTCGTCTCGATTGGCATAATTATATTGATAGCGTTGCAATGGCAACGAAAAAAACAAAGTAAGAAAAAAAATGATTTATTTGTCGCAGGGACAGGGCGTGCTAACAAAATGACATAGAAGTAAAGAATGTACAACTAATTATTATACATACTACATTTAGTACCTATACTATTGTATATAGTAGATGTTTTACAGAATTATTATTTTATCATCATTAGGTACATTCATAACATTGAATTGACCGCTTTATCAGTAACGACTACCGATATTCCCAAGAAAATATTACTAGCCAGTCTCACAGTCAATACTTAGATATATTTATTCACCCATAAAATGCAATAGATAAACAAAACATAGGGAGCTATAACTCTTCACGGATAATTCCCTCCGTGAAAAAGGTCGGTTATCTGTTCCAAGACTCCCGGATTTACTCTTAGACACAATTGGGTTTATATTTACTGTTTATTTACTTCCTTAGGAACGGGAAGACTAACGAGTTAGTCAAGTTCGCGAAAAAGCTTAAAGTTTGCTCCGAATAAAATATTGGACTTTAAAATTGAGGCAGGACATTATTTTAAATGTACGGTGTCTCTTCTGTTGTTATTTTCAAAGGATGATCCAGTACACCTTTTTTTTTAATGGTTGGAATACATCAAATGACTCCTCCCGCACTCGGCGGAGCGAAAGGAAGTGTCAGATTTCTATTGACTAAAATCCACCTATGTTCCTTCTTCGAATTCATTTACGTAAATAACTTTTAAATTGCAACTTATTTTATTATTATGTGCCTAAGTAACCAATGAATGTTCACGTAACACCCACTCCTATAAAGATCGGAGACTCTACACTCAAAGTTGTGGACGATTATGTCCACCTGGGACAAACGGTCCAGTTGGGTAGGTCTAACTTCGAGAAAGAGGTTGCGGGGACCCGCTAGATGCGAGACGCACGGGACCGGCCAATGTGGCGACACCTGGGGGAGGCCTATGTCCAGCAGTGGACGTCTTTTGGCTCAAATGATGATGATGATGATGAAGTAAACTCATTTTACTTAAACATATACATATACTTAGTTTAGTGCGGGATCCAAGACAGTTAAATCGTTTCTCTGGGACTTCGTCAAGCTTCATTGTCTCGGCTCTTCTCTTGTGGTTGCCACTGTTGATTCTGGCTAACAGGCGTTACAGTGTGGCGGGCTTGTCCCAAATTAAATAAAAAATATACTGCGGTGGAGGACGGATATTTTGACATTGTTCCTGGGCAATGTTACAAAATAATTATAATATTTTAAGCTGTTCTTCAATGATTGGCTCGAAATTGATGAAAGGCTCCTCTCCCTATCCCGTTGGGGCTGCAAGTTGTTCGCAAGACATACCGTGGCCTCGACATGAAGGGCTAAGAAGGAACATGGGTGGTTTTTAGTCAGTAGAAGTCTGACACTCCCTTTCGCTCTGTCCACGAGCGGAGGGGTTATTTCATGACTTTCCACCCGCCAATAAAAAAAAGCCTCTCCCCAGGACTTCCAGTTGTTTCGATTCTGGGTCAATGAGGACCAGTGGTCGCTGGTCTTATCTAGCTCGCCCCGTCGTCGTCTTCCACGAGGTCTGCCGCGATGCCTTCTGGCTGTGTCAAGGTTCCAGGTTTACAACATACAGAATAAATCACTAAAGTTGAAAATACATATCAGAAAGTATTGTTAACTGATTAATCCCTTATAGCATACTTGCAATGTAATAATCATGTAATGTGCGTATGTGCAAAAAGTCAAAGAAAACAGCACCGCATAATGAACAGGCATCTTCTGGGCTCGTTCGTTCTATCATAAACCTCATCCAATACCTTTTATCAGGCGTGATTGAGGTCAAGAGCAATAAAAAAATGTGAATATTTTTCTTCAAGAAAAAGAGCGATGCCAAAACAAACTAAACTGTCTAGCATAATATAGTACACATATTTATTATCTGACCCATTCGTTCATCCCGAATATTATGAAACAGATAAAAAATTATCACCGTATCGTCCAGGCAAGTTTAAACCTAGGTTTTATAGTGCTGGTCTATTTTTACGATATGCAGTAACAAATAAGCACCTAATATATTTTATGTTTCAAGATAGCTTATTCGTATTCCGTATGCTTCAGGCGATATGTTATGTTAGTGTTTTAGATTTATCTAGAAAAGACTGATTGGGCTTCGTTTCCTAGATGAAATCTTTTACATAACATAACATCACTTGTGTATTCTTTGAAGGGTTAGCAGAGGTATACCTAATCGTACACCCAAAACCACATTTCGCCAGTTATGTTTAAGTGCCATGAGGCGAGAATATTGCCATCAACCGGGCGCAATCCCAGACTCACTGACTGCTACTGAGAAATTCCTGATAGAAAAACCCGATAACACATTGCCCCAATAGGTTTGAAATCTATAAATAAACAGACAAACCAAAAATAAATGAAACCGATACTTTTAGTACAGAAAAAAGGCTACTGGTTGGTACCAGCAAGTTTTATAATGAATACATGACCCAGTTCTTTTGATCGAAACGGAATCAATGGGCCTGAAAAAACTAGGAACATAAAAGAAAATACTCCACAGAAACCCGAATTCAGTGGGTGAATTAAAATTATTTTTAAAACCCGCAATGACTATAGGCAGAACGCGAAGTTATGGTGGAAATTGTCAAATGCATACCCGCCATTAATTTTGATGTCGTGAAACAGGGGAACGCTGCCAAAAACTGTAAAATAATCCCTTAACTCCGAAACAATAGTCGTAAACCCAACCCCTAATACATTATTTGACTTGACTTACGAACTTTTATTTCAGTTGAAGAGTCCCAGTGTTTGACTGAGCTAAGTAATCACTACCATACAAGGGTAGTAGGAAGTGTTACAACTTCTTTTAGTCCGTACTAACGCTAATCTTGAAACTTTCTGTCGATTTGTTGTAAGTTTCTCCTTTCAGACGAAGAGTGAAAGAAAAACAGTACGTTCTTGCTGACTTCCTCATGTTCCTTTCTAGTTTTTTTCTAAGCATCTTTGTTCGAATGTGAAGTTTTCCTGTCCTAAAAACTGTTAGTGCAAAAGATATTTTAAACTTCTCTGTCTCAAAATGGCGGGTTAGTGCTGATTACCCCGTTCCTGTTTCCCCTTAATTATTTATCTGTATTATAATTGTGTTTATGTAATTATATGTTTATGTATATTTTTGTATGATTGTTCAAATATGTTTAGAATGGCTGAAAATTGTGAGTTAAGATTGACTGTACCATTTTTGAAATTTCGGGGCAATTGCGAAATAGTGTACTTTTCTAGTTATACAACATTGTTTCAATAACTTTCGGGGCGAAATAAGAGCGGGGGGAATCAGCATTAACTCAAAATGGTAATTATAGTTAATGATATTGGAACTAACTTTTCAGATTCAAACGCGGCCCTTTGCAACTGGGTAATTCTGTCAGATGTGATTGACTGTTAGGAACTTGTTATTCAAAGGTCAATAGTTGGTAAATGTGGAGGTTAACGAAAAGCGGTGGAACCTTACTAGACTGGCACCACTAAATAAACGTTATTTTAAATTAGATATCGTGTTCCGGAATGTTCTTCAAGTAAAACTGTTTTTGCAACAAAAGGTTGATTACTTTTTTGACAGTGGTCTATTGTGGCGGAAAATCATAGCCTTCCGTTAGGTAAATTAAGGAACTAATAATTTATTTAGCTTATTTATAACCAACTTATAATAACAATCTAATGTAGAGGTTTTAAATTGTCTGCATGCATTTATCAGCCGATCTACATAAATGTTATATAGATAAATAAACACTTTCATTTGCTGGAATAAGAAAAAGAGAAAATGTGTGTGTCCAAGTTTAGGTAAGTAAGGCAAACTTAAATAAATAAATATTTATTGTTTATCTAGAACACGGCAAAGTAGTATAATAAAACTGGCCAAGTGCAAGTCGGATTTGCACATGAAGGGTTCCGTACCATGCCATGTCGACGGCGCGTTCGTGATCCACGCGCGCCTCAAAGAGATGTCAGCAACATGGAAGGGGCCCGCAAGGGCCGACGCCCGTCGGGGCTGCGGGTTGTTCGCAAGAGATACCGCGGCCTCGACATGAAGGGCTAAGAAGGAACATGGGTGGTTTTTAGTCAGTAGAAGTCTGACACTATTTGATGAATTTCCACCCACCAAAAAAAAAACAAAAAGGGTTCCGTACCATCGTGGTAGGGAAGACCCCTTTAATTTTATTATTTCTTGTTAAAGCGGCAACAGAAAAACATAATTTGTGATAAGTTTGTTTTTCATAGTGTTTGTATGAACGACAAAGTTATATGTGCGGTTTTTTAAATGTGCTATATCTCAAAAACTATTTACTACATAATATCGTTTAACCCAATTTTATTGAAAGTTTACATTGCAATCTACAGCATTTATTTTTTAGATTTTTCACCTTCTCAGTTTAAAAGTTAGAAGGGGACACACACATTTTACCACTTTGGAAGTGTCTATCTTTCAAACGATTGACTTTGAGAAAAAATGGTTTAATGAATCTTAATGTAATTTTTAAAGACCTGTCTATAGACACCCCACCCTACAGGTATATGTTTGATTTAAAAAGTTTTTTTTAGTTTCAGTTGCCCCCCTCAATCTTTAATTTTTGTATAAAAATCACAGAATACATCTACAAATCAAGTTTCAACTGTGTAGTCTTAATAGTTTCCGAATAAAGTGGCTGTGACATACGGACGGACAGACAGACATGACGAATCCCGAAACCCTAATGAAGCACAATAATAAACTTTCTTAATCCAGTTAGTGGGTGCCGTACTGCTCTCCTAGATAGGTTTTAAAATAACCTGTATTTAGGAGAAAATAATGTAATTAAATATTTAGCGCTCTCAAGAAACATGCATATTATTATATTGCGGAAAGCTAAGACTTGAACATAAAATATTCAGTAGAACCTTATAATAAAGTAGTAGGTAATACTTAATATTAAAACAGCACATTTACGGTAGATTTTCAGTATAATAATGAATTTAGTTCCGGAATGTTGTTAGGGGAGCAAGCTTTCAATTTTCCTTTAAACTATAGTATCGTGACGTCAGGTAAACGTTGCAAGTTTATAGAAGATTATGTACTCTCGTTATAGAGCAAGAGCACTTCTGTCAGGAAGGAGCACTCCTGAATCAAATTAGAATATTTAATATGAATAAAGGGAGTTGCAGTGAGTGAGACCTAACAATTTATAGGTGATGGGTTCGAACCCAAGCTGGCACTAAATGAGATTGGCAAACGTGTGTTTAGCCAATATCTGTGTTTATAAAATTTCTGTAACAGATATATATACACCATATGGATAAAATTACTTTAGCCTTAGTGACAAAAAAAAGTTTTTTGTAAACCTTTATAACTTGTGTTAAGTTAAGACTGCTGAGCAATATGATGCACCTTTAAATTTTTGTTATAGAAGATTTATATCACTAAATGACATTTTCATTATTTTTGTACATTCTGCGGCACAGGCTTATACAATTTTTGGCCATCTCCTCTTGTGCAAATTATGTCACCAACACAACTCAAAACAGTGTAGTAAAACATCGTGGGGAAACCGTTTTTAGTTATCCAAGAGGCGAGAATTCCTTTTTACAATATAAAATGACTAAGTTTTGAAAATTTGTGTTCACGAAAAGATGGAAAAAAAATTACGAGTTCACGATTTTCCATAGAAACAACCAATAATGTTTTTACATAAAACTTTGCAGCCAACTTTTTTTTTGTATGCACCACAGACAGGCTTGCCTGAAGCAAAGCGGTGTCCCCAATTAGTATCCGTTTGTTGATACACTTCGGTATTATGAGGTTCCTTAGCTATTCCCGAATAATATACATAATAGCCACTTGGGCCCCGATCCTCTCAAGTCGATTAAGTCAGCTCATTGAATTAGCTAGAGATGTGATATGGCTGTATTATACAGGGTACTTGATAGTGATGTGCCTGTATGGATAAGTCTTTGTTTGATGAATTTATATCACTTTTTCTGTAAATCTCAAATAGTTTTAGTGTTGACCCCATTGACAAAATCAGATACTATTTTTACATTTTAATGAATAATAATATGTTGTATTCATTAAAAATGTTAAAATTGTATCATGTTTTTGGCAACTCATGTTTAGGTAGGTAGGTACTCATGGCTTAAAGATTTATATGGCTCGTTTCTTGTACATACCTAGGTTTTATTCATCAGCCCAGCCTTTTTTTACATTGTTGGAGTTGCTCGGTTCACAATGCAGAATGTCAGAATTTTACTCGCAGCTACTGCCAATAATTTAATCCCCGGAACTCAATTACAAGGGGTAGGCGGTAAGGACGTATTGTCAGCATTTCGGCTTTTGAATTTCCATGGGCATTGATAAAAAGTCAGATATAGTAAAAATATGCCCCTCAATTGTACAACACACTATCGGTAGGATTTCGTAAGAAATTCCTAATCCATTTTGCTTTATATGTTTAAATCATTGTCTCTATAGCGTAAATAATGCCATTATTATTGTTATATTGTCAAATTAAAAGGCATTCCCCTTGCAAGTGTGAAACGCAGTTACCTAGCTAGTGCCCGGTTTTTTACTTAAGTCAAGATTATATTAAACTAGCTGTTGGGAACAGCTAGTTTAATATATGCATGCGTATATGCATGCGTTGCAATGCCATTTTTTGTACCTACATACCTACTACCTACTACGTTGTATATTGTTGACATTATGACGTATGGTCTGTTTGAAGTTGACACACTAACGTCACTGAATTGTTTTGCCTTCCCGGAACCTCTCCGCTAACACTTGAACTTTATACAATAGCAATAAAGCTCAAATTGACTTTACGTTTTAGTTCTAAGAAAACGTTTGTATGGGAAAAAGAAAAGGGCTGTTTTTAGGACTTTTCCGGCCATTTTTCGATTTTTTCTCGCCGTAAAAACCATCCTTGAACTTCAACGAACATTTAAAAAAAAGAATTGGCCAAATTGGTCCAGGCGTTGTTAAGTTATGCGCTTACCAACACATTGAGCGATTCATTTTTATATTATAGATTAATCTCACTAGGTATTGAATAATCATACTTTATGTAAAACAATCTAAATCGTGCATAAGACTGTGGTTTACGTTGATATTTCCGTGGCTCGTCATAATAAACAAGACAATTACCGCAAATATGTAAACTTAAAACATTTATTCGTTTAGTTAGATTCAAGACCGCAGTATAACCCGTAATGAATGAATCACACCATGATGGATGATTCACACTAACAAGCAAAAGAAAGTGAAAGATATATATTTGATTGTTGACTTCATCCTTTCTCGCGGGATCCCAACGGGCACCTAACCAAAAGATAAATGACCGTGTCTGAGCGAGTATTATCCACAAAAGTTGTATACTCAATCATAAAACGTACCTTCATAGTTACAACTAAGTATAATTAGATAGAATATCCCGCAGGGAAGCAATCACATTACAGAAAATTGTATGATGTAGTAAATTAGGTTTGTGTAAAAATTAACCACCCATAGAAATACTGATGTGTTCTTCCGTAGGTAACAACATCCTCATCATCATTCTCCTGCCCTTATCCCAATTCATTTGGTTTCGGCGCAGCATATCTTCTTCTCCCATATTTCTGTATTCTCGTCATCTCTTTAGACACCTCCTTTCTCGTCATAATTATCATCCTGTATATCCATCGTTCCTTTGGTTTTTTCTTTAGGTAAATAACGACATTTCTATTGTAATTCTCGCTGGTAATGAAACAAGAGACAGTGACCACATGTCCCGATACACGTCACCAATTAGAAGTGGGGCTACTGAAATGAATTCAATTTGTTCATAGCTCACCGCACGCGCACTACAACGCGTTCCATAGATTACCGTGCATCGAATGTAGGAGAAAAGTGTAAAAATATTGAAACAGCCGTCGTAAAATTTAACGGTTTAAAGCCTTTATAAAGGAATGGGAGAGCAGTCCAGATAATAGGACATAAATTCGACGTTTATATTTAAGTATAGAAAGTTTAGTGTTATTATATTTGAAAGGAACTGGTAGGTATGAACGAATTCTGTTTGTTTTTAAGCTTGTATATTTCATTTTAACGTCGTGAAAATGTAAATAAGGGATTATGAAAGCTTCAATTACATCAGAATTGTAGTTAGGAAAGTTACGTTGACCCGACCCGGCAATAATGGCAGATTATCTTTAGGGCTCGCCCAACACCACTCCCATTTTACGAGTGATGGGGAAATATCATGTTCAAGTTAATTCCCTTGAAGCCGGCAAAAATGTGATAAAATAATGTGATAAATGACCTTATCTAGATCTGAAGGCACTTAATGGTGACTTGATTACAAATTTAGTTGCTCTTCACGTGTTTATCGGTGGTGGTAGATGTGTCAGCAGAAAGAGTTATTTAATAAACATTTGTTATTCACAGTTTTACCTCTAAAAGTTTTTTAGATTTTATAAATATTTTTTTATAGATTTTTAATTTTGTTTATTCTACATAAGAGTTCGGGAATATAAGATTAGGGTGTAATAAAACTCGGTTGTGTAAAAATAATATACGATAACCCTAAATAAATTAGGATAAAAGCTCATGATTGATGTTGAGTTAGGAAATAAGTATGTCTTGACATTAAAGTTACCGTTCGTCATTAAACTTAGTTCAATTCAAAGGATCGAAATAAATGGTTCAATCGATTCAGATTTCTGCCAAGCAAGCAACCTGACTTTGAAAGGTCTGTTCATCATAGACTTTGCGAAAATTATCCTAAAATTAGAACTACGATATTTCAGATAATAATATCCAAGGAATATTCGGGCGATTAAGATTTCAAATATTCTCGAACCATAGATCTATTCTACGAACTAAACTTTACGATATATACTCGTATATATCGCCTCCGCGAATTCCGGAATCGTACTGTTTATATTATACCGGTTATATATTTTTTTCACAAATATTGTATGATCTGCATTAATTTTGTCACTTAAATAAATAATGTCGTGGGATGTTGTATGACTGTATCAAAACTCGAGTCAATTGCCGCTGGATCCACAGTCGCGCGGTTAACCTTACGGGTCTTTGTCAATACCACTAATTGCATAACTTTAGGGCGTGACTGTACTGTATGTTTGAACTTCTGAAGCCACTTTTGTAATGGAAACCCGACGACTACAGGTTTAATCATAAACGCACTAGTGAGATACTAGGCTACCCATTTTCATTCAATTTTATTTGACGTTGAGACTGCGATTGGATACATTTGTCGAATTTTAATATCACTTTTGGAAGACAGAAGAATTCAGAGGAAAATAATAAACATATTACATTAATAGCAGCTACAGTCAATACCATTTCTGCAGATATTAAAGATTCCAGTACAAAACGACTATAAACAGGCTTAGTTCCAACTTCAGTTTATGCTCAAAGAAATTCTAAACAGAAAATCCCATTTTGTCCGACTTTATTGAGGGCAATCCAAACTGATAGCGGGGTTACGGATTTACCCAACGCCCACTACTAAGCGTAGATAAAAATTAAGGGATTTACGTAGGTTCGGCATAAAAACACAGACATAACATCATGCTGGAATTTTCAGACAATGAAGGTAGGGGTAGGGGTGTTAATAACACACAAATTCTTCGTTAATATGACTATTAAAAAATGGTAATAAAAACTTTGTAATTATGCCAACCTGGGTATCGACGCCCAGAACAGATCCAATACAAATACGAGTAATACAGACAATAATAATGGCAATATTATTTGTAATGATGGTGATGATGACAAAGATTGTAAAAACGGTATCCTATATATATATAGAGTCATCTCGTCATTCACCATGAATTTTATTGGTGCGTAACCTCATTAGTTGAACGAACTATAATTGACACACCGGCTGACCTGTCAATTAAATGCGCTCATGGGTTTCGTTCGTTCTTTCTCTGAAATGTTCGGTCACCATTGTAACGAACAGTGATTTCATTTTTGCAAAGTTATACTAAACTTTATAAGAATCAAATCACAGTTCGTTTCAACTCACTCCAATTTTCTATAAGATTCGGCTGTTATGGCTTTTTTAATTACCCTAATTTAGGCACAATTTCGCGCATGACTATTTTATGTCATCAAGTGTCACGCATCTCGTCTCTCTTCTAAATTATAGTGGTCAAACACGATGCTTAGTTAATTCTAAAATGTTATACATAGGCTCAACTCTAATTAGTACATCCGATATGATTCTCTGTTGTCATGACATGTAGCGAGCTCTCGCGATCTACACATTCAAAATGAATTGTTATAATTTTCTTTTCAATCTATTAAGGCTGGAATAGACTTGCTTTTAAAACATTTTTGCTCATTTGTACCTTTCTCTCCTAATATAAATCACAACGTATAAATTGTTAAAAATAAAGACGTTGCCATGCTTTTGTAATATTATCTACAAAACATGTGAATGGCTTTAAAGTAGGCTTTCCTTTGCTCGACCTCAGAAAAAATATATATGAGCAAAGATACCGAATAGATATAACCGAAGCTTCATCAAAATATGATATGATTTTCTTTCAGAATCTCTGATGTGATGGATGCATTGGAAGGCTTCCTTTACAAATATACGTGACTCGAATGATTCTGGTAATTGAACAACGAGCTTCCTTTATATTGATTCCTTTTGTAGATACGTGTTTTTTCGGGTAGCGTACCACGTCTGGATAAATAGAAGGATTTAATAAACGGACAACCCACTTACATAAGTAGTATTATGTAAGTAGGTAGCTCTAATAGTTTGTCTACGTAATTCTGGGTTGGTAGGCAACTTTGTGTCTGTTATTAATTTAATCAGTGCGATTCGCAGTAGGTATATTTATCGAACAATTTGGTCAATGCCTATAATATTATCTCAAGGCGTAAATCATTAGAATGAATTTCAAAATTAGTCTCAAGGTTTTTATACTTTTCGTACGTCAATCGTCTTCGTTGTCAAATCAAGTAATAACGTACTATACGATACGTACCTAAAACAACATCGCATCAGTTTTGATATAAATCTCTACGTGAGTAAATAAATATCTTATCATCTACTTTAAAAAAACTTCATTGATAACTTAAATCCAACTTTCTTATCAACCATCTAAAAAGTTAACATACCTGAACAAAACAAGCCGACGAACAAAACTGCAGTCAAACTCCACCGCATGTTGAAGATTTTCAACGCAACTTACACAATACACGTCATAGAGAACGTAAGCAACGTTCCTTGTACGAAACTTGTAGTTATTGTATACGAGACGAAACTTTTACGCGGAGAAGTGTACGGTGAGACTGGAAGCGGCAGTCTGCGACGGTACCGAACGATGAACTACCGACGAACCGCGATCATCCGCCAGGAACGAACTCGCAACCTTTTGACACGCATGCGCCAACTAATGACCTCCCCCCTATTAAAAATGATAATAAAACTGCTCTCAAGTGTATCTAATCATTGGTTGCGGCGTGACATAACGTAGAATAGGTTGAAAAAGTTAAAATTTGCCAATAACAAAATTACATTTTTGTTTTGTTGAACGTTTTATTGAACTTAGCTCGATATCCTGATATCAAGCAAGTTCAAATAAAAGTATTTTTTAGAAAGCTTTTATTTTTGTATTTATGACCCCTGAACCGTTACTGGACTTAACATGAAAATAACTTATTTATTCCCAAGATTGTATATTTGAAGCAATTAATTGTGTATGGGGAGCTCCAGATGTCCATAGGCGATGGCCGTTGTTGACCGTTGGAGTAGTCGTGTTCTTGCGTGGAAATCATGAAAGTTTATGGTGGGAGTACACCCTCAGGATAGGTTGAGCAACAATCTCAGGACGAGGCCCGCACGTCAAGGGACTAGTCCGGGAAAAGGGAAGACCCATTAGATCCCTAGATCCCGCTGCCCCCGACGCAAGTGTTTGAGGGAACTCCGGTGTGGTTTAAGCCAGTACGAGTCTGTCAGACCTCTCCGCTCTCTCCAGGATAGAGGACATCCATTGAGGATGTCCACATCGAGAAAACAAAAGCAGCGATCTCCGTAGGGTGACTGGATGAATGAAAATCTGGATGAAAGTTACCGAGAATCGAATTAAGTGACGTGCGATTGAAGAGCCTGCCCAGCAGTGGACATAGGGTTTATATCGTAGCATATCATCATCAGCCGATGAACTATAGTGCTACAGGCTGATGATTACATGTAATGACGATCGATCACATAATCAACTTTGTGATGTCACCTTGTTTACCACATAATGTAGATAAGAAGTATGCCACTTCATTTTTTAGGAATAAAGGCTATGTTACTAAAAAAAACAACCGACTTCAAAAACACCAAAAAGTGGAAAATAAACTTCTGAAGAAAAATCAGCTTCTGAAGTCGGTGACATAATTTGTTTGTTTGATTTCGTTTCTTTGCCACCGACTTCAGAAGCTGATTTTTCTTCAGAAGTTTATTTTTCACTTTTTGGAGTTTTTGAAGTCGGTTGTTTTTTTTGCAAAAAAGTTTTTCCATTTTCAGTTGTAGCCCTATACAAATATTTACTATGCACTTAACATTCAACCAAGAAACCTAACCCTTAACCTTCAAGGTTCCCTTATTATTGCTTTCAACTCTTAACCGTTGAGGAGTAGTACCTACCATCATCAGCTCATCAACATGAAGTGATGACTGCTAGATGCGAATACTTGAATAGCGTCAGAAAAAGCACAAAACAAGTAATACGTGCATGAAATTTGAGGGTTGCCCTCGATTTCACTGGGATTCCATCACCAGGTCCCGGTTTCTATATCACGGTACCACCCTTGAAATATATCCTATACAATAAAAAAAATAATCATCAAAATTGGTTCATAATCGACGAAGTTATTAGCACACACATTATCGAAAAATGTTCACAAATTTAAAAAAATGTTCATAAAATGAAAAGTACTGAGTCAAATAATGTCAAATTTTTATGGGACCTAATGGCAATTATTACGCATCAAACTAAAAAAGAATCACATAAATCGGATCATAAATCTCGGCGTAATCGGTGTACATACATAGAAAAAAAAACCTAAAGATCGAATTGAGAACCTCCTTCTTTTTTGGGAAGTCGGTTAAAAAAAAACAATGATCTGATCATGATTTGAGACGCAGTGATAGCCTAGTGGTGTGACAGTCTACTGTGCCTGCTCAATAAAATGAACAGCCGTATTTAATTTATATTTCGTATACAAGACGTGTCTACTATACGTAGCATGTACAGTGTGCCACAAGCCACAACTACCCACGAAACTTTACTAAAGTTAGTCTTCAGAACCATACAGGCTTCTTTGAAATCTGTTCGTAATATGAACCCTCACTGTCTCGTAACTTTTAACAATTTAAAGACTATTATACTTAAATATTAAACTTAGCTTCCCGTCTTAGTACGGGAATTAATTTAACATACGTTCGTGTCAACTTAAGAAGTATAACCATAAAATTGACTTTACATCATCATCTGCCTAGCCTTTTCCCAACTTTGTTAGGGTCGGCTTCCAGTCTAACCGGATGCAGCTGAATACCAGTATTTTACATGGAGCGATTGCCTATCTGACCTCCACAACCCAGTTAATTCTAGGTAATACAATGCTCTTTGGTAAGACTGGATGTCTGAATTTCAGGTCACTGACTACCTGTAACGACTGCCAAAGATCTATATATGGCAGCCGGGACCAACAGCTTAACGTGCTTTCCGATGCACGAAGGAAACTCGGTATGTCGGGCGGTCACCCATCCACAGACCGACCTAGGCAAGCACAGCTTCGACAGATCGACCCGAGTGGCAGTTCTTATTAAGCCACGAGCTCCTCTAAAGCCACGAGCTCTTTAAAATTGGCTTTACATAGCATCACATACTGCCAGCCAGCTTCTTTGTTTCCCGACCAGTATAATCTAGATCTCTTCAAAGTTCGAGTGAATCGGTTTCTTCTAGATAAGTGTCCACCCTTGGCCACGTCATCGCTTTCATATCAGGTGAGTTGTGGCCGAACATAAGCCTATTCAGTATTTAAAAAAAGACTGTAACGTTCCCACCACTGGGCTACAGTGTTCATCTCTGCGAGAGGGAAGAGAATGGTCTATAATCTACCACACCCGGCCCAGTGCGAGTTGGTGGGTAGGAGTTCTAGGACATGCCTCTTTCCTCACGATGTTTTCTTGCACCGTTTTGAGTGTATAGTCCAGTCAAATAAGCCAAAAATTAACTCAGAGTCAAAGTCAAAGTCAAAGATCTTTATTGTGAGACAGTGGTTACAAAGTTGTTACTGTGTTAATTTTGATGTGCGGTTGCACTGCTCCACCATGTTAGGCATACAATAGTTTAAAACATTTTGTTTTATTTATATATTTATTCAAACATTTTAATTGAAATGGTAAAAAAATAATATTTTGCATCAAAACATAAAAACAGTTTGGCACTCAACTCAACTCGAGTCTGTCGGACAAAAATTCATTTATTGTATGTATAATATGGTCTATTTACCAAGAAGTCATTTAATTTTTTCTTAAAAGAATTTATATTTTCGATTTCTCTTAATTGCTTAGGAAGCTTATTATAAATTCGTGATGACATTCCGAAAAAACTTTTAGATAGTAGGGCTGTTTTTGAGGGCATGTTATTTACTACTTTGTCGGCATGTCGACGGGAGTGCAGGTTACCAAACTTTTCCCTATTGGATTTTACGAATGCAGCGACCTCATAGATATAAAGGGCAGGAAGGGTTAAAATCTTGAGCTTTTTAAAATATGGCATACAGCTATCTGGGGCACGTATGCCACAAATAGCTCTAAGACATTTCTTTTGAGCCCTAAAAGCGAGTTCCCTGTCTGTAGCATTACCCCAATAAATTAGTCCGTATCTAAGCGTAGACGTCACATAAGCATGATAGGCGGTTAGTACTGCTGTTTGATTTACAATCTTAGATAGTCTATATAAAGCGTAGGAAAATTTATTTAGTTTTTTACACACCGTGTCAATTTGCCTTTTCCATGACATATTTTTGTCAATCCATAGTCCTAAGAATTTGATGTTGTCTGTTTCCTCTATTTTTTTCATTTCATAATTTACATTTAATGTCAAAGAGGTTTTTCTTTGGGAATAACTTACTATTTTTGTTTTATCTAAATTTATTACGAGATTATTACACGTTAACCAATTTATAATGTCATTCAAAGTATCATTTATGTCATTTTCAAATGTGTTGATGTCAGTAGGAGAAAATACAGCAGTGCTATCATCAGCAAAAAGAACTAATGGAATTTTCACGGCTCTTGGTAAATCGTTTATATAAATAAGGAACAGCAAGGGACCCAAAACACTTCCTTGTGGCACCCCATATGTGACATTTGTCGGGTTTGATAAATACTGCACTTCACTTTTCGTCGCAAAAGAAAGCTTATTTATTTGAGTTACTTGTAATCTCTGGCTTAAATACGATTTTATCAAGTCTAGAGCATTACCCCGTATGCCGTACTTATACAGTTTTCCGAGCAGTAATTTATGATCCACATGGTCGAATGCTTTGGTCATGTCCATGTACATAGCCGTTACTGGTGTCCTATTGTTCATATTTTTGTAAATCCTAATAAGAAGATCGTAGATGGCCATATTGATAGTCTTGCTTTTACGAAATCCGTTTTGTTCACTGGCAAAAAGATTATATTTTTCAAAATAGTTATAAATGCTATTGTAGATTACTTTTTCAATGATTTTGGAAAAAATAGGGATTAAAGCTATTGGCCTGTAGCAAGACATATCCTGCTTTTTACCCTTTTTGAATAAAGGCTTGATGATTGATTCAGAATTTTGGAGTTTGAGACACCCATATAAAAACTCGTATAAACTTGTATTTTGACATCCTAAAAGTTGTCTCAACACTCACGTATGGTAGGGTGTCCGCCTCTATAAAAAAAATACATACACACGAATAGAGAACCTCCTCCCTTTTGGAAGTTGGTTTAAAATAGGGATGTTTTCTAACTAAAAAAATAATATCAACATGATAAAAATATGATATCAACTTTTAGGATGTCAGAATACAAGTTTATACGAGTTTGTAACTGGGTATCTCAAATTCAGAGGTGAAATTACTTATTTGACTGGACTAGTAGCAGTGGTGGACTTTTGTTTTTAACTAACCAAATTTTTTTTCAAGATTCAGCGATAAAGGAACCCCCATATCCTTAACCAGGTATTGTAGAAAAAAAAATCTGGGGAAAATCAATCGATATTTCAATGAATCCTGAAAATATTATAATTATTATTATTTATATCGTTGCGCCGACCCCAAATAAATTGGGATAAGGGCAGGAGAATGATGATGATCGTAAGAAGTTGAAGGAATGGGGGGAGGCCTTTGCTCAAGACTGGGACAATACGGGCTATAAAAAAAAATGATCACTGATACCTCGGAAAGCACTTTAAGCGGCTGTCATCTCTAGACCAGTCAACCGAGAGGTATTGTATTACCCAGTACTGACTGAGTTGTGGAGGTCAAATAGGTAGTTGCTCCATGTAAAATGCTGGTATTCAGCTGCTTCCCGTTAAACTGGAAGCCGACACTAGCACAGTTGCAGAAAGCTAAACGCTTTTGAAACTAGAAAGGCCCCTTATAGCAAATCGTTTTTTCTTTCGTGTTTGTTATTGAATGATTACTTTTTCACTGATAATATTATTATGTTTGTTTGTAAATAAATAGAACATTCACACTAGATTGTATCCACGTCTATTAGACATGTCTTACTGATTATAAGGCTAGACATATTGCCTATCTAAAGAACACATCATTAATTTATCCTTCATAGAAAAAAATAGAATCGTGAATGAAAAGATAAGGTCGTCTTTCTATCTACACTAATATTAAAAGAGGAAAGATTTGTTTGTTTGTTTGTAACGAATAGGCTCCGAAACTACTGGACCGATTTCAAAAATTCTTTCACCGTTGGGAAGCTACACTATCCCCGAGTGACATTGGCTACTTTTTATCCCTGTATTCCCACGGGAATGGGAACTACGCGGGTGAAACCGCGTGACGTCCTCTAGTCTTTAATAAAAACAAACAGACTTTACAATTTAAATTGAAGAAATTGTGATGATTCTGAACAACATGTCGGTCAAATACGTGAAGAGTTTGCAAAACGGGGTGACAAACTACAGCGTAGGTAGTTCGAAAGAGATACCGCGGCCCCGGACACAAAGGGTTAAGAAGGAACATGGGTGGTTTTTAGTCAGTAGAAGTCTGACACTCCCTTCCGCTCCGCCCACAGCGGCAGGAGTCATTTGATGATTTACAAACCGCCAAAAAAATAAATTATAGCAAGTTATAGAAAATCTAACACGACAAATTTTAGAAAAACATGAAACAATAAACATTTAAAAATACAAAAAAAAATTAGCCCACCGGTATCGGGAACAGGGTCCAAGCTACGAGCCGTGTCCAGGACTACCGTTTTCTGGATTAAATCCTTGATGCTGCTGCCTAACGAGAGCCTCATCAATTGTATGTCGAGGCTCTTGGTAATTAAACCATTAGCTATAAATTATATTAACAAAGTAAAAAATATTATTTTAACAAAGTGATTTGAAGAAAATAAAATAAAATACATTAGGAATAACACCTAAAAAAATGTTCGGGCATAATATCTCGAACATTTTTGATTTTTACACACGAATGCTACCTGACAAGCGGGCGTATGAACACTAGACATACTTGTTACAAACCTAAGGAGTATTATACTATGATTTTCATCGTCTTATCTCATCGTTCTATTCTTCATTTCTAACGACCGTGAAGCTTTCGATAAAAATGAGGCTATCGATTGATTAATTTCTTTGATAAACGTACACACTATCGAAGGTTTTATTTTAACTTAAAAACAATGTAATTTAGTCAGATATTAATCTCAATAGTTAAGCGTGTAACAGTGAGTAGGTATCTAGTTATTATCTTTAGTTTCCTTGCCTTTTATTTGTTCCGGGTTAGAAAATCTTCATGGATGTCCTCCGCTTAGGGGCGAGCGGAGGGTCAGACTCTGACTAAAAATGACCCCGGTGTTTCCTTCCCACACTTGCACCGGGGACCATGGGAACTAGTGCGCCTTCCACGATCAGCTTGTCGCCGTGTAAAAATCGGAAATTCCCTCCGCGTCATAAAGGGGCACAGGCGGATCATTACGCGCCACCACCTCGGGTCCAGTTATACGAAGGGCTGCGAACATCTCCAAGTCCGCTGTCCCTCTGGACTAGCTTACACAATAGGGTAGTTGAAAAAAAAACTAATTATTCCGTCAGATAGATTTTCAA
Source organism: Diarsia brunnea (assembly GCA_949774965.1). Lineage (NCBI taxonomy): Eukaryota > Metazoa > Arthropoda > Insecta > Lepidoptera > Noctuidae > Diarsia > Diarsia brunnea. The sequence goes on along the minus strand of OX458999.1, from coordinate 8,410,958 downwards.
AAAATATGAAACACAAATTTTAAATTTTTTCACGAAAACAAAAAATTAAGACAACAAATATACCATTAACCTTACTACTATCATGAATGCGAAAGTTTGTGATTCAAACATATGATACTTTTCATCCCTATAGTACGATTACGTGGGACAATAATCGAAGCCGCGGGCCTAAGCTGATTCATAAACGTTCCATATTTTCCTTATTCGCAAAGCCGACTGCAAGCAGCCCTACTGTCTGCCAAGTAATTTTGGGTCAGCAAGTGAGTGGCCCTCATAACTTATACCACTTGGAAGAGCTACACGAAGAGACTGCCAAGTTTCTTGCTGTATGCGTCAATCCGAACTGACCTACAACGGGAGGATATCCAAAATAGTTCTTCACTTTAACGGCATATTATGTATCTATACGAAATAGTGCGTATAATGCATTTATTTGGATCACTGGGAGCTGTGGCGTGACTTGAAATAAATAATAGTATTTTTTTGTGTTGTTATGGTTAAAATATCTACAACGTTTTAATAATGTATAACAGCCACTTCAGAGAACAATGCCCGCTTACATCACTTTTAACATAATTCATGATTATTAAAAATCATAATACATTTCTGCCTCTGTCATCTTCAGATGTTTAACGAAAATAGATAGTTTTTATGTTTGCACATGGTCCATAATTTAGCCTTCGAATTGATGAATATAATACCCAATTTTTTTCTTTTATAATCCGTACCTTAATTACGAAATCAGCCAAAGGGTAAAACTATTATAAAATTTTTAAAGGTAACTTGCAATGACATCATAACAAAAAGGCCGTCAATTTCCCCTCGAAAATCGCTGAACACATTCTGAAACAATAAGGAACCAGGAATGCTACTGTTAATTTTACTACGTGCAATTACCGTTGGGTCGACTAACACCCTTTCTGGTGTCATGAGGTTAAATTGCTTGAGGGTTGCGACCCTTTCACAGGGCTTCAACCACAGCCGGCTCCTACAGGTAACTCATTAGATGGCCCATAGTGGCATACGTAATGGCTTTGATGGTTAAATACGAGACGTGAACAAGGGATCGGTGCTCTTTTGAATTGATATTTGACACGCTTTGGTGTAATACCTTATTATCTTAAAATATTGTTGGAAAACGTATACAAGGTGTAAACTGACCCATCAAAAAGTCGTGAACAAAGCCTTTTGTACATCAAACTAAGTAACAAGGTATATGCAAAAAGATATTGCTGGAAAACAATTTTTTTGGGTTAAAAATCACGTTGACCCTAGAACTCAATGTAACGCTCTCAAGACATTGTGATGATGGATGTATTATTTAGAAGGCTACAGTATGGTGGTAAGAACTTACAAAGAAAATGCAATGATGGGGAGAACAAGTGCCTTTCGGCTTCGTTAAGGTTATTTTTACACCCATAATATAAAAACGACGGCACGGTTGGCGTAGTGGCTAAGCGATTGGACTGCTGCGCTCCGTGTCGCGGGTTCGATCCCCGCACGGAACAAATATTTGTATGGCCTGCAGATAGTTGTTTCGGGTCTGGGTATTTGTGTATGTGACTTTATATGTTTGTGAATGCACCCACGACACAGGAGAAATTCCTAGTGTGGGGCAACGTTTATAAAAAAACAACTTAATAACAAAGCGGCCGGTTTCACTACCAACGATTAAGTTCTCGTTAACTTAACTACTTAACTACTTACTTACAAAAAGGAACTGCAGTTTTGGTCTTTGATTTTTTAAACATTTTTTTTTTAATAAAGTCTAATTGTGAAGTGTCATAGTACATTCCGAGTGAAAACAAAGACGCACAAAATTCCTAACATAAACATAAAATCATCCTTTTTCGCCATCATCGATCTTCAGCTAGGCAATGATCTAGCTCACCCGTCCGTCCGTCTTATGACGACAGACCATGTCGACGGCGCGTTCATGTTCCAAAGAGATGTCAGCAACTTTGAAGGGGTGCAAGGGCCAACGCCTGCCCGGGCTGTGGGTTATTCGAAAGAAATACTGTGGGTCTGGACACAAAGGGCTAAGAAGAAACATGCGTGGTTTTTAGTTAGTAGAAGTCTAGAAGTCATATAATTATGATGATCTACCAAACCCCAAAAAAAAACTCTGTTACTAGTCCTCTCATCAGACAACTCCTTTCTTACCATATTATTGATTTTTTACACAGTCCATCCATGATTTTATGGTCTTCCTCTTCTCTTATACCCATTAACATTCATACTTGAAACTTGCCTAACTTACATAATTATGTCGGGCGGTTAGCCTACCAGACACAACACCCTGTGTCTGGTCGAAGGATCTTCCCGTTTCTATGGGGCATGAGGAACTTTACACCCTGTTCCTCATACTCCCCAAATACGTAATAATACGGCGTGACGATCTGGGCTCATTATTAATTGATGGTCGGAGACGGCAAATGTTAAACAAACTTTGGCAAGCCATGCGTGGGGTTTGCCTAGCGGTGGGACAGAGAAGGATGAAATCAAACTCTGGGATCTACAAATTGCATGGCAATGCAGAGTAATTCTCGAAGTTAAATAATTAATGTATGCGATTACAACATTTTAGGCCAAAACAAGATAATATTATCACCACGATCCTTGAAAACTTACAATAACAGAGATTATCATCTTATCGTTGCATCCATTTTATCACGATCAGCTATCCACATCCTTCGGCAAAAAAAAATATTACCTTTGATGATAAAATTAAGGTTTGATCATGCAAAAGTTAAGCTTATCATATTGATAATCTAGTTCGCCAATAGTTGTCAGGTTATTATAAAAGCAAACGAATTTGCAAATATTGCACAGTAAGGGAGCGATCGATCTAGCAATATGTTGAAGTTCGCCATTATTTTAGCTGCTGTGGCAGGTACGTTGATTTATTTAATTATCTATAATATTTTCTTTACACATTATTTTTTCATAACATATGCCTAAATACTGTGATAATGAAACATCATAATTTGCAAAAAATCGAGGGACAACCTAAAGGGTGTAAAAGTACCCCTAACAAAGATGTGCATCTGGATTGAGGGCCCATTTTTTTAAACCTTGCCAAACGAAATAAGACTCATAGGGAAATTACTTAAAAATAGTTAAAACTTAAAGCATAGGGCCACGAATTTCTTAAACGTGAATTAAAAATGTTATGATTAAATAACTTGGGCCCTCAATCCAGACGCGTGCATAAAGTGACATAGCCTAAATCTCAGTAAGTCCTATCTTTGGGTTCATAATTTTTATTCAGGAATTTAGTTAAGAATTTCTTAAAGATTTTAAGAAATTCCCAAATCTGTAGAATGTGACATTACAGATTTATGGCGGTATTTCTAGGGCCCTCAGTTCAAATGTGTCTGTACTGAGGAATCTGCAAAACATGGATTTATCTGAAGAAATACATAAATGCGACTTTAACATGTTTTACTTAGACACTTAGGTGAATTAGTTAAAAAGAAATAATGACGGAAAAGTTCATTGTTACGTAGTAAATGAAAGTCAAATTTTACTAAAACGTCTGAACTGAGAGCCCAACATTTTCGGCTTTATTGACTAGGCTCAACCTCATAGATTAACGCAAATTAGAATAAGATTTTTAACTATTCTTTAATTAAATTTTAACATATCGTCCGTTCTTCTTAATATCATACTTAAAGAGAAAATTGATTTTCTATTTTTATATAAGAGAAAAATTTGTAGGGTGACTATAATGATCATAGTTAGTACCGGTACATTTTCAAGATTGATCTAAAAAGATCTGACAGTTTAAAATAAAACAATTAAATTTACCTAAGCATTATTTAATGATTTTCGTGATTTCGGGAATTGTATCTTAAATACAATGTATCTTAAAAAACTTTTTTGCAAAAAAAAACCGACGTCAAAAACATAAAAAAAATGAGAAACACATAATCGATAAACACAAATAAGTGAAAAATTAAAAATAATAAAAAAAAAATATTTAAAAAAATCCAGCTTTTGAAGTTGGTGACATATTTTGTTTGTTTGATTTCCGTTTATTGCCACCGACTTCAGGCGCTGTTTTTTCTTGTGAAGTTTATTTTTAATTTTTTTGTTTTTCTCTTTTTGTGTTCTTCGATTTTGTGTTTTTCACTTTTTTATGTTTTTGAAGTCGGTTTTTTTTTCCTTTTTTAGTTGTAATATATAAGGAGCTCGTGGCTTAATAAGAACTGCCACTCGGGTCGATCTTTAGGTAAAGCTGTGCTTGCCTAGGTCGGTCTGTGGATGGGTGACCGCCCGACATACCGAGTTTCCTCCGTGCCTCGGAAAGCACGTTAAGCTGTTAGTCCCGGCTGCCATATGCTATATAGATCTTTGGCAGTCGTTACAGGTAGTCAGTGACCTGAAAGTCTGACAACCAGTCTTACCAAAGGGTATCGTATTACCTAGTATTAACTGGGTTGTGGAGGTCAGATAGGCAGTCGCTCCATGTAAAATACTGGTATTCAGCTGCATCCGGTTAGACTGGAAGCCGACCCCAACATAGTTGGGAAAAGGCTAGGCAGATGATGATGAGTTGTAATATCCTATACAAATATTTACTATGCATTGAACATTCAAACTAGAAACCAAGCCCTTAAACTTCAAGATTTCCTTATTATTGCTTTCAACTCCTAAATTCCTAATCGTTGAGGAGAGTACCTTATATTTTATTTCCACGTTAATCGGTGCAAATTATTCCTAAGGTTAGTAAACCAATATTTGTTTGTAAATTGTATTGTATTTCGGATACAGTTTTATGCTACATAGTTTTTTTGTTTGTTTTCCTCTATTTTTATTTCGGTGTTAGAACTGGTTAGAATTTATTTGATAGATTAAAAATTTTCCTATGAACTAGAACTACCAGTGGTTTTATTTATTGTCGTATTGTCGGCACCACCCTGTATAATTAAACTCTTAAGAATTACATAAATGGATACAGATTTATTTGCAAATTATATTTTATTACAAAATATATTATAATGGGTTTGTTAATACATACCTATCTTTTATACCAGACGTCAATATCGGAATGATCGAAATAATCAAATCCGTTTAGCTGTCAAAATATCACTGCATAGAAAAATAACTGGTTGACGTAAATACGTCAACCAGTTATTTTTCTAAAACAACCTCCTTTCTAATAACTTATATTAAAGTGAAACAATAAAACTCTTTTTACATTTAAAATAGGTTCTTATACAACCTTCTTTCTATAACTTCTATTAAATGCAATAAAACTCTTTAAAAATTGCATATCGATTCTTACACACAGTACACCAATCGAATATACATTAAGTAATTCTAACGGCTATTTGATGTTGATAAAATTATATTACACCAACATTTGGTTTCTTTGATATTTTTATTTTACTATCAATAATGATTTATTTTTTAGGATGTAAGACTATTTTATGGTTACATTTACTTTAAGTAAATATTTTTTATTTTACAACAATACTGATCGTGTTTTATTTATCGGAATGTATTTGTTCGAAAAGCGTTTTGCGATGTCTTTGGTGCTACAGCGATCCCTAAGGATCACAGCCATATAGGAATTCATCGTATAAAAGGTGTAAAAGTGCCCTTAACGCAAACGAAAGGCACTTGTTCTCCCCACCACTGCGATATTTTTTTGACGTGACAACGTCTTATAAATTGGTTTGCCGGGTGACACTTCAAGAAACTGCGTTACGCTCCGCTCACGTTATGCGCTCACAATGAGAGCGAGTGAGAGGCACGCGTCCAGAGCGAGAGAGAGAGAGTGAGAGAGATAGGCATACACACCGGTTCATGTCTTGCGCTTCTATTTTCGTTGTCACGTAAAACTTTCGCCCGTATACCGACTTTACAGGCAACCAATTTTTTTTGTTCTAGATCATACGTGGGAACCCCCCTAGTTACGGAGATATTGAACAATTAATTAATTATTCCCAATTTTTCACAGCTGTTCTGCAACTAGGCCCATAATAGAACCTTAAGGACAATAAGGACTAATATCATATTATAAAAAATAGTAATACAAATAAAGAAAACAAAATTGTAAACTGTAGGTACATATATAATACATTTAGCTGCAAATATTACGACTTTTCGACTGCGCTTTGCAAAATGTACTGGTACTAACTATGATCATTATGGTCACCCTACAAATTTTTCCCTTATAAAAAGTATAAAATCAATTTTCTCTTTAAGTATGATATTAAGAAGAACGGACGATATGTTAAAATTTAATTAAAGAATAGTTAAAAATCTTATTCTAATTTGCGTTAATCTATGAGGTTGAGCCTAGTCAATAAAGCCGAAAATGTTGGGCTCTCAGTTCAGACGTTTTAGTAAAATTTGACTTTCATTTACTACGTAACAATGAACTTTTCCGTCATTATTTCTTTTTAACTAATTCACCTAAGTATCTAAGTAAAACATGTTAAAGTCGCATTTATGTATTTCTTCAGATAAATCCATGTTTTGCAGATTCCTCAGTACAGACACATTTGAACTGAGGGCCCTAGAAATACCGCCATAAATCTGTAATGTCACATTCTACAGATTTGGGAATTTCTTAAAATCTTTAAGAAATTCTTAACTAAATTCCTGAATAAAAATTATGAACCCAAAGATAGGACTTACTGAGATTTAGGCTATGTCACTTTATGCACGCGTCTGGATTGAGGGCCCAAGTTATTTAATCATAACATTTTTAATTCACGTTTAAGAAATTCGTGGCCCTATGCTTTAAGTTTTAACTATTTTTAAGTAATTTCCCTATGAGTCTTATTTCGTTTGGCAAGGTTTAAAAAAATGGGCCCTCAATCCAGATGCACATCTAACAAAGCTGTAAGGTAACAGTAATCCCTGTCATTGCGATAATTTTGTTATTCTGGACCATACCTGCCCTTCAACCATGTAGTTATGGAGAAATTCCAATATCTCTTTTCACTGCCTCCATGACACATTCACAACCCAAAGAGTCGCTAGAACAATGTTTTGAGCGTGTTTCATTGTGTTTTATCGTAAAGCGTAAATTAATACCCCAGAAAAAAATTGTATCCCAGCAATATTTTTTGCGCAGGCCGGTTGTTTGATGTAACCATATACTGCTTGGTTGACGACTTCGTGGAGCCAATTTATTATAGATCAGTCTCCAATTTTTGTTTGGATAAAACTAAAATCTGTTCCGTCTCATAATAATTTTAGTATTGAGCTAAAAAATAAATAAAAGCTTCTATTTGAACACGCTTTTATTAGTTTATGTATGTGAATTTATCAGTAACAGCTACGGAGTCTGGATTTGTGCCCAGTTGATGGCAATAGGCTCGCCCCCTATTACATGGGACTTAAACATAACTGGCGAAATGTGGGTGTACTATTAGGTACACCTCTGCCTAACCCTTCGGGGATTACAGGCGTCATGTTATGTTATGTTGTTATGTTATGTGACGGATTCTTAGATCGTGATTTTGACCCACTTTATAACATCGAATTAATTTGAAACTTTGCATACATAACAAAGACCCATGTCACTGAAATATTTTAAATAGTTTGTCCCAATATTAGTTATTAAATAATCTTCGCCTTAGCGTGCCGATGACCATTCAAATTGAGTCCGCCCAAAATTTGGCGTCGAGAATTGCACTTTCAGAAGCCACTATCAGCTCTTGTGATGGACAGGCAGGACACGATATCAAGTGCCTCGTAGTTTGTAGGGAAATACTATATTTACAATACAGGGCAGAGTCATCTATGGACCTCCACCTAAACATAATAATAATTAATAAAATATAGTTAAAAAAAAACTAAAAGACACGCATTGATAGTAAAGCAAACTAAAAAATTGAAAATAATTTTCATAATATTTAACTATAGTCTTAAAATACACGCTGTATTTTAAGATGTTTCCATAATGACTGTACGTTTACTAATATCTTTTTCATTATAATAATTTCACAATCGATATCAAGTTTTCCGTAGTCAACAAGGAACCCTTAAATAATCCATCTGTCTGTTCGTAGCTTAGCTCAAAAACTCCTATTACTACTAGAAAGCTTTATTTTGTCATGAATATATAGATTAATTACACCGACGAAGGGGTAAAATAAAATGTCGAAAAGTATTTTTTACGGTATCTACAGTACACGTAAAGTGGTATTTTTTTTCTCGCGTAGTCCATAGTACGGGATGTCGTTCGATAGGTCTTGATTAATATTCGTAGTTTGATTAAATACTTGGGCTTCGTTTGTCTAATATAAAGCTTTAAAGTGCTAATATTTGTTAGATTCAAGTGTCCTGCCATCCCTACCAGCAAACGATTATGTTTGGGAGTGGAAAACTATCACAGCTACGTAGACTTTACAAGTTTACGAGTAATAGTCGACCAAGTTATAAAATGTAGGCACTTGTCAAATAAAACCATTTTTATAAATAAAAAGATCCGATTTCCAAAAAAACATTAGTCGGAGGCAAACAAAGTCAATTAAATAAACAAAGTCACCGACTTCCGAAAGTAAAGTTATATAAGACGTTTTAATGTTTTTTGGAAGAGATCGTTCTCATTTTTAACCCCGGGAAAAACGTCGGGGTGTTATAAGTTTGACGTGTCTGTGTGTGTGTGTGTGTGTAAGTGTTACTGGTATCGTAGCTCCCAAACGCATGAACCGATCTTGATTCCTTTTTTTTTTTGTTTGAAAGGTGAATTAGTCGAGAGTGTTCTAAGCTATGTCCAAGATGGCGGATTACATATTTTTTCACAACTTTATCAGTATGGGTATCAAATAAAAGGGCTTCATTAGTAGAATACTATAGACTATGACAAATTTCAAATCCAAGACGGAAGCCGCCACAAAATGGCGTATTACATATTTTTTCACAACTTTATCACAATATGGGTGTCAAATGAAAGGGCTTGATTAGTAGAATACTATACACTATGACAAATTTAAAATCCAATATGGCGGCCACCACAAAATGGCGGATTACATATTTTTTCACAAACTTTATCAAATGGGTATCAAATGAAAGGGCTTGATTAGTAGAATGCTATGACAAATTTCAAATCTAAGATGATGCCAGCACAAAATGTCATTTTTTTTTTAAACTGCCTCAATATGGGTAGCAAGAAATGAAAGGGATTGTAAAATAATGTACATTAGAGAAGATGATTTTTTAGTCACCGTCCAATTTTTTTCTAGGCATTACGTATCATTCACTAACATCATTTTTGAAAAAAATCGATTCGTAAAATTTTCATATTAAATCATTTTCTCGAAAGAATTATTCGCTCTCCGTAAAACTTTAAAACTTTGTGATGTGATATCTCAATATTTTGGTATTGAGTGATACTAAAATAAAAACCACGAATTCAATGATTTTCGCCAAAGATTAATATATCAGAATTTGGATGGTGACTAAAAAATCATCTTGTATTGAAAGGGAATGAGGAATATAAATTAACGAAATTAAAACTAAAAGCTTGAAAATTGTTGTTTTGGTGACTAACTTTGATTTAAATTAAAGGGAGTAAAAGTGGAGAACCAATGTTTAATATTTATTGCTTCTCAGTGAATGACCGCCGTGCGCGTAATTATTTAGTCGCGAGGATATTTTTACATTGCGATATCTTCGAAGATAATATATTTGTTTAAAACTATATAGAGTAAAGGGCACAAATATTCTATATTGAATTTCCGTTCTAACAATCATAATTATACATAAAGATTAATATCATATGGATTAAATAGGCTTTGCAAAAATAATTGAGTCGGTGGTTTTTTAATTTTTTTATTTACACACATACATACATAAACTTGAACTTGTTCAATTTTTTAATTTATACTTGTTAAATACTTTTTTGCAGTGTGCCATGTACAAGCGGATAATCAATATCGCCTATACACAAAGTAAGTTCATAAATATTCAGAAAAGTGCATAATGCTCATTCATACTCAACATAACCTAATTAAATTAATTTCGTTTTATAAGGCTTACACCGGGCGCAGGGGTGAATATGAGTAGATCCGAGGCATTTTTGCCTGATGAGTTCCACGTATTGGACAAAACCATCATTTTGATCCATGGACACGGAGGAAGTATGGCCGACGACTTCAATAGAGATGTCAGGACTGGTATGTACAAAAATCAAGATTTAACTTACTCAACTTCAATATAATTGAACACCTTGCTTCATGTTGTATATAAAAATACGTAAGACATTATCACCAAGATTTTATGTATTATTTATTTATTTTATAAAACGTTACCCCACACTAGTAATTTCTCATGTATCGTGGGTGCGATTACAAAGATTTAAACTCACACACACATACACCCAGACCCGAAACCACTATATGTAGGCCATACCAATATTTGTTCCATGTGGGTATCGAACCCGCGACACGCAGCGCAGCCGTCTAATCGCTCAGCCACTGCGCCAACCGTGTCGTCGTAACACTTTATAACGTTCGTACTATCGTACGAATAGTTCGTTTCATTCTTTCGCACTTTCGTATGATAACACTTTCGTTCACTATATCTAGTGTCCCCACTTTTCATGGCGTCGATTCACAAATTGTTCTATTAGTAATTACCAAGATGATATAATTATCTTTTTATTTTAGAAATATTAGACCGAGGAACATACAACGTTATAGTGGTTGACTGGGCAAGGAGTGCAAGCGGGAGTTACTCATCGGCATATTCAAATGTAAGAAGTGTAGCTAGAGAACTAACAGAATTCTTAAGATGGTTAGATGGCTCTGTTGTGACAGATGAAAGAAGTACTACCACTGATGCCAGCATCATTAATCCTCCCAGCATTGGAATTGATGTGTCTGAAGTGCACTTGGTCGGGTTTGGCCTCGGAGCTCACGTTGCGGGTATTGCTAGTAGACAGGCGGCAGCTTCACTTGGAACTGTTGGTAGAATAACAGGTACGTGACATTTTTCATAACTTTTTTGGCGTATATCCTTATATGCCGCAATAGATCGCCTGGTTTACTTTCTTGAAATAATATTCTTTTCAATACACTTGCTCATAAAGTGGCTCTAATTTCACCGCAATTAGGCATATAATGACACCTGTAATCAAACTGTGAATTTTTCATTACCATTATTCACAAGTGAGTTATAGATTTTTTTTTTATTATTTGGTTGAGTTGCTTTGTTCTTAAAAAGCTTCGATACTAAAAAGATTGTGTTCCTTGCTCATTTATAATATCAACTAGTATATACGTTTCTAATAAATAATACTTTTGTTTTCTGTATAATAAAAAAACTTTGAATTCCCCATTTTGTACGTGGCTAAAACGTTATCCGCAAAAAAAAGAAACCTTATTATTTTAGTCTATGGCCGATCGCCATTGTCAGATGCGCGCGCAGGAAAACTGATTATTATTTCCCGCCATGGCGAAATTTTTTTCACAACTCATTTTAACTGTTGAAATGATTTTTTTGTGTTATTTTCTTCACAATTGTGTTGAAAAACGTCGTCTGATACACGTGTGTATTGATGATTACCGTCCTCGGCTCTCTTAAGACCCTCACCTAACGGCTCGGGTCTCAATGGCGCCTCAGCGGTAATCACCAACGTTACACACTTATACCATAAATTACTATTCTTACTTTTCTAGGGTTGGACCCATCTGGAAGTGGATGGGACAGCAGGTCCGAACGATTGAGGAGTGGTGACGCTCTGTACGTCGAAGTTCTCCACACTGATGGTACAGGTCTACTTGCCAATGGTATTGGGTCGGCAATTGGAGATAAAGACTTCTTTGCGAATGGTGGAAGCAACCAACCAGGCTGTTTCAGCCACGCTTGTAGTCATTATCGGGCGTACGAGCTGTTTGCAGCATCTATGCGGGGTCACCTTTTTGGTAACGCATGCGGCTCATGGACGCAGATGACTCTTAACTTGTGTCGAGGAAGTCGAGTGTCAATGGGTGGCACAGATGTAGATAAACCAAGGTAAATAAATGCAATTTTTGTGGGTTCTGGAAAATTTTACATCGATAGTAGTAATAATTAGTAAAATGTAACATAGGAAATAGAGTACCTAAAATATTTATCTACGATTCATCACGTGTAAGGCGACTCTCAAACGTTACCTACCACTCGTCCGTACGGTTAGGCGCACGCGGCGAAGATTTATAGTGGTGTGAAGAGGTGGTGAGCGCCGCTCATCCCCGCGGTCGGCCGGTATACGTATGCGGTCAACGAATTTCATACTAGCCAATGCGACGTGAGATCCGCTCCACCACCCAACTACGCGGACGAGCGGTTTTATGTGGGAATCGCCCTATTTCATGAAGATTTAGACAGTCATAGCATCTCATGGCCGGATTTTTCGTGGGTGAGATGTCCCATAACCCGTTTCAATGCACCCGTTTCATTTATTTAGATACCATAGTTTATTGTTATGCTCTTTGTATCATTTTTAAGGTTCCGTACTCAAAGGGTAAAAACGGGACCCGATTACTAAGACTTCGCTGTCCGTCTGTCTGTCTGTCTGTCCGTCACCAGGCTGTATCTCAAGAACCGCGATAGCTAGACAGTTGAAATTTTCACAAATTATGTATTTCTGTTGTCGCTATAATAAAAAAATATTAAAAACAAAATAATATTATATTTATGGGGGCTCCATACAACAAACGCGATTTTTTCTCCTTTTTGCTCGATATCAATAATGGCAACAGGTGTAGGTAGGCACTTGAAATATTCACAAAATACTCAGTTGTATTTTTACTTTAATAATAAAATTAAATAAATAAGGGCGGCTCCCATACATCAGACATGTTTTTTTTGCCGTTTTTATAGATAATGGTACGGAACCCTTCATAAGCGAGTCCGAATCGCACTTGGCCGGTTTTTATTATTTGAATTACCAAGTATTGTTATTTGTATTATTTATTATACACCTATTTCACTTAAATATAAGTACCAACTCATATTTATTTTATAAACACAAAGGACTAAACTGTTTTACGTTCGTACATCACCATCTCAGGTAAAGTTGAAAACCAGCGTCAGGCACTAGCTGCTTGGAAGTTTGTTTAGTTTTTGGGGGTGGGAAATCATCAAATAACTCCTCCCGCTCTGGGCAGAACGAAAGGGAGTGTCAGACTTCTACTGACTAAAAACCACCCATGTTCCTTCTTAGCCCTTTGCGTCGAGGCCGCGGTATCTCTTTCGAACAACCCGCAGCCACGACGGGTCTTCTGGTCCTGTTTGGCGCAGCCACAGATACACACACTCTAATTTTCTTATTTTTTTTAATTTCTTTGTATTTCTTAATGTGTGCACTTGTGGCACGTGCAAAATAAATAATGTGTTTTCTTTCTTTCTTGCTTCTCAATCCTGCAATTTATGTGTTGAACTAATATCTAAAAATTTTGTTTTCAGAGGCAACCAAATCTACAGAATCAACACTAGCAGAACATTCCCGTACTAAGATATTGTTTTGTGAAAAATAAACATACTTTTCCTTGCCTAAAACGATGTTTTCGTACCCCATAATCTTTATCAATCCATAAATAACATAAATCTGTAGAAAAATTGTTTTTGTACATCGAAAATATTGAAAAAAGAGTTGTCACTACCACCTACACCTACCTACTGCCTACCTACTGCCTACCTACTGCCTACCTACTGCCTACCTACTGCCTACCTACTGCCTACCTACTGCCTACCTACTGCCTACCTACTGCCTACCTACTGCCTACCTACTGCCTACCTACTGCCTGCCTACTGCCTACCTACTGCCTACCTACTGCCTACCTACTGCCTACCTACTGCCTACCTACTGCCTACCTACTGCCTACCTACTGCCTACCTACTGCCTACCTACTGCCTACCTATTGCCTACCTACTGCCTACCTACTGCCTACCTACTGCCTACCTACTGCCTACCTACTGCCTACCTACTGCCTACCTACTGCCTACCTACTACCTACCTACTAGAGATATATATTTCATTTATACATTTCTGCAGGAGCCTGATTTATTTTTTATATTTATTGGCACAATACATCTTAGAGTTTTAAAACATGTTCAACTTGAGAGTAGATACCACGACAATCTCAGTTCAATAACCACACCTAGATATTTTGTTGCAGAAACTTTTTTAATTAAGGGACAAGCGAAATGATTATTTTCACATGTATCACAGGAGTGTACTTTACGTTGAACATTTCATCTGATTGTGATCTTACGTTAAGTCTAATTAATGGGTTCATTATTTTTTACAACAGAATGTTACCTTAACATTTCCGGCTAATTAAAGGATTTAATACAGATAACGGGTTTTCTACTAATAAATTGCTCTACAAAATAACCTCATGACTTTTTAGTTTATAATTACATAAATAAACTAAAAAGTGGGACAGTATAGGCTCATAATAATAATAATAATAAATAAACTGATTTAGTCGTAGTTTCAGATTATAAATTGACCATTAAAATCGTATTCGCCGCCATCCTCACAACATTATGCAATGACGTCTCTTATACAGCCTAATTTCAAGTGAGCAATCATTAAAATCCCAATATTCATAAAATATTTAGTGGAGTGCCGTAAGGCATAAATATTGTAAAATCTCGGAATCCAGGGCCGGTCAAAACACGATTTACCAAAACAACTAAACAAATTTCGGTTTCGGTTTTAACATTATTGGTGTATTGTTGGTGAAGGATTAGTAAGGCTGCATCGCTGTCACCAAAGCATTCTAAATAAAAAAAATCCTCTGGATGCCTTGAGTTTAGTGTTTTTTGGGAATTAAACCTCGCTAGATCGATTTATCGCCCCCAAAACCCCCTGCATACTAAATTTCATGAAAATCATTGGAGCCGTATCCGAGATTCAGAAGAATTGCTCGTATTAAGGTATTAGATAGCTATACGTTTTAATTTTTATTTTGTAACTCGTTATGTTTTGCGAAATATTAATAAACTAGCTGATCCACGCAACTTCGTCCGCGTCACATAATATAGATAAACCTTCCCTTCTCTACCCTTTCTCGATAAATCGACTATCCAACATATTAAATTGAGTTATATCGTACTCGTAACAAACAAAAAATCGTACCTTTCCTCTTTATAATACCTACTAGCTGACCCACGCAACTTCGTCTGCAACACATAATATAGCTTATAACCTTTCTAGATAAATCGACTATCCAACTTATTAAATTGAGCTATATCGTACTCGTAACAAACAAAAAATCTTACCTTTCCTCTATAAAATACCTATTAGTTTAGATTGACTTCGATTATAAATATTATTAAAGTAACAATTACTATAGGTATCTCTTACTGTTTAGTATACAGTAACACCTTGTATTTGTAAACATTATGGTGCAGTAAATATTTTGAATTTGAATTTCTCCGGAGCCCCCAGAGGCCAGAATCCCCACGTACTATCGCGGGCACACCCGCCTGACCACCACTAAGCTCATATTTGCTTGCACTTACAACATGAAGCGCTCTCTAGCTCCGCCCCGCCTTTGTATAGAAATAATGAATGAAATACAATACCGTTCCACCGCACTGACGAGACCGACGCACGCCGAACGAGAGTTATTGTTATTTTTAAACTGCCATTATTAGAAAAAAAACTTTAACTGAATTTGACTTTCGTTACTAATGGTGCGTGTGTGTTGGTTTGGTAATTGTAAATTAAGAACTCAATGATTTCTGTGAGTAATTTTAAATTTATTATAAGAATCTTATAAAATCCCATGCTATTTAACAGGCAATTGTAAGCGTGTTCTCTAAATCGGCTTTAACGATTTCGATAAAATTTGAAATAATGGGGCTTTAGGGCGGTGAAACGTTGATCTAGCCAGCGGGCCTAAAATGGCCGCTTTTGCAGAACATAATATGAATGACATTCAAAATTTAAAATTCTTAAAATGGACTTTATGTTTATGAAAATAAAGTCCATTTTAAGAATTTAAACATTTTAATGTGATTCATATTGTTTTTTTTTATTTTGGGACTCAGCTCAGCGATTTGACTGATGTTAAATCCTTGTCTATGCAAAAATATAATTTCATTTCGTTCTTCTTGTATGAGATTTCTGGAAGACATTATGCACAAAATGTTCTAGCACAGGTTCTCAGGAGTCCAATATTATTGCACAGGTTAACGTTTAGTCAATCAAAGGTCAGGTAAGCAGAGCAATGGTCAATGTTCAAAAGGTCCGGGAAGCGCGCCAAAGTTCGTCCGTAAAATTCGCAAAAGGTGTACAGAGGATACGTCACTAAGCTGCGCAGTGCAGATTGCAACTAATTACGTTGACGCTTCTCTAATAGGCCTAAACTTTGAGGGGGCGGGGTTTGGCGCCTACGCATGATTTATGCGAAAAAATTTTTAACTGGGCAGGCGGAAAAGCTTTCGACTGTACCTACCGCACCGGACCAAATGACTGCCACGCGCTAATTATTTTGTCGCCCGTATATTTTTACATTGCGATATCTTCTAAGATATTTGTTTAAACTGGATAGAGTAAAGGGCACAAATATTCTATATTAAATTTCCGTGCCAGCAAACACATTTATTTAGATATAGATTAATACCGTATGGGTTAAATAAGCTTCGCAAAATATAATTCTTTTTAACCTAACATTTTAATATTAAAAAAAGGTTACAGTGAGTCAATCGTAAAAGATAAACATATGCTGTCGCGAACTTTTTTTTAGAACTTTTAAAGAGGAACAATTCCTTGGTACATGATATTTACCTAACTTGAACCGTTTTCGCAGCGCACGCAACGGAAGCTCTCAAAAAGGAATATCTTTTCCCGTTTTTGCAACATTTTTCATTTATGCTCCGCTCCTATTGATTGTGGCGTGATGTTATATAGCCTAAAACTTTCCTCGATAAATGGACTATCCAACACTAAAAGAATTTTTCAATTCCAACCAGTAGTTCCAGAGTTTACCCCGTTCAAACAAACAAACAATCAAACAAACAAACTCTTCAGCTTTATAATATTAGTATAGATTAGTTTAGATTGGCTTCGATTATATTATTAAAAGTAACAATTACTATAGGTATCTATTACTGTTTAATATACAGTAACACCTTGTACTTGTAAACATTATGGTGCAGTAAATATTTTGAATTTGAATTTCTCCGGAGCCCCCAGAGGCCCGAATCCCCACGGACCTACCGCACCGGACCGAATGACTGCCACGCGCTTAATTATTTTGTCGCCCGTATATTTTTACATTGCGATATCTTCTAAGATATTTGTTTAAACTGTATAGAGTTAAAGGCACAAATATTCTATATTAAATTTTCGTGCTAACAAACACATTTACATAGATATAGATTAATACCATATGGGTTAAATAAGGTTCGCAAAATATAATTATTTTTAAACTTAACATTTAATTATTAAAAAATGGTTACAGTGAGTCAATCTTAAAAGATAAACATATGCTATCGCGGACTTTTTTTTAGAACTTTTAAAGGGAAACAATTTCTTGATACATAGTATTTACGTAACTTAAACCGTTTTTGCAGCGCACGCAACGGAAGCTCTCAAAAAGGAATATCTTTTCCCGTTTTTGCAACATTTTTCATTTATGCTCCGCTCCTATTAATCGTAGCGTGATGGTATATAGCCTAAAGCCTTCCTCGATAAATGGACTATCTAACACTAAAAGAATTTTTCAATTCCAACCAGTAGTTCCAGAGTTTACCCCGTTCAAACAAACAAACAAACAAACAAACTCTTCAGCTTTATAATATTAGTATAGATAGAAATTAAAGTTACGGTGAAAATATTATTTATTAGCTCTAAACATTTTTTCTTCACTTGTCCCTCTCATTTTTGAGTACATTGTTAAATTAAAAAAAAAAAAATTAAGAGCGCGTAATTTTTTTTTATTAACTTCTTTATTTGGGCTTTTACCAATGCAGTCCAAAAGTTTTCATGAAGATTTATTGACCGGCCCTGGATTCCGAGGTATAAATCTTACGGCACTCCATTAATTAGCTTATCTTAATTTTAACCATAGTTCTAGTTAAAGACCTCTGTTTAATAAATCACTATTCGACCCATTCTATTACAAACCATCTATGTGGTAGTTAACAGAAAAGCCAATAGATGGCACTGTCCCTTCTATCGATCTAATATATCATCATTTGCAATAATTGTACAGCGGTCTCCACTCTCCAGAGATGGCAGGTTCATCAATACTATCATGGTTATTAATTGGAATAACTAATGATTTTCGCAGATAGACTTCGCGGGGCGACATATATGATAACAATTGTATATGTTACGGCGGGAAAATCACTTGAGGAACGCTCCTCCTAAATATCAATGGCCTCCGCCATATTGTCTTCGCCTTAGATTCCTCTTCGTGGCAGATGGGTAAATGGGTAGTTGAAATCACACACAATACTTGACTCAAACACCAAACGTTTATTTAGAATAGTCGATTTACAGGCACTTATCAACTTTTCAGAGGTTGAGGACACATTCACATAAATCATTGTTACTATGGAGACGAATGGGTTTAAGAAACTCCATTTAAATCATGTTACAATTCTCGTTTGCACTAATTAGTATTAATCACATCAAAAACCACTTTCATTTACTTAATATTGCAATTTTTGCTAAATACGAGATAAATCCATCTTTCGTCTCACGCGTCTCTAGTCCGTCTAGCGGAAGTACAACGCACTCAGTATTGTTATTAATTACCAGTTAAAACTAATAAACAATACTAAAAGAATTCACAATTGATTGTAATAATTATTTAACAATAAAACAATACCAATATTAATGCGAAGGCGTTATTAAGTTAATGTCTAATTAATAGGTTCATTACTTTTTACAACAGAATGTTACTTACGCCATTTCCGGCTAATTAAAGGATTTAATACAAAGAACGGGTTTTCTACTAATAAATTGCTCTACAAAATAATCTTATGACTTTTTAGTTTATAATTACATAAAGAAACTGATTTAGTCGTGGTTTCAGATTATAAATTGAGTTATGGACTATTAAAATCGTATTCGCCGCCATCTTCACAACAATGTGCAATGACGTCTCTTATACAGCCTAATTTCAAGTGAGCAATCATTAAAATCCCAATATTCATAATCAATTAGCTTATCTTAATTTTAACTATAGTTCTAGTTAAAGACCTCTGTTTAATAAATCATTATTCGAGCCGTCGACCATTCAATTACAAACCATCTCTGTAGTAGTTAACACAAAAGCTAACAGATGGCACTGTCGCTCCTGTCTTTCAATATTGATCTCGTAATAACTGTACAAATATCTCAGAGATGGCAGGTTCATTAATTATTATAAAAAACTAAGCTAAGCTATTATTATAAGCTGGTTATTAATTAGAATGACTAATGATCCCAGCAGATAGACACTCTCGCGGCGACATATATGTAACACAGCCAATACAGGTCCTCACGAGTTAAAATAAATAAAATGATTTAAAATATGACACAATAAGCACTATACGCTCTCTTTTTTTTTGGGGTGGGAAATCATCAAATGACTCCTGCTCTGGGCAGAGTGGTAGGGAGTGTCAGACTTCTACTGACTAAAAACCACCCATGTTCCTTCTTAGCCCTTTGTGTCGAGGCTACGGAATCTCTTTCGAACAACCCACAGCCCCACTATACACACTCCGACGCCAGGTTATGCATTAATGGAACATCAAATAAAAAAAGACGTGTGGCACTTTGAGACTGCCGCGGTAAAGCTATTGCATAGCATTTTTTATCAACTTATGCAATTATAATTATTTATTTATTTTATTAATGCAGAATTTTTTGTCCTTTGTTTTTTTTTCTTTGATATTAATTCAAGTTACACTTTGAGCGTGGTGACCGATAAAAAAACATTTTTTTTTAGATGTTTTCCGTGTTACATTCACTTCCCACACACGTACTAAAACTGAATTGTAAGATTGTTGAAAGATGATAACTTAACATCACGCCTGTAATACCAGAAGGATAAGGCAGCATAAAGCTAAGAATTACCGGCCTTTAATGTTCCCACTACTGGGAGTCGCGCCTCTTCTCTATGAATGTGAATGGGCTGTACCTACCTAATCCCTCCTAGGGTGAGCCTATGGCCTTCAAACGGGCAAAAACCATGTAATGTTAATAAACCGACATGAGTTACAAATTAATGTCACATTCCAAGTTTCCAATTTTCATAGATTTCCTAAAAAACCACACTCCACCATTTTGTTATCAGTGGCGCCATCTCTTTTCAGAACGCTATACTACAAAGGAAGTCAAGTTATCTAACTTTGACGTTGTTGAAATTGAAATTAGAGCACAAGTTTCCTTGACAGTTGAAAGAAAATTGCAATAGATGGCACTGAAAGAAAATAAATGAGTGTTAGGTTTTTATTTTCGTTACGGAATTTTTTGTATTCGGTCCCCACGCTCAAGGCCCGCGATAGAAGCTATGCAATAGCTTAAAAATAAATCACACAACGCTTTAAAAAAAGTTAGGGTGAAGCCCAGTGCCTGCAGAATAGACAAATTGGTGGTAAATGGGCAAAATGAGAACTCTTTCCTCTCTTTACTCTTTCTTCACAATGTATGAGTTTTTCCTGTAATTAGATGAGGAAAAAGAAATTGAGATAGTGAGTTAAATCTGACTGAAATAAGGAAAACTACCTAATAATAAAGCTGAATCATAAAGTTTTATTGTTCCGGTTAGAAAACTAAACGTAAGAATTACTTCTCGAAAAAAAAATACTAGTAGGAATGATTACATAATCAGTTTATTTAGATGAAAATCCGTGATTTCCATGGTTTAATTTTTTTTATTATGATAACACAAAGAATTTTCAATTCTCAATAAAAGAGTAGTTTATCACACTGCATTATCTGGTAATCTATTGTGGCGATAATATTCTACTGATTATAAAAACAAATGAATTTGTAAATTATGAACAGTAACGAAACGATCGACCAAACAAAATGTTGAAGTTTGGAATTATTTTGGCTGCTTTGACAGGTAAGTTTGTTTATTTTACATCCTTATCATCTCTTTTATCTAGGTGTTGTTGTCATTCCTATATATCATATAACTAGTCACATAGTGAAATTATTACAATAATAAGTCATCTTGACCTACGGTGCACAGACTTGGTCTTTGACTAACATCCAAAAGTCCAAACTCAAGGTTTGCCAACATGCTATGGAGCGCAGTATCTTACGTGTAAAATTAACCGATCGGGTTCGAAACACTATACTGCGCTCCAAAACGACTGATCTTGACTGCTGCGCTGCGTGTCGCGGTTTCGATCCCCGCATGGAACAAATATTATTATTAATATGTGTATGGCCTACAGATAGTTGTTCCGGGTCTGGATATTTGTGTATGTGAGTTTTTGTGTTTGTGAACGCACCCACGATACAGGAGAAATTCCTAGTGTGGGGCAACGTTTTTTTTTTAAAAAGAAAAAAAAAAAGGAAAGAAGACGTGAAAAAATACCCAAAAAGATTTTGTATCACCTCTAAGACAGACATTGAATAACAATTATTACGTAGGTATTCATTAAAACTCGTCCAAAGTCACCTTACATTACTCATCAACATATTTTCGATAATAAACAATGAGGAAGCGGAAATTATAGCGACAACACCCTATCAAAGATTCTATCAACACCATCATCATTCTGAAATTTTCATCACTAAAATTTTTCTTTTTCTTTTTTTACAGTTTTACATGGAGCACAAGCAGAAAGGCAATATCGCCTTTACACAGTGTAAGTACATAATTATTTTAAATTTAATAGGTGATAGAACAGACTCAGTAATAATCTGTTGTTCGTGATTTTGTGATCTATGCATTCATCTATTAACCCAAACTAATTGACTCTTAATTTTATCTTATTAGGGCTAACCGGCAAGCACCTGTGAATATGAGTCGGATCGACAGTTTTTTGCCGAATGAGTTCCAACGAGACAACAAAACAATCATATTAGTCCATGGGCACGAAGGAGGAGTGGGTCACGAATTCAATAACATAATCATAAGGGGTAAGTAAGTCTAACACTGTCCAAGAATATTCACCAGGACATACAATGCATTTTTCTATGACCTTATTTACAAAAAATCTTGAAACAGCAATAATTACTTATCATTTTCACCCTTTGTTGTTACTATTAACATCTCCAATAAATTAATTTATTATTTCTATTTTAGAACTATTCGAGTTTCAAGGAGCATTTAACGTAATAGTAGTTGACTGGGAAAGTGAAGCTCGCCATAGTTACTCAACCGCAGTTTCATATGTACCATTTGTAGCCAATGAGCTAAGCGGATTCATAAGATGGTTAGTTGAACGTGGAAACTCTGATGGCCCTGGTCAAGAAGAAAATGCTCCTAATGTCCCTCCCGGTGGCCCTGAAAATGACCTTGGCCCTGAGAATGACATTGGCAGGACGAGTGTAAGCCCAGGAGTGGACGTGAGCAAACTGCACTTGGTCGGATTTGGCCTCGGAGCTCACATTGCTGGCATTGCTAGTAGACAGCTGAGACTTTCGCTTGGAGTTGTTGGCAGAATAACCGGTTAGTGAATTGTTTCCACTTTTTTGCTGAAATAATCGTTTGATTCACAATCACCTTCTTGAAACCTTATTTTTCATTTTACTTTTCTAGGGCTGGACCCATCTGGAAGTAGCTGGGGCAGCAGTTCTCAACGGTTAAGGAATACTGACGCTCATTATGTCGAAGTTCTGCACACAGATGGCTCAGGTCTAGTTAACTACGGAATTGGAACTTCACTTGGACATAAAGACTTCTTTGCTAACGGTGGAGCGAACCAACCAGGTTGCTTCGGCCACTACTGTAGTCATAACCGGGCCTACGAGCTGTTTGCAGCATCTATGCATGAACATCTATATGGAACCCCATGCAGCACAAGTACACAGCAGTCCCTTAACTTATGTAGAGGAACTCAAGTGGTTTTTGGTGGCACAGCTTTAACTAAACCAGGGTAAATATTGCATTTTTATTGATTCTGGTTAACACAATATCATTATTTTAAGCAGAAACAGTTTCACAGAAATTCGTAAACTACGAATCAATACTAATAATAATATTTAGTTTAATTTAATCATAAAATCAATTTTTGTACACAAGGACATGGACAATTTAATCACTAGTTGGTACGTAAATCTTGTAAAAGTTATCAAGAGCTTTAGGGTTAGTTTTATGCCTTGAAAACGCCTACGATTGACTCTTAAATAGTTATTTATTGTTATTATAATTTTGTTTTCAGTTACGCCACTGTATTCAGATTGAACACCGGAAGAAGATACCCGTTCTGAGATATGATTGATTGAAATATGAATGATTTTGTAATAAAATTAAAATTGCTTACCTACGTGATATTTTTATTTCTTTGCCCTGTCAATAAATCAAATAGTAATTTAATAAAGTAAGCATTCTTAATTACTCTATGCAAGGCATTCCGGTGCTGAATATAGACCAAAAGGCCAAAGGTTATGTTGAAGCTAATATGCTGATCTAGCTTTCCTGTATAGTCCCAATACTGGGAAAAGGCCTTTCTGACTTTCTTGCATAGGTACAAGTCAGTTTTTTCTAGTGCCAGTACTTCCACTAGGAGGCAAGCTCGTCCCACCATGGTTACCGTGGTCTGCGAGGTAACTTCAAACCTTTAATGGAACTATAGAATGTGAAGCATCTATTAGACCTTGGATATCATAATTCTGTCAACATCTCTGACAAATGAATCTGACCTTATATCATTTGATCAAGACTTAAACTTGCATACATACTTTCGCTTAAATTATTAGTGATTTATTAAAAATACTTTCTCTCTACATAAATCCCAACCTCATACTTCTTTGTTGATGAACACTTTAGGCATAACATTCACAATATTTTTCTTAGCATATTAATATCAAAAAGTTCAAATGTGTTTGACCCAAAATTCTGCCACACGAAATCCACTCACTGATGCAGTAACAATGAATTTTTTTTTTTTTTTTTTTTTTTTCATTATGAAGTACTCGTTATTGAACGGTTACTCATACAATTACAATCTAGACCTTGAGGCTAATAAGTAATTTAAATTTAACCTAATTTGCTAAAACTTACAAAATTAAGAACGTGTCCATTGGCACTTTTCTTATAGTCTCTAATAAATTGAAAACACTTTGTTCTCGTGTTCTTTAAGCGTAGCGAAGCACTCAATGCACTGCATTACACTAACTTTACTAAATTAACTCAAACGGTTTAGTTCTTTTTAGTCTTCTCACTATGTCCGTGGTGTCAAGTAGCTGGATAGCCTCGACGTTCACATGATGAAGAAGCCTCTGCTCGTGTGCTTCGGCGTGTTTTTTTATAACTTCAGTTACAAGATCCACTCCAAGGTCTCGGTGGATGTCATCATTTCTGACGTACCAGGGAGCATTTACTATAGTCCGAAGTACCTTATTTTGGAATCTTTGTATGATTTCAACGTTAGTCCGTTTTGTACATCCCCAAAGTTGAATGCCGTATGTCCATACAGGCATGAGTACTTGCTTGTATAAAAGTACTTTGTTATACACTGACAAGGTAGAATGTCTGCTAAGTAGCCAGTACATATTTTTATAGCGTAAGTCTAACGCCTGGCGTTTCTTTTTGACATGTGCCTTCCAGCGAAGTTTTGCGTCTAGCGTCATGCCCAAGTACTTTGCCGTATTTTCGTATGGTATTACACGATTGTTAATATATACTGATGTATAATTAGGTCTTTGGTTTGTGAAGTCGATATGTATCGATTTTGACTCATTTAATTTGATTTTCCATTTTTTTGTCCAATCAGTGATGGCATTGACGGCAGTTTGTACCTTCTCCACTGCTTCTTTATGTGTGACACCTGTGGCCATGATAGCCGTGTCGTCTGCAAATGTAGCAATGACACTGTTATTTGTTTCTGGGATATCGCAGGTGTACAATAGGTACAAGATAGGTCCAAGAACACTTCCTTGCGGTACACCAGCTTTTATTTGTTTGATATTTGAATAAGCATCCTCATGTCTCACTCTAAATGTCCTCTCAGTTAGATAGGATTCCAAAATATCCACAAATTGTTTTGGGAGCATTTTACCTAATTTATATATGAGGCCTCTATGCCACACCTTATCAAACGCCTGAGCTACATCTAGAAATACTGTAGAACAAACTTTCTTCTCTTCTAATGTTTTTTCAATAACATTGGTTATCCTGTGTATTTGGTCTATTGTAGAGTGTTTTTCTCTAAAACCGAATTGGTAGTTAGGAATCAGTTCTCTGTCTTCTATAATAAGTTTTAAACGCCTGAGTAGTAGTTTTTCGAACAATTTAGCTATGATTGGTAAAAGTGATATGGGCCTATATGATGTTATTTCTCGAGGTGGTTTTCCAGGTTTAGGGATCATGATAACTTCAGCAACTTTCCACATACTAGGCACATGTTTTAATCGAAATGTGGCGTTGATGAGGGTTGTAAGTTTCACAATTGCTTTCCGTGGGAGCTTTTGTAAGAGTTCTCCAGTGATTAGGTCGTATCCCGGTGATTTCCTTTGGGCCAAATTTTTGATCATATTGTTAACTTCTTTTGGAGTAACAAGTTTTATTTCTAAGTTGTCATGGTGAGTCATGTCCAGTCCTATATTTTCAGAGCTTTCCTCGTTGTTCGTCTGAAATGTTTGCTCTAGATGTTCTGCAAATACAGTCGCTTTCTGTTCATTATTTTTGGCCCATTTGCCATCTATTTTTTGAATAGGTGAAACGTGAATGATAGGCTTTTTTAAGCTTTTAGTGGCTTTCCATAGTGAGTAATCAGATGTGCCATTACTTGACAGTTGACTAAGGTAATCATTTGTTGTCTCATCGTGGAATTCCTGAATTGCTCTACTTAACCTTTTTGTGAGTTTATTTAGCAGTGTTTTATCAGGCGGATATCTAAATTGTTGCCACTTTTGTCGCTGGGCTCGCTTTATGGCTATTAGATTTCTAATTTCCAGTGGATATCTTTGGGTTGCAACTCTTCTTTTCATGTCGGGTGTATTTCGCCAGGCACAACGTTGGATGTCAGTAATAAATTTTGTTACTTCGTCATCTACTTGCTGTTTATCTTTGAGGGATACTTTGAGGTCTATACAGTGGTCTAAATCAAATTGAAAGCTCTCCCAGTCAGTGTTTTTGTTCACTAAGGTTGGACCGCTTTCTTTTTGTATTATTGTCTCGCTTAGAGTTAATATAATGGGTGAATGATCAGAATGCATATCATATCCTTCTTCTATGTTAAGGTATGCAGCTGACAGATTCTTATAAATGAAGAAGTCTATCAAATCTGGTTCTCTTCGAATATCGGTAGGCCAGTAAGTGGGTTTGCCCGTTGAAATCACATTGCACTTGATTTCTTTGATAGCACATAACAATTCCTTACCCTTCGTATTAGTTAGTCTAGACCCCCAATGTGTGTTCTTTGCGTTAAAATCACCTCCAAATATGAATGTGTTTCCTAGAGCTTTCAATAGATTTCTGTACTGCTCTGTTTTCAGCGCATACTTAGGTGGAATATATACGGCTGATATGGTAATATCATGATGTTTGGTTCTGACCACAACAGCTACAGTTTGTACAAATTGTTCTTCGCATTTGTGTTCCAAGTAATGGTAGATGTTGTCTTTAATAATGACGGCACTGCCACCACTCGCTGTGTTGTTGGGATGCAGTGCGTGATATACGTTATAGCCTTTTATATGTATAAAAGATTCTCTCGTAAAGTGGGATTCTGATATGAGGCATACATCAATTTGCTCTGTTGTTAAGACTGCTTGCAACTCGTTTCGGTGCTTCAGGAGTCCGTTTGCATTCCACGTCATAATTTTTAGTGAGTTTTTCATTTTTGGTTTGAATGAATAGGTAATTGTTTACTTTCTATGTTCCTCAACCTTTGGTCAAAGGAAGTCAACATGCTTAAAATTTTATTAATATTTTCGTCTGTATTAGTACTTACAGAATTTGGGGGCACCGTTGGCTGCGAGTGTGGTTGTGGTCCTTTTGTCATTTGCGCAAAAGACACATTATTTGTTACCTTCCTGTGAGTAGAACGTGATGGTTGTGATCTCTCAGCACCAGAGGCCGGGATGTTAGGCGTAGCTACTTTTCTTTTGGAGGCTTCATTTTTCAATTGTTGTAGTTCTTTAGCTACAATACATCCTCTATAATTAGCAGGGTGAGGCTCGCCACAGTGAACACATTTAGGTTTTGTAGCTATTGATTTTGTACAGTCCTTGGTGAGGTGTTTACCAGTGCACTTCACACACCTTGGTTCCTTTGAACAGTATTTCTGGGTATGGCCATATGCTTGACACCTTTTGCACTGTGGTATTAATTTTGATGTTTTTAAAGGCTGTACGTCTACCTTACAACCTAATATGGCCTTAATACCGTAGATATGATTAATGTCTTCATCTTTTTGGAAAGATAACATAAACATGTTAAGAGGTTCCTTAGTCCTCCAGCTCAGTTTATTTACAGCATCCTGAATTTTATAACCTTTAGCATTCAGGTCTTCGACTATTCTGTTCGGCAGACATGATGAGTGAAGGTTTTTGACCATAACTCGTATCGGTCTGTCTTGTTTATTCTCATACGAGTGCCAGAGACAGTTATTATGCAACAACAATTTCGATACAGCTCTGTATGAGTCTTCATCCTTGGCGTTTATTTTAACGGTTTCCCCGTTCATCATTTTTACAATGAATGAATCCCCGTTTAGACTAGTCAAAAGAAGGTCGTAGAACTGTTGGTAGTTCTTAATATTTTCGACTATGATTGGTGGAGGTTGTGGTACCTTTTTTATGGTTGGTTTCTCGGGTTTCGTGCCGGCCTGAGATTCATTTAAGTTTCCTCCTGGAGAAGGAGGAGATAGTGAAGTGTTCAGTTTCCTTTTCTTCCTACTTTTTTGTCGTACCCACTCTGTTTCTCGGGCAAGTTCCTCATCGTCAGTCCCATATTCGACTGCATTTTGAGGTTTGCCGTTCGTTGACTGTTCCTTCTCTGAAGGAACATTCTTTTGTTCCTGAATGAGTTTCAGCTGTTGTTGAAGTGATTCTATCTGACTACTGAGGTCTTTTACTAGTTTTTGTAGTTCGAGGCGCTCATTCTGTTCCTCGATGTATCGGGTGTACAACTTATGCTCGAGTTCAGTTTTTAGAACTATTTTGTTTGGTGAAGACATAATTGAGTAGAATAATTTCAAAACGATAACTTATCGTTTATTTGTACAATTACACATGATTCACTTACGGCGGTATGTAGGTCATCGCGGCGACCGTGTTGTCACGCGCCGGAGTATGTTGCTGCGTCAACAGTTTTACACGAGCGCGAACTTGTGCAAGAGCGTGTATGACGCGACCGTTCTCGCTAGAAGCTAATTGACCACTGAGATTGAACAATGAATTAACTCAAAATATTTCCAATTTTCTTTTGAATTCAGCTTTTTGTCGAATCGAGATAAGGACAAAATAATTATGATGATGACTTTTTTGAACGACCAGTAGGTGGCAACCTACAGAATATCAAAGCATAGAGCTTTGATATTGTGTAGGCAATTGCCACATTTAAGTTATGGAGAGTGCCCAATTGCATATACATAGTGTGCACGACGGGCTGAAGAGAGGGATGGAATTTCCTTTGTCAGGGCTCCACACTCACATTGTGTTCGAAATGGGTCGATTATTTGGCCCATCTGGCTGGATTAGATCTGCAGTGGCTAACTTGAGCCTGCCAATCATAATGAAAATACCAGCCAATTGTTAATCCATTAAATTACAAGAAGAGTACTCGTGTAATTTATGTAACATTACACAATCAATGTTTTCTATTATCTTGTGTGAACTGTGTCCTCACTAGTAACGTCATCAATACACGACTACTCTACAAGAGGTGAAGTCCCATAGCATCACACATAAAGAAAATTCTTAGAAAATCTCATTTATCCACCATGGAGATCAGTCCCTTAAAAATACCTAAAGAATAGAATGCTTATTGACTGTACGTTTTTGAATAAAAATAATTTATTTTTTTATTTTTTTGGGGGTGGGAAATCATCAAATAACCCCTCCCGCTCTTGGGTAGAGCGAAAGGGAGTATCAGACTTCTACTGACTAAAAACCACCCATGTTCCTTCTTAGCCCTTCATGTCGAGGCCGCGGTATCTGCGAATAACCCGCAGTCCCGACGGGCGTCGGCCCTTGCCCCTTCCATGTTGCTGACATCTCTTTGAGGTGCGCGTGGAACACGAACGCGCCGTCGACTTGGCCTGTCTTCGTCGTAAGACGGACGGACGGCGAGCTTACCCATCACTCACCGTCCACAGGCCCGCGTCTATGGTGGCCGGAACCCATCACGTGGCCCCCGACGCCCGGAGCGCCTCCCGCGGCGGCTGGGACGAGAGGTTCTCTCCCTCTCACGTTCCGCCACCTCCTTCGCTAGCATAACTGCTTCGCAGAAGGAGGCGACGGCGTCCCATTCGTCCTCGCCCCGGACCATGGCTTGCACCAGGGCCGGACGTGTGAGGTCGCCGCCGCCGAGAGGTCGCTGCCGCCACTCTTCATAGTCCTCATGTGAGTAAGAGCACACCAAGATTATGTCTGACTTTAATAGAGACTACGACCTCTGAAATTGTTTCGGAAGTTTCTTCTTAGAGTAGTCAGGTACGAATATAATAACTGGCCTCATCTGGTTTTAGACAAGCAACGCTATCTTGAACTGCACACTAAAAGTGGTCATATTGTAGCTAAAGCTGTTATTTAATATTTGAAAAAAATTACCCTATGCACATTTTTTTTATACCTAATGGTTTGTGGTACGAGCGCGGGTCACTCTTATCAGTATTGACTGATAAGTAAGATATGATAACGTTCCTAAAAGTACGATTAGGGGAAATCTTCAATATTTTATGATTTTAATCACTTTTGGCCGTGACTTTGTCCAACCTTATCGGAAATATGATGTCAATAATTAAATAATGAATCGTTCTGATTTATAAATTATTTTTAGATTTGTAATTGGTTTGAAACAATAAGCTTTACTTTATCAGATCTTTTAGTGGCACATAATTATGTAATAAACATGCGAGTGTGTGCCTATGTAATTCTCGGAGGCAATGATATCTAAGCTATAAGGAGTAGAAAGGACACCGATGCACAAACGGTTACTATGTATTCAGTAACATCATTATGACCCAACGACCATACGTGGCTATATGGTCGTTGTTCTGACCGCTACTTTGAAATTTTTCATCGGTATTTTAAAACAAAACCAGCTGTTTGCATTTTGATTTGTCCCTCCCACCTTATAGTTCTAGACTACTATGGAATATAGAAAAACAGATTTCTGTTAAACTAATGGCAACCAACATTTTAGTCTGTCAAGCCTTATTTCCGCAGATTTTCTTGTCATTCGTCACGATACCACGAAACCTTACTCTAGACGGATTTTCTCGTCAATCTTCTCCTTTCACTGCTTCGTATTTATCGCAGCAAATGCTGGATGAGCGATCACAATTGTGTCTAAATAATGGCATGTCACTCGGTAGTGCCTCGCTTCCTGGTAACCTATATCTTTCAGTAAACTGCTATCATACTAAGAAATAAAGCGATCGCAGATTAAATTTTTGCAGTAAAGTAGTACAGGATAATTGTTTGGTTTCGGCTAACTTCGTATACGATTACTTAGTTACTTACTTTTCTTAGAAATGACGTTGATATTTAAGTGTTTGTGATAAAGTCGAAATCAAAAGTGTTTTTTAAATAGAATGTATATCTTTAATAATTAGTAACATTTATATATTAGAATAACCTATTATTTATAAGGATTAAGTTACTTTTATTCATCGTGTTTTTTTAATTAACAAACAGATCGTATCGTATGTTTGACGGAGCACAATTGAGGAGGAGCTTTTCAGACTGGCAAAAGACTGAATCAGATATGCGGAGCTGACTGCCAACCCTCACTAGTTGGAGAGGCGCTTGAATAGAGAGAGAGTACTGTACAACACAAGGACTAAAGTTTTAGGTTTTATTCTTAAACAACACCTATCATTTTAGTTAACTCTTATCTATTGCCTCGCTGGTGTAATGGTTACAAGCGCGGTTACAAGTTCAAAGTAACAATCACGGAGGCTGGATTAATGACAATAAGTTAATTTCAAGTATCAAAAATCTTTTGATACTTGAAATTAACCGCCAGAAAATAACCTGAAACTTTTAAACTGTCTTCTAAAAAAAGAGGTTACGTATTCCACCAGTTTTTTATGTATGATCATATATTACTTTGTGATTACGGGGCTGATTATTTTTAATTTGATAGAGGCAAGTGGCCTCTTATTATAGATTTAATTTCAGGATGGTGTCAAAAAATACATAAATAAATAAATAATCAATTTAAACTCCTTAAATAATTAATAAACAATGTGTTTTTAGTCGTTAAAATTTAACAATGTTTCAGAAACCGTGGTTTAGGGAATAAGTAATTATGGAATAAACATTTGCGTTTATTTGTATGTGTGTGACAGCGTGGTAATAGGGCAAAAAACAGACGGGATATGTGTTAAAACGGTGCGTCACACTTACCGATTTCTGTTTCTAAGGAAAATAAAATACCTACCTATTTTCGGGTCGAGATTCATTAGTATAATTTACTTCTTGAACTTGACGCGAATGAAAAACGATGGATTTTATAATAATAATAATTTATTTTATTTAATTTAGCCCTAACCACCGGTAGGACTAGGGCGGACAAGTTTTTACATTTCTTTAAATGTTTTATGAGATCTCTATTTTTAAATATTAACAAAAATGTAAATTAGTATGTAAGGAAAAGATATTTTAGCTTGTGTAGTTTATGAGTTAGCTCCTTTAATGCGTATTTTTCTCCTTGGCCTATGTTGATGATATTATGGTCCCTTAATAATTTCTACTTACAATATAAAATGAAATCATGAGAAGAGAAAAATAGAAGAGATTTTTTATTCGAAAAAGAAAACGGTGGCAAGAAAGTTAATAAAAACGAACGAAGTCCGTCTTAAAAGTAAAGTTATTGTACACATTTTTGTGTTTTTCGGAAAGTGAGTGTTTTTTTTTACTATTTTCACATCCACGAGATCACTGCAGCTGTTTAATAATTTACATAGACGGGGGATAGGCGAATTACCTTAGAGGCAGATTATAAAAGTTTTTTTTTGCATTTTTTCTGTACCTGTGTTTTTTTATTTGCTGTAATGATTGATTTATTATGAAAATAGCATTTGTGAGTTATCATCACTCTCCTGTCCTCGTCACAATTAATTTCTGTTGTCTTATTTTTCCATACTTTACTATTACTTGTCATCTCAGACACCGATGTTTTTTTTTGGCGGGTGGTTATCATCAAATAACCCCTCCCGCTCTTGGGCAGAGCGAAAGGGAGTGTCAGACATCTACTGACTAAAAACCACCCATGTTCCTTCTTAGCCCTTCATGTCGAGGTCGCGGTATCTCTTGCGAACAACCCGCAGCCCCGACGGGATCTCTAACCTTAATTTCTAGCCGTATTCTCCTTAACATAGTCAATCAATCGTTTCTTTGGTCTTCCTCCACTCATATAACCACCCACACTAATACTCAAACTTTCCTCATTACATTTTTCCTCATTACATTTTTCCTCATTACAGATAAAGATAACAAAATCCTGTCGGACTCTTCGTTTAATTATAAAATAAAGGAGTTTATCTCTCAATTCTCGTTTAAGAGGGCAGTTTATCAAATTGTTTTATCTGTTAATCTGCTGTGTCGATGATAGGTGATTGATTATAAAAACAAACGAATCAACGAATTAAGAACAGTACAAATCGATCGGCCGAACAAAATGTTGAAGTTTGGAATTATTTTGGCTACTCTGGCAGGTAAGATTGTTTATTTTATATACTTAACAACTTCATCATCTAGGTATTCATTGTTACTATCACAGAACTAGTGCATCCTCTAAAAAGTTACGTAGTTAAATTCTTGCCAGTAAAATTCCGTTCTTTGTTATTGTTACAATACAAACCAAGTCCTCGATTCAACTCCTTAATGAGAACCTACTAAGGTGTACCTCTGGTGCACCATATGCAGCTTGTCATTTTTTTGAGTGTGGTTCAAATGAACAAAAATCAGTTGTCCAGGTTGGTCGCAGCAAGTAGTCACTGGATTACTTTCTTGACGATAAGGCCGCATTCACATTAGGACGTTAGCAGCGCGACAGTGGCGCGGCAGAAGCACATTTCTTCACATTTTATAAGAACAGCCGTAACAACTAACAACCCGTTAGTGTTTGCTTATAGACGCGCGACTGTCGCACTGCTAACGTTTAAATGTGAAAACGGTCTTAACCCTAGCCTTACTTTGTCACCATTCTAATAACATTTTTTTTTGCAGTGTGTCATGTTGAAGCCTCTTATCAATTTCTTTACACATTGTAAGTATAATAATATGATTATTAGAGAAATAGCTGTCTAAAATAACAGGCACAAATTCAGCCATAACCTGTCGCTTGCAGTTTTGTAAACACTGCATGTTTCTCCAAACCTAACCTAAAGTCCATTTCACGAAAGAAGTCCCGCAGACGCAGCGCTGTATGTCGCGCGACATAATGTTGTTTCACAACTTTTGGCATCGTAAATAAACCTTATAACGCACTAAACCAATAATAAACTTACAAAATATCTACCACAACAAACGCACCTTGATAACATCGACAAACGACAACATGGCCGATCTGTTAAATTTAGTTCCACAATTGTCCGCGGGACTTCTTTCGTGAAATGGACTTTAATCTTGGCACCATCTTCTTGCCCTTGTCTCATGTTACTTGGGGTTGGTGCAACACGTCTTTTTCTTCCGTTCTCCTCTATCAGCCGTTGGCTATCATTTCCTCCATTATCTTAAGTTTTACTTTTTAAAATAAAATTCTACGTTTTTTAATTAGTTTTTAACGTAATAAGCTTACCCACTCTCAAATTCCATAGGGTAGGTATATTGTGTTCAAGTGGCAGTAGAACACTGAATTACTAATTACTTAAGTCACAGGTTTCCCTAGTTTATGAGTCAGGGTTTCAGCTTTTTTTGCACGCCTTGACTATTGTGAACCTTGTTAGATATTAAGCATATATTGTAAGGATTGGTATCAATAAAGTGTTACTATTATTATTAATATCATTCCTCACACAATCACAATCGTTTTCTTGCTCGTCCTCCTTAACCTAATATTTCTAATTTTATTTTTAGGAGTAACCGGGAAATACCCGTGAATGTCAGTAACAACGCGGCTTATTTGCCGGATTTGTTCAACACAGCAGACAATACAATTGTATTGATTCATGGGCACGAAGGAGGACTGAGCCATGAATTTAATTCACTCAACATGAGGGGTAAGTCTTAGTATTTTAAGGTACCCCCACCGTGACTTGAGGTGATACAGAACAGGGGTTATTTGATGATTTCCCACCCCCAAAAAAAAAAAAAAGGTGATACAGACTTATTTTTTCCTACTAAGTACAATTTATTGTTACAATATAGAGGTTTTACAAATATTGGAATAATATATTTCTAAAGTATTGTAGTAGTCAAGAATCACAACTGTAGAACAAACGACATGTAGGGCTAATGTCAGAAAAGACTAACAAGTGTGTGTGTTTGTTAGTGAAGTGAGAGCGTGATGTGCAAGGTGTGAATTCCAAATAATACAATTGGTTTACACAACAATTCGTTTACATTTTCTAGAGTCTAAATATCAGTTAAAACGAAAGCTATTGTTACTACTCTAATGTAATAATTTTATTTTTATTCTAGAAATATTCCAGTTTCATGGATCGAATAACATCATAGTGGTTGACTGGGAAAGAGAAGCTAGCGGCAGTTACTCAAGTGCAGTTTCGTATGTACCAACTGTAGCTAATGAACTCAGCGATTTCTTAATATGGTTATCTTCTGCTGCTCAAGAAAATGCAAGTCCCCGATCCCCAGTAGACTTGAGACGAGTCCATTTAGTCGGGTTTGGCCTTGGAGCTCACATTGCAGGCATTGCTAGTAGACAGCTGAGGATTTCACATGGACTAGTTGGCAGAATTACTGGTCAGTATTTTTTTTCTCTGTTTTTTACCGTCAATAATTATTTGCCGCAATCACTTATTATTTTAACCTATTTTTATGTTACGTTTTTAGGGTTGGACCCATCCGGAAGATCGTGGGGGAGCAGTTCCCAACGCTTGAGGAATACTGACGCTCATTACGTTGAAGTTCTGCACACGGATGGTGTAGGACCAACTGCCTACGGTATAGGAGAAAGACTTGGACATATAGACTTCTTCATTAACGGTGGAAACAACCAACCAGGATGTTATACCCACTCCTGTAGTCATAACCGGGTCTACGGGGTGTTTGCGGCCACTATGAGGGGCCACCTTCTTGGAACCCCTTGCAATTCACTTACACAGTTGAACTTCGGCAGATGTAGAGGAACTCAATTGGCAGTAGGCGGCCTAAGTTTATCTAAACCAAGGTAAATATCACTGTATAAATATTGTATACATCTATAACAGATAGCATATTAGCATAGCATAATTTGCTTAAAATGTTCCTATACTGCTTATATAGAGGCCTCCTCTGTATGAGAGGTATATGATGTGTCTATCACGCTGACCCTGTGCGACCTGCTACACGTAAGTCGGAAGTATTACCACTGCTCAACACTCGGTTCGATCCCAGCACAGAACATATATATTTGTATGACCTATAGGTTGTTTGTACCGAGTCTGTCTGTTTTTAACCGACTTCCCAAAAAGGAGGAGATTCTTTTTGAGTTTATTTTTTTGTAAACACACCAACGATACTCACTGAACTGACAGGTCGCCTAGTTCAGTGCAACGCTTGACGCCTTCGCTAGTCGCCTCGTGTGTTGAAGGACCGTGCAGTACGGCTCGGTTCAAAAATTTCGAAATTCGTTCAAGAATTGCGAAAAATCTTGAAAGAAGGTTTCCAATCTGATTTTGTGTTCCTGGAGTGTTTAGCGTACGTAGCTTTATAGAGGTCTAGAAACATACTTAGTTGTAAAATTAAAAAATAAAGTTGTATAATTATAGTAATCGTATCTTTTTGATGCTATGTTATCTTTTATAGGGTTAGGTGTTTGCCTAGTAAATCTGCACGTACGTGTGCGTTTAAAAAGAAAAATATAATGCCTTGAACTTTCTTTTTTCAGTTACGACACTATCTACACAGTCAGCACCGACAGAAGATTCCCGTTCTAAGATTAAACGATTTTATGAAAAATAAACTTTATTTATCAGCATGAATATTTATTTAATTTCCTCAATTTTACCTGCATCAAATAATTATGTTAATAAAGTAGATATTCCTAAATTTTCGCAGTCTTGAGATAAGCTAAAAGGCGAACTTGTAATAAAGTGGGTTACCCGTGTTATGGAATAACCGTGTTAGACTTAACATTTTTTGTTATCAGTTCTAGCAATATTCACAGTAACTGCACTAAGAAATATTTGTTCCAATACAGTTTTATTTAAAAAAAATATCTTAAAGTAGGAAAGAAGAAGACATCCCACAGACACCAAATAAATGGGGTGATGGCATGTGAATTATGATGATGGCATTTAAAAATCCTTGTACCCCTTTTATTGTTTTGAGGACTATTATATAGTTAACAGAATGTCAGTTATAATCCCTATATTACAGTCCCATAAGCAAAAAGATTATTCAGAAAATAATCCTGATAGTAAAGAAACAGACTACCTTAGAACCTTCTTAGAAGTCTTATTGAAAACTTTTTGTGCTTTCTGGATGTATGTTACCTTTTCTTAAAAAGTTTTTTTTTTCTCAGTGAGATAAAGTTTAATTTCTATGCATTTTCTCTATTAAGTACTGTGTTTTTATTTACAAAAATACAATACAAATACAATACTAAATAGTTTATTGTGCCAATTAGGTATCACATTACATTTTAATGTGTTAGGAACCCCCATTTAGGCAAACAATGCCTGTATTAGAAGGCTCCAAAATTTACTATAACAACGGATGCATTATGCACTTAATA
This sequence comes from Diarsia brunnea, assembly GCA_949774965.1. NCBI lineage: Eukaryota > Metazoa > Arthropoda > Insecta > Lepidoptera > Noctuidae > Diarsia > Diarsia brunnea. The sequence continues at coordinate 8,373,804 of OX458999.1, read as the reverse complement.
TTTGTAAGTTATCATGATTCTCCTGATCCATTACTCAATTATTATCCTTATATTTGTGGTTGGCGCAGCCTATCTTTTTCTTCCATACTTCTCTATTACTCGTCATCACACCAGACACCTCCTTTCTTGCAATATCATTCTTCACACAGTCGATCCATTGTTTCTTTGGTCTACCTCTACTCTTTTACCTATCCACAATGATACTCAACTCGTTTTCCTCATTACTCCGCATTATACCACTATACCACGACAACCGATACTACACAACTTTTCAGTCACTGGCACTATTTTTAAACTCCTAATAGGTATTAAATTAATTATTATCAGCAAAGGTCAAAAATATCAACTTAAATTCGAACGAAAACGACCGAATAAGGATACATCGAACAGAAATTGTAAATGACCGAAAAAGATAATAAAATTCTTTCTGACTCTACGTTTAATTATAAAATAAAGGAATTTATGTCTCACTTCTCGTTTGGGGCAGTTTATCAAATAGTTTTATCGGTTATTAATCTGTTGTGACGATGATAGATAATTGATTATAAAAACAAACGAATTAGCAAATCATGAATAGTAACGAATGGATCGAACAAACAAAATGTTGAAGTTTGGAATTATTTTAGCTGCTCTAGCAGGTAAGTTTGTTTATTTAATATCCATGTCATCTCAGAACTAGTTTATCCCCTAAAACGTCACTTTGTTAGTGATTATTGTAAGTCAAATCCCATTCTTTGTTATTGTAACGATACGAAACAAGTCAAGAGCTACAAGCAAGCTTCACAAACCGAGTCCTAAATCCAAATTCTTAATGAAAACCTTCTCAGGTGTATCTTAGGTGTACCGCAATCAGCGTGTAGTTATTCCGTTTGTTTAGACATTCAATATGAACCACTTTTTCCATGACCACCATCAAAATTGCGAATAATTAAGTCAGTTAAAAATAAGCTTTCCATTAAGTCAAATAACTACTCGATACAAATACACAGCAGATCTTAAACCTAAAACCAGACTTCATGACGATAAACCCAATACAATTTCGCCCTACTTGGAAATCGATTCAATAGTGCTTGTAATTACTGGACCAACTAGACATTTAATAAAAATAATAGTTAAGTAGGTATTCATATTTTATTCGGAGTTATATTTCATAAATAATAGAGATTCTTCAATAATGAACTCTGTGTCAAGGACACGGTAATGTTATTACAGCATGCAAACGGTCATCGCTGCAAGTTGTCATTCAATTAATTTCTGGAGAACAAACCTTATCTAGCCTAGCTTTGTCACCATTCTAATAACAATCTATTTTTTGCAGTGTACCGTGTACAAGCCTCCCATCATTACCTCTACACATTGTAAGTATATGATTATTATAAAAATTAGATTTATGATTTAAATTAGGGAGCAGCACACAAAGAAACGCAAGTCTACGAACCAACTGTTTATTCGCGGCATACCCGCAACTATACATAATAATATTGTAAAGCATGTAATTCCTCACAGTACCTATCTATATAATCACATAAAGTACCTAGTTGGTACTGTGTTACCTTAAATATATATCTATATCTATATAATTATATAAAACAAAGACGGGTTTGTTACAACACTTATAACTCGAGATCTGCGGAACCAATTTTCATGGTTATTGATTCGTTGGATTTGTCTCCGCCCCGAATAGCCTAATACATCTTAAAAACAATGAAAACTAGATATGTGTAATGAATACTTAATCATTTCAATAAATGCTGATTTGTTTATGACATGTCAAACATTTATTGTCCAATCCTGTCAAATACTGTAACAACTATTCATGTGTGCGTTCAGAAATTTATTTTTTGTAAAATGTCTCGAAAGTTCAGGTACCTACTGTTATATTTGTTTGTTTTAGACATAAATTTGTGTAAATTATTTATTAATTATTTAATTTTTAATTTCCGAAAATAATACATAAGATTTATTCTACAGGTTAACAAAAGTGTAAATGTCTTTTTATAGGTTGTCTATGATTTTTCTTGATAAGCTATTCATACGTAGTGGTTATATACTCTTTGAGCTATTGTCTATGTCTCGAAAGTTCAGGCACTGTTATTATATGTATTTGGTGGTTTTATGTGGTTTTATGCGAGTGCACATTCAGTATTAATATTAATAACAATGCCGCGTCCTAGAAGATCTAATCTTTCCCAGCGGAGCTATAATGCAATTAGGTAGAGTAGTAGGTAGGGTGGTAGGTAGGTAGGGTAGTAGGTAGGTAGGGTAGTAGGTACGTAGGTAGGGTAGTAGGTAGGTAGGTAGGGTAGTAGGTAGGTAGGTAGGGTAGTAAGTAGGTAGGTAGGGTAGTAGGTAGGTAGGTGAGTAGGGTAGTAGGTAGGATAGTAGGTAGGTAGGGTAGTAGGTAGTAGGTAAGTAGGATAGGAGGTAGTAAGTAGGTAGGATAGGAGGTAGTAGGTAGGTAAGTAGTAGGTATGTAGCAGGTAGGTAGGCAGGTATTATGTAGGAAAAAGGGCATAGCAACGCATGCGGGTACAGCTAGTTAATAATAAACAAACAATGAGGTGTACTTAGGTAGGTAAATTGTATACTCACTACCGCTGTTAAATATTCAGAAACAGTGAAGTAAGGTTTTACGTACCTACGATAAACTAATTGATATACATAATACACTCGGTTCCAAAAATAACGGGTTAGTCACATAAACCCGAATATCTCCCGAACTACGTATGCCATCCTAATGAAACGAAGACTGTTCAATTGAGAATTTAATTATACAGATAAAAAATAAAATAAAACTTAGTTGCACCCACAATATTAATCTCTAAATTAAAAAAAAAACTAAACTAGTCATATTTTTCTTAAGATTACATTTTTTTATCATTGTTTTTTTGCTATTTTTCATCACTTTCTTCATTTAATACTTTGTATTGCCTCCACGAGCTCTTCTGACAGCTTCTAGGCGATTAGGCATGCTGTACACCAAATTTCGGAGCCGGTGCTGAGGAATACCTTCCCATTCCTCCACCAGTGCTTGTTTGAGCTCGGGAAGCGTGATTGGTCGGGGGTTTCGACCTTTCACGCATCTCTGAAGCTCGTCCCAGGCGTGCTCGATGCCGGAGGACACGGTGGAGCACACCGTGGAGGTGTGTCCCGCTTGGGCAGAGCCCCGCCGTGTTCTCGTAGCGGCGATCGGCGGCGGCGACCTCTCGCGTCCGGCCCTGGTGCAAGCCATGGTCCGGGGCGAGGAGGAATGGGACGCCGTCGCATCCTTCTGCGAAGCAGTGATGCTAGCGAAGGAGGTGGCGGAACGTGAGAGGGAGAGAACCTCTCGTCCCAGCCGCCGCGGGAGGCGATCCGGGCGTTGGGGGCCACGTGATGGCTTCCGGCCACCGTAGGCGCGGGCCTGTGGACGGTGAGTGATGGGTAAGCTCGCCGTCCGTCCGTCTAATGACGACGACAGGCCGTGTCGACGGCGCGTTCGTGTTCCACGCGCGCCTCAAAGAGATGTCAGCAACATGGAAGGGGCCCGCAAGGGCCGACGCCTGTCGAGGCTGCGGGTTGTCCGCAAGGGATACCGAGGCCTCGACATGAAGGGCGAAGAAGGAACATGGGTGGTTTTTAGTCAGTAGAAGTCTGACACTCCCTTTCGCTCTGCCCAAGAGCGGAAGGGGTTATTTGATGATTTCCCACCCCCCAAAAAAAAAAAAAAAAAGGCGTGCTCGATGGGGTTTAAGTCCGGGCTTCGCGCTGGCCACTGCATGAGTTCGATACCGACCTCTTCAAGGTAGTCATGTACAATTCTGGCGGTATGGGGACGCGCATTATCATGCATTAATATGCCATGCCGGTCCATCCTGGCCATGAAAGAACCTACATGTTCATTGAGGATCTCTTCCACGTACCTATCTGCATTTAGAGTTCCATTTTGAATGAGTACCAGCTCGGTGCGGGCCTCAGCAGAAATCCCAGCCCAAACTTGTACGGAGCCTCCACCGTACGCCACTTTTTCCTCCACACACGCTTGATGGAAGCACTCCCCTGGTCTTCTGTACACCAACTGCCTACCATCATGCTTATAAAGCATGAATTTAGACTCGTCCGTGAACATTACCCTAGACCAATTGTCTAGTGTCCAGTTTAGGTGCTCGCGCACGTATCTCTGTCTTGCAATTCGAGGCCCGCACCGAGCTGGTACTCATTCAAAATGGAACTCTAAGTGCAGATAGGTACGTGGAAGAGATCCTCAATGAACATGTAGGTCCTTTCATGGCCAGGATGGACCGGCATGGCATATTAATGCATGATAATGCGCGTCCCCATACCGCCAGAATTGTACATGACTACCTTGAAGAGGTCGGTATCAAACTCATGCAGTGGCCAGCGCGAAGCCCGGACTTAAACCCCATCGAGCACGCCTGGGACGAGCTTCAGAGATGCGTGAAAGGTCGACCTTTCACCAATCACGCGTCCCGAGCTCAAACAAGCACTGGTGGAGGAATGGGAAGGTATTCCTCAGCACCGGCTCCGAAATTTGGTGTACAGTATGCCTAATCGCCTGGAAGCTGCCAGAAGAGCTTGTGGAGGCAATACAAAGTATTAAATGAAGAAAGTGATGAAAAACAGCAAAAAAACAATCATAGAAAAAATGTAATCTTAAGAAAAATATGACTAGTTTAGTTTCTTTTTTTAATTTAGAGATTAATATTGTGGGTGCAACTAAGTTTTATTTTATTTTTTATCTGTATAATTAAATTCTCAATTGGACAGTCTTCGTTTCATTAGGATGGCATACGTAGTTCGGGAGATATTCGGGTTTATGTGACTGACCTGTTATTTTTGGAACCGAGTGTAGATAATCCGAATCAGCTGATGGGTATGCGCTGCATAAAAAAAAACAATAACAGGTGACTAATGGGCAAGTAGGTACCTACTTAGGTACATATGCCGAGTTGTTTTGCATCTAATAAATTTACTTATCTCTAAACTTGCTATAGATACCTATGTACATAGCCGACGCATTACACAAATCTATACAATGACTATAAATTGCGAAGCGAACGTAAGTAGGTAAGTTACACTTAGGTATTTATAATTATGACTATGCAAGGAATAGGTACTCTTAGGTCTGTTATTCTTTGTACACTTTTTGTTTTAAAGTGCAAGCGCGTCTTGGACGCATTTCATTTGATACAGCAGTTCCGAGATTTTGCGCTGGTATCGGTTCGATATCACGGTTAATAGAAACCCGATCCGCATTAGAGGTGTCTTTGGAAGACAATTCAGCACCTGGGATGTTTTCAATTGCGTCATCGAATTCGTCGTCTGACCGGGGGAGGTTAGTCAGAATGTTTTCGGGCGCGACCAAGGAATGTCGTAGGGTCGATCGACGCTTTCCGACCGGGAGTAACTGGTCAATATGCCTCTTCCACTCGCGTCCGTCGGAACACCGCACCCTATAGGTACGTGAGAGGAGCTTCTCGTGCGGTGACCACCGCCGGCGCCCACTTGTCAGAACGCGCGCTGTAGTCCCGAGCCAGCACGGCGTCCCCGGGCGCGGCGCTGCGCTCGGTGCCGGGCGCGGCGCGCGCTGGTCGCGCCGCCGCCCCGCCTCGCTGTCGCGCTCGTCGCTCGGCCGCAGTACATCTAGCCGCCCGCGCAAACACCGGCCGAGCATCACCTGGTCGATGTCGACCCCCTCATGCGCCGCATTCTTCATAGCGCGTTTCACCAACTTACTGCGTTTTCAGCCGCGCCGTTACCCGCTGGCCTGTAAGGACTGGTTATAGTATGAACGATGCAATTTTTTTTCATGAAGTTGGCGAACTCGCCGGAGCCGAACGGTGGTTCTCCATCGCTCACCACCTGCGTGGGTAGCCCGAAGCGCGCGAATAGTTCTCGCAGCTTTCCGATCGTCGCCACGGCGGCGTTCGTACTGGTCATCTTCTGTACTTCAATCCATTTACTATGGGCGTCTACGGAGACTAAATAGTGTTTGCTTTGAAATTCCCCAAAATCCATATGTATTCTCTGCCAGGGGCGCGCTGGAAACTCCCAAGGGTGCAATAAAGGACGCGGAGGCATATCACGCTGCTGCCGACACGCACTACACTCTCTAGCGATGGACTCAATTTCAACGTCTAAAGTTGGCCAGTAAACATAACTGCGGGCTATATTTTTCATTTTAACGACGCCTAGATGCCCCTCATGCAGTTCAGCGAGCACCTGCTTCCTCAAGGACTCGGGCACCACAACGCGATGATTATACAAAATGCAACCTCTATCTAAACATAGATAGTCTCTTCTATTGAAATAAGGTTTTTCCAAGTCAATTTCAATGTTCGAAGGCCAACCGTTAATAATGTAATTCTCCATTTTATTTAATAAGACATCTTTTTGTGTCCACAAAGCCACCTCTTTAGCGCTAATAGGAAAAGATTCTTCTAATATAATAATTATTAATTATTAATAATTAATATACGACACCGATTCCAACTCATTACATATTTTTCGTTGACACGGCAGCGGCAATCGTGATAAGGCATCGACATTACTGTTGTCATTCGATTTAACGAATTCAATATCAAAATCGTAAGACGCCAGTCTGGTGGCGTATCGTTGTAACCTGCTAGCTGCGGTTACCGGCAACCCAAATTTAGGTCCGAATATAAACGTCAGTGGTTTGTGCTCAGTTTTTATTATAAAGTGACGGCCGTAGATATACTGGTGATGTTTGATAACACCAGCAATAATTGCCAGTGCCTCTTTGTCGAGCTGACTGTAAGATCTTTCAGCTGCGTTTAAAGTCCGCGAAGCGAAACAGATAGGGCGCTCGTCGCCGTCAGGAAAACGATGCGATAACACACTGCCTATGCCGTATGAACTGCTGTCAACCGCTAAAACCAAAGGCAACTCAGGATTATAATGTACTAAAACTTTACTTCACTGATTCTGAATATTTAACAGCGGTAGTGAGTGTACAATTTACCTACCTAAGTACACCTCATTGTTTGTTTATTATTCATTATATTTAAGGTAACACAGTACCAACTAAGTATCCCATCCTCGTCGCCAGTTAGATTTATGATTTAAATTAGGGAGCAGCACACAAAGAAACGCAAGTCTACGAACCAACTGTTTATTCGCGGCATACCCGCAACTATATAATAATGAGGGATACCACAATAAAAACAAATCCCTCCAAAATTAAAGCCACAGACTAAACCATAACCAGTCGTTTTGCACTTTTGTAAACATTGCAATGACCAAACATACCTTAACCTCGTCATCTTCTTGCCCTTGCTCCATGTTACTTGGGGTCGATCCAACACGTTTTTCTTCCATTCTCCTCTATCAACCATCACGCTATCATTTACTCCTTTATCTTACGTTGCATTCGTCTCACAATCTATCCATCGTTTCCTTGCTCGGCCTCTCCAGCCTAATCTTTCTAATTTTATGTTTTAAGGAATAACCGGGACATACCGGTGAATGTCACTAATACCAACGCGGTCTACATGCCGAATGTGTTTAACCCAGTAGACAATATAATCGTATTGATTCACGGGCATGGAGGAGGACCGGGCCATGAATTTAATTCACTAATCATGAGGGGTAAGTCTTAGAGGCTGAATTTAAAGGTACCCACCGTGACTTGATGTGAAGGGAGTAGAAAATTAGTAATTCCAAATCATAGTAATAAAGATCTATTTTCTGCCACAAAGTACAATTATTTGAGGTTTTTACAGAAGTTTTTACAAATATTGGAGATACAAAAGATTAACACGTGTGTGTGTTTATTAGTGTGTGATTAGTGTGTGAGTACAGTGATGTAGAAGGTATCAAAGTGTGGTGTTGTGTGAATATCAAATAATAAAATTGGTAACGCGACAGCAATATACGTTTACAATCACAAATGTTTGTGTCTAAACTTCAATTGAAACTGTTGCTATCCTAACTACTCTAGTGAAATATTTTTTATTTCAGAAATATTTCAGTTTCATGGATCGAATAACATTATAGTGGTGGACTGGGAAAGAGAAGCTAGCGGCAGTTACTCAAGTGCAGTTTCTAATGTACCAAGTGTAGCTAATGAACTCAGCGATTTCTTAATATGGTTATCTGATGCTACTCAAGTATCTGCTACTCCCCGATCTCCGGTAAGCATGAGACAAGTGCACTTGGTTGGGTTTGGCCTCGGAGCTCACATTGCAGGCATTGCTAGCAGACAGCTGAGGCTTACACATGGAATAGTTGGCAGAATAACAGGTCTGTGTTTTTATTTCTCGTTTATGCTTATTTGATCCAGTCGATCAAATTTCAGAATATTTTTTTATATATTTTTTTCATATTTCATTTATAGGGTTGGACCCATCCGGAAGATCGTGGGGGAGCAGTTCCCAACGCTTGAGGAAAACTGACGCTCATTACGTTGAAGTTCTGCACACGGATGGTGTAGGACCAACTGCCTACGGTATAGGAGAAAGACTTGGACATATAGACTTCTTCATTAACGGTGGAAACAACCAACCAGGGTGTTTCAGCCATTCTTGTAGTCATAACCGGGTCTACGAGGTGTTTGCGGCCACTATGAGGGGCCACCTGTTTGGAACCCCTTGCAATTCACTTACACAGTTGAACTTCGGCAGATGTAGAGGAAATCCATTGGCAGTGGGTGGCCTAAATTTATCAAAACCAAGGTAAATACTGATTTTTTATATAAATATTGCGTAATAGATATCATATTAGCACAGCATAATCTGCTTATAAGTAATGTTGTTGTGTTGCCCAGTGGTGGTGGTACCGACTTACGAACAGTAAATCGTGGGTTCGAACCCAGTAATGCAGGCCTTTGTGTAATTTATTTCATCACCACTTTTCTCGGCGCTCGACTAGAGGAGTTATGCCCGCCAATGGATACAGTTTCGTAAGAGGGGTGGGTTTTAAACATCCAGTAACAATGTAGCAGGTTTGATTGAGCGCTATATTGACCTCTCTAGCTTAAAAGAAAAAACATAAGCCAGAAGTACGAAGAACATGTGGTGATGCTCCCCAGCTGGTGGATGTAAGGTGGTGAAGTAAGTGTCTAAATGTTAAAGACCTATCCAAGGTAATACCTAGGTAGCGTGGTTGAAAGCAATGCTCTATGCTAACGCCTTGCCATGAGATATTGAGATTCCTGTTGTCTTGACAATTACAAAGATGGAAAAGACATGATTGAGTTTTTGATGGATTAGGTCGAAGAGCGTTTTGATAGTGTTCTTCAGCCTCTTCAAAGCTATGTCCGAGCGGCTAGAGCGAGGCCGTCATTGTATAGACAGCTTTTGTTTCTGGAGCGTGAGGCTGGTAGATGTTGAATAGCGTCGGAGCTAATGCACTGCCTTGCGGGAGCCCTTTTTTGCAATTCGCCACCTGCCCTTGCTGTTTTAAAGATGCATTTGGAAACGGACTAAGGAGATGATAAAAGTCACTATCTTTCCTGAGGTCATTGACTTTTAACAGAATCCTTCAGATGTTGACTGTCATACGCTGCTGACAGGTCAACAAATACAACACCTGTAAAATGTTTCCCTCCTAACCATCTTCAATGTGTTGCGTCAGTTCGAGAGTCTAGTTGGACACTGTTACACGACTTGCGGGCCTGAAACCGGCTTGTTTAGCAATAAGGTGGAGTTCAATGACAGGCGTTAGGCAGTTTAAAAATAGTATTTCAAAAAGCTTAAATGTGTGACAAAGTAATGAAATTGGTCGCTAGATTTTAGGATCTTTTGGACATTTCCCAGGTTTTAGAAAAGCATCTACAAGACAGGAACCTCCCCTACAATATGAGATCCTCATAAAGTGACTTTGTGTAGCTTGATTGGTCTACGTTCGTATAAAATACAGCACACACAATACACAATCATGTAGTTGTATAATACTACCTAATTGTATTTTTTTTTGGTGATTTTTATGTTACACTATCTTGTAGGGTTAGGTTCTTCCCTTCTAAAACTGCACGTACGTGTTTGTTATAGAAAAATATATAACTTGAAATTTCTGTTTTCAGTTACGAGACTATCTACAGAGTCAGCACCCAAAGAAGATTCCCGTTTTAAGATAAAACTATTCTATAAAAAATAAACAATACTTATCTTTATGCCTGATCATTTCTTAATTTTTCTCGTTTTTGCCTGCATTAAATATGTTAACGAACTAGGTATTCTTAAATCGCAGTCTAGAGATATAGGCTAAAAAGAAGATTTGAAGAAAATTTTGGCTTAAGACAAATCTCGGTATCACCGAGTAATATCTTCAGCAACCACACTAGGAGCTACTTGTTATAATAGAAAATTACTTCTTACTAGCATTTAAGCAAGAGAAGTATACAATTAAAATACCGGAAAGGCCTTAATAAATGGGGATAAAGGCATGAGAATTATGATGAAAGCATTTAAGAAAGGTTGTACACCTTTTGTAGTAACCACGAGGACCAGTAGTTACCAGAATGTAGCTACATTCCCTCTAATCCATCCCTCATAGACAAAACGATTATCCAGAAAACAATCTTGACTGCATCGTTGGTTTATTGTTTGCAAGCGCTGTCATGCATGCATTTAAATCCCAGGTCGGGCAAAGTAATAAGGGATTTTATCATCAGGAATTTTGCAATAGCCACCGCGGAGTCCGGCAAATGGTAATAGGCTTACCCCCTATCATCATCATGATTCATCATTCTCCTGCCCTTTTCCCAATTTATTTTGGGGTCGGCAAAATATGTCTTCTTCTTCCATACTTCCCTATTTCTCGTTAGCTCGCCCCCTATCATATTATTATAGAACTTAAAAAAAAAAATGGTGAAAGGTGGGTGTACTATTGGGTACACCTCAACCTAAGCCTTCGGGGATTACAGGCGTGATGTTATGATAATCTTGAACGTAAAGAAACAGACCACCTTTTTAGAAGACTTTCAAGCAATTGCATCCAACAGTTATCCATGACCTACCCCATGCAAGTGTAAACAAACTGTAACGGTAATCCTACTGGATAAGTTTACTCACTAAACGAGGCTTCTTACTTATTTCACTTAATGCCTCTTAACTGGTCACTGAACCATGTAAGTGGAAACTTGAGAAGCTATAGCGATCAACTTACGTATTGTCATAGTGCATTTTCTGTTTAAAAAGGTTTCTAGTAAACTTTTAGCGTAACATTCAGAATGTAGAATGCGAAAAAATAAAACATAATTCAAAACACATTAATGAAAAATAACTTTAGCTTCTGAAGTAGGCGATCGCAACAACAGCTCTCACATTTAACCAGTTATGTTTTAGGCCTATTAATAACTACCTAGTAATAATGCATGCACAAAACACCCATAATAATATAAAATATATATTTATGTTAGTGTTAGTTAAGTGGAACAAGCATAAGCGCCTAACTAAATCCAACGAGCCATTGTTTTTTAGTCGTCTCTGAAATGCTAAGACAAAGTTACCCCTTTGTTGAATGTTGCTGTCATTAAACTGAATGTGGCGACCTGATAAATAAGTATTAGGTACTGTTAGTGTTGCTGTTATTATACAGCATAAATATAAATTCGAAGTAATCCTTAAAATTAAATTTTGCTACAATTTTGACTGGTTTGTTCTCCGCAGCAAAAAATTCAGGTCTCCAAGATAAACTGCTGATTTTGAGAAGCCGACATTACTGATACTGATACTATTCTGAAAGGTTATGAACGAATGAATCCTTAAAAAATTGAAATCTGTTAAAAAAGAAGTTTGAAAATGCATTTCGTGATCTTTCTTAGAACATCCTTGAACTCGAGATTCATTGACTCAGCACTTTTTTTTTCTTTTTGTGGTGGTCGTCACTGTTGATTCTGGCTTTCAAGAGTGGTTAGGGAATAGTGTGTCGGGTTTGTCCTATAAAGAAACGGTTACTGAGCGCGTTCGTGTTCCACGCGCCTCAAAGAGATTTAACGCCTATCGGGGCTGCGGTTGTTAGAAAGAAATATCGCGACCCCGAACACAAAGGGCTAGAAGGAATATGGGTGGCTTTTAGTCAGTTGTTACTCAAACCGGTTGTAATAAGTTAACACGTTCACAAAACCCGTCTAAAAACCCGATGCATGTGCTCTCACTCCGTGCGGAGGTGAGAAACGCTGTACTTTACTCTGGTGCGGCAGCCGTAGCATGAGTATTTCTGAATGTACGAAAGAGACAAGTATAGGTTTGAGTTTAGGACCTTAAAGTCAACTCGGTAAGGTAATAAAACTTTGCTAAGGTTTTCCGGCCCGATAACGCACTGATTGATATTTTTTTCTATTCCTTGCGGAGAAAGGGTCGAAAGGCCCGTCATAGACTACAAGGTCTTTCTGCCCCCTCCCGCACTGATCTGGGTGATTGCATTTTTTACTTCCGACTAGTGTTGTGACATAATTAGCGGGAGCGCACGTACATTACGATAGTGCATAATCTATCTATTCTATCTTCTATATCTATACATATAATAAATCTGTAGAAACATTTTTTTTGTACATCGAAAATATTAAAAAAAAAAATTGTCAGGGTATTAAAGTATAACCAACAGAACACATTTTCAGCATTTTTGGAATTTTTGTCTGTTTGTCTGTTTATCTGTTTGTCTGTTTCGATGACTAAGCATCACGTCAAATTTACGAAACGAATGTAGGTAACTTTTATACATAAATATTGTGCGTAACTTGGGCTATTACTTAGTCTTTGTTTCATCGTAATCGGTGCTCTCTATCAAAAGATATATGCATTTATAGTTTTCAAGATGAACTTATCATTATGGTCAAGAATGAGACAAGCAACGACATCTATTGAACGAATATGGTAGATAACTTTAAATAAGTAATGATAGCAAAAGGTACATAGATATTAGTCTAAATGACGCTGATTTCAAAATCTACATAGCCTAAACCCTATAGTGTGTTTGATCGCTCTTTTTTAGCAGTTTATCTTCGTCTTCGACAGATGGCGTTATTCAATTGATGTCATTTTCTGAACCGCGGTGTTATTAAATAAACATATATAATGATATGTTTCATGAATAGTCAACAAATAAAGATTTACCAATTACACAGTATAAAAATACTATTTTTTTTAAACTAAATTAAAATTAGGTAAAACCCACGACATATTTTGTTTGTACTGTGTGGGAATCGAACCTGCGACACGCAGTGCTACTGTTAATCGTCCAGCCACTGCACCAAACATGTCTTTATATAGATGTGGTGTGTTGTTAGCCCTATGTGTCGAGGCCGCGGTATTTCTTTCGAACAACCCGCAGCCCCGACGGGCGTCGGTCCTTGGGGGCCCCTTCAATGTTGCTGACATCCCTTTGAGACGCCCGTGGAACACGAACGCGCCTCCATCGTCATAGGACTGACGAACGATTAACTAGCCCGTTACTCACCGTTTACAGGCCCGCGCCTACAGTGGCCGGAAGCCATCACGTGGCCCCCGATGCCCGGAGCGTCTCCCACGGCGGCTGGGAAGAGGGGTTGTGTCCCTCTTACGTTCACCTCTTTCGCTAGCATTACTGCTTCGCAGAAGGAGGTGACGGCGTTCCATTTCAGATTCGATGTCCCAGATTCGGTACAGGTACCTCTCGAAACAGCCTCTAATCCCCCCTTTTTTGTGGTTCGTAAATTATCAAATGACTCATCCCGCTCTGGGCGGAGCGGAAGAAAGTGTCAGACTTCTACTGACTAAAAACCACCCACGTTTCTTCTTAGCTCTTTGTGTTTCGGGGTCGTGGTATAATGTACCTGTTTCAAATTTCTTAAAGATCCGTTCGGCCGTTCTGACGTGGTTGATTAACAAACACCCATCTACCTAAACTTTAGTATTAGACATAGTCAGTACTTTGCATTACCCTCTTCTTATTTTCTACAGCGGCAGTAAGTTAACGCAGGGCAATGATTTAATGTACTTTTATCTAAGCGACGCATTTTAGTTTCCGACAAGCACGCGAACGAAGTCGCGGGCACAGCTAGTTCATAATATTTGAGTATCATTGTGTGTTTATGTGTTGTTAATTACTGTAATAATGCCTCGGATAAATAAACGATGTCGAAAAATGCTAGAATTATCGTTTCAGCAAACAGAAAATAGTGAAAGTGAAAATTCTAATGAGGATAAGTCGAAGTGGAGTAAAGATTTTATGAAGACAAAAAAATAATGGCTCTCAGCAAAATAGCTCTGATATTAATGACACCAATCCTCGATCAAGGGACGAGTCGAAAACCACCCGAGAGCTCAAATCAAACCACGTAAGTAGAGGAACAGCAAGCACAATTTTTATTACCGCTCCTAAAAAACGCAAATATACTCAAGATACCACGAATGTTACTACTATGAAAAGTGATTTAGAAAAAACTCCTAAAACTCGATAAGTGCAACTCTTGAATCAAGAAGGAGGCTCAATTTACGTTAGTCCTAGTACTGGTAATTCTCAATTCTCAAAATTAAAAAGTACTTTTTATTATTTAATTGTTGTTGTTATTGGAATGCTATACAGAGTGTATCGTTAGCATAATAACATATTATAAGACTATTACTTGTAGAATGCAATCGCCTAAAATCACATTATTCTTTCAGATCTTCAACACGATGTTGTCCTGAAGACGAAACACACCTTCCAGAAAAACGGCGACAAAAGGAGAATGTGTGCTGGATGCTACTTAACGCTGCGAGTTACACTCAGCAGCCGAGAGGCAAATAAAAAAGTTAAAAAAATTTAATCGTTCTGTGTAGAATATAAGAAAGGGTACTGTCTATCATGTTTCTACAAAACCCATTTGTAATTTTTTAATAAATGATATTATAAACAATGTATCGATAACTTATTTCACATCACTAATAATCCCTCGATTAAACCCCTTATTCAGTGCGGTTTCAGGTCATAAGACCTTATACTTATTTTTACTTTATATCTCTTGAATAAATAGCGGGATCCGGGGGCGAGGTGAACACTGTGACAGCTAACTCGTCTACTAGCGATATTGATAAGTAGGTATCAAAAATTCAAAGGTTTCACAAAGGGATAGTCATTTATATCCAACGATACCTTACTAGGTCTAAGAGCCCCTTAACGCAGGGGCGGAGAGTTTAAGTAACAGGCCAATCGGCCCACTAACGCACCAAACAAAAAAACGCTAGTTTCAGTCCCGCAGTGAACGTGTTAAGACATTACTTTTACCAATCCCGGTGTCTGTTGACCAATTGTTCTTTGGGTGAAAAGTTATTGGTCAAAACATTCTGTTGGTTAACTGTTCATTCACGTAGATTTATGTTGGCGAAACGTTCGTGGGTGAAAAGTCCTTTAGATGAAAAGTTAATGAATTGAAGATAATGTTGACCAATATTACATCAACCAATCGACTGTTGTTCATTTCAGTTTCATGTAAAGATAAACATTTATTAATTTACTTTCTGATATTACTATTATTATATAAAAACAGTAAAGAAATCTTGTTATGAGAAATTCCGGTCAATCAATTAAATGATACCCATCTCATCTGATAAATTTGAATAACAAACAAAATGTTTCGCCTAAAAATTAGATGGCTACTTATTTGTCATCGATACGGCGAAAAAGAAAGTAAATTATAAAAAGAACCTAATTTGGTAATAACTATAGATGATAATAGTGTGCAAGATTGAAAACGATAATAGGTAATAACCCGATTATGGAATACGAGCAAACGTTAGAATATTAAAAAATACCTTGATTGTGATTGGCTTATCTTTAGAGTCTATTTATAATTATAATCTTTATCTTTGTGGTAATAGTTTTTAATAAATAATTGAATTATCTAATAGCGATTCGACAGCAAACGACTATCCGGAAAAGCAACTAACGCACAGCTTGTTGGTCAAGTGGTCACATGCGTGGCAATCTCTGCCCACCCCGCATAGGGGGCGTGCAGTCAGGGTCATAGACCTGAGTCTCTTCCTCGAGGTGTCATATGTGTCCGTCACAGCGGACACATCTCTTCTGGGGTGGCCTACATGGGCCTTGATCTGCGGTAGGTGCGTGGGCTAACGTCACCTGCCTGTGTCATGTGTTGGTGTCATATGTGTGTTCACATGCGCGACTGCTGAGTATTATGTCCTGGGTTGCTTCCCCAGTTCAGGCAGTGCTATGGATTTCTTAGTAGTTGCCACGGACTCTGGATTTATGCCCGATTGTCAGCAATAGATTCACTCCCGATTACATAGGACTTTTACATAACGACACAGTAAAATTGTTAAAATGTATTTACATATATTATTTATTTATTTAAACTTCATGTACAAAAGTGGTACATAGGCGGACTTAATGCCACAAGGCATTCTCTACCAGTCAACCTTTGGGTCAAATAGGACAGCACTGTGGTAGAGTACAAAAAAAATAAATAATAATAAGGATAAAACCATTTTGTAAACATAATACATAAACAGGTGCATACCAGTACATATATATACAGATAGAATTAAATAAACTAATAGATATTTTAATACAATCAGTAAAAAAAAATCGAGAAACCTTATAATAATTATATTATCAGAAATAAAGGCTATTTGTTTATGTTATACACAACTGGGGAAATGTGGGTATACTATTGGGCCTTGGCCTAACCACTATAGGGTGTTACAGACTTAATGTTTTCAAAAACAAGGACTACCTACTATCTGTAGGTAGTACCTACAGATCATTTATTGCCCGTGGTCCACCTGCCTAGTCCATCTAGGTATACTATGGGCAATTATGTTTGCCCGTGGTCCACCTGAATGTTCATATGTTTTTATTTATAATAGTATTACGAAATAATAATAGCGATTATAAATTGTAAAGCCAGTGTTTACAACAGTTATCCACGTCCCAATTATCGAAAAGCCAAACTAACGTGAAACTTGCAATATTTACATTTGTTAAGTCAATATTCAGTCAGTTCGTGTATTCTCATTCCAGTTCCATCGTATGCCTCGTTTAACAGGTTGACTAGTTTGACACGGAGTAGTTAAGAAATGAAGTTTTCAGTACACGTACCAGCCTATTTTTCCCGGAAATATTCCAACTGATCTATCTCAGCATGGCCTTCAAATGAATTCCTTTTTATAGGACTGGAGGAGAAAATTACTAGGTTGACAGTGAGACAGCGATACCGACACGAGGAATAGTGGTGACTTAGGAGAAAACATTAAGCAGTAAGCCCATAGTGTGTAGTGGTACACACATAAGCGGGTCAATGTTAAGATACCATGATGCTTAGACATTTCAACTAAGTTTTTTCAGGTCTCTGTAAATTTTAACATCAGAAGCACAATGATAGATACCGCGGGCCTGAAAATCACGGCGCAGAAACATTAAGAGCTAAGAAAGAACATGGGTGGGTTTTTGTCAGTACCAGTCTGACACTCCCCACCGCTCCGCCTAGAGCGGGAGAGGTAATTTGAAGATTTCAAATCCACTAAAAAAAACACCAAATGATAGGAAAGTCTATGTTAGGCATCATGGTAAACGTCTGATTTTGTCACAAGTGGCATCATTATCATTCCATTCACTAACGATTCCGCGGACTTCAGGCGGAGTACAACGCGTAATTGAACTCGTTAGGTGACCGGCCAACTGCCTGGCGCGATGCAGTATTGCTGCAATTGCTATTTTATTTAGCTTACGGTGTGCGCGATTCCTTAAGTGGAGTTTAAAGTTTAATGCGGTGTTAATCATGCTATAGAATATTGTGATGCGATGCTATTATGGAAATACGTGGTAAACTACATACATACATAATATAGGGCGGGTCTATTGCCACCAACTGGGCAACTAGACTCCGAGGCTCCTGCTGAGAAATTCCCGAAAAAAAAAAAAAAAAATAACATTATGCTCGACCCGGGAACTGAACCCAGGACCTTACGCTCAAGAGAAGCGCTTGTGACTACAAGAAAAACGAAGTAACAGCAACTTTGCAAGGACAATCGATTCAAGCCTTAAGTCCTAACACAATAATAAAAAATACATGTTTCGGGTTGCAGAGAGATATAAATTCCTCAACCTAATTAATATACACACAATAGCTAGGCAAACTGGTATGGAGAATCAGTTAAACGCTAACTGTTCCTACAATACTATAACTTGTTTGTGGTTTACTGAACTATTATGCGGTAACTGGCAAAGGCAGACTTTGCCTCAACATCGTAAAAGCGAATATCATGTTAATTGACTGTCCACAGGTAGTCTGTTTCGAGGAGCCTTTTTTTATAAGGGACAAGCCCGCCACATTATTCCCAAACCACTGTAACTCCTGTTAGCCAGAATCAACAGTGGCGACCACAAGAAAAGCGCCGAGACAATGAAGCCCGACGAAGTCCCAGAGAAACGATTTAACTGTCTTGGATCCCGCAACGAAATTAATCTGAAAAGAATAGCGGAGGAGTAGGAAAAACATAATTTCCACTTCCTTCCATCACACAGAACAGAACAGAACAAGGTCAATAGGCACACAGGGACGTATACAACTGGGATAAGCCCAGTTGCCTAGCACCACGGATATTATTGTCGTTAATATTACAGGGTTCTAAGTTAAGTTAGCTGTTATATTTGATTCAAATAATAGGTATAACAAGGAGAACAATTTGAGGAGCCTGTGACTTAATAATACATACTACCGTTTCGGTCGATCCGGTTAAGCCGTGCGTGGGTCCGCGGTTGGTCCGTGGATCCGTGGTCACCCATTACATACCGAGTTTCCACCGTGTCTTGGAAATCACGTTAAACCGTTTGCATTGGTACCGGCTGTCATTTGAAGATCTTTGTCTGCGGTTGCTTAGTTAGTCAGTGGCTCGAAAGTCTGACAACCAGTCTTACCAAGGGCTATCGAATTACCTAGTACTAACTGGGCTGTGGAGGTCAGACAGGCAGTACAATACAAGTATTAAGCTGCATCCGGTTAGATTGGAAGCCGACCCCAACATAGTTGCGAAAAGGCTGGGCATATGATGAGGTAGCTGGTCCAAGGGCTTAATTCAGGAGGCAGTACTTCTGGACAGCGCGCGTATTTTCAGGGGGTTTCTCTCTCACGAGTACTGACCACGGGTCCCTCGGACCCTGTTCCCGATGCCTGCGTGTGAGCTTCTATTTTTTTTTGTATTTTAAAATGACTTATATAAAATAATTTCAAACGACAGCGTGGCAGGCCCAGAAGGAGATGGCAGGACGAACTGGATTCTTTCGCAGGGGTTGGCAAACCGGAGCACTGGATAGGGATAAGTGGAAAGAGGAAAGGGAGGCCTTTGCCCTGCAGTGTCTGAATTTTATTATTATTATATTTATATAATTTTATATAGCAATGTTTTAACATATAATTGATATGTTTGTAAATGAATAAAGGGAATAATAAATAACATTTATAATAGACAAAGTACATAGGGTTAGTAACAATTTACTTAAAAAAACCGGCCAAGTGCATGTCGGACAAGACCGGACAATGTAGGGTTCCGTTGTTGTCCATCAAGATATGTGAACTTACTAAACTGATTAACCACCCTGCCTACCTTCCTCCGAACGATGATTTTTATTGTAAATGGAGAAGGAGAGGAAGAAAGGAGTTCAAGGAGAAGTTTTGAGACCTGCGCTCCCATACATTATGTACAGGAAAATATTTCATACAAGTAGGTACATTCTATAAGTTGGTCGACTATTACTCGTAAACTTGTAAAGCCTACGTAGCTGTGATGGTTTCCCTTTAATTTTCGTTATATATATGCTACTACCATGAATTTTTTCACCCACCCAAACACAACCCGTATAGGTGGTTTAGGTTGCCAGACTAGAGTCTAACAAAAAAATGCACTTTAAAGCTTAATATTCCACAAACGAATCCCTTAATTGAAAAACTGTTTGAGCAAACTCGCAATAGTTTTTTAAGACCTATTCAACGACATCCCACATAATGGACTTCGCGAAAAAAAAAACATCCCCACTTTAATGGTGTAGGCTACTAGAGATATCCTAAAAAAAAAATATTTTACTTTAGCACTTTGTATAGTCATGCCAAATGACAGCTTTCTAGTATTATGAGTCTTTGAGATATAGTGCGGACGGACAGACAGACGGACATGGCAAAAATATAAAGGTTCCATATTGACTACGGAACCCTAAAAACTAGTGTTAGTAGCAGACATTTAAAACTATTATTATAATTATACACTTCAGAGTGGAGCTGCATCCACCTCAGCATCCTCACCGATCTGTAAGACTAGAATAGCTACAGACGCGGCGCTTCGCCTGCGCAAACACGAAATAAGAGTCATCAAACCCAAGAAAAACATAAACAATTAATTATGAACGCACTAATAACCGCTCGAACCATAAACAAGGTTCTATAAATCATATAGACGTCACGTAGCGTCGGTTTGACGTGACTTGATTGATTAATTTATCGAAGCTCCTTGTTAATGCTTCTCTAATGGTACCGATATGGTGGCACATGAATAGCCGCCGAGTGGGATAAGGAGACAGCCCATGTTGTTGTATGGAAAAGTTAAGACCGTTTTGGCTAGATTATGGCGTTGTTATGGTAAGTATTAAGTGAGTGATTGTACCGGTATCGGTCACTTGTGATTATTTTGATGTGTGGCCCTTCAAGGCCTTTTACGGTTGATGATGACTTTATAAACGTAATTTAGTTGGAGCATACCAAAGAGATGTATTGGCGTAAGGTATGCCGGCGGGGCTGCGGGTTGTTCGCAAGAGATACCGCGGCCTCGACATGAAGGGCTAAGAAGGAACATGGGTGGTTTTTAGTCAGTAGAAGTCTGACACTCCCTTCCGCTCTGCCCAAGAGTCATCAAATAACCCCTCGGTTATTTGATGATTTTCCACCCACCACAAAAAAAAAAGGTATGAGTAGGTAAGAGGTAACAGTTTCTCATTATCATCATCAGCCATAAGACGTCCACTGCTGGACAAAGGCCTCCCCCATAGAACGCCATAATGAACGGCAGCCTGCCGTATGCAGCCACCGGTTGCTCGTGGCAATCACGATGGCGTCGGTCCACCTGGTAGGGAGCCTACCAACGATGTGTCTTCCGGTTCGTGGTCGCCACTCGAGAACCTTTCTTGCCCACTGGTTGTCGGTTCTTCGAACGAGGTGGCCTGTCCATCAACAGTTCCTCACTAGAACGGAATATTCGGAACGAATATTCGAACCATTCATGATGTTATGTTGACCTTACGTCAGTGACCTCTTTGACCTTGACCTGGCTAAGCCACTGGGGTTTTAGATCAAGAAGGCAATATGAGCTTATTCTGGTTTTACTGTAACTACGAATGTATAATAGTATAACAATCTGTCAGAGTATAATGAACTTTATTCACATCACAGTTAGCAAGGCAGAGTCTCAAGTTCAACCACTTATTAAAACAAGACAGCACCTAAAGTTCACCTCCAAAAAGATCTTAATGAACTGATTATTTTGCGAAACATTCGCGAAATAACTCGATCTGTAGAAATTATGCAATATTTTGTAACTCATCTCGAGGCGGCATTGTTTGTTTACCGCCGAACGAAACCGGTTGGTCGTAACTTCAGTTAATTTAAACCAGTGGTTCTAAAATATTTCTGGCTTAAGGTTTGATAAATACTGGAGCTTTTGTAATTAGTTTAAGGGTGGTGTTCGGTTCTATTTAGAGCACGGTATTATAATTTTAATTAACTGGATTAACCTACCTACCTGGAAATCTCTAAACAGACTGCAGAACGAAATATGCAGATACTACCAAGACTGCCGAGTCTAATAGGGGTTGTGAAGATTAATTAAGAAAGAAAAAGAATAAAACTCCAACAATACCTGCGACACCTGGAACACCTGTCCAAAGCAACTAATACTATAAAGGTGGCTAAGTTCCGATCTAAATTCACTTCACTAGATAGGAATCATCGACACGTTTCTTAACAAGATTAACTACTTAAAGGGGGTTCGCCAGGGTAGCCTGCGATATTCTATTTTCTTAGCTTTTCTGGTTGTATGTTGAACCAAATATAATTCGTGGTCGTCACACGTATATAGTTGCAGCATTATAATCATTTAAATCCTGGAGCAATTACATTGTAAAAACATGTGTTATAAATAACAAGATCAGAACCGTCACTTACGCATAGGTGTACCTATGCGTAAGTGTACCTATGCGTAAGTGACGGTTCTGATCCGTTCGTTATTGACTAACTGCGTGGTGTCGACCATGAGGTCTTGAGTTTGACTCCCGGCTTTTCCCATGTAATATCCCAATAACTGCCAAGAAGTTTGGATTTGTCACCAGTTTTGATAGCTTTTTAAGGAGGCGTCGCAGACGCGTGCACTAGGGCTTTCAATACCGGTATTACGGGATCCCGTAATACCGTGATCCCGGATTAAATATGGGCTTTTTTCAATACCGGTATTGACACCTCAATACCGTGATCACGGTATTGCAAACATTACATGTATTATCGTAAATATTGTATGTTTAAAATATAATAATGACACACGAAACGTTCCAAGCGACAGTGAGACAATGACTGATCATAAACACGATATGACCATAGAAGAACCTTCTACTTCATTGAATACGAGCAGTGGAAATGATATCGCGCGCAGGTTTAACGATTTCCAGCCTTCGACTCAATCCGGCTTGTTCGGGAAACAACCCGGATTCCGAAAAGGCTTTATTAGCGTAGACAGCACACATACGCTGCGTCAGATTATACAAAAGACCGAAAAGTATAACCTGCCTCTCTGTTTAGCATTTGTGGACTACGAGAAACCCTTTGATTCGACCCAGACTTGGGCTGTACTGCAGTGTCTCCAACGGTCCCAAATCGACTACAGGTACTTGGCATCAACGTCAATGGCGAATACGTCCCTCACCTTCGGTTTGCCGACGAAATAGTGGTCATGTCTGAGATCATGGAGGACCTCAGTAAAATGCTCGATGACCTCAGAAGGTCTCAAAATAAACATAGACAAAACCTAGGTCATGTTGAATGTCCACATAACACCCACACCTTTCAAAATCGGAGACTCAAAGTTGTGGACGATTATGTCTACCTGAGACAAATGGTGAAAATGGTCCAGTTAGGTAGGTGTAACTTCGAGGAATAGTGGTAATCGTCGAATCCGACTTGGCTGGGCAGCATTCGGGCAGTTGCGCGAAATCTTCTCGTCCAACTTACCGCAGTGTCCCAAGACGAAAGTCTATGACCAGTGTGTGTTGCCAATGATTAAATACGGGACCGAAACGTGGTTGCTCACACGCCTGTATATATAATGGATCCCATCAGAAAGCTCAAAGTCTCCCAAAGGGCAATGGAGAGGGCTATGCTCAGAGTTTTCTTGCGGGATCAGAAATAAAGACATCCAGCAAGAGCACCAAGGCTATCGATATAGCCAGAAAAAATACCAAACTTTTGTCGCAGTGGGCAGGGCACATTGCTCGCAGAACAGATCGCCGATGCTGCCGAAAGTTTTGGAGTGGCGACCGCGAACCGAAAGACGTTGTGTTGGAAGGCCTTCCACAAGGTGAACCGATGACCTGGTGAAGGTTGCGGGGACTAGCTGGATGCGCGCATGGGACCGGTCAATGTGGCGACACCTGACTGATGCCTTTGTCCATCAGTGGACGTCTTTTAGCTGAAATGATGATGAGTGAAAATGAAGACACATCCATCCATTCCTATCGGCAGCTAAGAGATATTTACTGTCTGTGGTACCTACGACTATTGAAGCAGAGCGTGCTTTTTTTTAGTAGGCTATTGTGAATGATGGCTAATTAATTAAGCTATACTTACGTTTCTACACATATTGATACCTATGTTGATTACATGAGACATTTCAATAATAATAAAAACGTATACTTTTTTGATATTTGTACTTTTCAAACTCTATGTTAAAGGCCTTTCTACAAAAAGACTTGATAAAGTTTAAGTTTTGAATATGTTCGTAAATCTTAGTCCTTTCTAATTAAATAACCAACCAATTCCAAATTGTTATATCCGAGAGCTATTTATAAAAGGTATAAAAAATAAGAACAATAAAGACTGTTTTAAAAATAAAAACACGTACTTTAAAGGTTAATAGGTAATACCGGTATTAATACCGTGATCACGGTATTGACCTCCAATACCGGTATTGATACCGGTATTGAAAACATCCGGTATTTGAAAGCCCTAGCGTGCACCCCTCACGCTCATCCTAATAGTGAGTGAAACAAACTTATTCTCTGAGTGAATTCACAATTTATAGTTGTACGCGTTGCTTGTTATTAGTTTATAGATGTTAGTTTTTTTTAGTTATAAGTAACAATAAATTACATAAGTTAGAATTAATTAAATTGGATTTATCGCATTAGGTCCTGTAATGGTAGATGTAAGTAGATAAATAAATAGATTCTATATTACACGGGACCCAAACTTACTTACCGTGAAAGTCGCGAAGGTTACCTCAGTCTAGCCACAATATAAATATGGACAGTACGGAAACTACCTACAAACGCTCGAAACCGTACACTCACAGAAACATGCGCATCGACGGGGCACTTAGCAAGTCTTCGCAGTGCGCTCAGTTGTGCGTGCCGCGCCGAGACGAGTGGTCAGTTGGTCACGTATAAGTTCATATCTCCCGATATTTTTTTAAATGCAACGAACGTATTGCGCGGTATACGGCTGTGTCAACTCGGCTTCATCAGCAGAAGAAAGTATTTTTAATCGACTTCCAAAAAGAGGGAGGTTCTGAATTCGTCGGTTTGGTTTTGTTTTTGTATCATATTTGTTTCCGCATAACTCCCTCAATTATGAACCGAATTGAAAAAAAAAATATTTAATCGAAAAAGTATACTCCCGAGATGGTCCCACTGTTACCATGTCTGGATCTGATGATGGAATCTTAACGAAATCGAGGGCAACCATCAAATTTTATAGGCACGTATTACGTGTTTCGTATTTTTTCTAATGCTATTTAAGTATTTACATCTGGCAGTCATTACCTCATGTTGATGAGCTGATGATGGAAGGAATAACTTCTTAACGGTTAGGAGTTGGAGGATAATTCTTAAATAAAATCTTATGGGGTTGTATTCTTTCAGGTTATCTAGGTGAGCTGATTGTGGAAGGTACAACTCCTCAACGGTTAGGAGTTAAAAGCAATTATAATAGAATCTTGAAGGTTAAGGGTTAGGTTTCTTGGTTGAATGTTAAATGCATCGTAACTATTAGTATAGGATATTACAACTAAAAATGGAAAAATGAAAACAACTATTTTAAAAAACAGCTTCTGAAGTCGGTGACTTTTGTTTGTTTGATTTCCTTTTTTTTTCGTAGGTAGTTATCGCATCAACTAGGCTTAGTTTCGCTACTGTCCATATTTATACTGTGGTCTAGCCTTTCGAGAATAATAGACGTGATGTAAAGTTATTATATTATGTATAGTTATGCACGTGCACAAAACACGTGCTATTGAAATGCAAGGCCACATTATTATAAAATGCCTCGCTCTGATTAAAATTATAATAATCTAAATTAATATAATAATTAACAGTTTCTGCGCATAAACTAACACGAATTATTTTTAATAAATTTCTGAATGAATTGCTAATTTATTAACACAGATGTATAACGGAATCTCTTTAACTATTTAATGAGATAGTTAATTGCATATTATATAATATGCAAAAGCGGAATTATAATGAAATCCTTCATAAGTCGTCGTTTTTATTGAAACTTATTAATATTCTGTATATTGGAGAATTATTTTACAGACTGTGTGAAAGGTTAAACATTTTTAATGAACGGTAATCCTTTCACTGTTACCGACAGATAAAAGAAGTTACGGGGATGCCCTTTTCCACTATTATGTGGGCAATTATTGACAAAAATATGATTCTCAATTTAGTTCTCAATTCTTTATTGTATTCCATATAACATATTATATCATTATCACTATCACTACATAGTATAAAACAAAGTCGCAGTCACTGTCTGTCCGTCCATGCATAGGGACAGCGACTGCGACTTAAATCTTTAAAACTCCGCAACAGATTTTGAAGCAGTTTTTTTAATAGATAGAGTGATTCAAGAGGAAGGTTTTAGTACATATATAATTCGACCGACATCCACGCAGGTGAAGCCGCGGGCATTAGCTAGTATGATATAAATAAAGTAAAAAACCAATATGAACCCTGTTGAGCACAGTAATATTGAGAGATAGGAAGAGGTTAAGTAGCAAATTGATAATAATAGATCTTTTGTTCCATGCATCGTCTGGAAAAATAACTAGATTATTTTAGAATGGAGACCCTCGTTTCTCATGAATCAACTACTTGATAGAATAATCAGCCTGACCTTTTCCCAACTATATTGAGATCTGCTTTCAATATTCCCTGAGTTCTTAATAAAGCAAAGACCTTTAAACTGCAGGTCCATCTAGCTATAATCATAACAAAAGCCTCCATATTGCCTTCAGCCACCTGTCAGGCTCAATATGAACTATCGACGCAATCTAGGTGCATTGTGTGCCAACCATTCGCAGTAATGACACTCCAGTATAAGAGCTCGGATTATTGGCTTATATTGCCAATAGCTAGGTTGGTAGGCTGTTTGTTATTGGAGGCTGTGTTTGAGCCTAAGTGAAGTAGTGTTTGTCTTGTGGATTGTGATTGAGATAATGCAGCCCTATATGTGTCATCTTCGGTGTTAATTAGATTTAAAATGCGTTTTACTGAGGTGTGCAAACGAAATGTGTGTGAAAAGGATTGTAAATTCTTTCTCGTAATAAGATTGATTTTCACCAGTTACAAAATGGTTTGATTATCGTTTTTGGTATCATTGCATGGTCAAAAAATAATAAGAAAAATTAAGCCTAAAAGTACTAGTACCTATAAATACAACGATGACAATGGGATACTGAGGCGTCTAAGCACTCCTCCGCATCGCTGTCATTCGGGAATGTGCCCCTCTTGTTCATGTTCGTTTTCTTCTGTCAGTGCTGGCACGTTGAATGACAATGCTAATTCTTTGGCCAAAAAAAGAGCCAGCTCTTTGGTCACGCGATGTGCCGACCAATCGGCGTGAGATTTTTTTTAAAAGGAGACGCGCACTTGGGCCCCTTGATCCGTTTCGACCCTGGCTCAGACTGAAGTTACCAATGAAGTTATAGTATTTAGATAACTATATACCTATGCATATTATTTTATTCTTATTAAGTATAGTTAGTTATTCTACAAACACCAAAATACCTTTGGCTTTGACGGTCGTTTTCCAGGAATGCTCTCGGATGTATTTCATTGACGAGTGAATAAATAAAGTACAAACACCCTGTGACGTCAATGGCGGTTCAACAAGACAAATATAGATTCGGAACAAATATCTTAAACCAACATAGGAACATGGCGCGTAAATGTTCGTTATATATTCATACTTGTATTCCTGAGCCTATACATCGGAATTTTGAGAGTTCTGGCTACAGGTAAAGGTGAAGGCTGGTTGCAGGAAGATTTCATAGATGAATAGCAACTAGAGCCTGATAGAAATTAATGTAATATGCATCTAGAAAACATTTGTAATAAGGTTTAAAGTTAGGTTTTCAGGCTGTGTAAAGTGTCAAACTGTCATTGTCTCTCACCATTACGAAAAGCAGTGATAGCCTAGTGGTCTGTCTTGGTTTAGTGGAGTACACAGAAAGTACCACAAGATGAGTTTATAGTCCCGTCGGGGCTGCGGGTTGTCCGCAAGAGATACCGCGGCCTCGACATGAAGGGCTAAGAAGGAACATGGGTGGTTTTTAGTCAAAAGGAGTCTGACACTACCTTTCGCTCTGCCCAAGATCGGGAGGGGTTATTTGATGATTTTCCACTCGCCAAAAAAAAAAGATGAGTGTTTATAGTTATACGAATTAAAATGTTGAAGGTTAACCAGTTAAAAAACTTTCAGGTCAGTTACACAGTTATTGTAACGTTATAATTATAGCATAACATCACACGATGCACGACATCCAAGTAGGTTGCTACGCTCACAATGTTAATGTATGGTTAATAAGACCGTACAGGGCCCCGAGTCTGCTATTCAATGGTGTCAGAATGGTCTATCATTGATCTCATAATTGTTGATTTTGACAACACCAAACTTGTCAAAATCAACAATTATGAGATCAATGATAGACCATTCTGACACTATTGAATAGCAGACTCGGGGCCCAGGTCTGTTAAGTCATAGATCTCAAGTTCAAACCCAAGACACGCACTCTCTCATTTTTTTGGATTTATGTGCGTATTGCGTAATATCACTTATCGTCGGGGCTGCGGGTTGTTCGCAAGAGATACCGCGGCCTCGACATGAAGGGCTAAGAAGGAACATGGGTGGTTTTATAGTCAGGAGAAGTCTGACACTCCCTTCCGCCCTGTCCAAGAGCGGGAGGGGTTATTTGATGATTTCGCACCCCCCAAAAAGAAAAAGAAAAGTAGTCTATGGACGGTATAAGAACTCACCAGTTTAGACACTAACCACACGAAACAGAAGAAGATGACCTTCAGATGTTTTCAGTATGAGCGTGGAAACGTAATTTGTGTCCCCTAGGAATTACACGTGGCGGCCAAACGTCGTTGTGCTATTGGTACAACTCTGTTTTACCTTACGACGACGCGACGGTTACATGCATTGTGTGTATGTATAGTTATACATTACGTGAATCCTGTATCGAATTTGTGTGATAATTTAACTATACGAGGTTTAAACGGACCCTTTACGAAGCCAAGAATTAAACCAATGTACATCAAAATAAGTAAAACCCACACAAAAAAAAAATATTGCTGAGAAACAACTTCTTTTTCGGGTTGAAGAATTACGGTTTACGGTAAAACTCAATGTAATGTACTCAAAACACTATTATACTGGTGTATGCATTGAATTAAATAGTAAACGGGCAGTGAAGATATTAAAGTAAAGTTATAACCTTAAAAACTGGTATTTAAAAAAAAACTTGTGAAAAAGTTGGAATTATGACCTCCAATATTTCCGTAACCAGAAGGTGCCCAGGTTTTGAGCGGAACTAAAATATACCGCAATGTTGGGGAAAACTTTTTGTTTCGATAAAAGTCAATTATACCCTTTACATAGGTCCAGTTTGGCCATTCCTTATATATGACGAAATACTACATGACGAAAGAACCGGCTTTCTTCTGCCATCGTATGATCGTGACAATTAAGTATTCAAGGTCATGTCACCCATCGTTGCAATTTACTACACCTAGTATTGAGAACCGCTGACTCAATACTAGGTCCGATACTGGCATATTTTTCACCTGTCTTCATTCCATTATCAAGTGTGCCTTGACATTAATCAGGTAGAATCGGAAGATTCGACTCGATTAACAAGCTGACTCGACGTCGAAAGATGCTTATTTGGAACGGCGATTTATTATTATTTGTACGACTGTATGTTTAATGTAATTAACCGTTGCTCATGAGGTCGCAAGACCGACTGCTGAGAAAATGCGAAAGTGAAAAAGTGCTATTGAATTTTTCCATTAGAAATTGGTCGCCGTGACCAAAAAGGTCAAAGGGATCATCATCATTCTCCTGTCCCAAATATATTGGGATAAGGGCAAGAGAATATTAAGTTTTCGTTATCTTGTTTCCTTGTCTTTTATGTTTTTATTATTACTATAGTGGACTAAATTATATTTATTGTAATTTATAACCTAACAACACGCATGTATTTCACACGTGTAACACCATTTTAGGGTGGATGTGAAAGATACCGCGGCCTCGGCGCAAGGGCTAAGAAGGAACATGGGTGGTTTTTAGTCAGTAGAAGTCTAACACTCCCTTTCGCTCTGCCCAAGAGCGGGAGGGGTTATTCGATGATTTTCCCAAAAAAAAGGGTAGATGTAAAGTTTCAAATCCCAAACACAGAAGGGGCAAGCTTATTATTCGCTTTTACTGGTGAAATACAGTGTACCTCATGCTCAAGAATAGAGCTCGCGACCACTAAGCCAACGAACACCACAAACCAACGGAAATCGCATTATGTAAATAGGAGATTATAATACTAATACTATATTAATTGTACATAGGCACAGTGGTCGGACATGCTGACATTTCATGTCACATGGATGTAATTAAACGTAATTTGGGCTACAAGTCAACGTGAAACTGACGTTCGGACTGGCGATGGGTGCGTTTCCCGTGTCGCATTTATTTTATTTTCCCAGTCTACTTTAAACTTGACTTAAATTTTTGCTACAAATAAAATGGTATAACGAAACCGAAGATCGTGATCTGCAGGGCTATTGCGTATCTTTTTGGATCATTCCCATTAGTTCTACTGCACAGTCCTACGATAGAACTAGTGGGAATTTTTTGCCACTAGTTCTATCGTAGGACATCTATTTAACTCCCAAATAGAGGATGAAAGTTTGTATGCAAAATCATAATATTTGATATTTCCGACATCCACGCGGGCGAAGCCGCGGGTAAAAGCTAGTCATAAATAAGACAATATTTGAAAGTGGCTTTTTGGGGCAAGCGGTTCTTGTCTAATACAATAACTGTGACTAATTCGTATGCTATCATTTAGACAGTTCTTGCAAGTAGTGGTCAATCTTTTCCTAAAAACGAAGTGCGTAAAAACCATGCAATAAGTAAGACTAGCTGGTCGTTTTCCTCAATTAGATGTTGCAAAGAGAAGATTCTCATTCATTATTTTTTTCCTGTATCCATTTGTAAATATTAGCTAAACGTTGACTTCAAAACTATGTGAATGAAGCTAAGTAACTAATCCGAGAATTAGTACGTTTTTCTTAGGTTTTTGTTAGGATCTTAAAGTTTAGAAAAGTGGAGATGGGTTTCAAAGAGTTTCGTATTTCTAGAACGACTTAGAACAATAACAATACAATCATGTGTTTTTATTGATGGCCTCGCTTGGCCACTAGACTAACGAGGCAAGCGCGACTGCTGAGCATGAGGTCCTAAGTTCGGACCCGGGTCAGGCACAGTGTTAAAAATAAAATGTTCCTTTCAATTATGTGCATAAAGTATAGCACACACGATTTGGAGGTCACTTTTTCAGCAAGGAGATGGTTGCGTTAGGTGTCTCTATTCCTCCATGTAACATTCAACAATGTATGCAATTGAAAAAGAAAATGCAAAAGGAGCACTTGTGTGTGTATGCGCTTGTATGCAATTGGGTTTTCCGCCAGGAATTTATTTGTAACAGCCACGGAGTCTAGATTTGTGCCCAGTTGTTGGAAATAGGCTCGCCCCCTATTATATGGGACTTAAACAAACATAACTAGCGTAAAATGTGATTTGGGAATTACAGGCGTTATGTCATATTTTTTGGTAGATTAACTGCGGTACTAAGAGATATTTAATGATTACTTAAGCCGTCACTAATTAGTAAAGATTTGACATAGTTCTGTATGACAAAACTGTCAAAACCAACCAAGTGATGGCCTAAGTAATCATTAAAGCTCTCTGAGTGCGGCAGTAAGTCACTCAAGTTCATCACAGTCTAACTTGCAACATTAAGAAGTTATCTTGTGACTGCAATTTGTCCCTATACAGTCATTAACTTTTACTGTTATCATTTCCGTATAACTTATATATTATGAATAAAAAATGCAGAATCAATCGGGTACGTATTTGAATATCGAAGATTAAAATACCTACGCTTAAAATATCGATGTTCAAAACATCGAAAATGGAAATATCGAACGACCATAAAACCGAAACATAAAATATCGAAAGTTTATATAATCGAATGGTTAAATAACCTACGTCCAATACATCTAAAATCTAAATATCTACAAAAGTTACATCGAAATACAGATTATCGAATGTGCTAAATATCGAAGTACAAACTATCGAACGTCCTAAATATCGATGGGTACATATATTATTTGAACATCGACAATTAATTTTTGATGTAAGTAGTATGAGTGGAAAAAGGTTGCTTCTGCAACGTCTCCGGCGCTACGGGAAGTGCAACCCCTTCGCCCTTGCGTAACAAAGGATAGGCACCCATGCTCACCTCCGCAGCTTCGGCTTGCTGGTCGCCTCCGGCGACCAGCCTCAGCCGCTACGGCTCCCACGGGTCCCTATGCTTTGTCACAGCGAGCGGGGGTTGCCCTCCCTTCGCGCCTCCGGATTTTTATATACACTCTAGGGGTAACAGCCAAAAGACTACGTAAATTCGGGGTACCCTAATTCGGTTTTGGAACAATTTCGACCTATTTTATCCATGAAATTCAGTGTCCAGTGTACAAGCATAGGTCAATCGTGAAGGTATTATTTAGGTCTTGAAATTAAAATATATTTTTGAAAGTCAATATTGTTATGCTACTAAAGTTAGTGACAGAAACGTATCGCTGCAAAATCGACTCTACGTAGTCTTGTATGCCCTACCCCTAGAGTGTAATTTAGAATCGCGTAGGCGCGGAGGGGCGCGGCAGCCCGCGAGCTGAGGAGTAGGT
This sequence comes from Diarsia brunnea, assembly GCA_949774965.1. NCBI lineage: Eukaryota > Metazoa > Arthropoda > Insecta > Lepidoptera > Noctuidae > Diarsia > Diarsia brunnea. Next base: position 8,341,308 of record OX458999.1, on the reverse strand, counting down.
GGTTTTAACGCCCGCCGCCGCAGCTGAGGCTGGCCGGCGAAGCCGGCCAACAAGCCGAAGCTGCGGTGGTGAGCGTTTAGATCATCTGCGACGTTAAGCTCGCGTGGGACTGCCGGAGCCCTACAACGCCGGAGCCGTGACAGAAACCATGCTTGCTTGCATGTTGCATGATTGCTGCAAGCTTGTTTGCTAGATGGTAATCAGTTACTAGGTAGGTTACAAAAAAAAAAACAAGGAAAACCTCATGTAATGTAGGTACTTTAATTATTTTTACATAATAAAAACCCAAAATAAAACACATTTGTACGCAAATGTACAATATAACCACTGCGATCATTTTTTTGTTCTAGACCATACCTGGGAACCCTAGTTACGGAGATATTGGGGGTCAAAGTTACAAATTGTTCCCCAAAAAAAAAAACGTTTCCCAGCAAAAATTTTTGCGTAGGGGTACTTAGTTTAATGTACAGAATGCTTGGTTAACGGCTGTGTGATGGGTTGATTTACACCCTGTATAATTTTTTTTCGGTATTTTAACTAGTAGGTATTTTGAACGTAGATATTATGAACTTAGGCATAATGTCATTCGATATTTTGAATCATTCGAAATTTTAATCATTCGGAATTTTAATTTTCGATGTTATAAGCGTAGGTATAACAATTTTCGACATTTTGATACAATCGATATTTAAATTTTCGATGTTTTGAACATCGATATTTTAAGCGTAGGTATTTTAATATTCGATATTCAAATACGTACCCAATCAATCACCTAACTGTTGGCTAAATAGGCACAAAGTCGACCACTGTACAAATACATAACTCACAGTTTTTTTTTTTTTAAACGTTGCCGCACACTAGGAATTTCTCCTGTATCGTGGGGGCGTTCACAAACATTTAAACTCACATACACAAATACCCAGACCCGGAACAATTATCTGTAGGTCATACAAATATTTGTTCCGTGCGGATCGAACCCGCGACACGTAGCGCAGCAGTCCATTGCTTGAGCCACTGCGCCAACCGTGCCGTCATACAGTTACCACACAAAGCCTAAATATTATTGAAATATGAAATATGGCACCGAGTTGACTGTTTTAGAGGCACTATTGTTGAAAACTCGCACGACCCATCGATCTTTTTCAACGCTAGTATAGGTATGTAATTTTGAAGTAGCGCAATAACTTAATCTTATATACAGGGTGTAAATCAACCCATCACTCAGCCGTCAACCAAGCATTCTGTACATCATACTAAGTAACCCTACGCAAAATTTTTTGCTGGGAAACGACTTTTTTTTGTTGGGTCAAAAATCACATTTTGCGGTAAAACTCAATGTAGCACTGACGTGCTAACGTTTTGCTAGTGGATGCTTTGAATAGTAAACGGGTCATGGAGGTAATTTAAGTAAAGTTATAACCTGAAAAACTAGTATTTACAAAAACAGCTGTGAAAAATTTGGAACTTTGACCCCCAATATCTCCGTAACTAGGAGGTTCCCAGGTATAGTCTAGAACAAAAAAATGATCACAGTGGTGGGGAGAACAAGTGCCCTTCGTTTACGTTAAGGGTACTTTTACACCCTATATATTATTTCTATCTTATATAATATATTATTTTGTTTTATATGTGCGCTCTAAGCGTACATATAAAGCAACAAAACACTGAAAGCAAAATATTCCTATCGATATTAAATTATGCAAATCAGAATATACACGCTTAGATGAGACCTTAATGTTGAAACAATAGAGTCTAATTAATTGCCTCTTATTATCCATCATTACCCACATAGGTTAGGACTAACCACTGCATTATCTTAGATCAACAATGCACTTCATTATCAATAGGTCAGTCTTATTACGAAGCAGTATTGGTAAACTAGTTTCGGCCCGTGACAACCGTCGACAAGACATGTCATAATTTTATCGGAATAAAGAGTAGGTATCTAGTGTATCAATTCTGGTTATAGACTATAAAAATACAAACTTTTTCCTTTATAGGATTAGTCCAGAGTGGAGGATTAGTCCCAGTATTATGTTTTGCTTCGATAACGTTGAGGTTGAAAATATCCTACGAGAACGTAGTAAAAAAAATTTTTTGTGTACTTTGGTCTAAGTACAGGATATTAGCACCTGTGTGCCAAACATTGAAATTCGATTAGCCATTAACAATTGAAAATGTTAGACGGACAGAGTTACTTTCGCATATTTACCTATTACTCACTAGGATGGTCAATCAGAGTACCGCACCGAGTTATGAATGAGCAGGATGCTCATAATTATGAATCTCATATAGGTAAATAGTATTGAAATAACTTGTTAAACACATCCCTCCATCACATCCACAGATACAATCATACCAATACGCTATTGCAATTCAATTTCCACGACTTTCCTGGGAGGATTCTATCCCCACACTACCCACCGTCCAGTAAGTCATCAATAACAGAATAATAGCACAGGACTGCACCGGAACTTACAAATAAGTGACCCCGAACCTGCGCTAGCGCCTGCCATTTTGCGCAACCTTGCAATATTTACGCAGAAATAAAAACATATCACAGTCACATAACATAACGAGGGGTTGACATTGACATTGCAAGTCAAATAAAAAATAAAATTCAAGGCGTCAATTTTTTTGGCCACTAAAAAACAAGCGTTTACGGCTATGGACGTATTTACACTCCATAAATACCGCGATTTATTGCTACGACTCATCCATTAAACTTGACTTAAAAATACAAGTACTGCAGTACATTGGTATCTTCTAAAGTTCGTATACGCGCGCACTGACAGCTGCGAACGGCGCTGTCATTTTTTTTTTCAAATATTTTTTTTTGAGTGTGGAACGTTTGTGTTTTTTTTTTCTTTTACAATGTTGAGTTTAGATTCAGCCATTTTGAGTACTGGGTTTATGAAGGAAAGTAGAACATTGTTGAAAGTGAGATTGTGGTTCTATGCATTTTCGTATTTCCATTTGGTGGCCGTTGCGGCTTCGTTGTTGACCATTGATTTTGGAGCTCATGATGATCCGGATATCCAAATGTACCAGAAGATCAGATTTAAACTGATCACGGCTTGGTTCAATGTAAGTTAATTTGTGTTATTTTATGAAATGCCTAAGTTTAAAATACGAAATGTAAAATGAAATATCGAATTTATTTATGAAGTTTTTATATTTTTCTATGTTCTATTGTCACTTGGTTTTTTTTGTTAGCCTGTTTGTTTTTTCCACTGCTCGGCAAAGGCCTCCCTTTTCTCCGTCCAAACCTCTCTATCGCAGGTAGGCACGTAAAAAGCAAATACATATTTTGGAATGCTTGATAATTTCAAAATATGTTTTAATAAAAACCCAACTAATAAGATAAATGTAAAAGTGAATTCGTTTTTCATGGCTTTATATCTCAGTGGTTGACCAGACACTTGGAGTACGGACAAAGAAAGACCTGTATGCACTTTATCTCGGATGTTCCCGTGGGATTTCCAACATAAACGCAGACAAAAGATACTGAAACTGTTAGCCTGTATCATCCCACTACTGGGCCAAGGCCTCTCCCCATTACTTTCAGTTGTTTCGATCTATAACCAGTGGTCTACATTGGTCTGATTGACCAGATATTATCAAACATTCTCGTGCTGCTCTAAAAACAAATATTATTATGTCAATTATTATGACTATGATGTAGGTACCTATGGCTCTACTATTTCACGTGTTTGTTAAAAAAACTGTCAAAACACATCTGGTTTGACTACTACTAAGTCATTATTATCCAAAAGTACAAAAAAATAATAATTAGTCCGTCGGATGGATTTCCAAAAATTATTGGACACGTATTTTTTCTTTTTTCACGTAAACAACTCGCGCGACGTTATAGTTTGTTACATTTTTTATCAGAAAGTGACGTCACCAGCCCCCACTCACGATCTTTGACACGTTTTATTTTCGTAATTTTTTATTAATTTGATAAAACAAAAAACACGTATCCAATATTTTTCGATAATCCAACAGACGGCCTAAACAGAATCATATTTTTTTTAGTCAGTCAACTACCTACCCTATTGCTGGAAAAGGAAACTAAACATAGCATCATACCTGTAATGCCTGAAGAGTTAGGAAGACGTGACCCACGTGTATAGTATACACGTGGTTCACGTGAGTATATACTGTATACGCACGTTTAACCAGTTAATTTGAAATCCCATGTTTTAGAGGCCAAAGCCTACTGCGATAAATCGGGTCAAAATCCAGACTCTGAACTGCGTCTGAGCAAAACTTGATAGAAGTCCCCAACAACCAGGGAATCGAACACAGGACCTCATTCTCAACAGAAGTACTAACAACTACTAAACCACCGAAGTAGTCAGTTAAAATTAAAAATACGAACAATAAACTCCGATTTGGAAGTCTACAGAACGGATTGAACCGGTCACCGAGCCATAATCGGACCCATTGTGTGTTTATTATCATTTTCATTCTCAATCGCGGTCTTGATCCGGTGGATTCACGTGGCAGGATTTCGAAAACTAGAATGAATTATTTTGCAGAGATTGCATAAGCGGTGGACTTGACCTGTCCATATTATTAACCGGTGTAACAAACAAATAATAACAAGGTGGAAAGAGAAGGGGCGTGCATTTCGTCAGTGTCATAGATGAATGAGGATGTTTGGCATCCAATTTTTCAAATAACACGTGTGACATTTTGCGTTTTATAATATTTACGTAACAACATGATGTTGCTCGCGACCTTCATCGCGTGATATGAAATTTAGATTTATGAATCGGATTTTATAGGTTTTATTGTTTTTGTATACGGAATATTAATCATGTTTCTAAAATAAAGGTGGCCTTAATTACTTCTTATAGCATCAGCTATCTAAGCTACCATTAAAATTCTTGTTAATACCACTGCAGCGGTTTCGGATATTAGCCAGAACAAACAGACTGAATGAGAGAAATTGTTGTAAATGTAGGTACCGTAAATAATATACTTTTAATTATACGTATTCAGTAAAAATCTGCTATTTTGAAATCACCAACAGACATTTCATTTTTTTCTATTTGTTTTGTATGTTTTGTAATTAGTAAACTAATGCAACTCAGAAATGGGCTCCTCGATTTTGTAATGTGCACGTGCCAATGATTGAAATCAACAGCGATTAAAAATTTGGCCTCTATGAGTCCACATCTCAAAACTTGTACCTACGTATTTAACCGACTGACTACTCTGGCTGAATCATATCGTAACAATACGCCCGTAATCCCCGAAGGGTTAGGCAGAGGTGTACCTAATAGTACACCCATATTTCGACGGACACAAAGGGCTAAGAAGGAACATGGGTTGTTTTTGGTCAGTAGAAGTCTGACACTCTTCATACCACTCCCCCCAGAGCGGGAGGAGTCATTAATTGATGATTTCCCAACATCCAAAAAAAAAAAGGGGGCGAGCCCATTGCCATCAACCGGCCACAAATCCAGACACCGTGGCTGCTACTGAAGAATGCTTGATGGAAAAACCCAATAACACTTTGCTCAACCTTATAATCAGACCAACGAGGCAGTCTATTTGACTGTCTATTTGAATTACTGTATGTATCCCCGAACCTCCGTAAAAACACGAATCAGATTCATATTGCTACATAAAAGTTATTCCAATCCCAATTTATTGTGAGAGATAACCAAACCGCTATCCCGGTGGACCAATATCATTCATAAAATATATTTTTCACGGAGAATCATAAAATTATTTTTATTTTTCGCACTTTTCTGAAAATTATCTTGAATAAATTATGTTAGCTTACATATTCTAAGCGGACCGTTCCCAAACAGATGAAAAAAAGATGACTACGGTAGGAAAATGAGCAGGAAATGGTGTTTACAAGTAAATAATAATGAACCACAATTACCAACCTCTCTGCCTAGAGTAAACTTACATGAATTTGCCACTCATCAGAATCTGTATAAGCCACTAGAAAGCTAATTAATATCTTAGATTATATCGATATCAAATTATGCAGCCTCAAAATCAAGAGCCACGACTCATAAGCTAACCAAAAACCGGTTTCTATTATTAGAAAATATAAGCTTAGTGAAACATTAAAAAAAATATATTTTTTTGGTGTATTTAGGTGTGGTGTCATTTTTTTAGTATTCTTCTCAAAAAACTCTTTTAATTGACCCCGCCATATTGGATTTAGAAAGACGTCACTTAGCTAACCAGACATTGTTATCCAAACTAAACGTATTCGCAAAATTTCAATCCAATCCTTCGAATTGTTAGATTTGGCCTAAACAAACAAATATAATAATATACAAACATTACAAGTTAATTAAAAGGTTATATTAAAAAAAAACCTTCTCTTCTGGTCTTCGTTCGAATTTTGTGGAAAGCGACGGAAAATCTACAATGAAATAAATGTAATCAACGTAACTTAAGGGTGCATTCCTAAAAGTGCCAAGGTCGCAAAAGGTAATAGGTTTAATAATTATGAAATGTATCTCTGTGTTGCATTAAAATTTTGATTTCAAATGCATTATGAACAATTATGTCTTGCTTGGTAGACAGTCCAGACGTTTACACCTTGCGCTCCTGCTAGTGTGACATATTTTTTTCTGCATAATCATTTGACTATTCGTATAACCATTGATATAAAAACTAAAGATACGGTCGTCCGAACATTTGCTCGACGCGTTCGCCATACAGAGAATCGGTGTAGTCTGCTCGTTAATGTAGCCTTGTATAAGCGGCGTGGTATTTTCGAGGTATAAAGAACATAAATAAAGCTTTTAATAAAATTTACGACCGCACCCGAAGAGAGCCGATCGTGGATTAGTTCACTTCGGCTCAGGAAAGACCATTTTGGGACCACGTTCGAGGCGTCATTTTAACGTGCCGTCCGCCCAGTCCTTACGCAGTAATATATAAGTCAATGCGTATAACTAATCATATTCAAAAGCCATTCTGTAGATTAAGTTAGACAAATATAACACCTTATTGTAAACTTGACTGACATAATAAGTTAAACAAAGAATTTCATTGTTTTTTTTTAAATGACATTCGTTTCTTGCAACTATTTAATAGCAATAATAGAAATAGTTATATTGAAGAACTAGGACATTGATTACACGATTGATCGATTCGATTGATTATTGATTGAACGTAGACATAAGTACTAGGGAATACAAAACGTCAATCTCGTCAAAATTGTTTTGATACAATTGGGTTGACCTGCAGCTGGTTGTCCTTATCGCACTCTAGAGGGCTGGTTTGGCGCAGCGCGACGGCAATAGTTTTTTCAAATTTCTTGCAAGCCATGTACTCTCTTAATATAAATATAATTGCACACTCTCAACGAGACACTCCGACGCATAATGAGTATGAGGGTGTGTATAATAGTGCTCGTGTAGCCTCGGGTTCGTGTCGGTTTCTCGTGAGACTCTCGGGAGAGACATAAACAGAACTCTCAGTCGAGAGACTACAACCACAATAACAGTCAGCTTGCTGCAGCCTCTTAAAAACTATACACTAAGACCCTTGTTTAATTCTGCGAACTGTTACTAAAAGTACGCTTCCACTATTCTGTATTTTATTTAAATTTTAAAATAAACTTATCGTGCAACAAAAGTTCCCTGAACAAAAGCGATTATAGTAGCACTGTCCCCCTATTTGAGAGCTCTCCACTTTCCTTCTGTCAAAGTTTTTAGAGATTTAAGCCTTCAACGTCCCCAACGTTACAGGAAATGACGTCAGAACAGGGCTTAATTTAATAACTTACGGAACAAAATGGCTTCTTTCCTTTGTTGAATTAGCAGGGCGACAAGTGACCGGGGAAGTTTCGCTTTGTTGCTAGAGTTATTAATGTGGGGTGCCTGACACAGATTTTGTTATAGCGATCCATTGATGGGACGTTGCATTATTGGTAACCTCGGGAGGGTACTCAAATACTACTACTAAAATTACATTTATTATTATTTGCTACTAAAATTAGATTTCAGTGCTTTGATTCAGACAAGGTAAGTATTTAGGCCAAACTTAATGCAGTGGGCAGGGCACATTGCTGGCAGATGAGGCCGGAAAGTTCTGGAGTGGCGACCGTGAACCGGAAGACATTGCGTTGGAAGGCCCCCCACTAGGTGGACCGATAAAGAAAGAAAGAAAAAGTATTTATTGGTCTCACACAGGACAAGAAATCAATAATAAAAAATTAACAAAAGAAAAAAACAAGAGGAACACTTAAAAAATAAAACAGTATTAAAAATAAGTCCCGTACGAGGCCAAAAGGCCACCTGGTGAGGTTGCGGAAACCCGCTGTATGCGAGGCGCACGAGACCGGTTAATGTGGTGACACCTGGGGGAGGTCTATGTCTAGCAGTGGACGTCTTTTGGCTGAAATGATGATGATGAGGCCGTGGTATCTTTTTTGAACAACCCGCAGCCCCAACGGGGTGACACATTAGCCTTGTAAAGACATAACGCGTCAAAATCAATATTTGTTGTTTACTCAAAAGGCCACCTGGTGAGGTTGCGGAAACCCGCTGTATGCGAGGCGCACGAGACCGGTTAATGTGGTGACACCTGGGGGAGGCCTATGTCCAGCAGTGGACGTCTTATGCCTGAAATGATGATGATGAGGCCGTGGTATCTCTTTGAACAACCCGCAGCCCCAACGGGGTGCCACGTTAACCTTGTAAAGACATAACGTGTCATCATCAATATTTGTTGTTCACCTAAATTGTGCCAGTTATGTTTGGCTCCATGCAATAGAAAAATAAGGCCTATTGCCATCAACTGGACATAAGACCAGTATCCAGGATGCTACTAAAAAACTAACTAAAATAGTCAATCCGAAATTTGAATCGAGCCCAAGACTTCGTCTGACTACTAGGATGACGAGGTAATCTGTAAGTCTGGGCTGATTAATCAAGTACCCATTTATTTAAAGACCGATGTTGATTTTAAACATCTCTCAAGATGTCTCTGTAGGTTCCGTCCCTAAGTACGTAACGATTGACCTTTAGCCAATACTTTGCTTAGGCTGTGTACACACTGAATATGGTTTGGTTGCTTCCTAAGATCCAATAACATCGTGAGGTTGCTTGAGACCTATCTCAACACACAAAGGCGCCTTATTTTGTTTCTAAGAACTGAACGGATAAGAGCGATCAGTAACTAATCCGTGATTCAGGGATAACACCTATTTGGTTAGTTCCGAGAAATTCGGACGTAGTTAACCAAGTAAACCTGCCTTGTTGGTCTAGTGGACCTCTGCCTAACCCTCCGGGTATTACGAGGTGTAATGTTATGTTAGGTAAACTTTTTAACCGACTTCAAAAAAGGAGGAGGTTATATGTTCGTGTGTATGTATTTTTTTTTTTTTTTTTTTATGTATGTTACCTGATTTCTCCTCCATTTGTGAACCGATTCTCAAAATTCTTTTTTTATTTGAAAGAGTATACTCCTGAGGTGGTCCCATTTAAATTTAATGAAGATCTGATCCTGATCTTCGGAGATATACAATAGAACTCTTCAAAAATAGACGGCAAATCTGTCGTGATTGCTGCAATCGCTTGGATGTTTATTGTTTACGCAACATCTTAACTTACCATCACGCCTGTATGCTCTGACGGGGTACGCAAATGTGTACAGGACGCCCAGATTTCGAGAGTTAGGTATGTTAAGTTCCATTTTATTGCGGATAAGCCTATTACCGTGACATGTATTGTTAACAACGTAAAATTAATGAATATCAAATATTTGTAAAGGATATTACAACTAAAAATGGAAAAATAAAAAAACTTTTTTGCAAAAAATAAAACCGACTTCAAAAACACAAAAAAGTGAAAAATAACTTTAGCTTCTGAAGTCGGTGACAAAAAAACTGAATAAAACAAACAAAAGTCACCGACTTCAGAAGCTAAAGTTATTTTTCACTTTTTTGTGTTTTTGAAGTCGGTTTTATTTTTTGCAAAAAAGTTTTATGGGCAGCAGCGTTCTCTGTGCCTTCGTAACAACCATACTGCGATCGCCAACTCGCCTGCCAAGCGTGGCGATTATGGCAAATCCCCCCCCTCTGTCTGTCTTTGTGGACGTCTTATGGCTGAAATGATGATGACTAACTAAACTAATCATCATTCATGACGATTAGTTTCAACCTTGTACTGCTTGTAGAATTTACATGTTCTTAACAATCAAGATAATGAAAATAAAATACCTGGACGTGGCACACGAGGTTGTCAACATTTGGTATGTGAACTCGGTTACTACCGATTGTCGTAACGGCCAATAGCCTTATGGCCAAGAGCCTGAACAAACTTCTGTCGAGAGTCTCGCTTGGCGGTTGGATCAAGGGCCTGATTCAGAAGGCATTACTTCTCAGTACTGCCTGTCTCTGTAGCCACCGGCAGTTTGGACCCTACTCCAAACACTGGTAGACCACTATTTTTTATATGTTTTTGAACGAAAATTTTAAAAATGTTAATAACATGTGATGAAAATATAAATAAAGAAAAAGTTTACCAGTGTTTTACATTGATTTCGTATACATACCTACATAAACCCCAAAAGCAATCGTCGAATAATATTGTCATAGGGTTATCACACTTATCTATCATACTGCTTAATTTATTTTATGGAGTTACACATGTATAGGTACATTATTTACTATACAGACCTTAAATAATAATGCACATGTATTAGAATAAAATTATGTCAAAAAAATTCGTCCACATCTTTGTCAATGGGGAAAGTAAAGTGCCCAGAAAGCTGGCAGCTTTGCCACGTTCAATAGTTCAATAAAGCTAAGCTTTTTTTTTGGCGGGTGGAAAATCATCAAATAACCAATCCCGCTCTTAGGCAGAGCGAAAGGGAGTGTCAGACTTCTACTGACTAAAAACCAGCCATGTTCCTTTTTAGCCCTTCATATCGAAGCCGCGGTATCTCTTGCGAACAACCCGCAGCCCCGACGGGAATAAAGCTAACCTTATTGTACCTTTGAAAAAATGCTAATTCTTTTTCCAAGAAATAGGGCAGTTCTCTGGTCACGAGTAGAGTTGACCAATCATGCAAGTTATGTAAAATAATAATAAAAAAAATATATATATATATAAAAATAAAAAATAAATAAATATAATATAACATTACGCCCCCAATCCCCGAAGGGCTAGATAGGGGTGCACCTTATAGTCACCTGCCTTAAGCCAGTTGTTTTTATGTATTTATCTACTACTGTAACATTTTATTGCTTATTTAGAACGTATGTACTGGCGTGGAACGCAAAATATAGGTAGAAAGGTATAATATGTAAGTTTGAAAGCCTGATGACGTGGCTAGTTTCTTAAAACATTTATATTTTTATTTTGACGTACTTTGCCAACATCATGTGACTACGATAAAGTTCAAAATGATAATCTAAAAATAATCATCTATATCGTCTTATTTGTTCTGTGCAAAACACGTTGTGCCGAAAGATAATGATTTGCATTTTCACAGGTCGTAATGTTTTTACAATGAAATTGACAAATACAGCTTTTTACCATTGTTTATCTAACAATTTGCAAATCTTTCGCAGTTGTGTACGGTAATTATTATATACTTTGACTGTGGATTTAGCAAAAACATGCGAAACCATTATTTTGGCATTATTTTTTTGCTAATTGAAACTGATAGGTACGAACGTCATAATTTATGCGTGGTGACCTCACACTTTACTATTCATGTGTAGGTACTGTGATTGCAGCATTGTCACTAATTATCTGTACGACGAAAAGTTACGAAATACAATAACTCAGTTGAATTCATAAAACGATAAATTCATTTCTGTTATACGAATAAATATATTATTTAACTTTACTTACTGAAATTACGACCAATGATGAAAGTATGTCATTAAACTGATACGAGTATAAATGGAAAATTCTGTCAGAAACACGAACATTATACTTGAAATAAAGGAGTCTTATAAATTGTTCATCATGACAAACGCTAACACGGTGGTAGCATCAGGCACATCACTATTCCTCAGAATCCCGCAGATTAAAATCCCATTAAAACCCGTCCGGTATTGTTTACGTGACGTGCGTACGAATCAACGAAAAAATATTGCGCACCGTTCATCCCTTACATTTTACGATGAAACATTTTCACCAAAGTTTTCTTCGTAACACAAGAACACAACCCACACATGTTATGGTATAAGAAAATGTTCGAATTTCTCGAACATGGTACCTAATGTTTAACTTTCCCGAAATTAATTAAAATGTGTTTTGTTTCAGCTCTTCACATTGGTGTATTTCCCGATTTGTTTCTACTGCGATTGGCGGGAGTTGAGAGGGGAAAATGGGACGCCTCATGTGAAACTTCTCAATCAAGCTAGGTACTTGTGCTTCACAAGCATCCTTCTGCCGACCACTGCAGTAAGTTTCAACATACAATTAATTGCCACTAAGCGGTTTTGTAAACATTTTACTTAATAGATGACCGTTATAAGTACAGACGTGCTCATAACTACTTTTCTTGTTAGTATTTGTTCAGTTTTAATCAAAATAAAAACGTTAGGATTAGGTTAGATTTTCCGCGAAAAATAGGCTTTTGTATTAAAAATAAAAAAAAACCATAGAAACTATGGTAAAATTCGAGTCGAGCGGGGTACGAAAATTTTGAGTAAACGTAAACTTCAAGTTCAAATGCATAATTGAAGGTAACCATTTACTTACAGAAGTAAAATGAATTCCCAAAGAGACTATCTAAAATATACATCTTCTGTTTAAATATTTATTTATTTATTATTCACAAAATCCATAGCAATTTTATCTTAAAAATGTAAACTTAAGCAGCAGCCAATTAAGGTTTTTTTTTGGATGCATCCTTTTAAATCAATTCACTTATTCAAATCACTTATTGCAAAAATACACTTTTATATTATTATTCCATTACCTATTCGTATGAAACAAAAACAAAGATCAATAAAGCTAACCTACCGTACCTTTGTTCGTCACTCTGTAATAATTACTTAAGTAATGTAATCATTCACGTAGATACAATGTAATCAGTCACCCATACTTGTCTTTCCGTAAAAGGGAACGAACACACGCGACTTCACAACATGAATAATAATTAATTAAAACAAATTTTGAATCTGTTTTAATTATTTTTTGATATCATTGATATTGTTAACTTTTAAGGCCAATCACACCAAGTTAAATGAATTTCGAGTTAAATTTACACTTGACAAGACCGTATGTCAAAATGCATAACGTTGAAATTCATGTGATCGTAAATCGCAACTAACTCAAGTGAAATGTAATATAATTTTTAAGCAAAATAAAATACGGATGACGTGCGAGCCAAATCTGGTGTTAATAACTTTTTGCTTCCTTCCTGGATCCGGAAAAAATCTTTTTATTTGCAAGTAACTTTTACAAGAACGGAGTTGATCATGAAAAGACATACAAAATGAATTAAATCTAAAGCCCTTCTTCAGTAAATTACAAAATCGATTTACCAATTAAGCCTTAATTTTTAACAAAAAGGGCTTCGTATTAAAAGTAATGTAAAAGCAAAAAGATGCCTACCTATAGTATTTGGCCTTATAGCTGTCAAATATGTGGAAGATTTTAAGAGATGTCATCAGATCGCAATTACTTCACAATGCCACATCCTTGGCTTGTTTGGAAGTGACCCGAAAAACACGTAATTATATTTTGAAGATGAAGAAACGAGTAAAATTAAAATAATATGTAATTATCGCGTTTAAAATTTTGTTGTCGAGTGTACTTCATCAAGTAGGTAGAGAGCACTCTGTATTGAGTCAATCTGAAACCTTCATGCTTCGTTGCTTATGAATTTGAACTAGATTTTGCCACTGTCATTGCCAAATAGACGAACAAACTGTGAAGTCTGAGTCATAGCAGAATTTTAATAAAAAAAACCTGTATTTAAAATAACCTCTTTGGAAATATATTATGAACTGCCTACAAGTAACAAGTTTATTTATTTTTTTGTGCCTGTATATCTATGTATTCGTAGTATATCTTCGCATAAAATAATCTTGATTCAACAATGTTTAGATTTACACACACTGTTTGTTTCTGCAAAAGGTAGAAAATGCCTATGGCATTAAGTCCGCCTGTGTACCTACAATGTGGTCAAAATTTAAATAACCAAAAAGCTTATAGGTAAACATGAATGCGATAGCTAGATAAGAAAAAGGAGGACTATCAAAATATGGGTAGATTGTGTGAAAGATTTTTTTGCTGTCCTCCCTCAGTGACACCGTAAGCTGAGGCTCGTACCCCACATGGGGTGCCTTTAACGTGTAGTCGCTTACTTTGTAAGTCTGTTTGGCCTGGCTGAAGGTCTTAAATTCAAGGGATCCACAGGAAGCAGTCCGTTTAAGTAGTAGCCAAAGTCTTAGGTTGAACTGCGAGATGCAATTCACAAAAAAAATTGTGAAATATTTTAATAATTATTACTTGTCTTTATGGTTTTAAAGGAAGTGAATTTTGGACTTGAGGGTCAAAAAAGCCAAGTAATTGAATAATTGGGAAATAAATAAATGAGGGCAAACTGACAATGAAGATATTTTGTTGAATGATTTTTGGTAAATTGAGGAAAAAATATGGGGCAAAATTATTTTGTTATGTTGACGCAGTAATAATACTTCTTGGAATGTATTTGCATTACCTTTATAAAGGACAAACATAATCATTATATTTTGACTCCATTTCTGCAGGCCTAACCTTGTTTATATTTACGCTTACTCAAATGTATTAATATCGCAATGAGGAAAAAAGTTGTTTTTTCCTTAAAGTCTTTAACTTCTTTCTAATCGTGAAATAAAATCAAGTTTCAAGGATTTGTTGATTTTAAGCGAGTGATCTATTTCAAGTTTCTAAAATGTTTCTACCATCAACATAAACAGAGTGAGTTAAGCAAGCGTATTAGGTACTCTTATTTTGTTTCAATTAGGATGAAACAATAGGAAGTTTCTTTCGTAACTTTAGCATTTGAATAATAATATTTAAACATTTATCTTTATCATCACGCTTGCATCATTACAAATGGTTAGGTTTTACCAAAGGTTGTTTACTCAATTTTGCCTGGCCATCAACTCGCAAAGTATAGTTAGGGCCATGGCAAACACGACCCAAGTATTTGACTTCGACAACAACATCCGAATGCAAAGAGTCGGCAAAACATGATGCTTATTTTATATTGTCGCCAAATTCCGCTAATTTCTGATGCTAAAATATTTTTTTTTTTTTTTTTTTTTCACTTTACATCTCTTCACAGAAATGATAATTATCAATTGCTTACTGGGGTGTCTCATTTAGATCCGTGTAACTGTTTTTTGTGACAAAAAAAAAACATTTCATTTTCATCTTCCTGCCCTTGTCCTATTTCATTTGGGGTCGGCGCCATACATTGTCTTCTTCTATTCTCCCCTGTCTGACGTCACGGTATCATTTACTCGTTTCTCTTACCTAACATTCCTCATACAATCCATCCATCTCTTCTTTGGTCTTCCTCTCCCTCTTCATCCATCAACATGAGTATCCATCACTTTCTTTGTCACATACGTTTTATCCCTCCTCATTTCAAGTCCATACCAAGATAGGCGACTTCCTTTCACTTTTTCTGTAACAGGTGCTACTTTTAAACTTCCTCTTATAATTCATTTCTTACTCTATCCATTCTGGTCACTCCCCACTTCCATCTCAACATTCTCATATCCACTACATGTAATCGTATAATACAAGTAAGATCAATGTTTCTTTATTTCCAGTTCGGTGACATCCTGTTCTGGCGAGTATGGAATACTCATCGAGAGCTGATTGCACCGCCTAGTATCCACAAGGTGGTCCCATTCTGGTCTCAACACTGCATGCACACAGTCTCTTTAGTTGTGGTGTTAATGGACCTGGTATTAGTTCGGAGAGAGAGACCAAAGAGTAACGTGCTAAATATTGGGATTCTGTCGTGCTTTCTGGTCGCTTATACTGTTGTGTAAGTATATCAATATCTACTTATTAATTCACGAATTTTTCTCATAGGGGTAGACAGAAAATACAGCACTCCATGTGCTATGTTCCGGCATAATCTTTTAACCCCACCCACGTTCATAGATCTGGGGACTAAAACGGCCGCTTTAGCAGAACCATAATATGAATCACGTTAAAATTCCTTGTTATCCTATTGTGATTAGGATAAAGCTGTAATTTTCGGCCCCTTTGTGCCCCAGTACATGCATGCCGGATAAAAGTTCTACGCACCTGACCTTTATTCTTATCAACTTCAAAAACCTGAATCATTAAAAGTCGACAGACTATGTGGATGGTTTGCAATGCCCCTACATTGACATCCAATTAATGAATATATATCAACACAGACATCCAATTAATGAAAATATATAAAAAAAAATATAAACCTACAGTGAAAACTGAGAGATAATTAAAATAAAATTTTAATAAATTATAAACTTCAACTCTTTAGATTTGAGGCTTTTAGGGTGGTTAAACAAACTCCGGGTCGGTCTCGTCATGGTTTCGATAAATATTTTACCTTAAGTGTTATCATCATGCCTAGGTATACGAGAGAAGTAGGTACTCATACTTTTTTTTTTGAGGGGTTGGGAAATCATCAAATGACTCGAGTGTCAGACGTCTACTGACTAAAAACCACCCATGTTCCTTCTTAGCCCTTTGTGCCGAGGCCGCGGTATCTCTTTCGAACAACCCGCGGCCCCGACGGGGAAGTACTCATACTCAAAGCATTTTTTATATAAAGCAATTTTGGATTATCAAACCTAAAACGATGAAGCTATAATCCAGCCACAAGGCACAACAACTGTGAAAGGCTTGTAGTACCCTTGACTGTTCACGTTTGTCGATGAGTCATCACCAATTCACCGTATTTTGTAAATACACTACCGACTAACAAAGAGCTAAAACAACTACTTTTCTCCCAACTTCTTTAAGTGTTGGTTTTCAATCTCGCCAGATGCTACCGAACATAAGTATTTTACACACAGCGGGTTGCAGCTGACTTTCGGAACCCAATTACTGAGCTCTGGCACATCGAGACACATCCAGAATATTTTGATGCAATTATACAGTGCAGGGTGCGGAAGAGATTTTATATTTTTTTCATTGCGTAATTATGACTTCTGAACTTGGTTATGACGCATTTGAGTAATTTTGAAGAATGTTAATTTTAACTACTGCCTTGTTCGTCTAGTGGTCGCCGGCTTGAGTGCTAAGCATGAGGTCTTGGTTCGATACCCACGTCGGGCAAATAATAATTTCAGTGATAGACCAGCGCCTGTTACATGCGCCGGTGGGCGAGTTTGACGTTTTATTACGTGCGATTTTAACGACCGGCGCTATCGCTATCATACTATAACAAGTTTATGGATTACAAATCGTCCGGTCGGCGCGTGCAACCGGCGCTGATCTAGCTTTGGAATAGGCCTTATGAATCAGAACGGGCTCTCTGTGTGGAGGCGCAATCGATGTGTCTTTTCCGTTTGTTTTTGTGGCGTTTCATATACCCAAATGGATACAGTTTCAAAAGTAAAGAACTAAAGAAAAATCAACACCGCAAAACACAAGCAAACAAACCTGCATTCAGATTGCGCCCGACATCGAGATCCGTCGAATGAATTTCTCTTTGAAAAATATTTCTAAAATATTCTGCCAACGTATGTAAAAAAAAACAACACTTTTTTGGGCTGTCATTTAAAAAGAGATCTAGCCCAACATGAATGGCCTCGACAGTCTCTCACAGAGCAGCAGTGTGACCAAAAGTGTGAAAAAATAATGAAGTATAATGTTTGTTAGACATTAACTTAATATTTTTTTTTACCTAAGTACATAATATGAATCTGTTCAGTAGATATTGCGTGATAGAAAAACAGACATCCATACATCAGTTATAGTATCCAAAAAATCACGATTTTCATTTGTTTTTCCTTTTACAGTTGCGTGCAAAGTGTCATGAAAGGCGAGTACATCTATCCAGGCCTCAAGCTGTTTACAGGGATAAAGTTTCCAGTACTCGTCACGTACGTGTTCGTCGAAAACTTATTCTACTATACAAGCCAATGGCTGATCGTGGATATGGTATGGGGCTCAGGGCATTTGAAGAAAGTCGTATAAGGAAACTAAGTTTAATTAGAATATAGTTAGTACAACCGCTATTTGGTAAAGGATATTTTTTTACTAATATTAGAGGATTATTTAATTTATTCATAGAATATTTTATATGGGTACCGAGTGAAGATGATTGAACGGGCGATGGTTCTATACTAAAATTTAGATTACGAATGAAAAGAACAACAAACTAGAACCAAAAAGAGAGCAACGTTTTAATGTATTTACTTTTAAAATATTTTGCATAATAATTATTAAATTCGGAATAACTATCCGAATTGTTTTATTTAAGCCTGATCATAAAGTTTATTATTACCAGTTCTGCCAAATCAAAGAAATAGCTAGTAAAATTGTGAAAACCTTTTAGCCGTTGTGCCATTTGCTACATAAATATTGATAATATTAAATAAATTATGTAAAATAAAAACATTCCAATGATCTTCTAATAATTTATGGTAAAAGCCAAACGTGCCTTTTTATTTATTTATTTTATTGTAATAAGTTCAACGTGTCATTGCAATAAACGAACCTTATATTATAAGATAGTGTAGTGTAAGTTGTAGTTCGTATAATTAAATCGAATTTGTACAATTGATATTCCTTGTTTCATTTATGTCTTATTATCGTAATTAATCTCAATCTGTACAAATAAACAAAATTGATGTGTCTGTTTGTAATTTTAAGTTTTAACATCAAAAACTATAACGTGATGCTCACATATCGTCGGACTAATTATCAGAATTCGTGAGTCCACAATAGAGAGTAGAGTTAACAATATTGTTTTAATCGTAACTATTACTTGTGACCCAATCGCACCGATCATTTCAATCCCTGAACTAAGGCTAGGGATAACTTAATAAAACCCTTGATTACCGATTCAAATTAATTCTGATTTCATAACACCGGGCTTACTAGTTAAATACATGAATTTAAGGTCTTACCGTTCTGAAATGAAAATGTTAATGAAGATTCTTTGGTGAAATGGGAATTATAATCTATACGTTACTCATTTATTTGGAAAACTGGAACGTTATAATTATGTTGGTGCGACCAGGCTTTTGATTTTAACCTTAGACCACGACTGCCACGTGTTTGAGCGACGATCGCTTTAGTTAAGAAACGGCCTTAAAGCACAGGGACAGTGTTTTTTCATTCAAAAGTATTCCTGTTTTTTTTTTCCAAAAATCACGGTTTTCTGCAGACACGTACTTGTCAATTCCTTTTTATCAGACGCACTCTACCGCGGCAGGCTTGACGCAGCGTGACAGCAACAGTTTCGTCAAATAACTACTTCGCTGGCCCTGTTTCCTCTTAAAAGTTGTGGGAGAATTACTGAGGACATAGGTTTAATAGCTACTTTATTGAGGTGCGTTATTCCGATATATTCCGAGTTGCATGTAAAACGATGGCCCGAGAGAGCTGGTCAAAGAATAACGAGCTTAAGCTCTCAAGATGTTGGATTCTTTGATTGGCATTGTTCTTTCGTCTCAATAACAAACAGCCCGGTGTTAATATGTTCCCGTTAAGGATTGCCTTAACGAATCGAAAACGAAACTACAGAAGAGATACATACATAGATATGAAGTGAAGTCTGGAGAGCGTGCAGGTGCACAATTATGTCACAAATGAAGGTTTAAGTTTTTATTACAAAATTATTTGGGACGAGAAACGAATACTGAATAGCTGCCCTCAATAAGTCCCTTGTTGAACCTAACATACTGTATATATAGCTGAGCCCGTGGCTTAATAAGAACTGCCACTCGGTCGGTCTTTAGGTAAAGCTGTGCTTGCCTAGGTCGGTCTGTGGATGGGCGACCGCCCGACATACCGAGTTTCCTCCGTGCCTCGGAAAGCACGTTAAGCTGTTGGTCCCGGCTACCATTTATAGAACTTTGGCAGTCGTTACAAGTAGTCAGTGACCTGAAATTCTGACATCCAGTCTTACCATGTGGCTTGGAGGTCAGATATGCAGTCGCTCCATATAAAATACTGGTATTCAGCTGCATCCGGTTAGACTAGAAGCCGATCCTAACATAGTTGGGAAAAGGCTAGGGAGATGATGACTCTATATATAGCTGTTTGAGATAGCAAACAGCATAGCAGCATGAACTTAAAATTAGCAGTTCCTAATTTAGTAAATCTATTTCATGGAACAGCCAATCCCCAAATTAATATCCAATTACAACCGACCGGGATAAACAGTTTAATTATAACCAATTAGTGCTATGTCCGAATAAAACGATTCGTGATAACATTTTGAAGAACGTATCTGTTAGTCAAACCTTGGTGCAGTCATAGCAAATGTCGATGCAGTAATTTAGTGTTGTGCAAGATCGAGTAGTTAAATTATTTTATACTTAAATTTTTAAACAATGCAATGAATGCAAAAGTTTGTGAGGTTGGATGAATGTTACTCAAAGACTAGTCAGTAGATTTTGATGAGACTTTACAGTAATATCGCTTATACTTGCAACAGAATATCACAGTAGTATTACCTACTATAAGGTACACCTCTGCCTGACCCTTCGGGAATTACAGGTGTAATGTTATGTTATGTTATTGCGGAGGAAACGACGCTAGTATAAAGTAAAGTAAATATCGATTGCTATTTTTTTGTTAACGGATAAAAGATAAACGGCGACTTGCATGGCAATGCGTTTCTTGTACTTACAACGATTTTCAGTATGAGGATATCAGCAAAATTTATGTCAATCGAATCATTTTTGACTTTACCATCATCGTTTTTAGTGCTAGAGTGTCACAGGGTTGTAGTTTGTGCCCCTGTCTTTAAGTAACATTAGTAACATTTTTCCTGGGTGCACGTAACCTGAATAGGAGAAGCGGAAGTAATCTAAGTTTTTTTTACGACAGTAGTTTTACTTGCACAGGATATCAGATAAAAGAGATCTTACCCAAGTGCCTCCCCCCACCCCACGCTAGCACCCCAACAGCCTTTTTAAAAAAAAAATATTAAGTAACAAAAGATTGTTAGAATTCAATTTATGAAAGAGTCTGGTCGGAAAAAAACATTTACATAATTAAATTATTTACTTTCAGAAGGAAGAGTGTATTTTTAGTTAGAAACAACTGTTAGCATTTTTTGTAAGAAAAATAAACTAATTTAGGTAAACTCATTTATTCAAAAATGGACTGTAAAACAAAACAGCACTTTTTACTTGTAATAAAAAGATCAATTTGTAATACAGAACACTGAATACATATAACGTCAAACGATTTTAAAACATGAATCTGATTACAATCGCTTGAAATTGAGGAGACAGAGTCAGAATTATGGAAAACATAATTCTTATTTTTAATTACTGAATTACTGTTTTTAATTAATTTAACGCTAAAGGCGTTTCACTGATCTGCGATGCAACCGGGCCCTAGAGTGCACTTCTAAAGCCACCCTTAGCGCCTTTTGTCAGCGGTGTTCCCTAAAGCTGAAAAGACGAAGCGCTTCAGGAAACTTTTCTGCAACACAACTACACAATTCACTTGGTTTTGGTACATAAAATATTAGGTAAAGACACGAGTAATAATATGTATAGACTTGACCAAGTTGGTTCTTCAATTTATTGCTGTGTGTTTGTTAAAAACAGTTTAAAGAATAAACATAATTTATCGAGTAGTGGTGGACCGATGACCTGGTGAAGATTGTGGGAGGCCTTTGTTCAGCAGTGGACGTCTTTCGGCTGAAATTATGGTGATCGACTAGTACACCGCACTTTTGTAATTTGTTTTTACCATGAATGTCTGAAAAATAATGAGAGGTTTATTCACAACGACATCTTTATTTGCAATGACTAAGCTTTTACTCAAAGTACATAATGATTAGTTTAAGGATAACCAGTAAAAAAACAAATGACAATAATTTTGTACTCTGCGGTGTAATTTGATTTTTTTAAACACGTGTAAAGCAAGAAAAGCACGGGTACCTACTATTACCTCTCTGTACAACCGTTTATGTGTTCTCAAACATGATATTAAATGTATGTACTTACCAACCAAGCAACTGGTGTTTTTCCCTGAGCAGGTAGTAGTAAAACCAGAAACTGGCTTGTTTAAAAACATTTTTTTATAGTAAATGTGTCATATGAAACCAATTTGAATAGCATAGTAGCAGTGATAGACTAGTGGTGTGACCATCGAACTGCCAAGTTAAAGGTGCCTAGTACAAACAACAAACACAAACATCTGACAACCATATAAACAAACAAACAACAAAAAAACATACAAACAAACAAACAAAACAAACTAACATACAAACTCAAACACAAACATAAACACAAACTCAACTCTGACACTAGGTTAGGCAGTAACCATACGAGAAACAAGGAAGAACAATGAATTAATTAACAATCAAACAACCAACTTAAAAAAGGAAGCTTATTAGTTTTGCTTACGTGAGTATATTATTATAATAAACAAAGTGGCTGCGGTCGGTCGCCTTCCGGGAAAAGCAAGGATCGGCGGCTGTTTAGCGGAACAGTCATAAATTACTATTTTCTTTGATAAAAGTTAAGCTAATAAACATGCTGTTTTAATAAGGTGCAATGTGGTTTTATACAAAATAAGAGCATTATGAGAAAAATACCATAATATGTAGTAACTAGGAGTTTTGATTTCAGGCATAAGTTTTTCAAGCATAAGTGAAATCGACTTGAGGAAGAATGATCGATGAATTTGACTAAAAAGTTTTCTTACTTTTTTCGTTTCAGAGCACTACGTCAAAATATTGATTGGTGCTCTAATGGGAATACTTGTGGTGCTCTAAGCATAGGTGCTCTAAAAATAGGTGCTCAGATGGGAATACCTCATCTCACACAAATCCTTGGTAAGTATCAATTTTAAATTTTATTTTTTATTATATTAGAGAAAAAAGAAAAAAATGCATAATATAGAGATTTAGGGTCAACTCACACCGAAACGCGACGCGACGATACTAGAAGAAGCCAGTGATTTCGCGCTGCGCCGCGCGCCGCCGCGAGGTATCACGAGGCGCAGCGCTGCATGGTGCAACGTATTCTGAATACTCACAATGAAATGTGTATCTTTTCGTGTAGAAAATAAAGTTGTATTTTGAGTCGCTCTTTTAAAGTGTGCGCGCAGCGTCGTCGCCTCGCGTCTCGGTGTGAGCTGACCCTAACTCATATAGTACCAGCAAAGTTCATACAATTTAAAAGAGTCACTCACGAGTTTAATAAAAAAACAGTATAATCACGGTGAATTCAGTGAGCATACATGAACATGAACAACAATAAAATATACTGGTGGAAGACATTACCTATTCCTTCTTTAGAAGTCGTGTACAAGAAACGAAAACAAGGCGACTACAAATTGACATAAGATTTTCGGTTATTCCAATAGTTCCTTGGGTTAGGTATACTTATTTCATTGCAATAGTTTTTTGACATTTCCATCGTCTTTGTTGCCAATGGAAAATAGATAGCATGTCATGTTTTTCTATGCACTAAACCCTGGTTTTATGGTTCTAATTAATGAGGTCTACCCGAATAAATAACATGTCCTATACAAACAGCTATAAAGACAATTGCGTCACATTTAATTACTTGTACTTCTAGCAGTTTAGTAGCATCGTTAAAGGTAGTTGTATTTTTATACAAGAATTTATGATGTGTTTTTATCTTGCTGTCATCAAAAACTCGGGTACGATACCAATGTTCGTTAATTAACATGGCGTTGGAACACACCATTTCATTTTCTTTTTGCCATATCGCTTTGTTTTCAAACGTCATTCGAGTCCTTTATGACAGACACAGAGCTCACTTCGTTTGTTTTATATTCAACAGAATCTAGACACCTGTCGAAATATTCACAAAGGTCTTTTAAGGTGAAAAGCATTTTTGGTGATACCCTTGCTTGCCCTGGTAGAAGTCAGGAAAAAGAGCTTGTTTTGTGGTTAAAAGAATGCAAAGTATTTAAAATCTATGCCTATAATGAAAAATACCTTAAATAATATACAAATCAAACATAACCAACAATGCCAAAAGGGCCTCAGCGCAGCATAATGCCAGATGGCATCTCAGTGGACCACTTGACGCTGATGTTTCTAGGATTTTGCTATATCTACCTACTTAAAGAAGATGCCTTAATCAGTTAATGGACGTTAACATTATGCATTATGCCATTTGACAACAATTCCAATATTTACTTTAACTCGAACTTAAAATCAACTTTGTGTGTCAGCCGTTATGTAATTATATAAATAGACTTCGTACAGACAAACATAGTTCGATCCAAGGTCCTTTCTGGCAACATACCCAGACAAGGCAATAATTTTCTGGACGACTCCAACTTGTCTAGCCTTGGGTCTGTCGAACTACAAATTCAAGACGGGGATGTTACAAAATATGTACATAACAATTCATGTTTGTCTTGTAATAACACTTTAGCGCTAGACTTGACTCATCTCAGTATTTTACACTCGTAGTCATTATTTAATTAAAATGTTTTCACGAAAAATACTGTAAAAACTGTAACTGTCTTGCATGGTTTGTAAAATCATGTCTCAGCAAAATATGAAGAAAATGTAACTAATTTGGAATGGAATATCAGAAATATCTCAGTAGCGGCGACGGAGTCTGAATTTGTGCACGGTTAGTGGCAACAGGATAGCCCCCTGTTACATGATACTTAAACATGAAAATGGTGAAATGGTTATGGTGAAATGTGGGTGTAATTAGGTACACCTTTGCCTTTGTACCTTGAGAGATTACAAACATGATGTTACGTTGTGTAGAAAATGTATGGAGCGAAGCTTTTGTTTCTATTTATTTATTTATTTAAACATACAGTCTTAACACAGTTTCATATTCATTTCGTACCATTAAACCATAGATGGTTTGTATTGGTACTCACATTCGCTTTAACAACACTGCTTAATTACTAAAAAGAAATATAAGTAAATATGTAGGTACATGAATAATATTTTGCACGCAACTACCCGTAAACATCCATCCGTAAGTGTGTTTGCTATACAGGTTGATTCTTTTTTATAGGTACTAAGTTGTTTATGCAGTTATGGTAGTATTTTTTGTATTTTTGCCTAAAGTTTTTCTGATTTGTTTCGTCTTTTATGATTTTTGGTATTTCATTTATTATTGTGGGAATTAGATATTTTACTGTTCGCCCTGCCATAATAATTTCTCGTCTGAGGTACTATAAGTTTATTATTGATGATACTTCTTGTTGTTATTTTATGTGATTTAGGTATTTGAATGCTTTGGTTATTAAATTGCTCAATTAAGAGGGCCATGTCGATTCTAGTCTGTACGGGCAAAATTTTACAGTATTGAAATAATTCGACGACATTATCTTTACATTGGAGCTTAATTTTTCTGGGTACGATGAGTTTTAATAGTCTAACTTGCAGTTTCAAAATTCTTTCAGTGTATGATTTAAATGTTCGCCCATAGCTAGTAATTCCGTAGGCTATAATTGATTCTGCTAAGGCATTGTACATATTGAGCAATATTTTGAAGGGAACTTTATATTTTAAAATGTAGAACTTTGCCAGTATAGCCCGCAACTTATCGCAGACTGAGTCCACGTGGAAAGTCCAGCTAAACCGATTGTCCACGACTAATCCAAGGTAGGTGTGGTGCGTAACTTGGTCAATTGCCTCACATCGACATGACGTACCCAACGGAGTGGAGTGAAGACAACCGTGATTGTGTGCGATTATATTAAAAGGTGTAATGTGCTTTAGAAGACTTGAGTGGACATGGATGATTTTAGTTTTACTTGCGTTGAGAACCAGTCCAGCATCATGTGCCCACTTTGAAACTCGAGTAAAATCTTCCTGTAACCATTGGGCTGCTACTTTTACGTCTCTGTGGGTAGCTACAAGGCATGTGTCATCTGCATATTGATAAACGGAACAGAGATTGACCACATGTTCCATGTCGTTAACATATGTCAGATAGTGTAGGTCTAGTACTGAACCTTGGGCTGTTCCTTCGCTAACTTTGATGGCGTCACTGGTTTCACTGCAGATCTTAACCTTGTATTTGCGGTTATTAAGGTAGTCCTCACACCATTTGAGTATTGGTCCTCGAACTCCAGAATTATCTAACTTTTTTAGCAACATGTGGTGTCTAAGTGTATCGAACGCCTTGCTGAAGTCGATAAATAGTAATAATACATTATTCTTGTCATTAAGAGATTCGTTGACCTCATCCGTGAATTTTGATAATAACTGTGAGGTGGACTTATTGGCTTGAAAGCCGTATTGTGTGCTGGATATCACGTCATTTTTGACATAGAAGTCTTGTATTTGGTTACAGACATATTTTTCTACTATTTTGTCGATAACGGGTAGAATGGTGATCGGTCTATAATTTCCATAATCGGCAAAACTACCTTTTTTATGTATTGGGCGAACTACACCAGTTTTAAGTACTTCCGGGTATTTTCCCTGTCTGACACTAGTATTGATCAGTTTCACAATAACGCCTGTCATCTGGTCACAGATTGATTTTATGTCAACACACCTAATGTTATCCACTCCAGGAGCTTTATTTGTATTAGGGTTTTTAATTATTATACTAACATCTTTATTTGTAGTTTTCTTGAAGTACATAGATGTGTTATGGGGAAACGTATATTCTGATTCGTTTAGCAGACGTCGGTTACATTTGGGCAAGATTTTTTTAACACTATTTGTAAATTCTGAGGCAAAATTGTCAGCTATTGTTTTTATTTCTAGGGTATTGTTTTTGAAGGCTCTTAAGATGGTTTCATCAACTGATTTTTTGTTGCGCCCTGACAAATTATTTAGTATTTGCCATAACTTTCTAGGGTTCGTTTTATTATTATTTATTTCTTCCAAATAATGTTTATTTCTAGATTTTTCGATGATTTTATGAGTTTTGTTTCTTATTTTATTATATTCCAATCGCAGAATTTTATTAGTTGAATCATTTTTCCATTTTAAAAATAAGAGGTCCTTTTTTTTACACATGTTATTTATTTTATTATTTATCCAAGGTTGTTTATTTCTTTTACTATTTTTATTAATTTTTATGATATACTTTGAATCCTCGTAACATTTATGAAATTGATTTTTTATGTAATCGTAGATTTCATTTGGACACTCTGTATCATCTATTTCGCCCCATTGTAAGTTGTTAAGTGAAGATTTTATTTTTAAGTTATCAAATTGTTGTATTGTTTTCGCATCAACC
Source organism: Diarsia brunnea (assembly GCA_949774965.1). NCBI lineage: Eukaryota > Metazoa > Arthropoda > Insecta > Lepidoptera > Noctuidae > Diarsia > Diarsia brunnea. Next base: position 8,313,953 of record OX458999.1, on the reverse strand, counting down.
TGTATTCGTGTTGGGTCAAGTCCTACGCACGACAGTATTAACATGCGGTGATCAGCCATTACAGTTCCGAGTGCGGCCGAGTATAGATCTAATGAACGCGTTCTTATAAATATGTGATCTATACAGCTACGTGTAGTGTTATTTCCGCGGGTTTCAATTCTTGTGTAGTCGGATATCGCGCTAGTTAAGCCGCACTCGGACATGCTACTGACGTAGTATTCTCGAATGTTGTCGTATGTCTTAAGGTCTATGTTAACGTCTCCTAGCAAATAAGTGTCAGCTGATTTAATAGTAGAACTTGATAAGACACTGCTTATTTCATTTACGAATAGATGTTTACTTTCGCGTCGTGGTCTATAAATTGCACAGATATATGCGTGATAATTTTGAGGTGTAGTGATTTGGCCAATTATACATTCACAGTGTATTAACGAATGATTGGTTGGTGTGAATTCGTAGCCATCTCTGGCATAAATTATTATTCCACCGCCTTTTCTGTTTTTACGCAATTTTCTGTGCATTTCGTAGCCATCGATGTGGTACATATGAACAGTGTTTTCATTTATATTAACTTCTGTTAAGATTAGAACATGAATAGTTTCATTGGATGAGCTAATTAATTGTGTTACACAACCAAAATTTTTAATTATGGATCTAATATTTATGTGAACAATATTCAGATTACTTTGGAGTACTAATGGAGGGTATAAGCTTACTAAAAACATTGATATTTGCACAGTCGAATAGTTCTTGGTGATCGGGAGAGAGATTAGGCATAACTTATTTTAAAACTATTACCGATAGGTATGTTGACGTGCTGCCTGCGTTGTGGTCGAAAGCCGATCGACGTCCATTTCGCTTCGTACGACTGTAGGCTTATCCTTTTCTTCTCTACGTAGCAGCACCTTTCCATCCTGGAACCATACATACTTATATGCTGGACGCAATTTTTGTTGGGCCAGCCACAGTAGGGATTTATTAGATTTCGTAAGGGCTCGACGCAGGATCACTTTTGACTTGGATTTTTCTGTAGGGGCTCCCGACACAACTTGTTCCAGCAAAAGTTCTTCCTTTTTGGATGCACGGACCCATGCCTGTGCCTGTTCCGCTTGTTTCAACTCTACCTGGATGTTTCCTTCACGTTCATTTCGATCTTCCACACGTTTAATATTTAGTATCTGTGATTTATCCACATTGAGTGTTTCAGCCAGCTTGACAGATATTGATCCAAGGTCTTCGTTTTGAGCTTTAGGGATTCCTATCACTTCTAGCACGTTATCTAGGCGCTGCTGTTCTACATTACGCACATATTGTTTTAGTGAGTCGACTTCTAATTCAAGATGAGTTTTTTTGTTGTTAAGGTGGGTATACTTCTTCTCCAACTCCTGTATGTGTTTATTTTGGGTTTCAACAGTTTTTGTCAGTTCATCTACCTTTTTACTGCATAGGCTTACTGATACTTCGATTGTTTGAAGTTCCTTCTTTAAGACTTTTTTTAGTTCGGCTGGAATATCCTTCAGAAATTTGTCGCTGTCTATGTTGCAGTTACCAAGGTTTCTACTGGAGGTCGCGACTTCTTCTTCTTCTTCGCCTTCGTCGTCCGGAATAAAGAAAGATGATTTCCTGTTTGGCGAGTTATAATTGCATTCATCACATATCCAGTCCAGGTTGTCCGCATTACGAAGTGCAGCTATCTGCACTTCGTAATGCGGACAACCGTATGTTGATTGTTGCATGTTGTTGTTTTGGTTGTGTAACCGTGTGTTTCGCGGTAAGACCAGAGCAGGCTTTATTAGCATGAACGATCTTAGCACATGACCTGCATTCCAGTCCTGGCGATCTGCTGGTTATTCCTTTGTTACAATTATCACACTTGGTCATTTTCGTAAGAGTAGGCGGTAGTTAGCGCACAGATAGCTTATACGTTGACACCAGTAGGCTTAGCCAAGTTGACAATCTACAAACGTTGACGCTAGTAGAAAACGACTCAAATGTATGGGGATGACGTCATCTCAACGCTAAGTCACGTGGTCAGAACAAACGAATAGAAAATTCGTAGCCATGTTTACAACTTATCGAATCGTTCAAAATGATAGAATGAAATGTTATCCTTTCTACAACGTTGATCGCTACATCCCATTTAAATGCTAGCCATGTCACACTTTTGACAAGCGCAAACGAAACGTTGGCGAAGTATTTGAACGATACGTTAGCGTTTGCCGAGACCCTGGAGATAACGCTTAAAAATGGCGTCTATATATGATACAGCTGTCTTGAGACCGAGAAGTGTTTTGTTTATTTCTCATAATTTTGGATTCTATGTGCCTATTTAGCATTTAAAATGCATACTTTAAATATATTGTGGTACGCTAAGGGTCAAACACAATAATTATTTTGTTTGTTTCATAAGAAGTACCTAGTATAGGTTCATGCCGCGCAACACGTCATTGTTTATATTGTAAACTTTCAAGTGCCCAAGTATATTAGATTTTAACAAAGGAAGGTCACAAAATAAGTAATAATTTACGTACCCTCCCACTAATTCCAATCTACCTGCGAACTGTTCTGGGTCTAGTCGAGATCTCGATCCAATATTATAAAAGTTATCACTTCATTTAAGTATCTTTCATCGAAATGCACAATATCATATTATTTCACGACACAGTAATGTTTAAAATTACATTCCGCACTGTGATATCATATTAAACCAATTGTTTGAGGAACTTGTACCTTATTTCACTTACTTTTTTAACACTTAATACAATTTATTCCTTTCATAACAATTCAAAACAAAACTTCAAGCCGCGCATAAAGTAAACAACTGCGATTTTGACATTAGTTTGACGTTAGTAGAAACGCTCACCATAGACAGACATAGTTTTTTCTATATTTATTAGAGAATGAGCGATCGACTCAGTTGTGTGAAGTTGGCTACCAACTTAGCGCTTTCTATAATCGCTTGCGCCGAAACGTTATCTATTGTAGAAAGAGAATAGAAACGAAGCGGTTGTAACTTGGCTAGCCCTACAGACCGTTACGTACGACAGAGCGTTAGCGAATGATGTTTGTACGGTAGTGTCTAGTAATCGGAAGATGTAAGCTTTTGTACCAGAATGATGAGTCATGTTAATAAGAAAAAGTGTGGGTGTACTATTAGATAGGTACTCCTCTGCTTAACCCTTCGGAGATTACAGGCGTGATGTTATGTTTAAAAACGCGAAATTATATTTTTTTCAAAACACTTCCTCGAAAACTAACTCTTATTGCACTACGATTAGGTTCGAAATGCAACATATTTCGCACACGTGCGGTAATCTTATTTTTCCGCAACCAAGAGCGGGAAAGAGAATCACCACAGATAACTATAACTTATATTACTTATCTCCAAATCGATTAAAACATATTTTTTTTTTTTAAATCACCATCGACACTCGGCGATGTTTTTTTTTTAATTTCGTCATTTTGATTTGCTTCTTTACAGCATAAATATTTTTTGAATATTAAATTGTGTTTATAAAAAGAAAACTATGATAAACATTATTTTTTTAAACAATTATTTACTTTTATGAACAAGTAAACATTTGCAAGTGTATTAATTAAAAAATATTTTATATTTTCCCTATGAGGCTGTTTAGCGGTTTCATACCTTTGCTTCTTCTTCAATATGGCGAAGTCAAACCGCGGAAAAAAAGCAAATGAAATCATAGTCCCATAAAAATTGATGACAAAAATACATTAATTAATTTCTTCGAAAGTGTATTGAACAACGTCATTTGATACACGTGGAAATTTTTTATTGCATTTCTCGAATCCGCCTCGAATGCAATAACAAACATTCCGCACTTGTATCAAAATGTACTATACCTAACTACATTTAGGTCTAAATAAATAAAGTCAGTAGCGTGCTAGTTATTTGCGCGGGTCTCTCGCGTGCCTACTTGAGGGTCGTGTCACGTACGAGGACATAAATTTTGTCAATCCTACTGTAGCTGTATAACAACTTTTCAATTAAAGTTTGAAACAATACATTTTTGCCGCCAAATGCGTTGATGAATAGAATGTTATTACTTCTTTTGGCGCATTCAAAAACAAAGTTGGTCGTCGACAAAGCGTTAACTTTTTCAAATCTGGGTGCCTTTCAAATGTGTTTAGTTGTTTTCCAAATATTTTGACATTTTCATGACGTTTGTAGAATAATCGAGTTACAGAAGTTTATGGAATTGTGTATATAGTCCGGTCAATTTAGACATTCGAAGTTACATAAAGTCCCAACAAGCTGAATTTCTGTGAAGTTGTTCAAAACATAATTATAAACAATGTCTAGAAGTTCCCCATCATTCCCCTGTAAGGAAAAAATTTAATTCGAGGTCAAAGGTCAAAAAAATGAGTTTTTCGCGATTTTCAGCAAAACGGTAAGTTTTATCATAAAAGTACCTCAGACAAAAATTGTAGATCATAAAATTATCTATAAAAATGTATGAATACTTTTTTTCTTACGAGCCACCATTTCTGAGATATAACGATTCAAAAAGTTATAAAAGTTGTTATCGTCATAATATGCACACGTTACCACGCCACCTACGAGTGTACTTAGCGCGTTTTTTTTAACGTGGTTTCCCCAGTAGGCCTACTCCACGGGTCAGTTGTGATCCTGTTTAATGTAAAACTATTGCAAAATAACGGAAATTTTCAAAGATTGGGAAAGATAAAAGCGATGTAAATGAAAAAAAAGTGTTGAAGTTTATTCGTCTTATTCGTAAGTTTCAAATTCTTGTTCTTCTTCTTGATCTTCTTCTTGTTCTTCTTCTTGATCTTCTTCTTGTTCTTCTTCTCCTGCTTCTTCTTCATCTTCATTTTGGATGCAAGTAAATTGCGTCAATAGCGATGTATCGCATGATACTTCGTCGGAGTCAAACGAATCCTCCATTGTTTGTGATTCAATATTAGAGCACGATCGGCCTTGACAATTTGTGCATGCCAAAGAACAAGACAGTCCGACTTTTTTGCAACCACATTTAGCACTGCATCCCTTTTTGCAGTTGCAAAAAATAGTGTTCAGCAGTTTTTCCGGCGCAGGTGGAAGTAAAGTTTGAACTGGCTCTAATAAAATAAAAAACAAGTTCAATTAGCTTGTCTTCCTCCAACCTCAGTTGCTGCTCACCAACATCTTTTTCGAGTATATTACCAAGTTCAAGTGTGGCTTGGTTATCAGCTAGACCCTAAAGACTGGGGTTGGAAGTTGGTCAACAATATATTAGAGCCAGTACGCTAAGTACACTACCTCATAGGTGGCGTGGAAACGTGTGCATATTATGACGATAACAACTTTTATAACTTTTTGAATCGTTATATCTCAGAAACGGTGGCTCGTAAGAAAAAAAGTATTGATACATTTTTATAGATAATTTTATGATCTACAATTTTTGTCTGAAGTACTTTTATGATAAAACTTACCGTTTTGCTGAAAATCGTGAAAAACTCATTTTTTTGACCTTTGACCTCGAATAAATTTTTTTCCTTACAGGGGAATGATGGGGAACTTCTAGACATTGTTTATAATTATGTTTTGAACAACTTCACAGAAATTCAGCTTGTTGGGACTTTATGTAACTTCACTCTCATTTTTTGGTCTAAATTGACCGGACTAATAAGCACTTAAATCTTTTATAATATTATCAGTGATCGAAGTAGATAAAGCTATTTTGATTCAATGGCCGCAAACGTTGATGTTAATTCCCTGGGAGTCTCACTGAAACCGGGACTCGAAAAATTATCAAACTTATGAGCTGTTTATAAAAGAGAAAAATGTCCAATCAAGAGCTTTCTGAGAAAACTCTTTTTTTCTTTTTGGAAAATCATCAAATAACCCCTCCCGCTCTTGGGCAGAGCGAAAGGGAGTGTCAGACTTCTACTGACTAAAAACCACCCATGCTCCTTCTTAGCCCTTTATGTCGAGGCCGCGGTATCTCTTGCGAACAACCCACAGCCCCGACGGGTACTGAAGGAGCCTACTAACAAGAACGAAATATTTGTTGCCTTTACATTCACTTACCATTGTGTTCCGTACTCAATGTTTTCTATTTTCATTCATCGTCGTATACACAATGAAAAATTCTCTTCAGAGAGTTTTATCGATTCGTGGGTGGCGTAAAGATTCCCTCGAATACTCCAAAACACATAATTAAATACATAACCGAATCTCGCCTGTAATCCCCAAAAGTTATCCAAGTCAGAGGTGCATCTATCAGTACGAGTACACCCACATTTCGCCAGTTATGTGTAAGTCCCACGTAATAAGGGGCGAGTATATAGCCACCAACTGGACACAAATACAGACTTCGTAGCTTCCATTTTGTTTCTGATAGAAAAACCTGTTACAAGACTGTTGCGTGTCTTTTCAAATGTCAGTGGCCATCATAGTGTCCATCGATTAACTGTCAAATAAATTCCATTTTGTACCAAACTATAACCATTTGACAGTTAATCGATGGACACTATGATAGCCACTGACATTTAGAAAGATACGCAATACCCTGCTGGGAATCATCCTCATGCATAATTAAAAAATAATTTAAAATAACAAAGCTCCTCCTCAACATTCATTTAGTTAGTTTAAATTTGAGAAAATATTTATCTAAAACATCGCATTTTTCACTTTTCCGTTTTAATTTTTACCCAACTGAGGCTGAGGAGGACAATGTGTTTATTTGATACCCTTCATAATTTTCTGCTTTTGTAAATATTTTAGGTTTGTAAATCAAATAAACATTCATTAAAATAAACTTGTTTTCTTTTACCCCAAATCTAAAGAAAATCTCCATTCGACCTGAATGTTGCCACATGTTTTCCATTCGCACAATGGAAGAGACGCGTCCCACTTGTCGCGATCTCAGGAGGCAAAGGAACAGAGGCACAAAGTCTGCAGACAGACACTTGATACAAAAGTGTAGGTGGTAGTTTCGCTTTGTTCCCAGAACTAACTTCGTGCAAAGGAAAGTTGGTCCGTTCCAATGGTAATGTATATTTTTGTATTGCTCGTGTTTTGCGGGTCTTTATTCGTGGGAATGTATTGGTGACTGTTTTGAACAACGAAAATTTGTTTGAGCCAACACATTTACATGCATCAGGTAGTCACGGGTCAGTTTGATTTTTCTAGAGAGTTTTTATACTGGAAAATCTTGATCGTGATATTTTTTTCGACGCCATTTTACATTATACAAAATCTGGCCTGTAATCCCCGAATGGTTTGGTTTTTGGTGACCCATTAGCTTGGTTATATAACCGGGCACAAATACGGACACCGTGGCTGCTAGTGAGAAATCCTGATGCGAAAATGGAAAAACCTAATAACACTTTGTCAGTCCCGGGAATTGAATCCAAGTCCTCATGCTCAGCAGTCGCTGTTGCAACCACTAGACCAACGTAACAGTCAAGTCGATATCATTTTATTTATAAAAATATAGGTACTTTTCTTCGATATTTTGTGCCATTATTTCCTCATAAATCTTAACAAAAGAAAGTCAACGATGTCAATGGATACACCGTTTTTTATAATTGTTATCTCTAAGAAAGATAACTTTCAAGAAAATATTATAATAGCTCAGAAATAACTTTGTTTTCTTCTCTTAGATTGATAAAGAATATACGAAAATAGCCTTCTAATACTGTGCTTAAAATATCGGCCAATCGGGAGGCGAGAAATCAGGAAAAAGAAGATATAGTTTTTTTATGACTGCTTAGTTGGTCTAGTGGTTGGAAGTGGGACTGAGTGTGTGAGTTTCTGGGTTCGATTGCCAGGTCAGCAAAGTGTTATTATATTGGGTTTTCCATCAGAAATTTCTCAATTTCTGCCACGGAGTCGGGATAAACATAACTGGTGACATGTGGGTATACCAATGGGTACACGTCTGACTAACCCTAAGAGGATTACAAGCGTGATGTTATGTTATGTGTTATACTTATGAAGCATATCTTAGCGCTTGTTTTGGCGCTTCAATGATGGCATATATTAAATTGAAATTTTTCAGGTGGAGCTTCATAGATGACTCTACCCAAGAGCAGGGACTGAAAGCGGTTACGGTTAAAGGTTAAGATACCTACCTCAAAATATACCGGTACCGGTTTAAAATAAAGGCTAAGCTATACGGGTACCTTTATAAATAAAGGTTGAACTTAACTGTTATTTAACCCTTACACGATTTCGGTACCGAAATGCATGCGAGACCCGGGGCGCGGCGCGCGTGTGCGCGGTGGAAAACGTTAGAACTTATGCATTTTGTACATTTTGTTAGCTACTCTTTTACTTATCTCTTTGTTGTGTGTGTGAGTGGCGAGGTGGTGCGTCATAGAAAACCCCTATTTATTAAGGTTTAGGTACCGCTACTGATACATTTATAACGGTTATGGTACTTCTAACGAAATATACCGGTATGCATTTCCAACCTCAAAATTCCGCTACCGAAAAAAATATTTAGGTAACCCTTATTTAACGGTATGACGTCATACCGAAATTTAAAGATACCGTATTTTTTGGGTAATTCGGTCCCTGCCCTAGAGTGTAAATGTGGTGTTGGCCCACATACGATGGGACGCAAGATCATGCCCTGCCTGTCCTGCTAACTGGACATCACAGGAGCTACTGGATGCTACTAAAAATACCAAACTCGTCGCCAAATTAAAGCCAAGAAAAAGAATTGTCAGTGGAAATTACTGGGTAAATAAAATTCTATACCATTTTATTTACTCAATATTTTTTATCTTACGACCGTGCCAAATGAGATCTGCAACATAACTTCCAAGTGACAATAGACAGAAACCTATTAATGCTTCACTTATTAGGGATGCTTTATGAACCATAACCAAGTTCCCAGAATTGTTAATATTGTCATTTAATTATAAATAACAGTAATTAATATTATACATTCAGTTTCCTATAGTTATTACTCCTATATACGTACAGTATACACCTAGTTCAACAATGAAACGTTATTTGCCGTTCCATATTTCCTAGAAATACCTATAATTAGATCCCCCTATAACAATATCAAAGAATCCTAGAATTGCTATTAATAATAATGTGCATTGTTGATAATATTAAACTTTGCACTAAACTTTAATATTATCAACAAATGTGACGTGGACAGTAATCATCTGCCTAGCCTTTTCCCAACTATGTTGGGGTCGGCTTCCAGTCTAACCGGATGCAGCTGAATACCCGTATTTTACATGGAGCGACTGCCTATCTGACCTCATCGTCATTCGTCATCATTTCAGCCATAAGACGTCCACTGCTGGACATAGGCCTCCCCCAGAAGGGGGGGATTTGCCATAATCGCCACGCTTGGCTGGCGGGTGGGCGATCGCGGTATGGTTGTTACGTAGGCACAGAGAACGCTGCGGCCCATTCTCTGGTAAGTCCCTTAGTCGCCTCTTACGACACTCACGAGAAGGTATGGGATGGTGCTATTCTTTACGTCCGACACCATACGGAACATCTGACCTCCACAACCCAGTTAATACTGGGTAATACTATACGCCTTGGTATAGGACTGGTTGTCAGACTTTCAGGTCACTGACTACCTGTAACGACCGCCAAAGATCTATATATCAGCCGAGACCAACCGCTTAACGAACTTTCCGAGGCATGAAGGAAATTCGGATTGTGTCTGTGAGTGAAAGAGAAGGAAGCATTATGTCATCTCTAGCGCACGTGCGGTCGTAAAGCAGCCAGTCAGCTGTGAGCGGCGGTAGTGAGTGGGCACGAGCGTCTAAGAGCCGACAATATAGAGGGATATACCACATTTGGGTGGTCACCCATCCACAGACTAACCTAAACAAGCGCGGCTTCACCTAAAAATCGACCCAAGTGGAAGTTATTATTAAGCCACAAGCTGCTGATTTGTATAGTCATATACGAGTGGTGAAATGTGTACAGGCAGTAACTTTTAAAAGCGATTTTCTCCTACTGTTTCGATTACATATTTTTCACGAATGTAGTATTAGGCCTGGAGCGGAGAGGAGCGGAAACGAGAGGAGATGTGCGGAAATCGGAAAATCACATTAGTTAAAATTTACATCTGGTCTTTCGCCCTTCCTATGATGGGTCGAATTTGGCACATGTTTTCATCTTTCCTAATGGAAGCCACACTTTTATGAAATAGGTCTTCAATGTAGAAACTGTTATTTCGCGGGGAAATCGCTTTTGAATTTAATTTTGCTAAGAGTATTATGTCACCGTAAAGTTGTAAATACAGTAATTATATTATCTATCTCGCGATATTGTAAACCGTAACATACCTACCGTTTAAAATTAAACTCATTATTCATTTTTCGATGGATTATAATCCATCGAAGTGGAATATTTAAAATTTTACGGTGTCGTAATTTTAAACATTTCATAGTTCCTAACTGTACCTGGGGCGTGGCCTAATGTAAGTGAAAACGGGATTTATCTTACTTATGTGGAAAGACGTAACAGCTAAAAATATACATTGATTGTTGGTCAAGTTCTTACTTCAAATATAGGAAAACCTTCTACAGTTCAGATAAAAGGAACATTTCTACTTTGATGTTGAGTCCGAAGAAATCGTTTAGTTGAATTGAGAACCTCTTACTTTTGAAAGTAGGTTAAAAAGACATCGTATCATTAATGTTATTCCTTTATTGATTTACCTACTTTCCTAACATATAAATTAAAAAACATAGGAAGAAAAACATTTAAAAATATAAGAAACAGTTGCACTACTGGCCGTCAGTGCTCCAGACAGAAGATCCTTCTTACAATACAGGCCATGTCCATAACACAACATAATGCCTGTAATCCCCGCACGGTTAGGCAGAGGTGTAACCCATTTATGTTTTGTTTTAAGCCGTGTCCAGTATTAGTACAATGTATTGTAGTAGCAACGTAAGAAGTGAAATTGTGACCAGAAAAAAACGTTGGGTTCGTACGACAAAATTCAAAAACAATAAGTTAAACTTTGAGATTTGAATAGACCGTCTAGAAAAAGTAATAAATAAAAGTATCCCAATTAGAAAGTGGCAAATCGTTGGAGGAAAAAATGACGTGAGTGCAGTTTTCAGGACGTTTATGATATACTTAGCTATATCAAACTCTATCTGAAATACTTCTTGACTTACAGCACAAAACATAGTAGCAAAAAACCCAACATCACACACAACATACAGAAATACAGGCCAATGTAATTTGAATCAGTGTACCATCATCTACCTCTACATGTATGCTACCCCAAAGATCATTAATTTACAAATCTAATATGAACACACATGTAAGGAACATCGCCAATAATATCGAAATTGCCAATTTGTGCAGATTATCTCATGCAAAAAGCCGACCATGCATGAAACATCAAGATTTCAGTAGGTACGTTTGATTATCCATACCTAATTATAATAATCCTTGATTAAGGTATTAGTCGACCGCATAATTGTTTCTCTAGATTTGTTAATTAATCATAATAAATTGAAACATCACTAGAATTGATTTTTTACTGACATACCAAAATAAAATATTAGAATTTATTCATTACTTTATTATTTATCAAACTACAAGTAGATCTAAAATAGTAATAAAAAATTAAGACTAAAACCCAACGACAACCATACGACACTTTTTTTTTTTGGGAGGTGGGAAATAATCAAATAACCCCTCCCGCTCTTGAGCAGCGCGAAAGGGAGTGTCAGACTTCTACTAACTAAAACCACCCATGTTCATCTTAGCCCTTTATGTCGAGGCCGCGGTCTTTTGAAAGCAACCCGCAGTCGACACTCAGGCGTCAATAAAGGCATCCGCATTTCTGTCATCTGGGAACTAGCTCAAAAGACAATTTTGCTGCTGCAGCTCCTAAAATCTCGAAGTAGCCTTCAGGATCTTAGCAACTACAACAGCAGCGCCCACACAGCCCGTATTGCTCGCTTACATCCTTTACTGACACGTAGATATTTATTTAGTAACGGGCATTCAAACTTCATTCAACATTCATCTTAGCGATCATGAATGATGGCAATCTAAATTGAGTTGGCCTAGAACTGGGCCATCACTCTAGCTAAAGGCCGCTATTGAAAGCACTAGAGTCTAGTGCTTTCAATAGCGGCCTTTAGCTCATGTAATGAACAAACAACAGGAAACAATAATTATGATACGATATTGCGTGCCCAATCGTTTGTTGAACAGCACCACATTAACACTCCAGGGCAGTGAAAGAAAGAAAGAAAGTAAGAAACTTGTGTTTATTTGGCAAAAAATCCTTAAAAATTAACAAAACAGATTCAATATATTTCAAATTAATAATGCCAAAAGGGCCTCAGCTCAGCATAATGCCAGATGGCAACGCAATGTGCACCACCTGACGCTGATTTACAGCTGCTGCCCACGAGTGCCATACGCTCGAAAATATAACAAACACATTTTTAAATTCTAAAACCACCAATTGAGCACCAGTGTCACCAATTGAGCAGGTTTCTCTGGTGGTAAACCAATTACGAGCCCGAATGTACTCAGTGAGGTCACTGTCTAATAAATGGAGATGACCTACATTTTTATCTCTATCTTCCACCTATCTTCCATCTTTTGAAAGTAAAATGAGGTCTCGGTAAAAGGTAAAAAAAAATAATTATGTTGGTATGCTTATTATTATTTTTTCACGACAAACGTAATGCAACCAGTAAGAAATTGACATTTGATTATGGTTATGACAAGTGACGGCTTATCAATGCTCACATAAATTCCGTCACACACTGTTTTTTTCCTCAGTAAAAAGTTATTGTGACCTTCGTCCATGGAAGCGACCAAAATTTAAGTCACAAATTTTAATTAGGTGTTTTGTTCTCTTTCTTATCAATTGGATATTAAGTTATAAGCTGGTATGGGTCAGTATTTATTAGATTTTAAGATAATATCCTTATATTTTAGAAATATCATGCTAAAGACTGGGAAAAAATTGTTATATCTGCAAATTTGCTTCAGTCACAGCCACGGAAAAGACATATTTACGATTATTTTTAATATTTAAAATAATGACGTGATCAATATAATTATGTCTATTTTCATGTAGTCTTCGCCAGACGTGATAGCACTCACTACCTTGGTAAATATATCAAGTCAACGTGCCCTTAGTTATTAAAGAAAAACATCTCTGTCACAGAAAATTTTACAGAGAATGAGAAGTATCCTAATAAGTAACCTATCAACAATAGCATGACATACCTAAGTGTTGCTTTGCACTATAAATACAGACCATTGTATCTAGTTTTAAAAAGTCAAAGTATTTATTTGCATGTTTTTTGGTGATGTGAACCTCATGAAAACGATTAAATTCTCTAACACTATATGAATTTAGCATCTCATATGGCTAAGCTGTGTCCCCACAAACCTCAATACTTGTGCTGATGCCAACGCAAACTGCATGGTAACGAGATACGGGCATGTCAAATAGAACATTAAAGCAAGATGAACGAGGTTGAAATGCGAACGCTCTAGAATCCATGGTCAGGTCGAGTTGTTTTTCAAATATAGAATCAACGATACGATAATGAATTTTGCATGGAATTATAACGTATAATTACCTAATTAACGTATCGATAGTGTTAAATTGTGTACAACACCAGATTTTTCATTAAGGAATATCTACTGTACCCAGAATACAAGTGGAATGTTTAAGCCAGTTGCACAAAAAAATATAATAGTCTTAGTAGGCTCAATAATAACAGCTGCTTGTCTCAATCTTCAGTCCGTAGACGGTTACCACCCATTACATACCGGATTTTCTCCATGCCTCGGAAAGCACGCAAAGTCGTTGGTCCAGGCTGTGAATTGATTCTAGATCTTTAAGAGTCATTACAGGGGGCCCGAAAGTCTGACAACCAGTCTTGCCAAGGGGTATCGTATTTGTCAGTACAAGGGTACTAACTGGGTTGTGGAGGTCAGACAGGTAGTAGCTTCTTGTAAAATAAAAAAAACAATAATAATAATTCTTATAATAATTCTTCTTCCGATATTCATCTGCATCCGGTAAGACTCAAAGCCGACTCCAATATAGTTGGGAAAAGGTGAATGCAAATGATGAATGAGTTCAGAGGAAAAAAAAAATGCCGGCGCTTTTTTTGTTTTTCAACACTGTAACAACAACAACAGGATACGTTTCTCTTTAATAACAAGAACCAAGCACAGAGATATCCATAAATCTGTCATCACACACAATTTGAACACACAGCACAAGCTATTCTCAGCTGATACTCAACCTTCATTTATTTTAACTGTTACCTGCATAAGTGAAATAGTGTGTATTACCTTGTACTAACTTGGCTCTGGACGTCAGGCAGTTACTCCATCTTCTTCTTAGCGTTAAATTAAGTTAGCCTAAATTTTGCAACGAGTTTGGCATTTTTAATTCCGACCATGAATTAGCTCCTGTGATGTGCAAGTAACGGGATAGGCAGGACACGATATCAAGTGTACCATCGTCTGACCCCACAGACGATGGTACACCCCCCGGTTATTTATTTATTTATTTAAACTTCATGCACAAACGTGGTACATAGGCGGACTTAATGCCACAAGGCATTCTCTACCAGTCAACCTTAGGGTCAAATAGGATAGCACTGTGGTAGAGTACAAATATAAATAAATTAGGAGAATACTATTTTGTTAACATAAATCAATATACCTACATAAATGGTACATACTAATACATATATATTAAGATGGAATTAAATAAACTAATATATATTATAATACATACAAATAATTCAAAAAACGAGAAACCAAACAATAATTACCATGACCACCACACATTAAGAGTGATTCAGTCCGATTTTAAAAAGTGCTTCCGCACAGTTCTTTTGAAAGCCATTTCGCTTTCCGCCCTTTTAATGCCAAGGGGTAGCGCGTTCCAGAGTTTTATGGCTGACACAGCGTAAGAAGATGACATGAAACCAGTACGGTGTGAGGGAGTTTCAAGGAGTAGATTATCAGAAGCTCGAAGATTACGACTGTGCGAACTGCCCAACACTTTGAAATATTTTTTCAGGTAGTTAGGAGCACATGGATCCTTCAAAATAGTAAAGAGCGTGCAAAGAGTTCTAAGAGACCTCCTGTGCCGAATAGGCAGCCATTCAAGCTGAGAACGGTAAGAAGAGACGTGATCGTATTTACGAAGGCCAAAAACAAACCTAATGCAATTATTAAGAAGACGATCCAATTTGTTTAAAAGTTCTTGGGAAAGATCAGAGTAACAAACATCAGCATAGTCTATAATGGGAATCACCAGTGACTGGACCAAAGTGATTTTAGTGCTAGATGGTAGAAAATGTTTGAATCTATAGAGAGACCGCAGTGAGTATGTGACTTTCTGGCTAACCTGAGCTACTTGCTTGTTCCAACTAAGTGTGTCGTCAATGTGCAAGCCCAAGTCTTTAACGTGTGGTGAGAGAGGGATCACAAAGTTGTCGAACATAAGCGGTATCAGTTGGCTAGTGTCTAAATTTCTCAGGTAGTAAGAACTACCTATGAGAATGGCCTGGCATTTTTCGACGTTGACAGTAACCCCAAATTTACCGGACCAGTCCCTGATAGTTTGAAGATCAGCATTGAGTAATGAGATACAATGGTCAAGGTTGGCAATGTCAGATTGAGCGTAAAGTTGCAGGTCATCAGCGTATAGATGATAAGAGCACTTGAGGATAGTAGTAATTGAGTTTATAAATAATGAAAATAACAGAGGAGAGAGTATACCGCCTTGTGGAACGCCAGCTACCAGGTCGCACCAGTCGGAATAAACCTGATCAGCACGCACCGCCTGCTGGCGACCACGAAGATATGATGAGAACCATTCACGTGAGGCCCCAATTTGAGACAGTATGGCCAGGAGAATATCGTGGTCAACGGTGTTAAAAGCGTTGGAAAAATCTATTAAAACCAACACCGTAACCCTCGAATTCTCCAAGCCATTCCTAATGTCTTCTGTAACTTTAAGTAGGGCAGTGGCTGTGCTGTGACCAGGCCGAAAACCAGATTGAAATTCGGATAACAGGCTATTTTTGAGGACGTGAGAGGATAATTGCCTAAGAGCAACTGCTTCAAGTAATTTAGACAGGAAAGGGAGAATGGAGATCGGTCTGTAGTGATTGGGCAAACTGGGACTGGAAATTTTTGGAAGAGGGATAATGTATGCTTTACGCCACACCGCTGGAAACACACCAGTATAAAGGGAAAAATTTATTATGTGAGTAATAATAGGAATTAAGTTTTCAGTCATGAAAGATAACATAGTTCTGCCGATTCCATCACAGCCAACAGCCCTAGACTTAATAGACGTAAAAAATTTAAGGACCTCAAGGTCAGTCACGGGAGAGAAAGTGAAAGAGTCAGGAGGCAATATGGGCTTGGAAGAAATGTCCTGAATAGTTTTATTCTTAGCATCAAGTGAAAGAGTAGCGGACGTTGAGAAATGCTTATTAAGAGCATTCAAGGACAGAGTAGAAGGTAAAACACTAGAGGAGGACTTTGATATGCCAAGTGATTTAAGAAACTTCCAGATATCAGCCGGTGAAGAATTTAGGACATTTTCACAAATGTATCGGCGTTTAGATGCCCTTACCATCTGGTTGCAGCGGTTTCTAGCCAACTTGTACAGGCTATAGTTGTCCTCACTGCGATCTCGTCTATACCTCCTAAAGGCCTTGTCCCGCCGTCTCATTGCCATCCTAACTCCTGGGGTTATCCATGGAGCCGGAGGGCGCTTAACACGCACGGCCCTCAGAGGTGCATGCGTGTCAATGAGCTGGAGAACAGACCTATTAAACATTTCAACTTTCTCCTCTACTGTCGTAGATTGAACAAGATCGTCCCAATCAAGAGCTTGTGCATCAGTGCTGAGTTTTTCTTTATCTAACCTAGAAAAATTCCGTATAAAAACAATAGCAGGCCGCTGCTTAGGGGGTTTAATTTTGTAGGAAAGATAAATCAAATCGTGTCTAGACAACGCAGGGGCAGCGACCTGACCATGATTAGCAACGAGATTCGTTAGAGACGTGAGCATGAGATCGAGCCAGGAGTCGCTTGAGTCTAAGTTGTGATGTGTCGGACTAAGCGTAAGGAGAGACAGACTCGACGACTCCAGGATCGTCCTCAACCTACGTGACCTAAGGTTGTCCTTCAAAAGATCAGTTTTAAAATCGCCCATCACTATGTGATGTTTGTACTCTGAAGATACAGATTCAAATAGAGACTCCAGAATGGAGAAGTAGTCTACAGTAGGTGGGCAGTAAACAACTCCTAGAACGGCCTTAACTCCTTTGACAACTATTTCCAGAAACAAGTACTCGGGGTTGCCATTATACATGGGGGGTGAAGAGAATAGAATTTTGTAAGGGATATCACTTCGCAGGTAAATGGCAACACCGCCGGCTCTTTTGCCCGTACGATCATTGCGAATTAAGACAAAGCCTGGTAGAGAGTAAGAAGTTGAGGGAAGTTCAGGTTTGAGCCAACTATCGGACACTAATATAGCTTGTAACGGGACGTCACAAAATAAATCCAACATCTCGGAATGATGCTGAGGAATACTCTGAGCGTTAACATGACACACGTTAAAGCATTTGCCAAATAGCTTACATTCACTGTTTAGAAAATCATTCACGGATATAGAATTGTCAAGGGAAGAAAAAGACGCGGAAGAACTATGGCAAGAATAAAATGAGTCGTCGTCAGACATAATTATTATGATGGTAATAAGATAAAATAAGCTAAAAAAATAATAATAATAGAATAAATAATTTTAAAATTATAAATGTGAAATAAGATTCACTCAATCTAAATTGCATAACCTGCCGGCTGACTGTTCACAAAAACAAACAAAAAAAAAAGAAGAAAAGAGTACTAAAAACTAAAGAGTACAGTAAAACTAAAGCGCGTTTCCGAACGAAACATTAAAAAATAAAAACAATTCAAGACACTTTGACAAGTGACAGGTAACAGATGACAGTGACATAAATAATGAATTATTTTTATGGCTGCAAAGTGTCAAGATTAAATCTAAAAAGAGTCGGTACACAAACAAAAGCTACCGTGACGTATTACTATCGTCGAACAGAAAAATAGCTCCAAGAATCTTTACCAAACAAATACATATACAGCGAACACTTACAGCGTAAACAAACAAGCGAGTTACTTCTTCTTTGGTATCCGCCTCGACCTAGTGGTCTGCGCCGGCGCCGGGCTTGTGTTAATCGAACCAGGATTGGAGTCAGGCGGAACCACTTGATCCAGCGACTTGCCATACTCCGCTCCCAGCGCGATGACCTCCTCAAGACTGAAGACCCGGCGACGCTTGCCATTAGGAAGCTTGATCTTAATGTTACCGTCTATTGTCCACACATTAGTCACGTCGAACAGCTTGCGAGCTGTTGTAAACGCAGACTGGCGTTGACGAGTGAGGAATTCAGACACCACAAAAGAAGATCCCTTGAGTTTAGTCTTGGTTTTCCAAATCCTGCTTCTAGTATCAGAGTCCGCAAACCGCAACAAGATAGGTCTAGAGCGACCATCAGAAGCCTTACCCAGCCTGTGGCACACCGTTATTAAAGAGGGTGCCAGATCAGTTAGGCCAAGCTTACTCTGAAGGATAGATGCCACACTTTCTTGGAGATCCTCTTCAGGTTTCTCAGGCACTCCGCCCAGCAGCAAGAACTTCTTCCTGTGACGCATCTCAATAACGTCAACACTCTTGCTCACCTCAGCAATCTGCAGCTGCAAGGCACTGAGGACACTCCACACATGGTCTTTGAAGGCAGAAAAATCTTTATGGAGCCCGCTCAAGTCTGCTCCCGGTGAAGATGCCCTCAAGTGCTCCTCAAAATCCGCCATCCGCTGGTTGAGGGACGTTATTGCCAGGCGCTGTGTTTCCGCAATGTCAGCTATAGTGCTCATGATGAAGACTTGTGTTCTAGTGCAGTGATCAGTGAGGTCCAAGTTAAGTGACAGTTCAAGCCAGCAAGTAAATGCAATTAGCACTGTTTAGGACATTAGTTTATAACTGTCCACACAATATGTGCTTAATTGTAATATTTTATAAAATAAACAGTAGGAATATTTACTTTAATTAATAAAAATACTATTAAAATTGAAATACAGTTTTGAGAACAAGTGTTTACTTTTTTGCATCTACCCGCGAAAAAAAAAAAAAAAAAAAAAAAAAAACTTTTGTTTCCCCCAACACCACACTCGCTCCATGGAAATACTGATATTCAGCTGCTTTAGTTAGACTGAAACCTAGCACCTCAACATAGTTGGGTAAAAGCTAGGTAAACGGAATAAGCTTCGAAAAAATAAATTTGCGCACGTTTTTTTTTTGTTTTTCAACACAACAACAAAAACAGAGTATATTTCTCTCCAATAACAAGAACCTAGCACAGCGATTTCCATAAATCTGTCATCACACACAATAGGAACACAGCACAAACTATTCTCAGCTGATACTAAACCTTCATTTATTTTAACTGTTACCTGCATGAGTGAGATAGTGCGTATAATCCCATGATTTAGTGAGCATTCTGCTTCGTTAGTTGGCGCACCGAGATCAATACATATGTGAGTACTGTGACATCCCTGTGGCTTTGCTCGGTTACGTTTTTGGTCCCTTATAGATGAATGGTTTTATTTTTTATAGTTATCGGTAAAATTGTCGGTAAAATTTCTCTTTTAAAAAAATAACTCAAAAACTACTGAATTTCTGAGGAACATTTGGTGGTTTAATTTATTGCATTTTAATCGTACTATGACGTCTTGCAATGAATACGTCGAGTTACCACTAAATGAGAAATGATTTTTATTTTGCAAATAAGTTTTTACAAACACTTTTACAAATCACTTTTTTTAAACAAAATGTTTCGTACCTGACTAATCTAGGAAGAAACATCCGAAACAAACTCAGAGGTCATAGTTTCTTTTAAGGTTCACACATAATCTTGGTATACACAGTAATATACACACTTGAAAAATAGGTTTCGCAAATAATATTTTCGTAGTAAATAATTTCGATCAATACTTAAGAAAAAAAAAACACCTCTTAGTTCTGCGTAATTGATGGCATTTAGGGTCGTCACTGTCAAGTAGTGGCATATGTATGTATGGGAACTTAATGCTACAAGGCGAATGCCTTATAGAATTATAACAGTCAACCTTTGGGTTAAAAAGAAACACACTGTTACCTTCAAAAACCAGTATATATTATACTAGCTGTACCCGCATGCGTTGCTATGCCCTTTTTCCTACATAATACCTGCCTACCTACCTGCTACATACCTACTACTTATCTACCTACTACTTCCTATCCTACCAACCTACTACCTCCTATCCTACCTACCTACTACCTACTACCCTACCTACCTACTATCCTACCTACTACCCTACTCACCTACTACTCTACCTACCTACTTAGTACCCTACCTACCTACCTACTACCCTACCTACCTACTACCCTACCTACCTACCTACTACCCTACCTACCTACCTACTACCCTACCTACTACCCTACCTACGTACCTACTACCCTACGTACCTACTACCCTACCTACCTACCTACTACCCTACCTACCTACCTACTACCCTACTTACCTACTACCCTACCTACTACCCTACCTACTACCCTACCTACTACCCTACCTACTACCCTACCTACCTACCACCCTACCTACTACTCTACTTAGTCTACTATCCTACGTACTGAGTTGTGTTTTGTTATTTTGTCAGTTGCGTTTTGTTATACCACGTTTTCCACCAAATATAATAACAGTGCCTGAACTTTTGAGACATAGACAATAGCTCAAAGAGTATATAACTACTACGTATAAATAGCTTATCAAGAAAAATCATAGACAACCTATAAAAAGACATTTACACTTTTGTTAACCTGTAGAATAAATCTCAGGTATTATTTTCGGAAATTAAAAATTAAATAATTAATAAATAATTTACACAAATTAATGTCTAAAACAAACAAATATAACAGTACCTGAACTTTCGAGACATTTTACAAAAAATAAATTTCTGAACGCACACATGAATAGTTGTTACAGTATTTGACAGGATTGGACAACAAATGTCTGACATGTAATAAACAAATCAGCATTTATTGAAATGATTAAGTATTCATTACACATATCAAGTTTTCATTGTTTTTAAGATGTATTATGCTATTCGGGGCGGAGACAAATCCAACGAATCAATAACCATGAAAATTGGTTCAGCAGATCTCGAGTTATTAGTGTTGTAACAAACCCGTCTTTGTTTTATATAAATAGATTTGTCTATTTTTCAATATTTAACAAATATTTTCTAGTTCCTAGAATGTAATCTTTGATACACGTTTCCCAATTAATAGTATGTACGTCGATGTTAAACGTTTCTCTATCTGCTGCAGTCATCGTTTTCACAAGATTTTTGACATTGTCGTCTGAAAACTTCCATTCGTTGAGTAGGAAAAATTTTACTGCATCGACGACTCTCTGTAGACGGTTTTGCAGCTTCATTTGTCTGTAAAAAAATATAACTAAATTAATTCTCAACACTTTTTAACATTACAGAAAATATGAAAAGATTGAAAGATCTTTCTTTTATTAAAATAATGCATAAATGAGTCTTTTTTAATCGAACAAAAGACATTAGAAAAGCGATTTTGTCACGGGAAATAAAACCTTAAACATTTTTGATTACTACAACGAGAGTCTACCATTACCCGCTGCTATAAAAGTTAAAAAAAAATCAAAAATGTTGGTAGTTTTTGTACAGGCCGTAAATGACGGTCGTATAAATGAACCGCAATCTAAGACCACCAATTTCCGTAAAACTGTCTGGTTAAGACTAGAAAGTCTTTTCAGACGACCTCATACATCTAAAGGAACAGAAAAAGATCAAATAAAAGTATACTCACGTTGCTTTCTTCCCAGTTATTACACACCATAAATCAATCAAATAAGCAGGCATAATCTGTAGCGTGAATGTTATTAAATTGAATAAAAACATTCTGGAAGTAAAGATCATAAAGGGCCACGGGAATTCATCTGAAAATATAGAAAACAATATTGTTTTCAGCGTGTTTCATGAAAAAATAAGCAACAGACATTGACATATATTATAGTTTTTATATCAATGGCAACAGGTGACACTCTCTGAATAGTTAAATTTCAATGCTTCTAAATAATAATTGGTGTAATTTTTTGGAAAATATAGTCTACCTCGTAAATGCTTGCCAATTTGGACAATCAACCCATATGGTAAAAAATGTTTATTTGACAAATAGGTTTTTACAAACACTTTTACACGTCTCTTTTTTAAAACTAGATGGGTCCGTTGTTCCGTACCTGACTTCGCTGAGAAGAAACAACCGAAACAAGTAGAGAAGTTACAATTTTTTTAAGGTCCAGACATAATCTTGGTCGATTCACATGAGGAATAAGTAGATTATTTAATGGTCTTTGACAAAAAAAATAACACAGATTCCAGTGGCAGGTCCACTCCAGTCAGCACAAAAGTTTGTCAGTTATCGTATAGCTCAACGTAGGAATTAAGGAGCACTTATCATTTACTTTCGCTGGTCTATTATTTATATGTGAACATTAGATGTCCTTTTTTCGCCAAAGCAAATAATATAATCTTTTTCGTTTTATGACATGCAAGAGAAATTCAACCTTCAGCGATGAAGCGTTTACGAGGTCGAATCATACCTACAACAGAAGCAAATATACAACAAACTTACTTAATGAAAACTTGAGAGCCACTCTCCTGCTGATGGCACTGGCTCCATCACACGTGATAGGGTTCGATGTTCCGGTGCAACAGTTGTACACTTTGACTTGTTTTGATCTGCAATCAAATTGAGCTTATGAATTGGTAATAAGTCCCCCGAGCCCTCCATCAACAACAGCAACAAGAAATAAGATGCAAATGGTGAAAAATAATCACAAATAGTGAAGTATCACTTACTTATGACATTTCGTAGCAGCAACTATAATAAGGTTTGTAACAATATCGACTGGCACCAAATCCGTGACGTTGCTGCCTTTACCCTTAGCCACTTTCAGAACGCCAGCCGACATACCTATGAACAACCCAGTGGAACCGTTCCATGTGTCTATCCAGCCAGGACATGGCTCTTTGAGGGCCGATACCACTGAAAATGTAAAATAACTTTATACTTGTATTCTCCAAAGGGTAATATAAAGTTTTTTCATGAAGCTCACTATGCATGGTGGGCTGATACAGCCTGGAAGAAGGAGGGTAGTTTTATAATTATTACAGTCATCTCAAACCCCAAATACGCTATAAGCAAGCGACTTTACTTATCAGTGCAGCAGTATCAGCACGTATCAGTCTGTTGTGTGTATGTTTAGTTGTTTAAAAAGTGGGGGTTGATATCATATACTAAGGTAAAACCGACTAGAATCCAACGAAAAACATCTCGTACAATTTTATTATTAATAGAAGCTTTAAGTATTTTTACAGAAAACAGTCATTTAGGTAAGAAAATATATTTAATAGTGGAACTCATTAATTTCAAGAGCCATTTCCAAGTTATATAAATCTTATTACCTATTGACGGTCTAACGATGGCAACTGGCAAGACTTCACATTGGTTCATAACTTGCTTCTCCGCGAAAGCTTTCGAGAAAGTGTATGTATTGGGCTTCTTTCCTGCAAATATTATACCAATTTTGTTACTATTTATTTCTATTTTGAAAGCAGCGGTGGCCTAGTGGTGGTGGCACTGACGTACGAGCAGTAAACCGAGGGTTTGAACCCAGGAAGGTGCATTACTATGTGTAATTTATTTCACCACCTCTGCTCTCAAAATAATGAAGGAAAACATCGTGAGGAAACAAAAATTCGAAGACATGTGACATCTAACAACCCGCCCTAGGCCCGCGTGTTGCATTATAGCCCACTACCTCTCATGAAGAGGAGGCCTGTGGTCCCAGTAGTGGGAACATTAAAAGTCTGATTATGCTAAAACATTTCTATTTTCGACAGCAGTTTTTGGATTTCCCAAGAAAAATCACAGTTTCATGAGTTCATAACCCCGCAACGCTAATTTTCGGTCCTGTGCGTCTTGCACCCAGTAGATTTTCGTAACCTTCAACAGGGCATCGGAATCAAGACACGATTCATAGTTATTGAAGCACTGATTATTCACTAATTATGTAACCCCCCAAATAGAATGGGGTAAGGGCAGGAAGATGATGAAACTGAAGAGTATTTACAAAATGGTGTACTTATATATACAAGATCTTACCCATAAACTTGGATACGATGACGTCATTATTTGAAAACATTTCAGCAAAAAGTCTGGCAGTTTCTAACTTCATAGGCATAGGATATACCACTTCATCTATATCTTGCCGATCTGAATTTGAGAACGCTGTCGATACGTGCACAAAAGCCTGTGTCAAATAAAAAAGCTAGTTTATGGCATTGAGGTATAATAATGTGTACGTAGTACATTATACCACAATGGTGTATGGCAAAATTACTAAATTATTGAAAATTGCAACAACTGAAAACGTTTATTTATTATCTACTAAGCTGTTTCACTGATATTTAGGAATTCTGTTTAGACATTCATGGAGCGTATAATTGACCTAATATAAGATTTCTACTATAATATCCAGCAAATGCCTATAATTATGACATCAAATGTTACTTTACAGGTATCTAGTAATTTTTTGTGTAGAGTTATCATCTATGGGCAAAAAATCGGATGTTGCTGAATACCTGTATGTTACATGGAGCGATTACCTATCTAACCTCCACAACCCAGTTAGTACCGGGTAATGCGATACTAAAGTAAGACTGAATGTCAGACTTTCGGGTCGCTGACTACCTGTAACGACTGTCAAAGAACTACAATTTGCTAGGTTGGTCCCGGCGCGCGGCGGTCAATTGTAGATCTTTGACAATGACGGCTGTAAAGCCCGCACGTAAGTGCTTTCCGAGGCACGGAGAAAACACGATATGTAATGGGTGGTCACCCATCCACAGACCAACCCAGACAAGCGCAGCTTAACCTGCTATTGTTTACTCACGAGCTCCTCTACATCGTTATCAGTATCATAATATTATTAAAATTTTTTGAGATTTTTGCAAAAACCTTCTCACCTCTAATTTTTTCATTCGGCGACAAAATTCAATGACATTTTCTGTACCATTTATGTTGATCCGCATTGCATCTTTAAGAGGCAACGTGAATGCCACTGTGGCTGCTAAATGAAATACTACTGATACCTGAAATGAAATAAAGAAACAAAATAAGTACATTTATTTGACATTTTTTTTATGGGACAGGCCACCCACACTATTTCCAAACCCCTGTAACTCCTGTAAGCCAGAATCAACAGTGGCGACCACAAGAAAACAATGAAGTGCCGAGACAATGAAGACCGACAAAGTCCCAGAGAAACTTATTTGGCATAATAATATGTCACATGTGCGCACAATTAAAAAAAAAAAAGACGTGTGGCACTCGGAGACTGCCGCGGTAAAGCTATTGCATAGCATTTTTTATCAACTTATGCAATTATAATTATTTATTTATTTTATTAATGCAGTATTTAAATATAGTATTTATACTTACACTTTTACTAATCATCCTCATCTTTTATAAAATGTCCTTTTACGTCTCATGTCGCGCCTTGGCGACAACTATTTTTGTTGGCAGCCTTATAATCGATCTTATTCGATTTATTAACTTTGATTTTGCTGTTTTAAAATATTAAATCTAATAATTTTTCAATGTTTACTTTTCATCTGACATTACGTCAGTTGTCAAGATGTCATTTACTTTTTCTTTTATTTTGTGTCATAGTTTTTCTTAGTGGTTAGAGCTATGAAGGTTACATTTGATTTATATAATTTAATTTATTTTTATTAATATGTTAGCTCAAATGTGTTGTCTAGTATCAAAATCCGTCAGATCCAAAAAAGTAAATTTTACAATAAATGGCTTTTTTTCGTTAATAAAGTTACAAATCCTATATCATTTTATATAATTTAAAGTAAAATTACTTTTAATAATTCTGTGACTTATCAAGTTAAATTGTTTTTAGATTTTAAATTATACAACTAATAAAAGATTAAAAAAATGGATGTAGCGGTTATTGATTCTGAGTTATGGATCTGGCGGAGTTTGTTACTCAGCTTATTGGATGTAGCGGATTTTGACATTCACTTTCTTATTATACAGGATGATAAAAAGAGTAACTTGAAACTAAAATAATAACGCAAAAAAATAAAACTAATCATTGTCGTTAGGAAATAGTCTTTGAGGATTTATAAATAAAACATTTTTTGTATTATTAAGAAATTTAATAAAATTAGTTAAATAAAGTTTTCACTTTCTTCTAGTGCAACACACTGAAGGTACTCGTGTTCTTCAAATTGGTCGTTAGTTTCTTCTACTTCTTTATAATATTTTAAACTGGCAATAGTTCTCCAATCTTCACCGAAATGCTTCTTTAAAAGGTTTGCTACATCAAGTATTTTTTTAATGTTCACTTTGTTTCCTCTTTCAAGTTCTGTTGTATTTATGATTGCACTGAGGAGGTTGCGGAAAGGATTTCGAAGCATATCTGAAAAAAAAAAGTGTTCACAATCATGAATGAAATGAAAACGACACTAACCTAACCATTATAATGTTTTCTTTATCGTTTCGACGGACCCAATCAATCATAAAATATAATTAAAAATACTCTACTAATATCATAAACGCCAAAGCTTGTATGAATAGATGTTGTCACTCTTTCACGCCAAAAACTACTGAATAGATTTTTTTTAAACTTGACAATGATACATTGTTATGTATGTGTATGTAATATCATTAAATGTATTAAAAACTTGCAACGGGCAAACGACAATTTCATCAGATACTCGTACATTCAATCTTTATTTTATTTCACACATTTTTTTATAAAATAAAATAATTTGATCTAAACATTACAATAGAAAGAAAAACCATCACTAAAACGAACATTTTTGTAACAACCTGTATGCAATTTATACCAAGTTTCAATGAAATTTTGACTTACATTTCTCGACGTTTTCTTTCGCTTTTCCAGTTTTCTTTATCGACGCCTCGCTTCCTTGCCTCATTAGGCGGAACTTTTTCAATTTTTTTCATCAAATTGTCCATTATTTACCGTTTAATTGAATTAAATTGCAGCACAAAATCCACACAAGAATGTACGAACGGCCATACTGCCCAAAATTGCCGACAAGGACGCCATGACAGTTGCACGTCAAAATCCTGCGATTTGATTGGTCTATTTGGATCTAGCGGGGAACGAACCTCAGTGGTCTAGGATATGGCGGAATTTGAAAATAATTACAGATTTTGATCTTTATTTGTTAGCGATCTAGCGGAGATTGATACTAATTTAATAAAGGGAAGCAAAGACTTCAAGAAAACGAAGCCATAGAGCATTCTAACTTTTTTTTTAATAAAAAAGGATCTGGCGGCTTTTGATACTAGACAAATAATGTAATTTATTGATAATTTCTATTAATAGTATCTTATCTTACGCTTATTAAATTAATTAACACGCTCACAGAAATTCTTTGAGGAAGTTTTTGACTGAATAATACAGGCCGTTTTAAGTACAGGCAACTCACAATTTTTGATTTCAAGAAATTGTCAAGTGTCAATTTGTCAAGTGTCAGTTCGTTAGGTTTTTATTTTCGTTACGGAATTTCTGGATTCGGTCCCCACGCTCAAGGCCCGCGATAGAAGCTATGCAATAGCTTAAAAACATTTTGCAAATAAAAAACAACCAACTTTCAAAAAAACACTAAAAAAGTCTAAACCTAAGTCTATACTTTCGGAAGTCGGTTACTTTGTTGGTTTCGTTCATTTTTTTGCCAAGAAGTACCAAAACCCTCATAGTCAACGTACCTTGTCCTCTAATATTTTGAAAACATCATCCGGCAATCCGAAACATTCGCGGGTAATGTCCCCTTTAATGACTGTAATTTTTTTCAGCTCCTCATTTCTGCTTCCTTTTAATCTGTCAAAAACCTGAGAACATGATTTTTTTATTAAGATGCCGCTTAGAACTTTTTTTCGCACAGAAGCCTTCTACTTTTCTGCTATTACCGTGTAGAAACAAAACGGGTTTAAATATACGAATTAAATCATCATCTGCTTAGCCTTTTCCCAACTATGTTGAGGTCGACTTTCAGTCTAAAACCGGATGCAGCTGTATACCAGTATTTTACGTGGAGCGATATCTATCTAAACTCCACAACCCAGTTAGAACTATGTGATACGATACCCTTTGATAAGACTGGTTGCCAGACTCTCAGGCCACTGTCTACCTGTAACGACTGCCAATGGTAGCCGGGACCAACGATCGAATGTGCTTTCCAAGACACACTGACCAACCTCGGCAAGCACGGCTTAACGTAAAGATCGACCCGAGTGGCAGTTATTATTAAGCCTAAGCTCATCCTCTTACCTTTCTGTCTCCTCTAAAGATGCTTATTAGATACGACATTAAAACACTTTGTAATATTACGACATAAAATTCCATACAAAAATACGAGTGTGTTACGTGACTTAAAAAAAGTGTAACATTAATATCACGTCCCCGTAAGTTTATGAACACGAAACACATAACAACAAATGCACGCTACCTCGAAAAACTAACAAACAATAACATTAGGTACTGATTTAAAGAGACCAAAATTAATCGCATATCCTCTGGATATTCACACTTAAACTTAACAGAAGCTAAAATCATAATCATCGTCAATCGTATTTTTTATTCAATAGTTTTATGGTCAAATTATGAAATGCACGTACTTACTTGTGAGCTAGTGATACGCTTCAGTCGTTCACTCGCCTCTTTTCCATCCTTGTCACGTACGAGGACATAAATTTTGTCAATCCCACTACAGCTGAACAGCAACTTTTCTATTAAAGTCTGGAATTATTAAACATGCTGTTTTTAATACTATTTAAAAGAAAACTACGTGCGTTCATGGTCCCCGTCCTTTTAATACTAGGAGGCAGTGGAATACATTTGAGTCACACTTTAGTTTAAGAACAATAAGTTTAGAATAAAATGTACATTATTGTACACTAAAATTGAAACAAAGCTGTTTTACGATTATTTTCTATTTAATTCACAAGTTCTGGGTTAGCATGTTCCATCGTCGACCGCATCTCTGTGCTCAGGACAAGATTGAGATCAAAAGTAACACACAGTGCTTAAAATAAAAAACAATATTGTAAATTTGATGGCCATAATGACGGTCTTATCGCTGATAGCGATATTCAGGCAACCTTTTGGTGGACAATAGAAACATATTCAGGTTTACAGCAATACTAAATCACTTTAATAATAACTTTGTTATGAGAAATTTGCTGGTGCGAGACTATCTTAATTGAATACAAATGTGAACAAATACAAATTGAATAAAATATATTCAATTTGGGCAACTTACAGATAAAACAAACAGTGTTCTTAAACAATATACACCTGCAGGCAATTTGCAAATTTCACCTGATAAATATAATTATGATACAGTACATAAAAGTACTGATTCAAGGAAAATTATTTTGTTTCTTTTCTTCGTATAGTAAAAAAATAAATAAGAATAACCCTTACCTTGCCAACAAACCCGGTACCACCAGTAAGAAACACAGATTTTCCAGAATAAAACGAGGCAACTTTAGACCCATTGACATTCTTCTTTCCATTCATCTTGAATTAAAATTACCTAAGAAACAGAGACAATTTTTTTTAAATTCTACTAATGTCGCTTCATTTCAGTCACTATAATATAGACCTAACAGAAATCATTAATTATAACTTCACTTACAAAACTAGCGCACACCACCTTTGCAAACTTCTACAACTTGACATACGTTTTAATTGTTTTTAGGTTTAATTTATATTTATTAAAAAAAAGGAAATTCATCGGAATTAAGTCTCATAATGTTCTTTTTTTTTCTTTTTAAAAAACGTTGCCCCACACAGGAATTTCTCCTGTATCGTGGGTGCGTTTACAAACATTTTAACTCACACATACACAAACACACCCAGACCCGAAACAACTATCTGTAGGCCATACAATTATTTCTTCCGTGCCGTCGATGTTGGAGAACACCATACAATTCTATTGCAGATTGAAAGGCGACCACTAAGAAAGCACCGTTACATTTAACGTCAATGATGGCAGTCCGCAGGAAGTTGTTAATATCGGGCCTCTTTCACAATGTAGTTACATCAACAACCTTAATCATGAAAGGGTTATCTCAAGTAAAATCTAAGAGACAATGAGTATTTTTTAATGTTAACAACAAGCCAGGAAAAGGCTATGCTTGAAGATTCCTTTCGCAATCAAATCAGGACTGAAGAAATCTACACAAGATGAAAGGTCACTGACATAGTCCGAGGAACTATGCCAAACCTAAGTCGCCACTTAGCTAGTCAACTGGCGACTTAAGAACGAAGACACCACAACACAACAGAACAGAACGAAGGACTGACTGGTAAAAAAGGGTCTAAAGATGTAACTGCGTACCAAAAGCCTGCCCAATGACCTGGAAAAGTCCGTGGAAACCCACTGGATGCCAGCAGCACAGGATCTGGCGATATACGCCGTGAATGTCCTTTTGATGATAATATAGTGCAGATGAAACCACTACAATACAAAATTTAAGTCCGAATATTCAACGTTTTTTTTTTTTTTTTTGACAACACATTGACAATCGGATCAATATTTATGTAAGAGTTCATAATTAATATCAGTGGAGTTATGTATGAGCTAGTAAAATTTAACTTGATGCGTTTGTTAAGATTAAATACTTAGTTAAAATTAAGTACTTAGTTATCTTGTTTAGAGATATAATAAAGAATTTGAGCAAATATTTTTCTATTGAACATTTTTCTTGCTATTATTTCGATTGAAGTATTTAGGTTTAACAAGTAGGCATGGCCATCTATGTTAACGTGAATGAAAGTCAGGAAAATTGAGGCAAAGTGTTGCGTGGCGGCTATACGGAGCTCCTCTGAAACGGAAGGAGTTCTCAAACCTGCCGATAGATGTTGCTGATAAAGGTCGCCGGAACATTTATGTTACTGGGGGTAAGCAAAACTAAGACTTAAAATCATATTTGTATAACTCATTTCAGAAGAACTGTAATGTAGGATTTATCCAGATGCTGGGCAAGCAGCAATTGCTGACAAAGCGTTTCATATTAACATAAACTTTTCGAAAGCTTACGTCAATCCAAGGTACCAATACCATCTCCTCCTGCCGGAGGCTCTATGCGGGGATCGTGCGGTCCATGGCCCTTTACGGGGCTCCGGTGTGGGCGCATTCTTTGAGGCGACGAGCCACCCACTACCTGAACGCGCTCCAAAAGGTGGTAGCCGTAAGGCTAATCCGGGGGTACCGCACAATCTCCGGCGAGACGGCGAGCCTCCTTACCGAATTGCCACCATGGAATCTGGAGGCGATACGCCTCCTTCTGCGCAGCCGTGATGCTAGAGAAGGAGGTCGCGTAACGTGAGAGGGAGAGAACCTCTGATGGCTTCCGGCCACCGTAGGCGCGGGCCTGTGGACAGTAAAAACGATTCCAACTATATTTGTAACGTTTGTGGTGAATCATCATCATTTAACATTATCCTGCTCTTACCCCAATTTAGTTGGGGTCAGCGCAACATGTCTTCTTCTTCCATACTATAATATAATAATATATAAATTATGAAATACACTGTTGAATATACATTCAAAAATTGTAGACTTACTGCATCGGAGTTGTTGAATATACATTCAAAAATTGTAGACTTACTGCGTCGGAGTTCGTAAAACGGGTGTATTTTGTGTGAATGCTATGCAGAGCACATTGAAGAGATGTTGTTGCACTTCCAGCAACTTAGTTGTAATATGAGCATCAAGGTCCACTTCCTCTACAGTTTCCCTAAAAATCTTGGTGATCTGAGTGAAGAACAAGGGGAACGGTTCCAACAAGATATTCGGACTATGGAGGAGTGGTACCAGGGTCACTGGAATGCCCACATGATGGCGGACTACTGTTGGAGCATTAAAACACCCCTTGTGAACCAAGTCAAGCTAGAAAATTGTTTACAATATTTTTTTTATCAGTAGTAGTTTTTAAATTTTGTTTTCCTGGAACATTATGTTTTTAACATATCTCAAAATCTAATGGTAACACAAATAATCTGACTTCAGATCTGAAATCAGTACTCCAAAAATTTATAATGTTAGTCTTAGAATTTCATGCTACAAAAATGCTGTTCCCTTGTGTTATAATAATAATGTTTTTATTTCGAACAACCAGGTACACATCGGTTAGTAAAAATACTAACCCCCCCCCCCTTGCTCCTGTTATGTATGAGAGTAAAATATTTACAAAATAATCGTAATCAGTATGGATATTTTGCCCTGACACCTGCCTGCACACTTGACGATCTTATGACGGCATTAGCGGAGTTCGCATAGCTAAATTTTGAGCCAAAATTGAATAAAAATTTGCCATCGACAAGCTAATAAAAATAATTCAAGATACATGACTCTACTGTTAATTAACATAGCTAAAGAAAATTACATACTTTCTTGATCAAATCAAAATCTTCCTTATTTTCTTCCAGTCCTTGCTATGTTTCACCTTTTTATCATGCAGGCAAGTCCCGTCATCCGTAAGTTTAATATAAATCAAATAATATTTATTGACAGTATTGTAATCGGATCAAAATATCCAGCTGTCAGTTAAGCATTGATTTTATCTTTTATTATAAATTACTTGCTTATAAACATGCGACTTCATCCGTAAGAAGGTGAAATTTTTTTGAACGGGAACACACTACTAGGATAACCTTCATCCTAACCCGGATTTTAGTCTACCTGTATGCCTAAACTTTGAAAACTGTCCAGCTGTTAAGGAGTAAAGGTAACAGTCATAACAGCGTTAGTTTTGCATTACCAATATTGGTATTGATACTGTGGATAGTTAGCAATCGCAGTACCTACAGTCAGATTCGTGCCGTGCGATCTATACTGATATTTACTGTCATAATGATGATGGCAACATCATGGTTATGACAGCTAATGGTATGATGTTGATTCCAGTGCAAACGGTTGACGATACGCCAATATTGTATTGTTACGGTCACAGCCACCCGGCTGCTTTGATGTTAATGTGGGTATAGAAAACTATTACTTTTATTACTGTTATACTGCTACTCTTGTTGCTAAGAAGCTGGTGGATGAGATGGAGACGTGTTAAAATAGTCGATGCAGACGGCGCTGATCGAAAGTACTGTGGATCCTGGGGAGTTGGTCCCGCAACCACCGTACTAACTGGTTAACATTTTTTTGGGTTCTCTTATAAACTTGTCAATACATAAGAAGTTGAAATATGTACCGGATCCTTCACGAAGCCAAAATTGACAACTGAAAAATGTTTTTTTTTGGGTTTAAAATTACGTTTTTCGATAAACTCAATGGAACGCTCTCAATACTTTGTGCTGGTAGATGCATTGCATAGTTAACGGGTTATTAACTCCGCCCCTAAGACGACCCACTGACCTTAACTATATCAGTTTTTAGTGCACTAAAAAGTGCTTTTAGTCAAATTAGACTTTTTTCTTGGAGGGTTGGAAATCATAAACGACTCCTCCGCTCCTGGTCAGAGCTGTAAGGAGTGGCACACTTCTATTGACTAAAAACTAAACAATGTTCCTTCTTAGAACTTTGTGCCGAGGCCGCGGTATCTCTTTTGAACAACCCGCAGGCCCGACGGGAGTCAAATGAGACTTAGATTTTAAATCAACTTAATCTAAGGAAGGTCATGCTCAGCCTAGTTATAGGCTCTGGTAAAGGGCAAGGGGAAATTATTTAGCTATCATTTTATACCAACCTTCATATGGCAGATATTAATGGAAAACATGATTTTTTATTGTTTCACGCATTTTTATTGGTACCGTACTTAACAATTAATGGTCGTTATTTGTCATATTGTTTTTAAGATTAATAGCAGACACGTGTATGTGTTTAAAGTATTAGTATAAATAAGTTCATATTACATACTTCGTTTGGTTAATATATCTAAACAGAAAATTAAAAAAGAAAACTAAAAGTGCTAGTTTTTTTTCCAAAGCGTTTAGTTAGATAGATAAAAATTGGTTTGAATCTTAACAAAATTATGAAACAAAGGCGCTCCCACTGTTTGTACACTTAGATCTTTTAATACGCATCGGATTTTAATGCTGTTTTGTGCCAGCAATAAAATAGATAGAGTGATTCAAAAGGAAGGTTTATTTGTAAGTAGTATACATTCACCTGTGCGAAACCGCAGCGGGTTGTTGGTTGGTTACATGTTAATGATTGAAAGATTTGCAAAGGTAAAGACACGTTTTTACAGAATCTGTAAAGTTAAAAAATATAAAATATCTTTAAGTTAGCGATTACCTAAACATGTCATAAAATCACGAAATCGGCAATATTATTGGTGCTTTGTATTCAGGACGTTTCATGAATGATTTTAAATGCTATGATTCCTTGAATCAATATTTTTACGATCGCAAAATAATCACTGACTGCCTCGTGGATTGAGTGGTGAGCATGAGGACATGAGTTCAATTCCTGGGTCGGGCCAAATGTCATTGGGATTATTGTTTGTTTGGTTTGTTTGTCAGAACCCAACAAATGACGTCTTAAAAATTGCAGCTGAATGATTAGTGTCTCTTGTCTATGCTTTCAATAGTAATAATGGTCCAACTCATTGATAAACCTGAATATTTTAAAACAAACATGACATTTATATATGTTCACCAAGGAATAAGGCACAGGCTTTGTGTTAATTATATGATAACTACTGCTCTCAGAATAAAGGTAACTTTTTTGACTTTCACCCGAACCAAATATTCGAAAATGTATACTACTTGGGCTCACTCTATTAATTTTATTGGATTTAGTTAATTGTCTTAAACAGATCATTAATAATGATCATTATTAACGAAGTGACATAAAAATATAATGTAATTTTAATAGTATTGTAGAATGAATTTTAAGTTAATTAATGTAACTCGATCACCAAATTTATTACCACTAACATAGTTCGTAAGTATTTTTACTAACCCATATGGACCTGGTTGTTCGAAATATAAACATTATTATTATTAATAATATTTGTTCGGATTCAATTTGGTGCAACGTAATATAATAAGTCAAAAATTAGTTCTATTTATGTAACGAGTTGGCGTTGTTCATTTTTGTCATATTTCTGAATCGCGATTTCAAGATTTTCCTGCGGTTACATAAGTAGCAAAACATGTATTTTTTATTTTGAGTTTTGAGCCAAGAGTCTTCAAAATTTACAAAATTTTAAGTAAAGAGATCACGCCAAAAAGTTCTAATACAATTTATACTATCAAGGTACCGGTCTTTCATTTATTCGAGTTCCGCGAAGTATTGTTCCAATTAGAATTAAAAAAAATAAATAAACAAATCATAAATATTCCTTTAAAAAAATTACGTGTGTAGGTGTATATAATTATCATTCCTTTGTTTGTTGGTCCATTTGGTCTTAAGACGATTTACTAATAGGACATTTTGCTTATGTGTTGTAGTTTTGAAAATAAGACGTTTCGTTCGACACGGAGCCCAGAAAATAGTCCTGTAGTTGGCACCTAGATATGACAAAACGCCTGACTGATTTGTGTTGCAAGTTGACGTTGCGGGTTTTTTAACTTTTAATTTTGGAGTTCTGTTAGTGATTGCTATTAACTTTCTGTAGGTATTATACTGAAGCAGGATAGGATTTTCTGGAATATCCTGTATAAGAATTTGATTTTCACGAACGTGGATAAAGTTAAAGTAAGAATACATTCTAGTGGATAAAGTTGGATCAAACTATTGGGGTTCTGCTGAGCATTAAGTCCTGGGTTCAATCTCCAGTTGAGGTATTTTTTTCGGTTAACAGTAGCAGTCTGTAATTATTCAGTTTTATAGCAGTAGGCTGCCCCAATTACCTAGACAGCACTTGAATATAATATCTGACGCAATGTGGGAAAGGCCTAACCCTTCTTTTTTGTTTTTGTTTTTGGGGGGTGGGAAATCATCAAATAACCCCTCCCGCTCTTGAGGAGAGCGAAAGGGAGTGTCAGACTTCTACTGACTAAAACCACCCATGTTCCTTCTTAGCCCTTCATGTTAGGCCGCGGTATCTCTTTCGAACAACCCGCAGCCCCGACGGGAAGGCCTAACCCTTCGGGAAAGACATGTTTTGTTACGGCGTTGTAAGGATCCAATATAACCGAATGCTGCTACTAGTATTTTATTTGAAGTGACTGCCTATCTGACCTCCACAACCCAGTTAGCACTGGGTAATACAATATCCGATAAGGCTAGTTGTCAGACTTTCAGGCCACTGACTACCTGTAAAAACTGTCATATATCTACAAATGGCTTAATGTGCACTCCAAGGTACAGAGGACACTGGGTATGTAATAGGTGATTACCCATCCCTAGAGCAACCTAAGCAAGCGTGGCTTAACCTGAAACTCGACTCAAGCGTTTGTTATTATTTAGCACCGAGCTCCTATCGTATTGGTAACATTATGCTATGTAATTTATTCAAGGTTCTATGAACTCAACGTACAATAGGGATATTTCCTGGCTAAAAAAATAATGTAATATGATTCTAATTAGTACGTCTGTTAGATTATCGAAAAATGTTGGATACGTATTTTTTTGTTTTAATCAAATCATTAAAAATTGACGAAGATAAAACGCGTCAAAGATTTGAGTGGGGGCTTGTGACGTCCCTCGCCGGTAACAAATGTCATACTAATGTCTTACAATATGAAGTCACACGAGTTTTCAAAGCACTGTATCTTCATTGTTTGTTTACGTGAAAAAAGAAAAAATATGTGTCCAATATTTTTGGGAAATCTATCTGACGGACTAATTAGATTATGTTGCTAACTACCCTATTATACATACACTGCTCTAAAATTAAAACCAACTAGGTACTCTTAACCGTGCTATAAAAAAAACTTGCCAGAGAAATTGGTACTACTATCACCTACTGACCTTATTCAAACGCTGCTCCTACTGAACTATTGCCCGTTACAGTGTCAACTGTGCAATTATAAGATCGATCTCGTGCGTTCGTGCGTACGCAGTGTCTATGTAACTCTATGTATAGGCTATGAGAGAGGCTATGAATGTTGTAGAATCAGTGCTGGCTATCTCACTTTATGACGGAAATGAAATTAATGTTTCATTAGATTAAAGCTGGTTAAAGCTTTAACTTTCATAGAATGCCATATTGTTCAAACACATTTAATGATTGATTTGTGTTTGTTAGTATCTTCATAACATAAAAATTCTAAATAATAAACAGCCAGTTCCCAACTTTGGAGCCAATATCGGTTGCTTGTACCCTGCTCCCAACACATGCTGGATATATATCCAGCAAACACAAGTAAAACACAAGTAGGTACATACCAGTACATACCCTCATACTGCGACATGACGGCAATCTGACACGAGCGAAGAGAGTTTAGCACAGGACCAACTGTGTTACGTGATCACTGAGGCATTAGGTTTTTTTTTTCGAACGTCAAAATTTACTTTACTTATTTACAAGAGACGGTCCCCCAAAACGCCCACCTTCCGGGAACTAGAAGAAATTCCTGATGGAGAAACACTAAACCGCTTATCCTTTTTTTTTGGGTGGGTGGAAAATCATCAAATAACCCCTCCCGCTCTTGGGCAGAGCGAAAGGGAGTGTCAGACTTCTACTGACTAAAAACCACCCATGTTTCTTCTTAGCCCTTCATGTCGAGGCCGCGGTATCTCTTGCGAACAACCCGCAGCACCGACGGGAAACCGCTTACCCTAACCAGGGAATCGAACCCAGGATCTCACGCTTATCAGTCGATAACCAAATCAGTGGTTCTCGTTGGGCAGATAACCAGCTACTGAACCCTTCATATATTTATTATGATGATGCATTCAGGCTTATAAGCGAAATGTCACGTTAATAAACGAACTCGAAGTTCAAAGGAAATAGACACATAATTTAAAATAGACACCATTTAAAACCAAACAGCTAAAGAATCTAGCACTCTAAACAAACAATGCAGATTGTAGACGAGCGTCGTGGCCTGAAAACGGAGCCAGAAACGCTGAATACAATCTCTCCGGCCCGCTTCTGACGTGACACGGATACGTAGAACGTCAGACATTCAACAAGATACTAGACACTTGACCAATGTATCGTAGATTAAAGGTAGCCGCGAACATCCGGAATATGGAATACGGAATCTTATCGGGAATTCCGGACCGATACTGTGTTTCTATTTCCGGATGCTGTTTGTTGTTAGGGAAGTGAATATTCAATGTCTTTATGATTTGTTATTTATATCTGACATTGAAAGAAGTGATATAAATATATACGAGTGATGTGTAATATTATTTATTAGTAAATAACATCTAAGAGAGGCAGGTCGTTTCGACGAAGCTTAGTTCAATATTACATTCAGTAGAAACCTATTTGCTAGCTTAGTTTTTTCCACTTCATCTGTATCTACTGCCCTGGTCGAGTGGTCGCAAGCGCGGCTATTGAACATGATGTCCTGGGATAGATTTCTGGGTCGAGCAAAGTTTCATTTGGTTTTTTATCAGAAAGGGGATTCAACTTTTTTGTATGGAAGCTGGCATATCGACCCACCACCATTTTGATTTTTTTTAACTCACGGCCCACGATTAAATTGATATGTATGGGTAGAGGACACCTAGACGAACAAAAAATGTAAAATAGAACATGGTACCCCAAAGTGTCACGTTATCAAGATATTTGAAGGTAAAGATCGGTTCTATCCCCTTTCTCATTAGCAGCCATGATGGAGCCTATAGATTGCCATGGTAATAGGCTCGCCCCCTATTACATGGAAATTAAATATATGTTTCGAAATGAGGCTGTACTTTAGGTACACCTCTGAGTAACTCTTCGTGGATTACATAGATGTTGTATTCATTGGCTGATAAGATCACCACAGTGGTTAATAATCACTTTCGATTTTCCAGTTTTTGAATTGAAAACCATCCAACACAAAAAAATATATGTATAGTACCTACCTTCATATCTCCTTCTATTGTAGCAGGATATCATGCTGCTAAATTTATAAATGGAGTTAGGACACCTAGCAAGGAGTACGGCAGTGATAACAGGTAGACTAAGGCTGTCACCGAACGGAGCGTCCAAGAACGGGGAAAATAAATGTGGGTCATCCAGCGGTGACATAGGCAGACGATGTAAAAACTAGCGAGCCAGCGAGGGAAAAACGGATGAGGCGGCACAGGAATGTGGAGACAGGCACCAGAAAAGGGTATGAGCTATTATACTCAGCAGATAGTGAATTCGGGCTGTGGATTATGTGATGATGATGTTAAAATCAAAATTAAGGAGTTTATTTCTTGAACTGGTTCTAGTCGGCCCGAGAAAAGAGCTCATTGAAGAAATTTGGGAGGCCAAATATAAATATTAAAAATAAACTCGACAAGGAGACATCCGTCACCGAGAAATAAATTCATCTATCTATCTATCTATCTATATATATAAAAATGAAACCCGTTTTTCGTTGTCACGACTTGGCATGAAAACGGCTTGACCGATTTGGCTGTTTTTTTTTTTTAAATGTTCGTTGAAGTTCAAGGATGGTTTTTACGGCGAGAAAAATTCGAATAATGGCCGGAAAAGCCCTAAAAACAGCCCTTTTCTTTTTCCCATACAAACGTTTTCTAACTAAAACGTAAAATCAATTTGAGCTTTAATACCGTACCCATAAAGTTCAAGTGTTAGTGGAGAGGTTCCGGGAAGGCAAAACAATTGAGTGACGTTCAGTTGTTCAGTCAACGAATGACAACTTCAAACAGACCATACGACATTATCACAATAATCACAAATAATTACTGTTTCTTTCCCAATAGAA
The DNA here is from genome assembly GCA_949774965.1 of Diarsia brunnea. NCBI lineage: Eukaryota > Metazoa > Arthropoda > Insecta > Lepidoptera > Noctuidae > Diarsia > Diarsia brunnea. The sequence goes on along the minus strand of OX458999.1, from coordinate 8,273,918 downwards.
AAACGATTTTTCAAATGGTGTTTGCGTATAATATAAAAATTAATTGCTGTTAGTTAGTCGCGCTAAAACTAGAGAACGGCTAGACCGATTTGTCTAATTTTGGTTTTGAAACATTTGTGGTAGTCCAGAGAAGGTGAGAAATTAGTAGTATGTAGGTAGGTAGGTAATAGGTAGGTGGTAGGTAGTAGGTAGGTCGGGTAGTAGGTAGGTCGGGTAGTAGGTAGGTCGGGTAGGAGGTAGTAGGTAGGTAGGTAGTTGGTACACAGGCAGGTAGTAGGTAGGAAAAACCGGCCAAGAGCGTGTCGGGCCACGCTCAGTGTAGGGTTCCGTAGTTTCCCGTCCGTCACAATAAGTGTTCCCACTTATGAGTTTAAAGGTGGGTATCCATACTATCCATTATGTTCGCGATCCAGCAGCGCTCCGCGCTCCTGCAACAGCTCCCGGTAGTGGGTACGTGCGTGTGTGGGTGCGTGTGGGTATGTCTGTACCAAATTTCAGACAAATCGGTTCAGTTCAGTAGTTTAGGCGTGAAGCAAAGACAGACAGACAGACAGAAAGACAGACAGAGTTACTTTCGAATTTATAATATTAGTTAGGACTCCTAAGACTACGACTAGCTGTGCCCGCGACTTCGTTCGCGTGGTTATCGAAAACTAAAATGCGTCTAAAATAAGTCCTTTAGAACCTTTACTACCTCGTACGTGCTCGTACTTCAAAATTTTCAATCAAAGTTCGAATTGTTCGAAACCAAATCTTCCAACCAAACGATTAACGATCAAGACTTTTAACGACACTTTTAATACTTTCAATTTCAACACTATCTAACCCGCTTTGATTTCAAACATGGGAGAGGGTCATTCAGTCACGGAGAATCTTAACACCGCGATTCAGGAAAATGACGTCAGATGCACAACGCCATCTATCGAAAGAGACAACAGACAGCCATTCCAAGAATGCTGAAAATGCGTCTGTTGGTCATTGTCTGTTGGTTATACTTTAAGTAGCACCCTTACAATTTCTTTTTAAATATTTTCGATTTACTAAAACCATTTCTACCTTTTGCTATTTTGAATTGCGAGAACCTATTTTAATAATTATTTTTTTGTTTGAAAAAAGATACGTTCAGGATAATAAAATATTATGTAAACGAAGTTAAAAAAAAAATACGGGCAAATGAAACTTGACCTCTGGATTGTATAGGCGCTCATACGATTCAGGGACCAAATTATATTGGTTAACTGCAGTTTCCATCTGTTGTTTCCATCCAAGTTCAAAATAATTTTCCTAGAAAGTCCTTATAAAGTTCTACTTTTCAGATTTTTTTCGTATTTTCTAAACTTATGGTTCAAAAGTTAGAGGGGGGGGGACGCTTTGTTTTTTACTTTTGGAGCGATTATTTCCGAAATTATTGACATTATCAAAAAATGATTTTAGTAAACCCCTATTCATTTTTAAATACCTTTCCAACAATATATCACACATTAGGGTTAAAATTAAAAAAAAAAACACTTCCCACTTTACATATAGGGGGGCTACCCTAATAAAACATTTTTTTCCAATTTTTATTTTAGCACTTTGTCGGCGTGATTGATACACATATTGGTCCCAAATTTCAGCTTTCTAGTGCTAACGGTCACAGAGATTAAGCGAGGACGGACAGACGGACAGACAGACAGACAGACAGACAGACAGACAGACAGACATGGCGAAACTATAAGGGTTCCTAGTTGACTACGGAACCCTAAAAAGGGCATTGCAACGCATGCCGGGAACAGCTAGTATCTTATAGTATCGTAACAGTACCTAGGTACTGTACTATTAGATGCGAATTTATTTCTCGGCAACGGCTGATAATAACATGAAATATCTAGTAAACGAATGACCTTAAAACTACTACATAACTGTTTACTTAAGGTTTATTAGGTCAGTTGTTTATTAGATAAAAACATTTGTAATTAATATCAAGCGCTTCTTGCCATCAAACTAAAAAGCTTGGTGAGTAAATCATACGTACAAAAAAAATATATTTCTGAATACTTAAAAAATGTTATATATCCAAGAGCGGCATCGCTCACGTGGTCCCTGGAAATAATATTCCGCGAGAACTTACAACAGTGGAAGAAAATCCTATGCCTTAACCTAGGTCATGGTCTGCAATTCTGCATGTTTGTGTGTCACATTGATCAAAAACCTTTCGTCCGTTTTGGTAAGTACCTGACGAAGTTACTTTCGCATCTATGCAAATAAATGAAATTAGAGTGTCTGTTTTATTTATAATTTATTAAAAATTAGTTTATTACTGAATGCATATTATTATGAAAATACGGTACTTTAAGTTTTTTTTTCAGTTTCTCTGTCTGTTTGTTTTGGTCCATCTCCGATACGTTTGGGTCGATTTTGATTGCAATTTTACTGGCAGATAGCTGATGTAAGGAAAAACATAATATGATGTTGAAAGATAATTCTTCTACTAGACAAGACCAACGAAGTAACACTAACTAATTGTACTAATATCTACAAATGCTTGCATTTATTGAAATATTTAAATAAAATTGAAGAGCCGACATGATACGGTAATGATGAATGACAGTGGTTATTGTCTCAAACATGAATGCGGATATGTTTGTACTTTTATTTGTCTAGATCACTCGTTAATCGGTGCAAATTATTCCTAAGGTTAGTAAACCAATATTTGTTTGTAAATTGTAATATTTCGTTAACAGTTTTATGCTACTTAATTTTATTGTTTTGTTTTCATTTTTTTTATTTTGGTGTTAAAACTTTTTTGATAGTTTAATAATGTTCCTATGGACTACCAGTAGTTTAATTTATTGTCGTATCGTCGGAACCACCCTGTATGCATTTGTATTTTTTTATTTCGAAATTACCAATGTCTCTAGTCCCTTTAGTTCAGCATCTGTCAATTTATTCATATTAGATTTTATGGACTAAAATAAATTTGCAATTTATTCAATCTGACAATATTAAAAACAAATAACACAAAATCACATAGTTAAGTCTCATGTAGAGCTACCAACTTACATCATAATAAGATCAGAACATTTCGACAAAATCAGCCTATAATGTTCTGATGAGGCAATGGGCTATAATCCGCCACGTGGTAATTAATAATTGTGGGTTTGGGTTGGTAGAGGTGTCAACATAAGACAATTGTCAATTGTCTTTGAATTTTTTGTTCTTAGAAATATACATTGTAAATATAAACAAACATAATATACATAAAAATATGACTGTTTGAGAATATAAAAAAATGAATGAATCTTTATGAATGAATGATTTATTTACATACAAAATCTTAAAACTAAATACATTGTCCCACCAAACTGCTTACGCAGTTTAACTGTGAGATCGCTGAGTCTATTTTAATAAACTTAATAATATCAAATGCATTAATTAGTTTGTTAATAAAAAAAAACGTATTATGAACAATACAAAAAGTGAATGAATTCAGAAACGACGACCTTAGATAAAACATACATAAATATTTTGACTATTATACTATAACAGTGTCACATAATATTTTTATGTTATTGTTACGATTTTATGAACCTATCTATAAAAAGACTTGATGGAAATGTATAAGATTCATCTGATATTACATAATAGTAAAGTGTAAACAGAGATGCGTAAGCTCGCTTGATAATACTCATATGAGTTCATTTACCTGGGCGTACCTGCTACATTGACACAGTTGACCTCAATTCAGTTATAGGGTCGAAACCCATCCTGCTGTCAGATTTCCATTTACTCCGGTGACAGGCTACGATGTCAAATCCGTCTCTACTCAACATTAAGAGCACTCTCGTCTCTAATTACAGATTAATTGAATCAGGGAGCGACGGAGAGCCCTTTGTCGGTTCCTCACATAAAACGCCCTCTCCATCAAACGATCCCCTAAAAAGAACTTTTTACTACTAAATGAGTAAACTTTGATTGATTAGGAGTCATAAAGATAAAGAATCGATTTGGGATTACGAATTTCGAACGTTTTTACACACTCTTAGCGGAGTTTGGTTGGTATGTCAGTCAGTTGGCCGCCACGCGTAGTCGGCGTCGCACGCAAGCGCCATGTTTCGCGCGGTGACAGACGGCTGGAAGCGATATTGGTGGGGAACAGGTACGGAACCATACGATCACGACGTCCTTACTAAACTTCCGAGTTGTTTACAAACATGTGTGGAAAAAAAAGTGCCGACTTATATTTTTTTTATTATTGTCCCGCGCAAATTTTCTTCTAAGAAAATAACGGGTTTATGAAGAAGTGAGCGTCTTATTATTAATTCTGTCAGGTGTTTTATGTGCTATTGTCACGGCCAGATTACGGTTTGTGAAAACCAACACGTCGGTTCATGTTGCTGCAAAAGAAAAGTCTGGTTGTGTAAAGGGTGCTAACCGGTGCGAAGTACAGCACACCTCAGAAGTTCAAAACTATTTGCGTCTGTGTTCGTTCAAATTCGCGCGCGCTCGTGCCTTTCCGGAGCACGTGGTATGGACACCGTGTTTGACAGGTGTTGCAAAACCGATAACAACATTCGCTTTCCAGTTTTTTGAAAAGATAGTTAGGTGTATTATTTGACAACAGTACCATCTATTGTATGCCACAATTTACAATGGTTTGTGCACATTCCAGTTTAATACTATCACATTTAATTAATATGACAAGCTAATAATTCCGATTTCGTAAAGCAGTGTCTAAATATTCGACTTTAAACCGGTTTTTATAGACGACCGGTTTTAATTTATTTAATTATGGACAAGTAATTACGTACCTACCGGCCGTCTTAAATGCCTGATGTTGATCGTAAATGGAAAATAAGTAAGTACTAGGTAAACTATAACAATGTGCCATGCCAATTACCTACTAGTTCATAACGATAGGTAGGTAAGTAATTAATTTTGATTTATAAAGCTAATGGTAATAGTACGCCGATTTAAAATGTTCGTTTGAAGAATGTTAGTATAAAGCTAACTAGGAATGCAAATTACCTTATTTTGGTAACTACTGACTACGCTACGTAAATTTGTATATTAGCTAGTACTACTTAGGTACATTATAAGTAAATAATTATTTTACAAACCTTGAAGCTAGACAGTACAATATAGTCAAGTATAAAATTTTAAATAAACAAAATGACATTAGGGTTAATTAAAATCTACAATCTACGTTGTTTTTCTTTGCGCTACGCAACTATTCAATGTTTCAAATTAAAGTCATACTTACTTCCTTATTCATAATCCAAACAAACAACTAATTTATTCAGAAGAAGTCAAAATATGTAACGTGATTTGAGAGTTTTTATTATTGAATCCCAAATGAACAAGAGCCAGTATTCTAAACTCTTGTGTTTCATGATCGGTTGTGTTGCGATATCCATGTTTTCCACCGCTGGAACTGGACACGATTAGCATAAATTATATCTAAACCGCGTTCGAATATCCACAAAAATATTAATAACAATTTTTTTAAAATGAGTTTCTCTTTTTGAAGCTTGTTAAAATGTGCTGATCAGATTTTAGGAGAAGTTTTTCTAATAAGAAATAGCCAGTGATTTTCTTAAACTTTCTAACCAGCCAGCGCAGCAATAAACCATTCATAAATATTAATACTTATTCGTCACCAAAAGTATTCAGCTTCATTACCTCATCTGTAGATTCCTATTTAAATATAGCCACAATTCCTCAATGAAATTCAAAGCGAACGTGTATAATTAACCCAATAACAACTCCGAATGAGAACAATAGGAAACATTTGGATGAAGTTAGCTATCAATCGGTGATGGTGCTACACACTTGTGTAGTAAAGTCAATATTTTCCTTGTAGAAATACTACTGAGTTCACTGATAAATAGTCAACCACTTTTCAACCTTATTACTTGGAAGATAAGGGTGAAAAGTGGTAGACTGTCATCGTGACGTCGGTAGTACACTCACGAGCACTCAAAACACACAAGAAGAAGAATACACTCAAAACTAAAAACCATTTTTCTCGTGGAATAACATGTTTTATGTTAAATCCCTATTACAGAATACTGTGCTCGTAACAATTAAAATCAATACCAATAAAATCAGTTTTAAAAGTTGCTATGTGCATATATGGCGGGACATGCTGGATAGGTATAATCAGATCTAGAAGGAGGAGGGACGCGTTCCCGAGATGTGAATTCCCGGTCATTATCATTACCCAGAGAGCAGTGGTGGCTCCGTGGTAGCGCCCCGACTTACGAACAGTGAGTCGTGGGTTCGAACCCAGTCAGGCGCATTACTTTGTGTAATTTATTTCATCACCACTGCTCTCAAAACGGTGAAGGAAAACATCGTGAGGAAATCGGCATGTCTTAGAACCAAAAAATTCGAAGACATATTACATAAACCAATCCGCACTGGGCCCGCGTGGTGGATCATAGCCCATCCCTCTCCTAGAGAGGAGGCTTGAGTCCCTGCAATGGGAACATTATAGGCTGATGGTGATGATCATTACCCAGGAGTGGGACAGAACAGGCTAGGAAAAAAAGTGGCTACATATTTAAGTTCATTACTGTACGTACAAGTAGGTACTGAGTTAATCACTATACAATTACGAAGTACAAGTTACTTTCAGACTGCAAAAGACTTGTTTGCCTTGAGGTGTCAATAACGTCGTACTCGCTTCAAAGCATGATGTAGGTATCTATTATAATACAAGTAGGTAGAATAGATAGACAACATGTTTATTTTTCGGAATATTTGGTTAGCTTTTTGTGATAGCTATAAATACTCAAATATTATTACAGGCTAGAAATAAACATAAATAACTAAGTACTCACGACGACCAGTTAAATAATGCAATACCAAATTAAACTGATATCTGATTGTACGAGAAACGTATACTAAGCGATATAAGGTTATACTGGATAGGATAACTTGATGTGTTGTCGTGAGTACATGATTTTGATGTAACTACAAATATTGTTCTAAACAACTCTTGAACTATAGTATGAAGTAGTATAAGTATAGAAAGAAGAAGTTGTATGGTTTAAAAAAAATTGTTTAGCAACAAGAACACTTTTAATAACACTATTAAAGCCATAAATCAGTTTGATAGAAAACGGAGTTCTTAGCACCAATCTGAAAAACAACAATCTTAACTTGAATAACTGAAAAAAGTAGTTGTGGACGATTTTGATTGCATAACCCGTAAAGGATGGTACGGCAGTGTTTGCTTCGCGCTCGACTTGGCGGTTGCACTGCCGTGCCCCCCGATTATATACAAAACTATACAAACAAATAACTGTCTTTATCATTAACAAATAACTGTCTTAGCCTTTTACTGAATTTATATGAATGTTTAATACAAGAAAAAATTGTCTGTAGTCTGTTTATTTCTGCTAATCTCCAAAACGGATGGGCAGATTTTGAGAGGTGGCAGTTAACTGATGTTATAAGAAGAAACTTATGACTTACTTTTAGTATATAAAAAGGATTATAATTTCGTGTTAGAATTAAAACCCATGAAAATGATAACGGAATCCGTGTCAAAAACGGAAGTAATATTTGTATAATAATTTCACACAGATGAAGGACGCGGGCAACCGCTAGTGTTTGATAAAAATCAATTGGATACACGACTTTATGAATGGTCATCCAACGTGGCACTGCTGTCAGCCTTCTGGGCACTTTTCCTATTGACAGCGATAAGGACGATTTTTTTTGACACTATATTATTTATTTTCAATTTTTATAGCTGTGCATATTTAATACTATTATTTTGATCTATTTTTAGTTTGTAAAAATGGACATAGATGTAATAAATAGGATTTCTAGTTAAATTACAAAAACAAACGACTTTCCTACGACAGGGAATGTAATGACGTAACTCATAATCTTTATATTTCTAGAGAACATTAATCTTTCCAAGTAACTGATTAAAACTGGTAAAAAACTGCGTAACTACAGCAGTTAACATTTAACCTTCACAAAGTACTTGTCATGTAAAGACACTGTTAGAACCATAGAGTTCAGAACAGTCACACATACCATTAATCATAATTAATTTTCATACAAACTTGGTTATTCTATACATCATCGGTGGGAGGTTAAAGGTCGTTAAATCTCATTTAGACACAAATCCAGTTTCCAGATGGAGACACTCCAGAATGGACAAACTCATCAACATCGTCCAACATGAAGATCAAACTTAAAACTCGAACTCAGTAGCTCCAGTGTGCAGTGGTCGTAAACGCGGTGGTATACGACCACTGGGGCTACGAGGTAGACCATAAGATTAACTATTTAATGCTCATTAATTTATGAAAAATTGAGAAATTTACCGGTCATTAAAACCGGCTTTATTATTTTCCAAACATAAAATCCTTCATTAAACTTAAATTCAAACAGACCACCGAAAAGGACGAGTAAAAAAGATCATAGAAATTGCTAATCGAAAAGCATTCAGCTATTTATTACAACACAATAATAAACCTACATGTTCACATTCACACGCTCATAAATAAAACATACCCATATAAATAGAAGTATAAATATAGCATCCTATATCCACATTTATAACGACGGACACATAATTAACCGGTTCAGGGAGCTCATACGGTTTCATTGCTTTAATAACCGGTCCTATTGCACAACGATCCACGAGTCAAACCCAGTAACTGGTACTAAGAATCTTGACACAGAGTCATGTTTGTGAACTATGAACAATCTTGGAGGTACGTAGGGCAACCAATCAAGCTATATAAAACCAGTTTATACGGATCTCTCATTGTATTGGAAATCTATACAAAACCAGGCCGTCTTATACTGGAAATGTAGAGCTTGGTGTGTCGCTGTGTACAGTATCCCCGAATGTAAAAGGTTTTATTTCAAACGTTCCTGTAGGAAGCTTTCCGACCACAACACGAACGAAGTCGTGGAGAAGAAGATGATTGTGTCATCTTCTTCAGCCTTTGGCCACCCAATGCTGAGTGTAGGTCTCTTTCAAATCTCTTCACTTTTAGCAGTTTTGTGTCATGGCTGTCCAGTTTCTTCCGGCCACTTTAATGAGATGAACGAAATCTAGTCTATACTACAAGTATAAATAATTGTTAGGGAGTTTGTGGGTAATCAACGGAACTAATAATCCAATTACAAATTTTATTCACCTATAGAAAGACACATTATTCGTGAGTGCTATAGGATCCTTTTCCACCAGAGATGTGCTATGCTACGTAGCTATGGATGCGTTTGATATCCACCAATCGTATTCATTAGTGCACATAGCTTAGCACTGGTGGAAATGGATTCAACTAAGATAATGTTTTTTATATGGATGGATGCGTGCTATGGATGGTCGCGAAGGATGTACTTATGTGCAGACCAGATTACCTACCAGTAGACCCGCGTTTGTCGCTGAAAGTAGCGCAGCTACTTTGCGGCGGCGCATCTTTATAGCACATCTTACTCGCACCGCTACATAGCTTAGTTATTACATCCTCGCAGCATAGCACATCTCTGGTGGAAAAGCAGCCATAGGCTGTAAATTCGTGTATGGGTATTTGTGTATGTGAGTTTAAATGTTTGTAAACGCACCCACAATACAGGAGAAATTCCTAGTGTGGGGCAACGTATTAAAAAAATATAAAATATATATAAATTATATTTATAACATGCAAATTAGACGAGCTAGTACAATTTTTCGGATGAAATCGCGGTCGTAGTCCTAGTGGGTGATAAAAACACGAACCAAATTGCTACAGAACAGATTTAGTTTCAATACAAAAGTATTCCATAATACCTCAGGAATGCAGAATTGAATCATGTTCGTGAACCATTGACAATCTCTGTCAACTCCGTAGTTTATATGGCCGTAAATAAGATGGCTACGGCCGTTTAAATTGAAATGACACAGTAATTTAAAGTTAGAGTTAGAGTTCCATGGTATGGAATGAAACAGGTTTTTGATTCATCATTTAATTTTATAAAGTAGTATAAAGAGAAGTAATATATTATGTACTAGCTGATGCTCGCGGTTTCGCACGCTTGGATGTCGGTCAAATTAAATACTAAAACCTTCCCCTATCTATTAAAAAAACCGCTTCAAAATCCGTTGCGTAGTTTTAATGATTTAAGCATACATAGGGACGGACAGACAGCGACAGCGACTTTGTTCTATGTACTATGTAGTGATGATAGTGATGATGATCATGACTTAGATAAAACTAAATTACCTTTGTAGGGTTTGTTAAAATGCTTAATTATGTTATCTGGACTGCTTGTTAGCCTAGTGGTTGCAAGCGTAATTGCTGAACATAAGGTACGCACTGGGTTCGATTTCCGAATCGGGCAAAGTGATATTAGGATTTACCATCGAGAATTTCTTGTAGCAGCAACGGTGTTTCGAATTGTGCCCGGTTGATGGCAATAGGCTCTTCATTACATGGAACTTGAACACAATGGGCGAAATATGAGTGTATTAGGTACACCTCTGTTTAAACCTTTGGGTATTACAGAAGTGATGTTATGTATGTATGAATATGTTATCTTTTCAAGTTAATACGTTTCGAGGGCAAGATGAAAACATTTCGAAACATGGTAAACAGTTGCTCAAAAACATAGAAAATACTGAACAAAGTGAACTGTTACATTTTCTCTTTGTTATCTGATAACTGCCTTGTAATAATTGCCCTTGGATGACAGTTAAGATTAAACAAGAATGGTCACGTAGTCTTAGTTACATATAAACCCTTTTTCTTTTATTTTGGGGGGTGGGAAATCATCAAATAACCCTTCCCGCTCTGGGTAGAGCGAAACGGAGTGTCAGACTTCTACTGTCTAAAAACCACCCATGTTCCTTCTTAGCCCCTTGTGTCGAGGCCGCGGTATCTCTTTCGAACAACCCGCAGCCCGACGGGTACATAATAAATAAACCTTTTCACATTGTTTTCATTTTTTATGTGAACTTGTTTTAAATAGCATTATTTATATCAGTATGGTTGATTCAAGAGATCTAGTGTCGATACAAAATCACAGCATTTTTATTTTTTATGGCAACCCTTAATGAAACTAAATCTTCATACTATCACTGTTTAGTATCTTACATATTTCTTTTTCATAGTAATTTCATTAGGATAAGAAATCCTACAGCTATTTTATATTTTACTCTAGATTTTTTTTCCATAGCTCACCACTATTTATTATCATTACAGCTATTTTATGTCATTTTATTTTATATTTTTGCATACACGCACACAACAAACAGGTATCCAAATCAGGTAAATACTGTAGTAATTAAAATATTAATGAGACTTAAATAACAATCACAAGTTACCTTGAATACCTAATTCTTCTAGCAAACAGAATACACGAATTACAAAAAAAAAAAAAAAATGTTAATTCCCTATCACTTCTTATAATCAGTTACGCACATATCCTCATTTGTAACAAACATAAATTAATCGTTAATATTATCAGCCAACGCTAATTTATTAGAGATCGCAATATAGATATTAATTAATCATTATTATCAATCAACTTATTATATCCCTTCGTAATATTCTGCCGGTCGATAGCAATCAAATGATTGAACCACTCCGTTGGGAATGTTTGATACTTCGCTAGAATTCATTAATTAGGTAAGACCTTCGTTCGGAGTTACGAAACAGAGTGAAAATGCAATTTAATTGATATTGACTTAGATTCGTAACATAGTAATGAAAGTCACGCCCTGAAAGGCAGTGAAAAAACTGCGTGTGTTACCTGTTTTTTGTTACATTTTTCACAATTTCGTCAAGACTGAAATGTTCTGATATCGTTGCAGGATTTAACTGGGCTTCAGTTACGTAGGTCAGTAAAATCTACAACGCGAAGTGTTTGGTTTATTTTTTTACTTCGAATTAAAATGTAAACCGAAAGATATTTACTAGTACAGCAGTGTTTCATTTGCAATAATTTTATTTTTTCAATTTACATAATTATCTACAACCAAGAAGAAAAAAGCATTAAAGGGTTTAAAAAAAATCGTTCACATCGGTGTCAACAAGAATAGGGAATAGGAATCCACCAAATCCAATTAGACCATTTCTTGGTCACAGAATATCTAGACTCGCCTGCATGAGAGTTAAAACATAACTGGCAAAAGGTTAAGCAGAGGTATACCGACATTCCAACAGTTGCTGCACACATCCTCCACATAACCCTTTTTTTTATGCTGGGTGGAAAATCATCAAATAACCCCTCCCGCTCTTGGGCAGAGCGGAAGGGAGTGTCAGACTTCTACTGACTAAAAACCACCCATGTTCCTTCTTAGCCCTTCATGTCGAGGCCGCGGTATCTCTTGCGAACACCCGCAGCCCCGACTCCACATAACCCTTCGGGGGATATAGATGGGACGTTATTAATACTACTATTTCCTTAACAAAGATATTCAGTCAGTTATCTATAATATATAGGGATTTGAGGGATATAAACTCTCCCGTCGGGACTGCGGGTTGTTCGCAAGAGATAGGCCTCGACATAAAGGGCTAAGAAGGAACGTAGGTTGTTTTTAGTCGGTAGAAGTCTGACACTCCCTTTCGGTCTGCGAAAGAGCGGGAGGGGTTAGTTGATGATTTCCCACGCCCAAAAAAAACAAAAAAAAGTGATATAAACACTTATAGAAATAGTGAAAATCAAAATATTTTATTGCAAATTGGTCATAAATCGTCGAGAAAAGGTCCTCGGTTCGGGTTGGTTGTTTCTTATGTAGAAGAACCGGCCAGAAACTCCATGGATTTTCTTTTAAAATTATTTAGTTTTACAACTAATATTATTGCGTTACAGCATTAGTAAATTAGTATGGAAGAATGGCGTTCAGGCCCGACAGTAAATAACGATTTACTGTCTTACTCTTTATGGAGCAAATACATGCCAGAAAATAAGACCTATAATATTTACGCAACGAACTAACATCGCATGGCATATGAGTATGCTTATGGGACAAACAAATTGAGTGGAGCAATCATTCCAACGAATCGATTGCGGCCGAGTGTAGATTGATTGAACCAATTTACTGCATTCTTCTGTTAACTGTCTAATATACATACGTGGAAAGCTGTTGATGGATGAATAATATATATCATATACTCGTAAATATTACTGGATTTAAAATTATAAACTCTCATATAATTAGTCTACAATATTCGCACGGCTGGGACATAAGCTCTCTGTATAAGGGATTGGGTAATCCACCACGCGAGTGAGAAAGAGAGAGTCAATAAAACTCTTTGCCCAGGACCTCTTCCTCAACTTACAGTCGTGCTTACTTATCTTGTCCAACGAGGCAGGCGAGCCCAGATACCCTGGGGTATCTGGGCTCGCCATTATAAATCATTATGATTATTAGTAAAACCAAAATCAAAGGTCAAAAAACAAAAAGTCACGTTGTTTACATAAATTCAAGCCCTTTTTCCTTGGGGCTAGGAAGAAATAACAAACCACCACCGCTTTCATGTTATTACATCTGCCTAGCCTTTTCCCAACTATGTTGGGGTCGGCTTCCAGTCTAACCGGATGCAGCTGAATACCAGTATTTTACATGGAGCGACTGCCTATCTAACCTCCAAAACCCAGTTAATACTAGGTAATACGATACTCTTTGGTAAGACTGTATGTCAGAATTTCAGGTCACTAATTACCTGTAATGACTGCCAAAGATCTACATATGGCAGCCGGGACCAACAGCTTAACGTGCTTTCCGAGGCACGGAGGAAACTCGGTATGTCGGGCGGTCACCCATCCACAGACCGACCTAGGCAAGCACAGCTTTACCTAAAGATCGACCCGAGTGGCAGTTCTTATTAAGCCACGAGCTCCTGTTTCATGTTATTTAATAAGGTTGAAATCATGACAACACTTCAACGACTGAAAGGTGTGTCTCATAGACCCTGCAATCAAGCTTAATGAAAATAATTGCAACCGATTGATATTCTTCTCGCTTGCTTTCCGAACTACCAACTTTACAGATCATGCTGCCAATAATATATAATTGTTGACATTCCAATAGTTGCACAATCGGATAACATAATTAATAATATAGCATTTAAAACATACCGTTCCCTTATTAATAATAACACTACGTGATTACGTGATGTATTATTGAATACTTTAACTAAAGTTTCCGTTATTAAACGAAATACTCATTCTTGAACGTCCAAAGAATTCTATTTCTAAAACGTGCTATAAATGTTTCCGTTCCATTTCGGCCCTTTGCTTCGTTTAGTTCTACATGGCTTTGAACTTTTGCTTGTCTTTAACCGCATTTAAACTTAGCCCTTGTGTGCAGTCTATATTAGTACTAGATAGCTTAAATATTATAGAGAACTTTATATATATTTGTTTCTTCTACCAGACAGGAGGCCTATGACTTTATAGGCCTGACATTATTTGGCCGATTAGGTTATCAGTAAAAACTATTTGCAAAATAAACATCATTTAACCAATTTAACCTTTTTGTTTCACCAGTAGGGTCAATAGTAGGTACCCAATTATTATGCTTCTCCCTGCAGAACGCCAGTTAATTTAACTATTTTCCCAATTTTATGGATAACTTACAAAAATGACTATTTCAAGAATTTCAACGCAGCGCAGAGAAAGGCAAAGGATTGACGCATTCGAGATGTGGTGCTGGAGGCGAATGCTGAGAATACCTTGGACTGCGAAACGCACTAATGTATCGATCCTGAGCCAGCTCCATATAAAGACTCGCTTGTCCACTATATGCAGGCAACGCATCTTATCATACTTCGGCCACACAGTGCGCGGGGGCGACGACAATTTGGAAAAATTGATTATGGTTGGGAACACCGAGGGCAAAAGATCGCGCGGTCGTTCGCCAGCTAGATGGACGGACCAAATAAAAGAAACGACGTCGTCCAAATTCCATGAGGTTGTAAGAGACGCGCTGGACAGAAACCGGTGGAGGCAGATCATCCGCTCCAGACGCAACCCACACTGACCACGATCCTCAGATATGAGGGACCGACCAGAGAGAGAGAGAAACCTCACAGATGGTTGATAGGGCTGCGCTGCGTTGAAATTCTTGAAATAGTCATTTTTGTAAGTTATCCATAAAATTGGGAAAATAGTTAAATTAACTGGCGTTCTGCAGGGAGAAGCATAATAATTGGGTACCTACTATTGACCCTACTGGTGAAACAAAAAGGTTAAATTGGTTAAATGATGTTTATTTTGCAAATAGTTTTTACTGATAACCTAATCGGCCAAATAATGTCAGGCCTATAAAGTCATAGGCCTCCTGTCTGGTAGAAGAAACAAATATATATAAAGTTCTCTATAATATTTAAGCTATCTAGTACTAATATAGACTGCACACAAGGGCTAAGTTTAAATGCGGTTAAAGACAAGCAAAAGTTCAAAGCCATGTAGAACTAAACGAAGCAAAGGGCCGAAATGGAACGGAAACATTTATAGCACGTTTTAGAAATAGAATTCTTTGGACGTTCAAGAATGAGTATTTCGTTTAATAACGGAAACTTTAGTTAAAGTATTCAATAATACATCACGTAATCACGTAGTGTTATTATTAATAAGGGAACGGTATGTTTTAAATGCTATATTATTAATTATGTTATCCGATTGTGCAACTATTGGAATGTCAACAATTATATATTATTGGCAGCATGATCTGTAAAGTTGGTAGTTCGGAAAGCAAGCGAGAAGAATATCAATCGGTTGCAATTATTTTCATTAAGCTTGATTGCAGGGTCTATGAGACACACCTTTCAGTCGTTGAAGTGTTGTCATGATTTCAACCTTATTAAATAACATGAAACAGGAGCTCGTGGCTTAATAAGAACTGCCACTCGGGTCGATCTTTAGGTAAAGCTGTGCTTGCCTAGGTCGGTCTGTGGATGGGTGACCGCCCGACATGATAAAATGGTACGGAATTCTTCATGTGTGAGTCCGATTCGCACTTGGCCAGTTTTTTTTAATATACCTAACATTTTCAACTCTACCTAATTACTCGTTATCTATACCTAAGTACGCGTGTTTGTACTTAGAAAAAAAAATTGTGTGTTTTTCCACCAAGTCATGTCATGTCAATCATATCATTGGTATGGCATTGTAAGGTTTCTTTATTTACATTTAAACGTTGTATACATACTAACTACATGGTGGAGTGATTTATACCGTGGTTTACATGCCTATACCAGCGATTATAAATGCATTAGCTATGTGTTTTATGGTAGTCAATGAAGGTTATTCGTTATCATGATCATGATATTTATGTATGAATCGAAGAAATGTTTATTTTTTAATTATCCTATCCTGTCCCACTGCTGGACAAAGGCCTCCCCCATTATTTACCAACTCTGTCAGTGTTTTAACTGCTCTGGCTAATCAGCCAGGAACGCGTCGTCGCGTAGCGCGTGGCAGCCAGTGGCGACCACCATCTTCAGAGTGTTCATTACAAGGAAGAACTTCACTGCCATCGACGACGTCATGAAAGTGGAGATAAAGTCTTTGTACCAACAAAAATGTTGTCATGCCAGTGACACGAAAAAAGAGCAGAAAATCGAATACGTGCACCAATGGACCGTGTTTTTTCTTTGTCTTCAATCACGGCTTAATTATAACTCATGGGGCTATCAAACATTTGAAGAAGAAAATTCTGTTCTAATTTGCAATGGAAGTGATTTAGGAAACTCTACCAATAAAATTATCGCACAAATGATAATAATATCGTGCGCCACAATATTATCTAAATGACATTGACGCAATCGCAAGCATTACTGACTTAGTTTGCACGAGACATATATTTATCGTTACAAATCTTTGATAATGCTGTGAATCATGTGAGATAGGCGTTACATCGTCTTGGTGCGTCGCCGCGTCGTCTCTGTTTATGATTCTACGCGAAGTAAACTTGACATACTGTTATTGCATGCTGATACAAACATAAGTGTAAAGGTGTGTACACATACAAGAGAGAAGCAGTTTTTCATCCTCGTCAAAATTCAGGACATTGTCGTAAAAGACATAAATAATGAATCAATTTAAATTACTGTATCTGGTCAGTAATCAAAATCCGTTTATATAAGAAGGAAAAAAGAATACCAACCTTATTTATTATTGATTCGGGTCTAAAATCATTAGTATTATTACCTCCTTGAATTTGCTGAGGATGCTAAACAACAGCCTGTTTAAGTTTACTGCACCGCAACGCAACGCATTGTTAAAAACACCTTCTTAAATTTTGCATGAACCAATGCATTCATGCAGGTTTAGGGCGCTTGCATAAAGACACCGATTGGTTGGAAAAAAAAAATATTTTTGTTGTTTTTATAAACGCAAATAGTTTTTGCATCTGCTGCTTTACGTACTAGGGAATGGAATGTATAGGAATAAATGAACCTGTACCGATCGGTGTTGACCCGTTCGGAGTTCCAACTTATCCGTTCTGAATATCTGACAAGGTTTTTTTTATATTGCAATGCGATGCTCTTCGACTGTTATGTGCACTAGCCTTAACTTGGCATTGCTGCCTTGGCTCACGAGTCGTGGCGTATGAATTTTAAATTCCTGCGGCCGCATACATGATTTTTTCTCCAACTTCTCATGCGCATAATAATATGCTAATAGCCTGTACCCTATAACTTTCCTCGTGTTAATTAAGGGTTTTATTTCTACTGAAACCTCACACCTGCGTTGCGTTGCGGTGCAGTAAACTTAAACAGGCTGTTGTTTAGCATCCTCAGCAAATTCAAGGAGGTAATAATACTAATGATTTTAGACCCGAATCAATAATAAATAAGGTTGGTATTCTTTTTTCCTTCTTATATAAACGGATTTTGATTACTGACCAGATACAGTAATTTAAATTGATTCATTATTTATGTCTTTTACGACAATGTCCTGAATTTTGACGAGGATGAAAAACTGCTTCTCTCTTGTATGTGTACACACCTTTACACTTATGTTTGTATCAGCATGCAATAACAGTATGTCAAGTTTACTTCGCGTAGAATCATAAACAGAGACGACGCGGCGACGCACCAAGACGATGTAACGCCTATCTCACATGATTCACAGCATTATCAAAGATTTGTAACGATAAATATATGTCTCGTGCAAACTAAGTCAGTAATGCTTGCGATTGCGTCAATGTCATTTAGATAATATTGTGGCGCACGATATTATTATCATTGGTGCGATAATTTTATTGGTAGAGTTTCCTAAATCACTTCCATTGCAAATTAGAACAGAATTTTCTTCTTCAAATGTTTGATAGCCCCATGAGTTATAATTAAGCCGTGATTGAAGACAAAGAAAAAACACGGTCCATTGGTGCACGTATTCGATTTTCTGCTCTTTTTTCGTGTCACTGGCATGACAACATTTTTGTTGGTACAAAGACTTTATCTCCACTTTCATGACGTCGTCGATGGCAGTGAAGTTCTTCCTTGTAATGAACACTCTGAAGATGGTGGTCGCCACTGGCTGCCACGCGCTACGCGACGACGCGTTCCTGGCTGATTAGCCAGAGCAGTTAAAACACTGACAGAGTTGGTAAATAATGGGGGAGGCCTTTGTCCAGCAGTGGGACAGGATAGGATAATTAAAAAATAAACATTTCTTCGATTCATACATAAATATCATGATCATGATAACGAATAACCTTCATTGACTACCATAAAACACATAGCTAATGCATTTATAATCGCTGGTATAGGCATGTAAACCACGGTATAAATCACTCCACCATGTAGTTAGTATGTATACAACGTTTAAATGTAAATAAAGAAACCTTACAATGCCATACCAATGATATGATTGACATGACATGACTTGGTGGAAAAACACACAATTTTTTTTTCTAAGTACAAACACGCGTACTTAGGTATAGATAACGAGTAATTAGGTAGAGTTGAAAATGTTAGGTATATTAAAAAAAACTGGCCAAGTGCGAATCGGACTCACACATGAAGAATTCCGTACCATTTTAGTAGAAAATTGTAGCCTACGGAACCCTAAAAATGGTCTTGGACTTCGCGCACAAAAGTAATATTATTATAATATTACTTTTGTGCGCGAAGTCCAAGACCATTTTAGGTATAACACAATTTTATAATAGGGAAGTTAACTAAAAAAATCTTATTAATCCGTCTAATCGATTTCCAAAAAATATTGTACACGTATTTTTTTTTTTTCCGCGAAACAAACATCTAAGACATTAGTATGACATTTTTTACCGGTGAGTGACGTCACAACCTCCCACTCAAATCTATGACGCGTTTTATCTTCGTATTTTTTTATTGATTTGATAAAACAAAAAATAAGTATCTAATATTTTTCGATAATCTAACGGACGGACTAATTAGAATCATATTTTTTTTTGTCAGTAAACATCCCTATTATCTTATCAGTTAATTAGGAATGTTGTCGTGAGATTTGGCACATAAAATGCCTTTGCGTGATAGTTGACTTATTTTTTTCTTGGCTATTTACAAGGTGCACGGGACATCGACGCACAATCGGTTACCATGAATACAGTACATTACTCTGGACCTCTACAGAAAAGTTATTCTCGGTACATACATACACAAACTCACGAACTTTTCCCATGGGGGTA